>CAMGYJ010000003.1:4261120-4861120 GCA_946122785.1 Linum tenue
TGGACAACCATAACTTTGTGCTCCAAAATCCAAACGGCATGAAATTTTTTTTTATTTCGCATAACTTTTTAAGGACTACAATTTTTACTAGGAATGTATTTTCAAAACAGGAATTATTTTTGGATATACAGGATTTTGGGAATAGCTTATCTTCCCTTCTCAGCAATCCACGTACATTTTGAAATTATGTCTATGATAAAAGTTGTATTCCTTAAAAATTTATGCGAAATAAAAAAAAATTTCATGTCGTTTGGATTTTGGAGCACAAAGTTATGGTTGTCCAAAGTTTGACGAAATCGGAAAAAAGTTCGTTCAGGGTAGCAAACGACATTTTCTGGGACGAAGGCGAGACCAAACCACCTTTGGCAGTCTTCGGCTTGCAAGATCTCAAAAAGTTATGCGGAATCAAAAAAAAAATCGCGACGATCGGATACCCGAACATAAAGATACGTTCGTTTGAAGTTTCCACCTAAGTTAGTATTTTTCAAAAAAAAAAAAAAAGGCAGAACGCACCCTGGGGGTGCGGTTTGCAAAAAAAAAAAAAAGCAGATCGCACCCTGGGGGTGCGGTCTGCAAAACCGCTCCCTACCAGTGCGGTTTTCATCGAAAAACGCGCCCTCGGGTGGCGTTTTCATCGAAAAACACACCTCCAGGTGGCGGTTTTACAAAAATGGTGCTATTTTTGGAATTTTTCGGAGCTGGGTGCTATTTTTGGAATTTTTTTTAAACAGTGCTATTTCTGGAAAAATCTCAAGATCCCCGACCCATTATCAAAACGACATAATTTTTTTTAAGACATTGGACTAAATAGATTAAGCCTTCTGGCCATCGAATCTCATGAGTTTGTCATGTACTCATGAGTATGGTTGTTAATGAACCAAATCGCTTATGAACGGTTCGATGTCCGACTCGAGAAAAACTCGTTCGACACTCGATTCGTCTTAATCGAGTTGGCTCGCGAACAAGCTCGTTAACTAAACGAGCCGAACTCGAGCCATACATACCATGCTTAACTCGAAAGCTCGTGAACAAGCTCATTTAATGGTTTGGCATAAAAAATTATTAGAATTCATAGATTATATGTATTGGAATTGAGATAAATATTGTGTTTTACTTTGATAGACTTTGCTATAGGTTTGAATACAATTTTGTGCTCAGTTATAGGTCAATCTTGAGCTATCATGAACATTTTATGAGTTGAACTCGATTTTGGACTCGTTAAACTTATTTGACGAGTCGAGCTCGAGCTTTCATTTTCGTAAACGAGCCGAACTCGAGCTTGCATATTAAAGCTCGTGACGAACACGAGCCGAGCTCGAGCCTGGAAATATATTAACGAGCCGAGTCCGAACTATGGCAAAGCTCGGCTCGATTCGGCTCATTAAGAGCGTAATCTGTGTACCAAGATCCCCGACCCATTATCAAAACGACATAAAGATTTTTTAAGACATTGGACTAAATCGATTAAGCCTTCTGGCCTCTGAGTAACCTCCTGATTCCTGCTTCCAGCAAAACTCTCTTATTAGAGATAACCAATAACCATGATCCTGTTAGGGGAGTAAGCTCAGAGTAAAAAGGAGCATAACGTAGAATATATCACAGTTGGTACAATCCATCTTTGCTATATGAATGAACATACAAACATACATAGACTGTTTTGATTCAGTTGGTTGATGACAGTTGGTACAACAAATCAATCAAATACACTCGAAGCCATTGTTCCAGAAAGCATCATCCCGAATCGAAAATAAAAGGGTGCTGATACAATCTGCTCTTTTGCAAAACATTATTTGCACAAACGCTATAATATACAGTAGAGCCAGCCAGTGAAGCTCTTTAGGTGATGGATTTCTGGGAATGATGAGAAGAAGGGCGCTATAGATTTGAGAGAGAAGTACTGGGTTGTCTCTATAGGTGTCAAAACATGACCCGACCCGAGTAACCCGCCCAACCAATCTGATCCGCGAACCGCCCGCAACCCGATTTGACTAAAAGTCAAAGACCCGCAACCCGCCCGACCCGCAACCCGCTTGACCCGCTTAACCCGCAACCCGCTTGACCCGCAACCCGCTTAACCCGAACCCGATTGACCCGCAACCCGCTTGACCCGCAACCCGACTAACCCGAACCCGATGAACCCAACCCGAACCCGCCCGATTGGCACGAATAATACTACATAATATATTTTTGTGCATAAATATTATATGTAGATAATATATATATAAAGTTTATGTGACTTGCCCTATTATTTTTTCATCTTTCCCACCAAGAACAAAGGTTTACTTTGTGTTGACAAATAAAAACTGTCATTTAATTGAATCACATAATAGTCTCACTATCTCGGTAGATAAGTAGAAATCCTAGGAGGGTTGTCAACATTTTTTTCATTTGGTTGATGTGTATAAATAATATATATATATAACACATACATATGAAAAACCTGATTGACTTAATTAAGCCAATCATATATCAATACCTAATAATTACAACATTTTTTCTTCCACACATTAAATAACTGGTCACATAACATTGTCAAAATATTAACCTAGCATACGAAGATTCATAATAGTACATAAGTCATAACTCATACCCTAGCCCCAATAATAAGAAGATACATAATAGTTTGCTTACTAAGTTCTACCATATAAAAAATAGTAGGATACAAATACATAACTAACATTGTCACATCTTACATACCAACAAAATAGGTTCACAAATTAAAATGGCAATTCACTTGGCGATCAATCAACAAGCTTAACTTCTTCTCCATCATATTCTGCATCTTCATTATCCTCATCTGTACAATTAGTCATTGAAAGTAAAAACATCATTGTAAGTAAACTCTCACCTACTTTAGTAAACACAAAAAAATAGAAATTTTCTTACCCATTTTATATCCATGCATCCAATTACGAGTTGTCACAACAGCTTCAAGGGTATCAGACAAAATGGAAGTCCTCCATTTGGATAATATTCTACCTCCCAAACTAAAAGACGACTCGGAAGCAACTGATGAAATTGGAATAGAAAGCACATCTTTTGCCATCCGAGAGAGTTGAGGATATCGAAATTGATGATCCTTCCAATATTGCAATACTTCAAAAGGAAGCAATGTAGGAACCCCATCAATGTCTGCATAAGCAGGAATTAAAGGATCCGCCAAATATAACTCCAACTCGGATCTAGTTGATGTGTTCTGATTGATATTGGAAGCATAGAAACCCTGAAAATAAACATATCATCAATAATCAGACATAAGATCGAAAGAAGTATAAACAACAAGATGACTCAAAAGGTAATTAGAATACTTACAGCAGTGTGGCTATCCAAAGGAATGCTCGGAGAAGCCATATGCACCACATTTTGACTAGGTAAAGTGGACGATTGAGTTTTGTACTCCTTAAAGAGCATCTCCAAATCATCCATAATAGCCTTCGGCTTTGAAGTGTACTCTTCGCCCAACTTTTCATAGCAAAATTTGACAAATGCAAGCTTGTAACGAGGATCCAAAATGACACCAAAAGCAAGCACTAAGTTGTAGTCTTTCCAATATTTCAAGAACTTGGACATCATTGTGTTACCCATACCTCTCATATCATCATCAAAACTTATACAAAGATTCTTCAGCTCAAGATGGATCTTCCAACATTCTCGAAAAACAAGTTACTTGTTGGATACTTGGTTCCCGAGAATAACTTCGTGATTTCATCAAATGGCTTCAAAAAATTTGCAAGCACTTTCATTCTCTCCCAATCATTATTTGATGGACAATCCTTATACTCATTATCCAACCTTGCTAAGTTGACAAAAGCTTCACGATAAAAGATTGCTCGATCAATCATATTGTAAGTTGAATTCCATCTTGTTGGCACATCAAGCCACAACGACTTTGACTGTTTCATCCCACTTTGTTCAACACACTCCTTAAACTTAATCTTTCTTCCTTCAGATCCCTCAACATACTTGACGCTTTCTCTAACAGATTTGATACCATCTCTAATCACCTTCAACCCATCTTGCGTGGACTAGTTGGCTTCAGTGATGGTCTTTCCAACTCAAGGTACATGGTTCAAAGCCTAGCAAAGGCATATTTTTTTTAACTTGTTTTTGCTAACTGAATTTTAAAATAAAAAGTTAATTAATGGTTCACAACTTAGTAAGATCATCCTTAAAATTTATTTTATGTCAACGTATACATAAAATTCACTTAATGTATAGCATAGTTAGTAAAATACGGTACGGGAAAGTTACGTATAAAATACTTACGGGTATTATACTTTTCTAAATAACTGAATACAAAATTGACTTAACTAACATTCTTTACATATCATACGTTATAGTTTATACTTTATACCAACAATTTCATAACACATAACTATAGTTCATGGTTTAAGGTTAGTGTATAGGGTATACGGTAGTGGACTCGTGGTTTAGAGTTTGGAGTCATAGAACGTATGTTCTTCTCAATAACCGAATATAAAATTGACTCAACTTACATTCTTCACATAACATACGTTATAGCTTATACTAACAATTTCATAACATATAACTATAGTATAGGGTTTAGGGTTAGGGTCTAGGGTTTAGGGTTAGGGTTAGGGTTTAGGGTTTAGGGTTAGGGTTAGGGTTTAGGGTTTATTCATGTTATGCTTTATGTTGGATATTTTGATTTTTATAGTTTATTAATTAATTTGATTTTAACAATTAGTTTAACTTGTGAATATACATCTTAAATATATCATATTCAAATGACATTCCGACCAACGAATCGAACAACAAACTAGTTAATCGGTATAAAATTTATCATCTATAATAATAAATATCAAAGAAAGGAAGAACTAGATGTTTATAGAAATTTTTTGAATACAAAATTCAAAACCCCCCAAATCTTTGCTCAAAAATTTCCTTGCAAACCCATTTTTTTTTTAAAAATCCCTCTCATAAACCCCCTTCCCCCAATATTTGATCAAAAATTGAAAATTCCCTCCCACCTCCCCCAATATTTGATCCAAAATTGAAATTCCCCCCATCCCAACCTAGTTTTCTACGGAAAAAATATCTGTCTTCTAGGATCGATAAAAAAAAAAAAAAAAAAGGAAACACAAAAATCGGTCTTTGCCTTCTCTCTCTATCTCGGCCCCTTTCCCTTTCCCTTATCCTTTCTGCGCCTCTCTCTCAAATCACAATCGGAAAAAAAAACCCTCCCTTCTCCTTCTCCTTCCCCTCCGCCGCCTAGTTGTCGTCGCCGTTGTTGTTATTGACGGAAGCAGAGGAAGCGGAAGCAGCCCAAGGTTTTCCTCAGGTAGACTTTTCGCTTTTACTTTGTTTGTATTCTGCTTCATTCATCCGAGTTTTGGTACTTGGTTATTTTGGGGATTCCAATTTTTTGCTTTGTTTTACAGCTCTAAGAAGACTGGGAAAGGGAAGAGGCCTGGGAAGGGCGGGAACCGCTTCTGGAAGAGCATTGGCTTGGGGTTTAAGACTCCGAGATAAGCAATTGAAGGTCTGTTTATGCTCTCTTTACCATTTTTGGCTGCTTATACGGTTAAACTCTTAAGGGATTTGATGCTTGTGAAATGCAATACCCAACTATTTTTTTTTTTTATGAAGAATACCCAACTACTTTTTAGCTCCTTATTTCTGCCGTGTAGGTGTTATTCTTGAAATGGCCTTATAAGCCCTCCTGAACCACAAAAGGGTTGCTTAAGGAATCAAAATGTGTAGTAGTGCGACTATCGTACCACTTAACCCATGTATTTTAAATTAATGTTGCATACTTGCATATAACAGGAGATGTGATTGCCTGATCAGGGTGCTCTCCTAAGTAAACCTATTTAAGACCTACATTTTTAAAACTCACAGGACTTGATTTGTTTCACTTCATATCCAAGAGGAGTAGGATTCAACCAAAAGTTAGAAATAACTGTCAGCGTCCTATTTCCTTCTTAGTCCTGATCCAGAAAGTACCAATATGATTTCCCCACTTATATGAAATCAATTAGGACAACTGTAGAAGTGTCCATTATGGGAACGAATAGAAATAGTGAACAATAGAAGTCAAGGCAACCGGACTAAACTAAAATAACTTACCACTACTTTTGCTCTGGTTATGGACTTTTTCGTTTCTTTTTTCCAGAAGCAATGGACGCCAGAGCTAGAAGAAGCAAAATTTGGGAGAATTTCACTCAAGTTGAATCAGAGGGGGAGGTCAAGCTTCAATGCAACCATTGCATGAAGGTTGTTGGATGCTATCCTAATAAGAATGGGACAGTTTCACTGTGGAGGCATATTAAAATATGCAGTAAGAGAAATCTTCAAGATTAATGGAGCATTATGTACTTTTCTGTATTTCATTCTATTATATTTGGTTAAACATCATGTAATGGTCTTAACTATCAAGACTCAAGAGATTGTCTTATAGGTTTATGATCAAGCAAGGTATCAGCTTTTTAATTTCTTATATTAGTTCTGTAACCTTAATGAATCCTCTGCAAAATCAAACTTGTTTATGATATATTCAAGCAAAATCTAGTCACTCATTTGTTTAATAATGTATCTTCATGTTTTTTTCATTGCAATATGGTGATCGGTGAGTTTGTTTTAAATTAGTGTAGTAACTAATTATAAAAAAACTCGATGGTTTGGACCGAACAACCCGCAACCCGACCTGTTGTAACCCGCAATCCGATCAACCCGAACCCGATTGAACCGCAACCCGATCAACCCGTAACCCGATTGATCCGCAACCCGATCAACCCGAACCCGATCAACCCGCAACCCGATCAACCCGCAACCCAATCAACCCGAACCCGCTTGACCCGCAACCCGCTTGACCCGCAACCCGACTGAACCCGACCCGAACCCGCCCGATTGACACCTATAGTTGTCTCCCACCAACACCGATGGTTGACTTGCCGTTGACCCACGAAGAGATGAGGTGATGAGCAATTGCGAAAGGGCCAGGGAAGAACATTGGAGCAAGTTCACCGCTTTCTACATTGAAATCTGCAGACAAGCTCTGACCTTTTTCGACACCCTTGCACATCTGCTCTACTTTGGCTGCTGCTGTTGTTTGTGCCTTCTTGTACTCTGCTAAAGACAGTGCTTTCTGTACTTCTTCTCGGCTGTGCCATTCCGCATCTGCACAGTCACATGGGAAGATTCAATATCATTCTCATTTCAAAGCAATATATATATAAGCATCAGTTGACCAACCAGAAAGATTCCATCTACATATAAGCAGCATGTGAGCTTTCTTTCTTTCACGAGGGAAGAGCAAGGGTGAATGAAGAAGAGCACGAAATAGGTTTTTGATTACCTTCTAACTCGGTTTTGTCGACATTGATTTCCAGTGTCTTTGCATAAGCAAAGAAACCAACCATCAGTTGGCATGGCATGCTGTTTGGGCCAACTGAAAAAGAAACAGCGAAAGCAATAAAACGTTAGCAGCCTATGCATCCATACAGTTTTGAATCAACGGTAGGGAATAGAACTCTTAACAATGGTAATGATTTTGACATAAGGGCACTTATGAAAGGTTGCCAAGTTCTTTGTGTTCGAATTCAGAAGCAAGACTAATCATGTTTCCTTCTACAAAGTTCATATCTTTCTAAACAGTTACAATAACAGGTAACAATGTAACCAATGGATGAAAAGATACCAGGCCATGGCTGAGAGCTATGATAGACAACTTCTCCTACTTCAATTCCAGCCTCTTCAAAAGTTTCTCTCCTCACAGCCTCTTCTAAGCTCTCTCCAGGCTGCACAAGAATTCCCGAAAAACCGAAGTCAATCACAGAACTACATACCCCCAAGAGGAAACAATTTCAGAATTATGGCCCTCATACCTCTATAAAACCAGCTAAGCAACTCCACATTCGAGGTACAAATCTCGATTGTCTGCTCAAAAGGACTCGATCATTCTCTTTGTCAATAACCAACATGATCACAACCTATATAAGAGTCAGCCAAGAAGGCTTAGAAGAGGGCTATGCACTCATTAAGCAAATTGAATCACCAATCACAGAAAGAGAATGAAAGCATGAAAATTACCGGATCAATACGAGGATAGACTCTCGCCTTACATGTCTCATTCGAGCATTGTTTCCTTCTGCCAGCTTCGGCAGGGACAGTATTTGCTCCACAAGATCCACAGAAACGACTTAGCTTATGCCATTCTAGCAATGCTCTTGCCTAAACAAGAGAAACCAAGCAGCCAAGAAATATCTGTAAAAATCTACTCAGCACAGCAGAATATCTCACTGAAGTTCAGGATGAAAAAATGACACCGAATGATTCAAAATCATCCATTCACAAGTTCATCCTTTCCGCTTTACCACGCAGCATCAGCAATAGACAAACTAATTAATATCCCCTTAGGAACCCTACAAAAGAAGATTCACTAGAGTTCATACCAACCTACTGCAACAGAGAGGGTTAGAAAACACAAACTTACATGACCAGCAATGGCCAAATCCGCCATGGCGCGATCATCAGTCCAATCAGCAGCCACCATAAGAGTTCTCAACTCCACAAAACAGAGTCGTTTCCCACCCAATTCAGGAACCAAACTATTATCACTAGAAACATCAATTGCCCAGTAAACTACATCCTCATCAGGCATGAAACCCAGAAACACCAAGCTCTCGGCGGTCAATTCAACTCCAGACTTAGCCAGATACCCTCTGCAATTAGCAAGACCAATCCATCCCAGATGCCAATTTGGCCCCGAAGCATCGCCGCCGTCCCCATCGACGGAAGAAGCCAGAGGCCGGCCCTTCCTGAAGGGCAAAACTTGGAAACTAGGAGAAATCAACTGGTTGCTACTGGTACTCTCCATGAGCCGGCTCCTGAGGGTTTCGAGGGCAGAGGATGGGGAAAACGGGTCGCCAGGCTTGGGAATAGTGGATCTCAGAGGGTTTCCGGCGAAGGCATGGGCTTGCAAGTTAACGGACATGGTGGAAGTTGTGATGCAGAAGGAGATAACTCTGGTTATGACTTTTCTGAGAAAGAAGGGAGAAGCAGGGGAAGTTCGTCGAGGGGTTAGCAGAAGGGAGGAAATGAGAGCAGAGTTGGTTACAGAAGAAGAGAAGAGGGAAAGAAGCATGGCTCAATTATAAATGGCTGAGCCATTGGTGGCTTTTGGGTTGAATGTGGAAGAAAAAGGTTGGAGCTTTGTTTGGTTATGGTGGTGACTCAGGAAGGCGGGTAGGTTTGCGGACATCTGTCCCTGTCTTGTGGGTGAAATCTTTAGATTTACGGTTCCTCCCTCCGAAGTCCATCCTCCTCATCCAAAACTTCAAATGCCTCATGGAATTTTCCTTTTCCATACCCTAAATCCCGTTATTTCAACAATAGATGACTCCAACGACCAACATTTAAACCTCACCATTGGATTATTCGGACTTTCAGAAAATTGAATGCTTGATTTTGCTTTTCAATATTACCTAATGGTCTCTACAAAGAACCATAATTTAGAAAATTGTGATAGTGGAAGGTGATTTTGAGATGGTCATCAACCAGATCAAATAAGATATCCTAGAAGGTTCATTTGGAGGTTCGATGCTTCGGAAGTGTCATTAGATTCTAGACTCTTTGTCAGTTTGTATAGAGTTTAGGGCGGTTCCCAGAGCCACCAAAGTTAGGGTCTTTCGATTTTTCTCTTTTTAGAGTTAGAGTCTTTCGATTTTTGGATGGCTTCACCAGGATGTAGCATATAAGGGGTTCCTGGATAAATTTGTCTATATAACTCTTGTCCTCTCTGAATATCACTCGAAAATAAAAATAAAAATAAATATAAAAATCGTGATAAGATCGATTAGTCTACTACCATGACTAAAGCCTTTCTCCGACTCATCCTAGCATAAATGGACATTGCACGAGAAATTATGGTCAAAGGTTTGGCTATGCAACAGTTTGATGACCTCGTTAGAACAGAGTAAGAGAGTGATTAGCAGTCTGCCCATCGTGTTTTTTCCCCTTTTAGAAACTGTTGGGCATATGACTCGGGCCTAGCCGCGCCAAGGAACAAGTCGCGACTAAAGATACCCCAACGTGGCAGCGCGAAGACCCCGAGCGCGACACCTTATCGTAGTTAACCACGTCTCGGCGCGAGGAGCTTAGGCGCAGAACGGGTCACATGCGCTAAGGGAGGTCATAGCGTAGACTAAGCCAAAGGGATGAGGAAAGCGTGGCTTTCCTCCCCAAAAGGTAGTCACATCAGGGCCCTAGACAGGTCTCTGACACGTCCTAGGTAGAGGGATGGCCTGGACATGGCCTAAAATCCTTAGCATGCCAATAGTCACATCATTGTACCCTAGTAGTCACATCATTGCATCCTCACATGAGTCAACCACTCACCCACCACCATGAGGCCTATAAATATGGCATTTACTACGGTGGGTGAGGGGATCGGATTTTTGGCCATTCTCTCTCCATAGTAACAACTTCGCTCTCTAAAATTCCGACTCTCATTCTCACCAAACTCTCTAATTCTCGCCCTTCCGATCAAACCCGACGCTGGCGTTTCTTCTTGACCCAAACTCTCACTCGAATCTCACTCCTACACTCAGTTAGGTTCAAACAATTGGCGCCCACCGTGGGGCCAAGAAGAAACGCAGAAGAAAATCCACCAATGGCAGAACGCAACCACGACCAACCTGACGAAGCGACGCCAATCAAGGCAATGACCGACCCAAGGGCGTTCGCAGAAGCCAGCGACCTCCACGCGGTGCTCATCGAAGAAGAAGAGCCCGAACTGACAGCCAAAGAAATGAGGGAGCTGGTGACGAAGCAAAACAACGTCATAGCTGACATGCAGAAACAAATGAGCCAAGTCATCGCGCTCATGATGAGCAAGGAGGTCGCGCCAACAGTAGACGCAACGGCGGTCGCGCCTCAACAAGCCTTGGGAGAAGCGTCGGGAACCGCCCAACTACCACAACACGCGCCAACGGAATTCCCCGCGTGCGAAACGCAGGGAATTGAACCACCAGGGCGGGCGGACCTCAGCTTCTTAGAGCAACACTTGTCTCCGCAATACCGACCCAACCCGCCTAAGAGGGTCCTCCACTAGCCATTGAGCGCGCAAATTATGGCGGAGCACCTAAGCGGAGCGCCACCCACCCTCCCAACATACAACGGCACGACCGACCCAGAAGACCACGTGAGCACCTTCTGCTTGCGCATGCAACTGCAAACCAACTCCAATGCGGCGCTGTGCAGAACCTTCCCATCAACGTTCTCCGGAATATGTCTCGACTGGTATAACCGGCTCCCGAACGGAATCATCCGCTCGTTCGAGGAGTTCATACTTCTGTTCACAACAAAGTTCGCGTCCCAGAAGCGGCGCCCTCTACACCTCAAGGCCCTGATAGATATCAGACAAAAAGACGGAGAAAGCCTGAGGGCTTTCTACGCTAGATGGTCCAGGGTGGCAATGGCCGTCCGCGATCTTACCCCCGAAACTGCCGCCCATCACCTCATGGAGGCCACCAGCAACATGGAGCTCAAACGGGCGTTAGCGAAAAGGCCTGTAACGCTATCAACGGAGTTGGAGATGAAGATTGAAAAGGCAATCACGTTAGAAGAGACCCTAGGGGCAGGATCCGTCAGACGCTTCGAACCAGCAAAAATGCCACGAGAGGAACAGGGGTGTCGGTAGCCTCTAACCCCGATCCCACGAGACCAATTGCTACAGATGCACAGTGGTCCAAAACGCCACCCTCCTCCCCCACCAGAGCAAGTTCAGCGTGGGCGATCGCCAGACAGGCGCGCGTCCAACGCCTACACTCCCCTTAACGACTCCGTGAAGAATGTGTTCCACGTTCTCCGCGAGAAAGGCTACAAGCTCAATTGGCCTGCTCCGTTGAGGTCCCTACCCCACATGCGCGATCCAAAGAAGCATTGTGACTTTCACAGAGCAACGGGGCACCGGACGGAAGACTGCCGAGAGCTACGGTACGAAATAGAAGGCCTAGTACGGCGAGGATTGCTGACCGAGTTCATTCATGTAAAGAAAGAGCAAGTTGAGGGCCCACAGCACCCGCCGCCACCCCCGCAAGCCGACTACGACGATGACACGGGCGCATATGTAGTGCGCAAAGAAATCGGGGTGGTGACGGTTGAAGGAGATCGCCCCAAGAAAAAAACCAAGCGTGAGCGCGCGACGGAGTGCGCGGCCATCGACGCACGGACAAAATTCAATCTGAGCTTTGACGACGCGGAGTTCCCACAAGGGGTCCCATCAGAGGAGCCACTCATCGTCACCGCGCTAATTGCCGCCTGCAAGACCCACCGTCTGCTGATAGACGGAGGTAGCGCGGCTGACATCCTCTTCCAAAGCACCATTGACATAATGGACATCGACCCGCGCCTAATCAAGCACGCGCAAGGCAACCTGGTCGGTTTCTCCGGAACCAGAGTCCCGGTAATCGGAGTGGTCACCCTCCCAGTGGTAATCGGAGACCAAGAGCCGCGCGTCTCCAAGCAAGTAGAGTTCACAATCGTCGATTTCAAATCGGCGCACAACGGCATCCTGGGCCGACCTTTCCTTGCGAAGTTCATGGCCCTCCCGATTTCGAGGTCGCGCTGGACCCCGCCGAGCCGACTAAGAAAATACGCATCTCCACTCACGTCAGCAGTGACGCGATCGAACCACTCGTGGCGCTGCTGAAGGAGTACAAGGAGCTGTTCGCGTGGTGCACAGAAGACATGCCAGGAGTGCCCAGGGAAGTAGCTCAAAATTGCCTTGCGGTCCCAACCAACGCGGAACCAAGGCAACAAGGGCGGAGAACGTTCACTGGTGATAAGCTGAAGGCGATAGAAGAAGAGGTAGCGCGCCTACTAGCAGCAGGATTGATCCGCCCCGTGAAATATCCAAAGTGGCTGGCAAACGTGGTCTTGGTTAAAAAATCGTCAGGAGCCTGGAGAATGTGCGTCGACTACACCACGATTAACAAAGTATGCCCGGGAGACCCTTATCCCCTACCGCGCATCGACCAGCTGATCGACGCGACCGCCGACCATGAGACATTTTCTTTCCTCGATATGTTCTCAGGATACCACCAAATCCCAATGTCCATTGAAGACGAAGAAAAAACGGCTTTCATGACGCCGTTCGGAAACTTTTGCTTCGTCGGGATGCCGTTCGGATTGAAAAACGCGGGCGCGACGTACCAGAGAATGATTGACACGGTTTTCTCACGACATATCGGGCGGAACATCAAGGAATATGTGGATGACCTCATCGTCAAAACGAAGGTGGGCAAGTCACACCTGGAGGACCTGCGCGAGACTTTCGAAGCCCTCCGCAAGCACAGCCTTCGCCTCAACCCACTCAAGTGCATTTTTGGAGCGGAAGCGGAGAAATTTCTTGGGTTCATGATAACCAAGCGCGGCATAGAGGTCGACCCGAAGCAAATCACCGCGGTCCAACAACTACGGGCGCCTCGGAACGCGTTGGAAATCCAATCTCTGAACGGCAAGATAGCGGCACTGGGGAGGTTCATACCAAGGTCCGCCGACAAATGTGCGCCCTTCTTCCAAACACTCAAGAATAGCGCGCGTTTCGCATGGTCCAAGGAGTGCGAAACAGCATTCCAAGAACTAAAAGCATACCTTGTATCCCCCCCTGTACTAACCGCTCCCAAGATTAATGAAAAACTCTTCTTGTACCTCGCTGTGTCGACAAGGGCTGTGAGCGCAGTACTGATATCCAGAAGGGATGGCAAGACTGAGCAACCGGTGTATTACACTTCGCGTACGCTCGTCAGCGCAGAAACAAGATACTCCTCGATAGAAAAGGCTGCCCTGGCTCTGGTAAGCGCGTCACAGAAATTGCGCCCATACTTCCAAGCGCACCAAATTACCGTCCTGACGAATCTTCCGCTAAAAAAGATCCTGACCTCAATGGAAGTGTCGGGGTGCATGGTCAAATGGGAGGTCGAGCTTTCGGAGTACGATATTCAATATGCGCCACGACCAGCAATAAAGGCCCAAATCCTAGCGGATTTCATCGCCGAGGGGGTAACCCTGGAAACAGCGCCAGAAGGTGTATGGGAAGTTTACGTCGACGGGGCAGCGAGCAAGTACGGCGCCGGCGCAGGGGTTGTGGTGCGCACCTCCAACGGCGTGGTACACGAAATAGCGATAAGGTTCAGGGCGCTGAAGACAAATAACGCCGCTGAATATGAGGCCATCTTGGCGGGGATGACAGCCGCCCATGACTTGGGCGCCAGAACGATACGAGTACTCTCCGACTCCTCCCTGGCAGTCAATCAGTTAAACGGGGCATTCGACGCAAAGGAAGATACACTGGCGCATTATATGGAGCGCGTTAAGGCGCGGGCCACTAATTTCGAAGCGGTAACGTATGCGCAAATACCAAGGGAAGAGAACGCGCACGCCGACGCATTGTCCAAATTGGCAACGGCTACCGACTTCGAATCCACGCGTCTAGTGTCTGTTCAAAAGGAGGAAGAGGAAACCCGCCCGGAAACAGCAATCAACAATACCCAGCTCACGGCCAACGAAGACTGGAGACACCCAATCGCGAAATACCTGCAAGACGGCTCAGTGCCAGAGGACGCTAAGGAGGCATGGACTCTAAGGCAAAAGGCGGCCCGTTGTACACTCATCGAAGGAGAACTGTACCGAAGGTCGTACTCGGGCGTCTACCTCAAATGCATCGGGCAAGAAGAGGCGCGCGACTTGGTGCGCGAACTGCACGAGGGACTGTGTGCAATGCATGCCGGCCCACGCAGCATGGAACGCACCATCCTGTTGCACGGATACTACTGGCCGCGAATAAAAAAAGACACGAAGAGCTACGCAGATCAGTGCCACAAATGCCAAGTCAATGCGCGTCAACATCACTTGCCAGCCACCGAGCTTCAGGGCAATTTGAGCCCATGGCCCTTCGCGCAGTGGGGTGTGGATCTCTTGGGCCCCTTCCCAACGGCAAAAGGGAAGCGCAAGTACATCATCGTGGCAGTAGACTACTTCACCAAGTGGATCGAAGCCGAAGCGCTGGCATCCATAACGGCGCAGCAGGTAACGCGCTTCTTGCGCAACAATATTTTGTCGCGCTTTGGAGTCCCAAACGCACTCATTTTCGATCACGGGAAACAATTAGACTGCGCGGAAGTGATAGACTTCTGCGACGAAGTAAGAACCATTGCAAGGTTCGCATGATGGCTTACCCCCAAGCCAACGGCCAGGCAGAATCCTCTAACAAAGCGATCTTGCACGGCCTCCACACCCGCCTGAACGATGCCAAGGGTAATTGGGCGGACGAGCTCAACACTGTGCTATGGGCGCACCGCACCACATACAAAGTGGCAACGGGCGAAACCCCCTTCGCTCTTACATACGGCACTGACGCGGTAATCCCCATCGAGACAACAGCCCCGACCTATCGAATCACAGGGTACAACGAAGAAGCGAACGAAGAAGAGCGCCTGTTGGAACTCGAGTTGTCACAGGAAAGGCGCGAGTTGGCAGCCATCAGGCTGGCCGCAATGAAAGAGCAGCTAGCCAAGTATCATAACGTGAAGTTGGTTCCACACAAGTTGATCCTTGGAGACCAAGTGCTACGACGGAACTTTCGCCCCGACCCTAAGCACGGGAAGCTCGCCTCAGTATGGGAGGGTCCATACCTAATCCGCGAAGTGATCGGCGCCAGCACATTCAAGCTCAGCGAGTTGGGGGGCAACAAAATTCCAAGAACATGGAATGCGCAAAATCTCAGGAAGTACCACCAAGCAACTTAACATGTATCACATTCGCAATAGCGCATTTGCGCAAGAAATAAGAGGACATGGTTCGAAAGAACAAAAATTAGCAATAGTCTAGCACTATTCGCGCCCAGTTCGAAAGAACAAAAATTAGCAATAGTCCAGCACTATTCGCGCCTAGTTCGAAAGAACAAAAATTAGCAATAGTCCAGCACTATTCGCGCCCAGTTCGAAAGAACAAAAATTAGCAATAGTCTAGAACTATTCGCGCCCAGTTCGAAAGAACAAAAATTAGCAATAGTCCAGCACTATTCGCGCCCAGTTCGAAAGAACAAAAATTAGCAATAGTCAAGCACTATCTGCGCCCACTCAGTTCCACGGAACACAAATTAGCAATAGTCCAGCACTATTCGCACCCACGGTGTTCAAAAGAACAAAACAATAACAATGGGCACGAACCATTAACACACGCTTGGTTTGACAGGGTAAGCGACAGTTCGCACATGCAAAGTTCTAATGAACAGCACAAACAAACAACGCAATCTGAACTGCTTGGATTCAATTTAGTTGGGAACACCAACATTGTCAGCAACTACACTTGAATTTAAAAACAAAAAACGAGGAGAAATAGGAGCCAACAAATCAACTAAGTCCCGTCGGAAACATATCAGCGCGACAACACTTAAACATCATCAGTGTTAGGCTGCTCATCCTCCCGACTCAGCTTGCGACGCAACAAGGGACGCTCCTCTTCTTCGTCTTCGTCTTCTTCTTCCTCAGCCACCTCGCCGTCCCTTCTGGCGCCCGTAGTTTCCCCCGCGATCGGACGCTCTGCTTCCTCCCGGCGCTCCTCTTCTCCCTCTCGGCGCTCCCCTCCTCGGCGCTCCTCTTCTTCCTCTTCCTCATCTCCTTCTGACTCGGAGTCAGACTCCAAGGGACGCTTCTCACCGATCCACTTCTTGACATGCTGGACCATATCGCGAGTGTCCCAGCGCACCCCTGGGTTCTCAGGACGAACCTTCTTTCCGACCGCCATCACGGCCTTGGTCATGGCGTCCGCCAAGATCTTCCCGAAAGAGGGGGACGACTTGAACTGGCGGACAGCCGCAGCCTCGGCCGCGCGAACAGCCTCTGCCTTCGTGATGTTATGAAGGCGGACTAGGTCGTCCTTCTCCCTCTGTAGCTCTTCGCGAGCCTGTCGCAACTTCTCAGCAAAGGAAACCTCCAGCTGCTCCCGGATGGTGGAGCGCTCCTCGTTTCGCACCTGCTCCTTAGCCGCCTCCACGTCGGCGGCTAATTTGCTCTGCAAGACGCCGAGCGACTCCAGCGCCTCGTTGGCTTTGGTCGTCGCCATGTCGGCGCGGTTGTTCGCCCCGAGTACCTTCCCTTCTAGCTGGACAATTTGCGCCTCGTCGGCCTTCATCTTGGCGCGCAGCGAGGCGCGCTCTTGTTGAGCTCGAAAAGTTGCCGCCAGACCCTACAACGCCACGAGCCTTAGCAAACACAAAGACAAAGAAACGAAGACGAAAAGGAAAGAGTAGGAAAATAACCCCAAACTGTATGGACCCAACTCGGTCTTACCGCGAAGTGGATCTGCGCCAGGTCATGAAGAGGATCAGTCTTTTCCACTCGCGGAGGAACGCTGAGAACGGGCCCAATCGCCCGGAGAGCATTGTTGGCGGACACCAAATTACACGCCGCCGCGGTGTGAATCCGCACGTCACGGACCTGGTGGACGCCAGTGGTGGCGGGGGCAGCGTTGACGGGGGCAGCAGTGGTGGAGGTCCCCCCAAACCCAGTCATCTCGGGCAGCCTTTGCTGAATGGTTGCCCCGGACGAGCTGCCTGCCACATCTCCCTCGCGACGGGCGGGCCTGGTCACCGCCGCCTCTGGCTCCGAAAGCGCCAAAGACAGCTGTTGCGCGGCAGACAACTGCTTCGCCGCCCGAGCAGTTGGCTCCGCTAAACGAACCGTCTTACGGGGCCTCTCGACAGCTTGCGGCTGCGGCTGTTCGATCTCCTTCCGCTTTGAAGTTTTTGGCGCCGCGCCAACCTTCTTCTTCTTCTTCTTGTCGGCGCGCGGCGCGACGTCGTCCACCGACATCATGCTGACAAGGCTGGAGAAGTCAACACCTGCGCCAATAAATCGTAAGAGAGCGGTTAATAAGATAGAATGCAAAAGAAAAAAAAATATAACTGACCATCTCCAAGCAGCTCCTCCAAGCAGGCTTCGCGGACACCCCCCGCGTATAAATTAATTCGATGAGGCATGCAAGCCTCATATTCCTCGTTAAGCCCGTCATAGAGGTCGGCGTCCGACTCGAACCCGAGCGTACTGCCCTTCTTCCAGGAGGTGGGCTCCTCCATGGACCCGCTCGCCCATTCCCCGGGAGTGGGTTTGACATAGAAAAACTGCTCGAACCAAGTTTTCTTCAACTTGGACGATCCATACACGAAGCCGTCGGGGCGGTTGTCGCGACGCTGGATAGAAAGGCAGTCGCTTCGCGTCGTGGCCTCCTTGATCTTGTACATCTTCCTAAACAGGCCATAGGTTGGCTCGATATTAAGCCTTTTGCACGCGAGACGGAGACAGCTCGCGTGCATGATAACCGATGGGGAGAGCCGCTCGACGGAGCACTTAAGGCGCTCATATATAGCGCACAACAACGGGTCGATGGGGAATTTGAACCCCATCACCCAGTACTCCGCATATACGCCGAACCACCCCGGGGGGCAATTGCCCACCATGCTGCGCACCGACGGAGCAGCGTATTCCTAGTGGGGGGGGGGGGGGGGGGCAAGCCCAGCCCGCAGACCATCTCCTCCACATCGTCCACGTCGTATATTGAGGAGTGCTCGGGTCCGCGCTTGAGGTTGTCCGATGGCGCCGGCTGATCACCCCACATCTCGGCCCACTCAATCACACGATACGCAGCGCCAACACCTTGCGGCCCCAAGCGGGCCGTGGCCTCTGATACGCGCACAATGGCGCGCGGCTCGGATTGCGCACCAGAGTCCTCTCGCGCCATTTCGTCGGCGACTTCATCGTCAACGTCCGGCCTACTATCCTGATTACGCCGGATGATCAGTACCCCCCGAGCTTGCTGCATCGCTTCCCCACTCCCAGAGGCGACCATACCCACATCGGAGGAGCCGCCGGCCTCATCGCCTGACCTAGCGTCGAACGACGGCGTCGCCGGAATCCCACCGTCACCGCCGCCGTCTCCGTCGTCAGATCCGCCATTCCAATCCCCAGAACCACCGTTCCCGTCACCGGAACGGTCAGAAGAAGTGTGCGAAAGAGGGGAGAAATTACCTTCTTCGCCTTGCACGACCTCGGCCTCGTTGTTGTTGATGCTAGACATGATATCGACTCGAAACTTAGCAACAGCAGAAGAGGATTGAGGTTGTAGAAGGAGG
This sequence comes from Linum tenue, assembly GCA_946122785.1. Classification (NCBI taxonomy): domain Eukaryota; kingdom Viridiplantae; phylum Streptophyta; class Magnoliopsida; order Malpighiales; family Linaceae; genus Linum; species Linum tenue. Next base: position 4,280,274 of record CAMGYJ010000003.1, read on the forward strand.
AGAGAAATCTCAGGGAAAGAAAAGTGAGGCAACAATCGGAAGAAACAAGTGAGCCCTTCCTCCCCACAACAATCCTATATTTATAGTTGGCCAGGGGGAAAGCAAAGGATTAAAGTCGGCCAGCGGAATGCGAAGGGTTAAAGTCACATAGGGATCTGTAACCGTCAGATCCCACCAAATCTTTTCGAAATTCAAAAAATCCCCGCCCAAGTAGCCTAGTCACACAGTGACACGTGGATACCTACCATCATAGGCACTAGTCGGCGACGCCACAAGTGCCGCGCACCGCCTGGGGGGCACGACATACCCGCGAGGAAGGAAAAACACGTCTCGCGCCGCGCGAGCAAGACAACTCCATACACGCATCATGACTAATCCTCAACGCAGGGGGATGCAAGTATACATTCCGCAATGTCATCACAAGACCAATTTCACTAATAAGAACTAGTTATACAGCCCAGAAATTAGCCAGTTTTTGCACTTTCTACATGTCAAAAGTGAAAAACAATGAGGGACACCAAACAAGAAAAATAGGGTAAAGCCTATTTCAACCCTTTCGTTGAAAAGGGGCCGACTGCAAATTCCTGCATCAGCATAACATCAAACAAATATAGCTAGTGAACAAACAAACAAACAAAGGAATCAATGCAATTCCTCTTCCTCTTTCTTCTCCTTTCACTTCAATTTGAAGGGAAAGGAAAATAGAAGTTCTAATCTAGCCGGAACAAACAAAGAAACAACTCTTCCCTAATGGCCATTGGTAGAAAGAACCTCAAGTATGATACTGAATCAAAATCTTCCAAAATTGCAGGCAAGCAAGCAAATCAGATCAAAAAGCTCTCTCAGCTCTCCACGTTTGTCAAGTTCAGTATTAAGGGCTGATCATCAAGCCAGTCACCATAAATATTGTTCAGTTTCTTTGGGTCTTTCCACTTGAGCAGGCACTTCTTCCTACCCTGTGAGTCTTCAACGGAGTTAGCCATGTTTGCTACAATGCTTGGGGATGGATTGCCGTTGCCAAGAACAGACGATTGCCTCGTTAAAATGGAGCCCTGAATCACTGGTTCCCCATCTAGCCGTCCACCATGAGCTTGTAACTCTGCTTTCAACAGAACAATGCCACAGTATTAACTTAAGGTAACAACCAATTCGTTCCTCTCAAGTCATCAACGAACAGAATCAGAGGTGAGACTCAAAAGTCCTTCCAGATTTGATTTGGAAAGGAGAAGATATCACATTTTCTAGAAGTGGAAAGAATCTGAGCTAGAGCATGTTCTTGATAGGTAAGAATGTAGGAAGCCTTTAGTTTGGTCCATCTCCAAAATCCTACAAGTTTATAAAACCCCATTTCTCTAGCTATTTGGATTCCAAATTCACCGACAAGTTGTTGGCTGGGGGTGTGTTTGGTACAGTGCAATTTGCAATACCATGCAATTGAACAAAAATTTGGTTTTACATGAACACTTGTGATGTATTTAGGTAGACCAGAAAGAATAAAAATGATGCTCTCATGGAAAGTATTTGAAAATGAACTCTAGAAAGGTTGGTCTCCCATTTCTTTCCTTTTCACAAAATGAGTAGCATCCCAATTGAGAAAAGAGACAATAATCTAGAAGGGGTGATCAATTATAACAAACAATTATCAAACTGCAAAAATATTATGAGTTAAGACACAAGAATCAATCAACTAAACTGAATACCTGGTAGTCCATGAGCAAAGTGGCATTTCTCACCAAAGGGGCAATGACCTGTGATCTCAAATTTAGAGCACAGTTTCGTCTTCCAGTACAAAGGCTTCATCATCATGGCCCTAAGCGCATCTGAACCAGCAGCAGCAGCATTCTGAGCAGGCCTAATGGCTTCAGGCAAAGCATAACCACCACCACTTCCATTCATCATAGGCATCCCAGTAGTCCCAATGCTTATTGCAGCACTCTCCCTAAACCTTCCTCCAGCATCGCTCCTAAACTTCGCAGGATCCTCGTGCAGAAAATTGCACCTGTCCCCATATGGACATTCCTCCCCATTACAAAACTTCTTACACAACTTCATCTTATGAATTATCCTCTGGTCATCCTCCCAATTCACCACCGGTGGCTGCCTACTATTATCCTCTTCAACTCGCCCACCACCACTACCACTACCACCACTAACCCCAACAAGCTCTTGCCAATTGGGCGGAGGCTGCCTCAAATCCTGCATACCATGAGCAAAATTGCAGTTCTCGCCGTTCCTACAAGTCCCAGTTTTGAACTTAGCACACATTCTAGTCTTGAAAAAGATGTTGGTCGTTCCTCGGTTGATAGGGATGTTGCTCGGTGGTGGCATCTGCATCCGTGAGCTCACAGGCTGTCCATTGTCATCATCTGAAGAACTCTTGGCCCGTTTGTAAGGAGGCTGGTGGGGTTGCAATTGTTCAAACGGCGAAGATGGGTCGAATTGTTCATTGCTGCTCATTGAGAATTGAGGCCAGATACCAATTGCATCACTGCCTGATTGATATGACTGCTGTGGGAAATGAGGCTGAGAATCAGAGTAACTCATTCTGTTGGTAGTCAATTCCTCAACCAACTCCTATCAATGAATAATAAACACAGGTAATCACCAATCAGTAATCCTCAGCAAGACTAATTCAACACAAAAACAGAGATTAACTCCATTAAGCTGACAATTAACCAATGATCATCACTCAAGAAGCTAAAATCTTTCATCCTAGAAAATCTTTCCCAAGTGAAAGAACAATAACAGGGTGATCTGAATTCATAAAGAAAGCATAAGGGGACTTACTTGAGAGACTGATCAGACGTTGAAAGCTTAAAAACCAGGAGGGTCTGCCCTTTGCCCAGATGAAAATTTCGGCCCAAAACAAAGAATCAAAGCAAACCCAATGGTGAAAAATCACGACTTTGAATTGAATCTCGAGCAAAAACTTCGATCAAAACTTCTGGATGAATCTATCAATGAGTGTATCTATATATATGAGTCTCTCTGTATATATACACAGTATGGTTAATGTCTGAATGAGCGAAGAGTCGAAACCCTAGCCGCCAAAAATATTGGCGAAGAAAACACCAAAATGAGAGGAGAAACAAGGTAAAGGGAATAAAGATTAAAAACAAAGAGAAAGGTTTAAAAATTTTAAACCGAGGCCTTGCTGCAGCCTGCAGGAGGAGTCACAATGGTGGAGGCAGAGAGTAAGGGCGTAACTATAGTGTTCCCAAACCCTAAAGCCCTAAATTTAAGAAAAACCAAATTTTTTTGTAAGTCGCATACTCGCATTAAAGGAGAGCGGATCCAGTGACTAAGCCCCTCCCAGCCCTTAGATCTGGACACTTCAATCCAATGGTTAAAAAGTGGGAATGGCTATTTAATTAATGACAGGGGTAGTTTGGGTATTATGGAAAATTACGAAGTATACAAACCGGATTTACAATCAGTATAAACCATACAAACATACGAACAGTACAAACTAGAGCGACAAAACATACAAACATTACAAACGTATGAACTGTACAAACAATACAAACTAGACTGACAAACAATACAAATCATACAAAAAGAAAAAACAACCGGGTTGACTTTTGAGGCTCCATCCCTATATAGAGGGTAGGGGTGGGCATTGGGTGAGTCGGGTGGATTTTGACCATAAAATGCACCCACCCGCGCTTAAACGGATTGATAATTTTTAACCCACCACCCACCCACATTTAGTCTCGGGTTGGGTCGGGCAGATGGTGGATGATTTGGGTGGGTTTGTGGGTTCACCCACATCACAATGTATATAATATAAAGGAGTCAACTTGACATGGTAATAGGCGAAGAGAGTTATCTGTGGAAACAAGAAGATGAAATAGGGCAAAAAAATGTCGAATTAGTTCTTAAAATGATAGAAATTCTATTATGAAAGAGTTTTCTACAGATTGAGATGATTATCAGGTACAAGGAACTAAGAAAAATAATTCCACAAAGGAAAGAGTAGTGATCTAGGCATAAGAATTAGAGGAAAAAATAAAGGGAAGAAGAGGGGATTGATATTTGGAAGGTTGGCTTTGAGGTTCAAACTCCAGGAGCAATCCTAGTTTATGTCTAACGTCTCCACTCTCCCCTCTCTAGCGCCGATGACTTTGATCTTTTTGCTATTGGGTTGAGCGGGTCACCCACGCACCCACCCACAACCCACCCACCACCCGGCGGATGGCTCCCAGCGCAACCCGTCCTCCACCCATAGACCCATCCACTTAACAAAATTCGGGTCAAATGTGGGTGGGTCGGCCCAAACCCGCGGATGATCCGCCTGCATGCCCAGCCCTAATAGAGGGGCTCCTTCCCAAAGTCAACCCGGGTGTTTTTTAGACATACAAACAGTACGAACATGGTGGACAAAAATGACAAACTAGACCGACAATTCATACGAACGGGAAAAAACACCCTGGTTGACTTTGGAGGCTTCATCCCTATATAGAGGAGTTTCATCCAAAAGTCAACCAGGTTGTTTTTTAGACATAAAAAACATTACAAACATGGGTGACAAAAATAACAAAGTTTACAAACATGGTGCACAAAAATAACAAAGTTTATAAACATTACAAAAAAAACGACAAACATTACAAAATAACAAAACATACAAACATTACAAAATATGTCAACAAACATCACAAAATCAGCACTGTCGCCGGAAAATTCTTCTCCGGCGACGATGTTCGTCGGAAAAAATCTTTCCGACCAAAAAACTCTCTCTCTCTCTCTCTCTCTCTCTCTCTCTCTCTCTCTCTCTCTCTCTCTCTCTCTCTCTCTCTCTCTCTCTCTCTCTCTCTCTCTCTCTCTCTCTCTCTCTGTTGGAAGCCATTGCTGGGGACACAAAATCTCTCCTCTCTCTCTGGCCGTGGCTGTTAAGGCCACAAAATAGCCATTTGGGGACACAAAATCCCACCGCCAGAAAAAGAAACGGCGGCGCGGGTTGGGGCCGGTGGAGAACGTCGCCGGAAACGGAGGGGTGAGAATGGGTGAGAGTTTTTAAAATTATTTAATAATTAAAAGTAAATATAAACTTGCAATTACTACATTGCCCTTTATTAAATTGGATTAATAGGAGCCCTTGGATTTTAATGAGGTTGTATGGTTAAGATTCACTTAGTCATGTGACTAAGGGGGACCCCCCTTAGTCACCTGATCCCAGCCCGCATTAAAGAAAGGGGAAATTCGCAACCTTGTACCTCCACGTGGCTGACATCTGCTCGATTTGCCAGAGTGTACGACAGACTGGCCGCCGCTTTACACGTGTTTTTATGCATTGTTTTTAGTTTTTTCGGACGTTGTCCTCCTCTCTGACTTTCTGTGTGCGCTCCACTTTGCTAAAGTGCTGCGATGTGCGAAGTTGACTTCGACGACGCGCTGCCCTCTTGTGTTCGATCGGGTCAGACCCATTAGACGTTGATGTGACTTGGCGGGCCGATTTAATTTTGTTAGCCCATTTCTTTGGCGGCCCAGTTGAACTACCAAGATAGAGAGTCGGACCAGACTTTTCTTCAGGGGTGGGTGTGGTTACACGCCCCATATTTTATTGGTAATCACACCCACAAATATAGAATTATGCTACCCACAATCCGTCTTATAGTGGATAATGGTTAACCACTATCCACTGCGGTTTGGTGCGGGTTGGATATGGATATCCACAAAAAATTTCCTTCTTCCACTCTTTGGACTCGTATATGATAAACCTATCGGTCGAGTGAAGGAAAAAAAAAACACATTGACTTAAAAGTAAGTAAAGAAGCCCAAGACAAGGAACGAGCGAGGGTTCGGTATTTAGAACCTACTAAGTAGTCAACCTCCCTCTCCTCTGTTCACTTGACTCGCTTACTTTCTTTACGAAATGCATATTGATAACGAGTATGGATTGGAGGGGAACTAATCTAAATATACATTGCATCTTTATCAACGACATGACTCCTTTGCTTTTTTATTCGAACTTTTAGGGATAAATGAAATTTTCCCCCAAGTTGCGGAATTAGCATCCTCTTACACAAAAACAAAAGCCTACATAAAATAAAGTTAATAAAGTGTTAAATAAACTATACACCACATTTATTGGCTTTGTTTTGTTATAAAATAGACATATACCACGTGGACAATGCTTATTTAATAACGGTGTATTGGCTTGGTTTTGTTTTATTAAATAAATATATATTTGATTTTGGAGCCTACTTTAATTTGTAGCATTCTACTTTTCACATAATTTAATATTATAAAGTATATTAATAAATAAATATACTTAGTGTGGTTATTGTGGGTTTTGTGGGTTAACCGCTGCGGATAGTGGTTAACCACTTATCACAAAAATCAATATTTTGCTACCCACACCCAACCCACTATCCACAAATTGTGGATATGGTTACCCACAATGTATGTGGTTTGGTGCGGTTTGCGGATTACCCGCAATCCGCAAACCAAACTTCCACCCCTACTTCTAGGGGCGTAACGTTCTATCTTCCTGGATACTCAAACTCAATCAAAGAATTCAAATAGTTTTTTAGAGAAAATTCAACCTATATTATGTAAGTGGATTTAGAGTTTGACAAGGAGGATAATTAGTTTTGGTATTCGCATCGAACTCATCTCAATATGTACAGAAATATTATGTTCTATACTCATTCACTTTAACACTTCGATTAGTTCTATTCACTCAAACATCATAATTATCTCTTATTCCTCAAATCTTGTTCATTTTCTATCATCTTTACAAGCAAGCATTACAACTAAGAAACTTCAATTAGAATGGAAATTCTAAGAAAAATTTCACACTACATCAAGAACTTTATATATATGATTGTTTGAGAAGGGCACATGTGTGTTATTTCCAGAACAACATAATGGTTGATTTTCGTATGTCAATATTGCATCCTCACACACGTTCGGTGACAAGAATGATCACGATTTAACAACCGTAATTTGAAAATGATATATATAGAAAAGCCGTGTCCACTGTGACCCGTATCAATTTCGGGAAGATTGTTAAGTCAATCAAGACCCACATGTATAGACAAGTAAATATCGTAGCTCATTCCTTATTACCTTTGTCCCATGTAACCCACACACGCAGCACATGTAACGTAGGGTTCGGTTGGATTTGTTTTGATCGAGAGTTTCTTTCTTCCTCTTGCCCCTGCATCAGCTTGATATATATAGATAATGAGTGTAGATGCAGCTGAAAATCATTAGAAAACCATAATAAGATCAGTGAACTGAAGAGTTTTCAACTCTTCAGTGATCAGTGTTGGAGTTTCAGCAGTGGTGGATTTGCTGAAAATCATCAGAAAACCATAATAAGATCAGTGAACTGAAGAGTTTTCAACTCTTCAGTGAATCAGTCCTGGAGTTTCAGCAGTGGCGGATCCATGGGACACCCCTAAAATTTGGGAATACGATTATTCAACCCAATAGTAGTTTGCATATAGGTAAAAAAAATATTTAAGTGATGGCGGGACACTCCTAAAATTTGAAAAAAACGATTATAATCCCCCAATAGTATTTTGTGTATGGGTAAATATAAACATTTAAATGGTTGCCTATGTGATTTAAACTTGGGTGATGCTACTATTAGTAAACATATTTTCATTAGACTATAACTCATTTGTTCTTGTATTTCAAATCCAAATATAATAGTAAAAAGCTATTTTTTATCCCAATTATTTGCAAAAGCTAACGATTAAACCCACTTACGGGCTCCCCTAGTCTAATAGAATATATAGAGATATATAGAGCATTGTTGGACACTGATTGTATTTTACAATTTTTCCAAAGTACGAAACACGTCACGTGCTTTGTTTTCCTTTGGATAAGTAATATATTTTCTTATTTAATTATTATTTAAACTTAATTTTTGGAGAGGACACCCCTATTTAAAATTTCTGGATCCGCCACTAATTTTAGGGCTACCACCTTAAATCGGATTGTCTATTTGTATTGTTCTTTCATTCTGTTCCGGATTGATGAACATATGCATGAAGGAAAAGACAAGTGGCCAGGCAAATCAAACAATATCCTGTAAACTTGTCCTCTTGCGCCTGCATTTTGGTGTCACGTAACAAGTAAATTCCTTCTATGTAGTCTGTAGATATATGAGGTATCCAACAAACCCAATAAGTAAATTCCTTCAAGGAAAAAACCCCTCCAATAAGCATAAAGAGGAATGCGATCTAACTGTGGAAGAAGATGACTAAGCTTAAGGAAACAGTGTCTCTTTAGTTCGGCATCACCTTTTTGCAAAGATACCAAGGGTAAGAGAAGCCATTAAAAGGGTCAAAATTAAGACATTGGTGAATGCTTGGCCTGGCTTTCATTCCCATTGACATGTATCCATGGGACTGGTCATATCTCATTTGACAATGTTGGATTTGGGTATATGTAGCTAAGGGGGAACTTGTTCGCTTGTAAATGGGACACCCTAATATAGCTTAATTCCTCCAATCGAAAGCATATATATGCAGCTGATGAAGTTACTCATCAAGTGATCCACCAAAACAGGAAAACCCAAGAATATTCCACACAAAGGCAAGCTGGTGCAAAATGCAAAACCCTGCATTTCTACTTCTTTGTCATCTAGGCAACTCGAGTGTTGTTATATCATGCAGTTGGATCATGTTGATGTGACTCTGAATCGGACTATCAGTCGATATGACTGGATTAGTCGGAGGTATCGCTGACCATTTGGGTTCGGGTTCTGGGCCTGGTCTGTAACCGTTTTCTTTGTCAGATTGGATTAAGTTTAGACCCATATGGAGAAGTACTATAAATACTTCTCATACTTCTCTGTAATTTGTAATCTCCTCGATATAGTGAAACGGGCTCTCTCTCGCCCGTGGACGTAGCTAACACACATCGTGGTAGTGAACCACGTAAATCGTATGTCGTGTTTTGTTTCTCGCTTTCGTATTCTTGTTTTGTCGATTCCAACGATTTTCCGATCCGTAGCAGCGCGTTTTGTCAACTATAGTTTCTTTGATAAGGGTGATATATATATTAATTTTTATAATTAGGTGTTATTAAATAGATTCGATCATGAGATCTCCAAGTATAAGACCAGTGGTACGACTAGGTCAAACCCTTGTTCGCGGTTCTCAACTATCTTTTCTCAAACGAGAGCATACTATGTGTAACTTTCCAACTCTTTCACTGATCAAGATATTGTCCGCTTTGGGTTTACCCCGCACGATTTTAATTTTAAAGAGCATCATGATGATTTCTCAATAGGTCCCTCATCTTTACATCACTCACAAGAACTCCTCTATTTCACCCTAAAACACGTCTTGTTGGTTAATATTGAATTGTTTCTTATGAAATATGGATTTCTCTCCTGCTTTGTCAATATAAGATTTGCCTAAAGTATTTATACTCTGCCCAATTAGAGTTCTTGTTTTAGATCAAGCCAAAGAACCATATATCTAGGATTTGTTGGAAATTAAACCCCTTAACAAGTAATATATTAAGATGTCCCCCCAATTTTTAGAAGATTGAATGTGGCTTAATATTGATATTGACTGGGTTCGGAGCGGGAATAAATATCCATCCTCATAACCACCCCGGCCACATGTAATTCCTATGCTACCTATACTCAATCATGTACATGTCATTTTATCTATCCCATTTCTATCTTCCACTAAAATATAAAAATAATATGACACTTCCATTCCACTTTGCAATTACATCAATATATATGTCCCTTTTTAATTCTAATTCCCCTAAGAATCTAATTTTGTTTTATATATTTCTCATACTTTTTATGATTAATTTAGGATATATAATGTATGTTAAACGTTCTAGATCTAAAATTGTATGTATTGAAGTTTCTTCCCATGATAATGAAATGCAAATGGAAATAAGAACTCCTGCCCATGATAATGAAATGCAAATGGAAAGTGGCAATTGACAAGCATCCGGTTCTTATCTACTTATAATTATTGAGGTGTGAGCCCCCTGTGTATAAACAAAATGAGTCCCTCCCTGCAGATTTGATGCCTAAAGGAGTAAAGGGTTCATAAATTATTGCCCTGAGACACAACAGAACCTCTCCAGTCTCCACTCCACCTTTGAAGTTCAACTCTGCCTCATCTTCTACCTTGATTCCCTTGAATCTTCCTCCATGTTCCCAAATGGGCTTTTATTTTCCTGGGCTTGGACCCAAATGAGCTCTCTGACATTGCCCCCATAGTGTGGTCCAATGTGGATGATCAAGAAGCCATGAATGATTTATCAGTTTCCATCTCATCACCTTTGGGATGCCACTAGCTAATCTCTCACATTACATTCCTTTGGACCCTCCTCGTATAAGCCAAGAGATGGAGAATACAGCTTTTGGCAATTGGGAAGTGGCAGAACAGCTAATGAGAGGAAAATGGGGAACCAAATGGGAACTTTTTCATTTTCCTTTTTGTAACAGTCAGTGTAAGTACATTACAAGAGTTACAAAAGAAGAAAGATACATCCTTCCCCCTCAGAATCCAAATACTAGAAAATGGGTATCAAAACCTAACCTAAAAAACTGCTTATTAACCTTCAAAATGAAGATGAAGAAGAAAGAAAACAGAGACCAAAGGAAGTTGTTGAGTGGTACATGTTAAGCCTTAAGCCTCCAATTTCTCTGCTGGTTACATTCCACCACCTGCAAACCACAGAAAATGAAATGAAAAGTGTGTGTTAGGCTGACTCCACTAAAGGGAGGTGATAAAGTGATTTCATTTTCAATGGAGCTAGTAAAGGGAACTTAAAATGGTAAGTCCTTGCTTACCATATTCCCTTGGTGTCCTGCATTTGAAGCATTCTCCCCTGCTAGCAAAATTATGTGTTCCACAACCCATCCTGCAACACACAAAACCAAACCCATGTTAGAGATCACCTAGCAGTTTTCGTCGATTGACATTGCTTAAGAAACTAAACAAGAGGTTACTTGGATGGCAAGAAACCCACCTAGCACAGATCCAGTCACCAGACTTCCAACCAGGAGGGGCACCGGAATCTGACCCATAAGCAGCAGCAGCAGCAGCGCCATAGTCGTTCTTAATCGAGCCACACCGGTAGCAGCTGGTCCTGCTGGCATAGTTGTGTGCTCCACAGTTCATGCCAATGCAATACCAGTCCCCTGCTAACACCTCTGTTCTGTTGTACAGGTATGTTGCCACATCAGGCCCGCCGTATTTCGGGTACCCACATCGTTGGCAGGATTCCCTCTTCTTGAAGTTCTGGTGTTGGCATGCTCCACACATCCAGTCACCTCCTGTCCAGCTCATCTTGCTGTTCTTCTTGTTGTTGTTGTTCTATCAGAGTATCAAGGGGCTTGAATGTGAAGAATTGAAAGAATAGGGCTTAAATAGGCAAATGAAAATGGTTGCTAGTGTGTTCTATATTTGGAGAGGAGAGCTTGCAAATGTAAGGTGAATGAATTTTGGTTGGTTGAGTTTGGAGTCCTATATATACTTGTTTTTGCACCCTACCTTTCCAAATGTATGGGACCATTGTATTATACTGATGGAATCTTTCAATCTCTTGTTTTATAAAAACCATTTTGGTCTCCTTTTTGGTACCTTTAAGTTGAGATATATTGATGGTTAACCCGCTCTTTTAACTTTTTGTTGACCCAACTTGATTCATATTATCAAACATTAATGTGAAGGCATGTTCCATGAATAAATAAACAAAAAGGGTTTGTTGAGACTTGAGAGGAAGGTAAGAAAAGATGGTCAGTTTCATGCAACCTTAGAAAATGAGGGGAAAGAAACAAAAGGCTAAAACTTGGTGTGTGATTGGAGGACGCGGAAGATATATAAATAACATAATACATTTATTAGATTTAGTTGTCGAGATGAACCGATACTCGACTTGATATCAGTGTTATAAAAGGTTGAGTATAAGGGTTCTACTTTTAAGTGGTGAGACAATGTAAGTTTAAAGTTCATTAGCTATGATTTCACTTAAAGGAGCGTATGAGCAAATTGCGTATTAAACATTTAACTTAACTATCTTAACTATCTTTTGTCGTCTTTACTATCGCAATGTCGATATGAATGCCACACGTAGGAGATAATCAGACACGGCAAATGTGCCATCCAATCCAAGCTGACCAAATACTCAAGAGTAAGATCTGATGTCTGCAAGTTGTTGGAGTTAAAACCTTCTCCTTAAAGAGGAAGGCTGTATCCAGTTGAGGTTACACATACTGAAAAAGAAGTGGGTTGTGGAATCAATGCCCTATAATGCACATCCATTGGGCAAATTCTCTACCCCTCCAAAGCCTGCCTTCCTTCTTTCACTTGCCATCTGATTCTCTATCTCTCTATCTCTATCTATCTCTGCAATAATTCATGAAAAGCAGTAGATTCATATATTCATCATCCCACTGTCAACCCCTCTCTCTCTCAGCTTTTGAGTCAGTATTGTGTATATGCATTTCTGATCTAGTAGTTAAAACAAACAGTAACAAACGACAAAATGTGCTCATTCGATTCTCTCTTCTGGCCTCCCAGCCATGTGTCAGAGAGGAAAATAAAAAGGAAACAAACATGTCTGGCAATTTTCTTATTAGAGTTCTCGTCAATTAATTTAGACGTTGAATTCGTCGAAATTTGAGTTTAGTGATTCGTTAGAGGAGACACACTACTCTAACATATTCATATACTCTCTTTACATAGTCCAATAAATTTGCGGACTATTCATTACACTGAAATTCGCCTCCGGTCACAATGCACTCGCCTCGTGATCATTCAAAAAATTTATCCATCCAATGGGTATCGTAGGCTCTTAGCAAAGCTCCTAATTAATATCTCTTTGCCTTTTGCCATATGTCTCCTTTTATTTTATTGCAATTATTGTTATCGGCACCTGGAAAAAGGTGGAAAAGTGAATGTTCTATGACAGTTAACAGGAACAATATTGGGCTGCGGCGGGCCGACGCAGGAAGCGAGGGCACCATCAATCTTCCTCCACCAGAACTAGCCTGGCTTAGTCATTTGAAGCATGGTTGTAAAACCGGTTCAACCCGTTGAGCCGATCAAGCAAATAATTTGAGGTTCATTTGCCGGATCGAGGTCTAATAGATTTAAACTATTTTATCAAATATATCCGTATATATGTTAATGATTTAAGATTTTAATCACCAAAATGTAATTTGACAGGTAGCATACAATAATTTAACAATCAATATATTACATGACCATAAAAATTGCGTAGATATGCTTCATTTTCCAGAACAAGGTTGGGAAGAGGATTGAAGCGACAACATTTTGTCTAAGAGCCAAAAATCGGTCTATCTTGTCATCAGATTATCAGTTTGTACGATTTTGACCGGTTACCGGTTTGGAGACAAACTGACTTCTGAAGACCATTTTCGGAACCGATTCCGACCGGGCCTGATCCCACCGGCCAGCTTGACTAGGGCTCGACAACACTGAAATAATAGAGAGAGCTTTGTGTTAGAGGGATGGATAGAGTGGCACAAATTCAGCAGTAGGGCCTTTTTTTCTTCTCTTTTGAAACTGCTGCCAACCGATGGGTAGATTCCAAAATTCCAACCCTTTTATTTTCCCATAATGAAAAAGAAAATCTGTTCCATTTCATGCATCTTCTAACTCTCTTCAGCGATGCAACTTGATATTGTTTAAGGTTTTATCTTCCCATTCCAGGCATGGGTAAGTAGAATGCATGCAAAACAGAATCCTACAACTTCAACCTTCATGAACCTGATCATAGGAACAATTGCTTAACTTCCAAGTTCACTTTTTTGGACTTGGTATCATTTATAGTATAGTGGAACTAGCTTGTACCCGGTCCGTTGGCAGGGTAAATTTTGTTTGAAATATGTTTTATGGAATATTTTTTCTCCTACATTGTCTATTTTGTTCAGGCTATCATTGCCGTCTCTCATCCCGAATCATGTGTACCTTTGAGCTTGATCAGTTGGCCGGAAGTGATTTTTCTTTAACGTAATTTAGTTTGTACCACACGACAATATTTTAACACCCATGAAATTGTTGTGCATTACTATCATGATAGTACAAAATTAAACATTGATATAATTTAGTAACTCATTAGAATAAGAAATTTGTTTTGTGATCTATGGTAGTATATACTTTATGACGGTAGAATCGAATGATATTGATATAGTTTAGCAACTATCGAATATTAGAGTGACTTGTGAATATATGATTGTGATAATGTTTTTGGAAGAAAAAAAATTCAACTTATATAAAAAAAGGTATTATTGAGTAGATCACATCAAATCTGATTTTTTTGCGCAACAATATTTAAATTCGGAGTTGAAGCGGAAAAAATATGGATCGAATAAGAATAGTATGGTGATTGAAAAATAAGAGAGAGAGTGTGTGTTAAGTGGCACAATCTAATTGGAGTACAGAATAACTACAAAGAAAAACTATAATGAAAAGAAAAAAAGAAGTTACGAAAATATTTGATTGGTTGAAAGGGAAGTTAAGAAAAAATCTGATTGGTGGAAAGGGTGCTGATGTGGATGCGTAGGAGGGCTGGATTTTTGAAACGGTAAAGGTGGTTATTGGAAAAGTCTTTATATATTTTATAGATATATGCAAGATATTGGGTCTCTTCGAACGATATGAATTATTAGGACAAAATGGTTCATGATAGCTTACGATATTATATGTAGTAATTATGATATATATTTATGATGGTGACTATATCGGTGCACTCACAAAAATGAGTGCGTTCAATGCACTCAACTCAAAAACTAGTCTTAAGGTGTCGGATTTTGAATTTTAATTTGTAAAATTAGTGTAATATGATGATATAACATATGATAACAACTAATTAGCGGATTACCCTAAGCGCTAGACCTCCAATTTTGAGTTCTATCCCTAAACCCCAAATTGTAAACCCTAACTCTAAATCTCTAAACTCTAAATCCTTCAAATTAAAGTAAATCTTTAATGGTTTTTGTGCAAATTCATGTGTGTTATTGTTCATCACATCATAAATGATGATTGACATAATTTTGACATAACTAGCATGTTTAAAATGACGGTTACGAAGCGAGTGCAATGAATGCACCTAAAATAGTAAGTGCACCGAAGACGCCACCTATTTATGATATTATTACTAGTTTATATATAACAACACAATAACGCGCAAATTTTAAAGTTTAAATCCAAAAGCAACATCTCTCGGCAAGTTGAGTTATTGTACAAACTGATTACTTCGTTGATAATTGTAAATCCTTTTACATACCAGAGTAAAGCAAGATATTCAAAAGGAATGGCAGGAAGGAACTGAAAGTCCAGAATGGTCATTAATTTCTCTCTCGAAATCGAGTCGACCAGGGCTACATAGTATGCAATCTGAATAACATTGTTATTGCATGGAATCCCATTAGATTTGGTTAGAACTCAGATGGGTAAGTTGAGATCTCATGGCCATGGGAATCCTGGACAGGCAATATTGGAGACAAAAGCAAGTTGAAACCTTTTGGCAAAAGATCAACACCGATCACTATTCACTTCAATTGGGGAGAAGGAATTAAGGCATCCACGAGGCAGACTTTGGCAATTCACATGGCTGTCCCAGAATATACACAATTATTTATGCTGACATGGCATTCGTGTCTAGTGCCACATAAGGACCAGCGGCCCTACCAAAACCTGAAAACCATATTGTGGTATTGGATAAGCAGGAACCCTAAGTCATATCCATCATCTTGACACATCAAAATCTTTTCATGTTATCTCGAAAAACCTTTGGCAAAATTAGTCTAAAAGAATAAAAATAGTATAAGATTTACTAGAATTTTCTTATCGATTCGATTTCGTGAGATAATTTAACGAAAAGCTGGTGTGTTTACGCGTACACTGTTGCTGTTGAAGGCTGTGAGGGTTTGTTCTAATCCGAATCCGTTCTGGAGAAGGAAAAGAACAGTGCTGCGCGTTTTAGTTGTTTTAAGTATTAGTGAATAAAACTGTGTCGTATGGTCTTTTACAGTTTTAGTACCTAGTGTTTGAGTTTGTGTGATGAGGGTCATTTAGCCGTTGTGGCTGTTAGCTGAAGCAGAGGGGTTCGTTGTTTGGGAAGCTATTTCCCAGGGATTGGGCTGTTAGGTTGTTTTTCCAGAGCCGAAAGTTTCTGGCTCTAGTTGAGAGTCTTGTGTATATATTTCATCTTCAATCAATGAATAAGTCGTCAGTTTGCAATACATCTTTGAGTTAACAAAGTGGTATCAGAGCGGGTTTGCGAGCTGTAACCAAGGAGAGTTGTGTGAGTTGTGTGATTCGTGAGTGCAAAAGAAAGTAATCGAGTGAGTTTCTGGGTTGGGAAACACGAGTGAATCAGTGCAGCGAGGAAATTTTTGGTGAGTGAAAATATGAGTGAAAGCAGCTTTGCTCAGGTCTGCATTCCCAAATTTGATGGGGATTTCGACCACTGGAGCCTGCTAATGGAAAATCTACTGCGATCCAAAGAGTATTGGACAGTGGTTCAAGATGGAATAAGGGAGCCTGCACAAGGAGAACAGCTGACTGAGGCTCAACAAAAGGGGCTAGATGAGAGGAGACTGAAGGATCTCAAGGCGAAGAACTATCTCTTTAGTTCTATTGACAAGAGTATACTGAAGACTATCACACAAAAGGCAACGGCAAAGGAATTATGGGATTCCATGAAGACAAGGTACCAGGGCAGTGAAAGGGTGAAGAAATCACAGCTTCAGAGTCTTAGAAGAAGTTTTGAATTGCTACAGATGAAGGAGGGAGAGTCTGTTGCAGACTACTTTGGCAGAGTGATGACTGTGGCTAATTCCATGAGGAATTGTGGAGAGGAGATGCCAGATGTGAAGATTGTGGAGAAGGTATTAAGAACTCTGTCCACCAAATTCAATTATATTGTTTGCTCGATTGAAGAATCCAAGGATATAGAAGAACTCAGTGTTGAAGCCCTGCAAAGCTCTTTACTGGTTCATGAACAAAAGTTTACCAAGCCTCCAGTAGAGGAAGAACAGGCATTAAAAATGACATTTGAATATGGGGGCAGAGGTGGAAGAGGGTCTGGGAGAGGCATGTTTCAAGGTAGAGGAAGGGGAAGAGGAAGAGGGCTGAATCGTGACTTGGTGGAATGCTTTAAGTGTCATAAACTGGGCCATTTCAAAGCAGAATGCCCTGAGTGGTATGGCAACCAGCAAGCATACTACACAAGCCATGGTTCTCGTCCCAATGATTCAAATAATTCCTACCCTGATATGACTGAAGATGTGCTGCTAATGGCTTTTGTGGAACAACAGCAAGAGAAGATGGAGGAGAAGATTGTGCAGAACTCCATGGCCCTTCTGGACACACAGCCTGATGAAAGAAAGGATACCTGGTGGTTTCTGGATTCTGGATGCAGTAATCATATGTGTGGTGAAAAGCAGTGGTTCATCACAATGGAAGCCAGCAATGATTGTAATGTAAAGCTGGGGAATGGAACTAAAATGGCAGTGGCTGGTACAGGCACAGTTAGGTTGATGGTTGATGGAGTCTCATTATCCATCAGAGACGTGTTTTATGTTCCAGGTCTTACAACAAACCTACTGAGTGTAGGACAACTACAGGAAAGGCAGCTGAGCTTTGTGATTAAAGGTGGACTCTGCAAGATTTACCATGAGGAGAAGGGGCTTCTACTGCAAACAGCAATGAAAACCAACAGGATGTTTGTTCTGCATTCTCAAAAGCAGTCAAACTATTCTAAAGGGGATCATTTGTGTCTGCAGAAGGAAGCCAGTACTAATACATTAGATCTTTGGAATAGGAGATTTGGTCACCTCAATTGCCAAAGTCTAATGCAAATGCAGAAGAAGAATGCTGTGCAAGGGATACCACAACTACAAGGAGATCTGGGAATCTGCTCCACCTGTAAGATTGGGAAGCAACACAGAGGAAGTTTTCCAAAGAAAAGCACATGGAGAGCCACCAAGAAGCTTCAATTGATCCACGCTGACCTATGTGGACCAATCACCCCAGCTTCCATTGGAGGCAAGAGGTATATTCTGACAATCACTGATGATTTTAGCAGAAAACTTTGGGTATATTTCTTAGAAGCAAAATCAGAAACCTTGGATTGCTTTAAGAAATACAAGGCTCAGGTGGAAAAGGAGACAGGAGAATCCATTATATGCCTCAGAACAGATAGAGGAGGGGAGTTCCTCTTGAATGAGTTCAAAGAACTCTGTGAAGCTGCTGGGATAAGAAGGCAGCTAACTGCTGCATTGACTCCCCAACAAAATGGGGTTGCAGAAAGAAGAAATAGAACCATAATGAATATGGTCAGGTGTTCTCTGGCTGACATGAAGGTTCCAGCTGTGTTCTGGCCAGAAGCAGTGGCATGGACTGGTCATGTACTGAACAGAAGTCCAACCTCAGCCAATTCTGGAAAAACTCCACAAGAACTTTGGACAGGTAAACCCCCAGCTGTTGGCCACTTTAAGATTTTTGGGTGTGTGGCATATGTACATGTGAATGATCATTTGAGAAAGAAGCTCGATGACAAGAGTAGGCAGTGCTATTTCATAGGCCTGTCTACTGAATCTAAGGCATATAAACTGTATAATCCTGTCACCAAGAAGGTACTCATCAGCAGAGATGTGGTTTTTGATGAGACAAAGGACTGGAACTGGGATTCTGAAGCACAACCAGAGTTGATCAAGATCGTGTGGGATGGAAGTGATGAGCCATGGTATGATTCTGAAGGAGAGGAAGAAGAATCTGGAACTCCAGATGCACCAGATGCACCAGAACCAGTCACTCCCATCACACCAGCAACAAATACAGCACATCAGAATGAAGGGGAGGAAGAAGAAGAAGATGATGAAGCTAATTCTGATGTGCTTGGACTTCCTAGTAGAGGTCTAGGCCCCAGGGTCAGACATCCACCTCAGCATCTGTCAATCTATGACTGTACTTATTTTGCAGGATTAGATTGTCTGGCAATGGTGACCATAAGTGATGATCCCACTACATTTGAAGAAGCTGTGCAGGATGAGAAATGGAGGAGTGCTATGAAACAAGAAATGACCAGCATTGAAAGGAATGACACATGGATACTGGTGGAACTTCCTGCAGGAGTGACTCCAATTGGAGTCAAGTGGATCTTTAAAACCAAGCTGAAGGAAGATGGAACTGTGGATAAGTTTAAAGCTAGGCTGGTGGCAAAGGGATATGCTCAGAAGCATGGCATAGACTACACTGAAGTCTTTGCACCAGTTGCTAGATGGGACACCATCAGAACTATGCTTGCTTTGGCTGCACACCATGGATTTCCAGTGTATCAGCTCGATGTAAAAAGTGCATTCTTGCATGGTGAGCTGACAGAAGAGGTGTATGTCATGCAGCCTCAAGGTTTTGAAGTGTCTGGGGAGGAGCAGAAGGTATACAAGCTTAAAAAGGCCCTCTATGGACTAAAACAAGCCCCAAGAGCTTGGTACAGCAGGATCGAGGCTTACTTCCTCAAAAGTGGCTTCAGGAGAAGTGATTATGAACACACTTTGTTCATAAAAAGGGCTGGAAGTGACATACTACTGGTCAGTCTCTATGTTGATGACCTTATGTATGCAAGCAGCAGTCCTAAACTCATAGAAGATTTCAAGAAGTCTATGGAGTCAGAGTTTGAAATGACTGACTTAGGAAGGATGAAGTATTTCCTGGGAGTTGAGGTACATCAGAGCAATGCAGGTATCTTTATTAACCAGCAGAAGTATGTGAAGGAGATTCTGGATAAATTTGGCCTCTCGAGCTGCAATTTTGCAAAGAATCCTATTACTCCTGGAGCTAAGTTGACCAAGGCAGGAGATGGGATTCAAGTTGATGCTACAGAATATAAGAGGTTGATTGGAAGTCTGCTCTACACCTGTGCTACCAGACCAGACATCATGTATGCTATATGCATGTTGAGCAGGTTCATGGAGGCTCCCACCAGACAACATATGTTTGCAGCAAAACGGGTTCTGAGATACCTAAAAGGGACAAGCACTTATGGCATCTGGTACAAAAGGAAAGATAAGAACAGCAAGCTTCTTGGCTATACAGATAGTGACTATGCAGGGGATCTGGATGACAGAAAATCCACCAGTGGTTATGTGTTCTTCATTGCAGGTGGAGCTATATCCTGGGCCTCGAAGAAGCAACCAGTTGTCACCCTGTCCACAACAGAAGCTGAGTTTGTAGCTGGTTCTTACTGTGCTGCACAGTGTGTATGGTTAAGGAAGATACTCGAGCAAATGGGATGGGAAGACAGTGTGTCTGCTGCTACCAAGGTTCTGTGTGACAGTAGTTCAGCCATTAAGCTGTCCAAAAATCCTGTCTTTCACGGTAGGAGTAAGCACATTGATGTGCGGTTTCATTTCCTGAGGGATTTGGCTAAAGAGGAGATGATTGAGATGGAACATTGCAGGAGCCATGAACAAGTGGCTGATATCATAACCAAAGCCCTTAATCTGGATGCATTTCAGAATTTGAGGTACCAACTGGGAGTGTG
Organism: Linum tenue; assembly: GCA_946122785.1. Lineage (NCBI taxonomy): Eukaryota > Viridiplantae > Streptophyta > Magnoliopsida > Malpighiales > Linaceae > Linum > Linum tenue. The sequence continues at coordinate 4,300,782 of CAMGYJ010000003.1, forward strand.
CGCAGAAGAGGAATTCAAGTTGGGAGAATGAACAATGATGATGTTGTGAACTGAAGTCAGAAGAATTGCTAGAAGGGGACTTCAGTTCAGGGGAGGAAGATGTTGCTGTTGAAGGCTGTGAGGGTTTGTTCTAATCCGAATCCGTTCTGGAGAAGGAAAAGAACAGTGCTGCGCGTTTTAGTTGTTTTAAGTATTAGTGAATAAAACTGTGTCGTATGGTCTTTTACAGTTTTAGTACCTAGTGTTTGAGTTTGTGTGATGAGGGTCATTTAGCCGTTGTGGCTGTTAGCTGAAGCAGAGGGGTTCGTTGTTTGGGAAGCTATTTCCCAGGGATTGGGCTGTTAGGTTGTTTTTCCAGAGCCGAAAGTTTCTGGCTCTAGTTGAGAGTCTTGTGTATATATTTCATCTTCAATCAATGAATAAGTCGTCAGTTTGCAATACATCTTTGAGTTAACATACACTGACTACAATGTTTTCTTTTTTTAATAAGTGGGATGATTTCATTAAAGGACGCACGACGACTACAATATTGGCGGTTGGTTTTCAAGGATAGTATATGGGTTCGTAAATCTTCTAACTAGAATTAATACAGGTGGATAGTGAATGGGTTACAGGTAATCTGTCGTAGGGAGGAGACGATTGAAAATTTTCCACAGGAAAATTCTTAACTTGGAGGGAATAGGAGCTTCCCACAACCGAATCTAGCTGGGCCTATCCATCCAACTAGCCATCGACCCTCCTTTTTATCCATCAAGACTGCCAAGTGGTAAGCTGACAGTGAAAAGCCCAGTCAGACGTACCATGCCAAACTAGACGATCCTCAACATTATGTCTCGAAAGAGGGATCTCTTTAATAGCACGACAAGTAGGTGGATCAAACCACTGGCTAAGTTTTGAGTCACACCAACTTTCTTCCCCATGGCAAATAACATCTGCAACCACAAGTTTACCATCTTCTGGCAAGACCTGGGGGTTAAAAGTATGAGCTAGGGGGTGGAGACGAGGCACCCCATTGGTATGTAGCATCGAAGCTGACTGGCCATTACCAATTTGCCATCTTAACCCCTGCACCAACAACTACGTATCGGGCGAAGAGTATGCTTTGCCAGCACAAGTATGGGTGAGAACGCGCAGTAGCATCGAGGAAACATCCTTTCGAAAAATATTTCCCTTTGTACACCTGGGCAAGAAGAGAGGTCAGATCATTCAGGATGCGCCAACCAATCTTGGCTAGAAGCGCCTGATTGAAATGCTCAAAACGGCGAAACCTCATTCCTCCGTCATGCTTACTTGCACATGTTCCGTCAGGACATCCATCGTATCTTTGATTGTCCATTTTCCACACCCCACCAAAACCAGGCAACGTGCTTGTCCAATAGGCGACAAAGCGAGAGAGAGAGTTTAAAGCAGGACATAACATGTAATGGCAAGGCCAGAGCGATTGATTTTATCAAAGTCTCTTTCGCTGCCCAAGACAGAGTCCTCAGTTTCCATCCATGAAGTCGAGCTAGCAACTTTTCTTCCAAGTAGCAAAACGTATCCATTTTTTATCGGGCGATCAGGGTAGATAGTCTCAGATATTTATCATGGACCCCAACAGCCCCAACACCCAGAATCTGAGCAAGGAACTCTTGGTATGGTAGAGCGATATTCCTGTTAAAGCAAACCGCTGACTTTGTCAAGTTAATCCTTTGGTCACTAAGTTCCTCATATTCATTTAACACCGTGATCAAATTCTCACATCTTGAAAAGATCCTCTAAAAAATAAGTATGAATCATCGGCAAAAAATAAATGCGAGATCTGAGGAGATCGGGGGGCGACCTTGACCCCTTCCAGTTTCCCATCCGAAATAACTTTCCGCAGGGCTGCATTTTTTTCTTCTTCTTTTCTAATAGCCATTGTGAGAATTGCTTTTATCCGCAATCCAACCACATCTACTTGCAGTGGCGGATCTAGGGGGTGGCCACCCCGGGCCCCGGCCCAGCCCTCCTCTGGATCCGGAACTAGTATAGCCCTTACGAGTTTATCGATTTAACTATTTGGGCCAGTGTTATTTTATAATAAAATTGTGTGTAATTAGGAAAATGGGTAAGATGAACATATTCAAATCACAACTCTAAATTTAAACGTAAAAGAAAACTCATATAAAGAAATATAAAGAAAAGCAAACAATGAAAACTACTTAAATTCTAAAACGTAAAAGACAAAGAGAAATATGAGGTTTATTCTCTTAAGAAATTACTTGAGCAGCTATTGAAAATAGGAATTGATTAGTCGATTGTGTTGACATTTGCGCAACAAAATGAACGATGAATTTCTCTCCAATTGGTTAACTATTTTATCTTAAAGAGAGTATGCTATTGATGTGGATGTAAACTCTATTATTGATGAATTCACTATATTAAAATTTAAAAGATTTACGTGTACAATTGATATTGTAAAAAAAAACTGTGATTTTTTTACGATATCTAATTTTTTAATGAAATACGGCCCAGTGCTACGCTGTGTCCTGGATCCGCCGCTGTCTACTTGCTAGCCATCCAATCCAACTCAAAAGAAAAATAGGTAAGTGAGTAACGGATCATAATTATACAACCCCATTAATAAGTGGAGGAGTCAATTTCAAGTTCAAAACGCAACCTACACACCCCATAACCTCCTCTAACATTGACCATATGACTTGTGAGATGTCTATTCCTACTCTCTACCTCTCTCTTTGCATTGTTAATATTCAAATGTAGACCCATGAATTACACAATTACAATTCCATCATTTCCTTTATTCTTGCGTGTGATTGCTTTCGAAAGGATCATAGAGAGAGAGGGAGTGGGGGAGGCTCCATTCCATCTTATATCCTCAAAATTATTAGAGAGGGAATCGAAACCCTATGGATTGGACGAGAAGAATAGCCGTTGCTTTTGAATGACTGAATATTCATATATTCCTTCGCCCTGGCCTTGTGAAGTTGATGGATCCTCATCTCGAAGAAAATCAAAATCAAAATCAAAATCATATTCGTAAGTTAATGGATTAGGGAGTCGGTATGGACACCAAATTTATAATTTTTTTTGGTTCTTAAAAAATTTAAAGTTTCTTAGAATTTTTCATACAAATATTTAAAATATAAAAATCATTTTGTTGATAATCCAACAAGTTTATTACAATACAAAAAATTGCAAATCTCTATCATATGTACATACTTCTTTGCATTATTTATAGTTATGTACAATGCTCTGGTCCAGAACTATATTTTATCAAGATAGAACTGATATGGAAATAAGAAAAATTATAGATGAAAGTAAAGAAAATTGAGAATCAGAACTGGACCAAAAGCACAAGTGGTCTAGTTTAATATGGTCCTCGTTTTAAATATTTAGAAATTCATGAAATCGAAAACCAAATGACATTATATTTGACTCCGCTTGATCCTGTTCCAAAATGCCCATTCATTTACATACGGATTTGAACGCTTCCACACTCCTAATGCTTCACATAGCGTACCACAAAAAATTGCAGCACACTAATTTAAATTGCATAAACATAATTTAGTGAAAGAGAGAAAATTCGCCATTCATGTAATCTCAACAAGAACATCTAATATTATAAGTGATTTTATTGTAATCGTGAATGCAAATCCCATGCCAAGGTGATGGGAAATAACTAGATTTCTTCAAATATATATAGGGATTGAGATTTGAGAATGATCCTTCTTTAATGCATGGCTATTGTTCATCATTGGCCTTTCTTTCGAGGGAGTTCAATTATTGATGCATCTTGAAAATGCCCCTCAGATTATTTATATTCTGGCCTTATTTTTTTGTTGCCAGATGTCCTCATGTCAATGCATGGAGCATAATTCTTCTTGTCTGGATTTTTGCTGTGACGTTCTGATCTGTAAAATGTCGATTTGATGTCTCCTCTGTTTTACTAGGTTTCGGATGAGTCTGAGGATGAACAGGGGAGAATACATAGTAAGTTGTGTGGGCATAAATTCTGCGTTTTTAATTTCAACTTGTTACAAGATACCCACTCAAAATGACTCTTTCTAGGATTTACACAAAAAAATTGTGAGGTTGTGACTCTTTTATTTGTGGTGCTTGAATTCAGTGGCGGAGGTAGGATTAGAAACTAACTATGTCCTCTTTTCATAATTTAAGTATATAATTAATAAAAATATAATAAATATAATCAAAACTAATAATATTCAAATAATTCATTCATCGATAAAGAAACAATCAACTAATATGGGATTATATTTTGCATAAACAACCACGATGGATTTTCGTATTCTGAAACAAATGCAAAATATATTTGTTGTGTACATTTTTAAGTAAATCTCTTTCAGTGTATCCCATTAAACAAGCATTAGCAAACTGATCGCCAATCCAACTTTAAAGTTGTTCTTATTACAGCTGAAGCTAGGCAAATAAATTTACGGATATATGACTTATGCACTTTCGTCTCCACCATTACTTGAGATAATTCATCATGTACAAGATGTTGTCAAATAATAGTGTCATGAATGGAATCAATTGGCTAATTTTTAGCAATTAATGAACAAATAATTTGTGATGTAAAGGCAAAACATTCTTATATTACTTGTAAGTGTGGTATTTTTTTCCTCTCCCAAAATTACCCCTGTCCCGTGACAAGGCCAAAAATGGCCCAGCTGCCTATGCTTGAATTGAATTGAGCCTGTGACATGTGAGCATCTTTGCTTGTTTTTTTTTTGTTGTCTTTCCCTATGAGTCTTTCTTAATCGGCTCATATCTTTTTCGTTTTAACTCGGTTTTTTTTTCACAGATGGAACGAGTTCATCGTGTTCTACAAAATGAGATTAATTTGCAATTTGCCCAGAAATACCATATGGTATTTTCTTCGTTTTTAATTCATTTTTTAAAACGTTTGCACAGAAGGAACAAGTTCATCACGATCTATTGGATCTACAAATTTCTGGGTGAACAAAATACAGAACCAAAAAATATCACACAATACCATACAATACCACCTTAGTACGGGGTGGTATCTTGTGCTACACAATGTTAAAAGTCGTAAATGACAGTTAATATACTTCTACTATCATGTATTCAACCATCCTACAGTCTTGGTTTGTTCATACCACCATGGTACGCTTTTCAAACCATAGGTATGCTTTTATTTCAATACCAGTCAATACCATATGGTATAGACTGGAAAAAATGACACAATTTTTTTTGTTCAAAAATATATCAAAGTGTATATAATTTTGAAGAGCACAATTAATCAGATCTAACTGCGCAAAAATAAATAAATTTCGACTTAAAAGAGTGAGAAATCGTCCGTCAAAGATTAAGGAGAGGAAAATTAAAGGCTTTCCGGGAGAGAGAGGGATGATGATGTCAGGTTGATGTGAACGGCTTACTTATGGTTACTCACCGTAAGGTTACTGACCTGATCTGTTCCCTCTTTCTACCGAACTTTATATTACAAAATATAAACACAACTTCCTCGTAAAAAGAAAGTAATGCTAATACAAGTCTTTCTTTATCATTAGATCACTCTAAACAAGGAAGAAAAGAACCATAACCTGTGAGATCCAGTAATCTCTATTGGGACCAACAAAATTAAGAGTCAATAGCCTAAAACTAAAACCGAAAGGCAAGAAGCTAGCATCATTAGAATACTATTGAGTGTCGAAAAAAAAGCAAAATACACTTTCATAATAATAACTATTCGCGTTGTGATAAATATAGTTAAATTTCGAAAAATACACTCATATAGTCATTCCGTCACAAACTTTAACGGAAACATCACGAATGCTGACTGGACTAACGGATTATGCTGACGTGGCAACTTTTACTCTTGACTTTTCCACGTTGGACATATCATTTTTTTTTTGGGATAAGGGTGATATAGGCTCATTTTGTTGCTATTAAGGTACTACTTAAGGGATTCGAACCTGGGATCTCCAGGTTCTAGACTAGTGGTGTTACCACTAGGCCAAGCCCTTGTTCGTTGGACATATCATTATTTTAATTAACCGAAAAACAAAAAAATCAGGGTAATGAAAGAGAACATAGGGTTTTGGGTACGCTGTTCTCCCTTTTTTGTTCTGCTTCTGGGTTCGTCTGCGGCTGCTCCATCTGAGATTGACACTCCCCACCGTCGGCTTCTTCTTTCCGAACCCATATCCATCTTCTGATAATGATTTGGGGCGATCTATGGGATAGGGGATTTCTGCAAATCGGTGCGGCTGCTTCATCTACTGTTGCTTTTGGGTTTGTCATTCTTGTTTGTCGACGTCGAGGAAACGCCAATTCATCTACCTGCCTCCACCTTTGATTATGGATTTCTCCCTCCGCCGCGTCGAGGAACCGCCTCTTCACTTCAAGCATTCCTATCGGAATCACTCCAAGCCTCCCACTATCATAACCGGGAAAAATCCCTCAAATCTCATCTTGCGTCCCGGCTTAGGCCTAAATGTAACACCCTAGTCCCGCCGGACACTACTTTTACCCATAAATACCCTTGCTAAAGCGTGAATCCAAATTTGAACTATATAAAAAAAACTTGAAAAAAACGAAAACCTTTCATAAATAACTTTAAACATATAAAAATTAATTTGACGTCTCTTAAAACAAAGCCCTAACACTTGGGCAAACCTCAAACATAAAACTCTTAATCTGAATCTCCAGTAACTACTCATAATCGTAATGCAATAACTAAAACTATACTTTGTTGTTTGCTCGGATTTGATCTCTGGCACCTTCAGTGACGCTTGTACTATCCTCTAGCTGGCTTGCCTCGAACGACTATCTCGATCTCGCTGCTCTCTAACCGCCCCCACTAGCTAGCTGCTATCGATCTGGTTCTCGCTCATTTCTTTACTAAGGCCTGGTGAGTAAGATGGGGTCAGTCTACACCCTTACATTTAAAATTTCTTATACTTGAGTACTTTGCTTAAACACTTAACTTTAACTCGTGGAAGTTGTTTATACTTCAAATCTTAAAATCTTAACTCTTAAAACTGTATGGGAGTTACTGTTAATCTTTATTCTTAAAGCTCAAATCTCGACTTAGATACTTAACTGACACGGGGATCCCTCACCAGCTAGTCCGGTTGCCAACTCATACGTATGAGAAGACCTCCAGGCTTTCCTTAAACTTAAGCTTATCGTGGAAGGCTCTTCTTCCACGATTCTCAAGAGCATAACTGCTGCTCATCTTAAAAAGTCTCAATATGGTAACGGACTGGCGCTAGTGAATAAAAACACTTAAGACGACTTCGCCTTCTTGAAGGTGAGTTACTTCCTAAAAGGAACTTGTTTCTTAAACTTTAACAATAACTTATACTCGTAAAATTTCAAAGTAAATAATAAACATTCCCTTCAAGTCATAATTCAAACAAGGCACATATCATCAACCATACGCATAAACAAGTCCATACCAACCACTTCACAAAAATACTTAAAATGCGTAAGGTAAATGCTTGAAAATACGTAAGGCGTAAAACTTACCCCTTTACACTCACCTTATTGATAAGTCGACTTAACCCAACTACCTAGGCCAATTGCTTTAACCATTGCGTCTCCTTTCTTGAGATGTCCATGTGTGCACCATTCTTCCATGAAATTCCAACTTGTCCAATTCCACTGAACAACTCTTTCAATTCTCCACCACTATCATAAGCTGGAGCTGCTGCAGGTGGCGGCACCTGATTATATCCATCATCATCTCTCTGGTTCTTTCGCTCCTGCTAGCATTCTATATTGGCTTCGGTGAACAAATCAGGGATGCGGCAAGAGATCAATAGATAAAGATCCATCTACAAAGCCATGTCCACTCCTCGATCAATGCCGGCTGTCACTCGTCTGTGTCCCATTGGGTTTTCAAGAGGTAGGGGTTGTGCGGTTGGTGCTTGGAAAAAAATGGTGGGAGGGTTTTGGTCGAGTAAAGCGTTTAGGGGAGAGCGGCTGCTTTGTGGTGGGGAAAAAGACGGAGATGATGGTGCAATTCCGGATTTTGCTAGTTTTTAGGCTTCTATAAGATATCTATAAGATATATGAAGCCAAAATAAGGGTTGTCTTTTGAGGGATTCAAAATTGTAGCTCCCAGAGGGTTTGTCGGAGGGGCACTATGGTCAATTCTCAATTAAATTAAGCGGTGCGTTTCACCCCACTAGACTATAGGCTGGCCGAACGGAATTTCTCAATTGGGTTAACTACTTCGTTTCGTCCCACGAGACTTTCGGCTGGTCGAACGGGCCAGGGCATTATATAGCCGGCCCAAACTCTCGCCCCCTGAAGTAGATGAAATGGGCCCAAGTCTCTCCTCGCACCAGCATGCAAACGCTTCCCTCGATACCCATCTTCAGCTGCCGTGAAAATCCATGTCCTGTTGACTTCCTTCTCCGTCTCGCTTTTGTTCCCAAACCCTGCAATTCAACACCACAGCTGTAATTGTGAGGGACGCGTGGGAGGAGAGAGCTGCTACTCCTGCAATTCAATTCCCCAGCTATTCCCCAGTTGTAATTGTGAGGGACGCGTGTCAAGAGGGAGCTGCTATTTGGCTGTAACTGTTGCATCCTGCAGGAAAAATAGGTATGCCCCTTTTCCTCTGTGTTGTAAACTTCTGCCTTATACTTGCAACAAGTGGAATTAGGGTACAACATTACACGATTTGGATCATGAACATATAATTATTAAATTGATAATGTATATTTTGTGGGTTCTTAATTCCTTGCTTAATAAGTGTCTACTGACTTTCGTGGTGTACTAATTAAACATTTTTTAATCAATTATACCTTTCTGTTTGGTTCAGGCTTAAGTGCGAATGCAATAAAGATTATGACCGGAAATCAACAAACTGGTGGAGTTTCTTCGTTACAGACCAGTGCTGGCCACCATCGTCATTCAAGGGGCCAATGTAATTTGATTCCTTTGTTTGTTTCCATGTTCCATTGTTACTGTATTTATTCAACATGGACATAAAATATAAGTCCTCCCTCAATCCCGTGTTCTTTTGCAGGGTTCATGCAAGCTATATTCAACCCGCCAAAACCTCCTTCCAGACAACAAACCGCTGCTAAAAGGGATCGTCTTAATCAACGTAGTCACGCGACTCATATTTAGTACATTAAATTAAATTTTAATGTGCTACAAAATCGTAATAATTTGATTTGCATTTTTCAATTGCAGAAATACTCACCCTTCAAGCACAAGTGCACCATATTGATCGCTTGATTGCTCAATTCTATCGAAAACGACGACGGGAGATTTTGAACACGCGCTTGAGACGTACTGTTCAACATACTCCACATGGTAATATTAGCATCTTTTAAACGTGGTTATTTAATATGTGCCTTGCGTTATATATGTCACGGAGAAGGAATTCAACGTCGTACTAATGGATTGAGTACATGAATTCTCAAGTTTGGTACCACAGATTATACTTCATGTATCTCACGCTTTCGGACAAAACGGGCACGTTTAATGCGATCAATTCATTTGTACAAAAGGCGGATGGTTACTGCTGTACCGAGGGGTTTTTCCCGTTCTCATGGTTTGTTACTTCATATTTTATACTCTTACACGGTAAATACTTCTTCATCATATGTGAGTTGTCTTATGTAACTACTTTGATTGTAGGATATCCTACTGTGGAACTTTTTTGTTTTGGTGAGCCTACAAGCATTTGTCAATATTGTGCAGCAATTATGTGGTTGCAAGAAAGTACGGTTCCTACTAGGAGTCGTGTCAGTCCCGTCTTCTCATTGTGTTGCAAAGCAGGAAAGGTCAAACTACCACCCAGACGTGCTCCGCCAGAATTTTTGAATGAATTGTTACACTCTTCTACACCTGTGAGCCGTCATTTCCGGGAAGCCATCCGTAGATACAATGTTGTGTTTTGCTTCAACTCCCTGGGTGGGAAAGTGGATCGTGGGATAAATGATGGTCGAGGGGTGTATGTCTACTCTATAGGTGGCCAAATTTATCACTCTATAGGCAGCTTATTACCTGCAGAAGGTCAGTCACCGAGGTTTGCCCGATTATACATTCATGACTCAAGTTCTGAACTACAGAGATGTCTGCACCTATTTCCAGTTGATGATCAATCCAGTTCATTGTGACCAGAGATTTTTGAAAGATTGCAAGAAATGTTTGATAGAAACAATGTTCTGGTTCAAACCTTCCGGATGTCTAGGCAAAAGATGCAGGAAGGCAATGTGAAAGAGGTGAAGATCATATTAATTGCCCAACGTACTCATGACGGGAGAGAATATGTTTACCGACCGGGAATGACATAGCAGCATTGATTGTTGATGAAATAGGTCAGGATACATTTGAGCCAGATATTATTGTCTAGTATAAGAGTTTTCAACTTGAGTGAATTAATTATCATCATCCATCATTAATGACGTTACAATACCCAATTTTATTCCCTTATGGAGAGGATGGATGGCATCCAGATATAAACTATGATGATGAAGATGATGACAATCTTTGGAATGACAATACTTTGTCCTAGTGTGATTATTATGCATATCGCCTACAGAGTAGATTTCAGGAGTCAAATTCGGTGTTATTATCTGAGAAATTATTTCAACAGTATGTTGTGAATCCTTACTCATTAGTAGAAGCACAACAGCTTGATAGCATCCGCAATAACCAATCTAAGCTTTCTTCCCATTATCTTAGTGGGTTGGTGGATGCGTTTCTACGTGGCGACTCTGATTGAGAAATGACTGGAAAACATGTGATTTTGGCTGCTTCCCACACAGGAAGTCCACGGTACAAGTATGAAAATTTACAGGATGCTATGGCTATTTGTAGGTGGCTGGGGTACCTTGATTTATTTATTACATTCACCTGTAATGCAAATTGGCCGGAAATCCAGTTTATGGTGGATTTGATTACCGCAGATGGTCGGAAAGATGACAATATATATGATATTATCGCTCGAGTCTTCAAGCTTAAACTGCAGCAGCTAATGTCTGAGATAAGGGATAAGAAAATATTTGGGACTACCACGGGATGTAAGTCGTAAATGCTACATATATAGTTGTTATTTTAATTTATGGTCGATACTTTTGTTTCATATGATTTAATTATTTTGTGCGGTTTGTCATTTACCCTGCGGACTTTATAACATTCATTTCTGGGGTTTGACTGCATGAACCATTCTGCGTTACACGTACCTATATTTACATATTTTGGTTCATTTGATTGGTTTTTGGTCTGCATTTACTTTCCCCATCTCTCCTTACGGTTAAGCATCTAAAGAATTTATAGTTCTATATATGTATGGAAGAGTTATTATATACACATGGGGTGTTAGGCATACAAGTATGTAAGAGTTAATTGCAAAATTCATGTTAGTTTGGATGCCATACACATATACTAATATATTAATGAATTATATAAACCCAATCCATTATACTTTTATGGTAATTATAGGCCTTTTTATGTTGCATTTCAAGTCGGTACATATAAGCATAGCCCTCCAATTTCAGAGTTGGAGCCTTTGAATCTGTTAATAACGACTTTGGTTTTAGGATTTTATCTATACTTAATACATACTGTATTTGGTCGCAGTTGTGATGGCAATTGAGTTTCAAAAGCGTGGTCTTCCCCATGCTCATTTGTTAGTGTTCCTAGCTTCAGAATGTAAACTAACTGGGCCGAAGGACATTGATTCTGTAATATCCGCAGAAATTCGAAACTTTGATATTGATCCTGAAGGATATAGAGCTGTAACGACATTTATGTTGCATGGTCCATGTGGTATTTTGGGCCGTAATGCTCCTTGCACAGAAGGTGGTGTGTGTACTAAACATTTTCCAAAGTCGTTTAGTGAGCAAACAACGATTGATGATAATGGCTTTGCCAAATATCGACGACGCGACAGTGGAATATCTTTTAAAGTTAACTCTGCTGTGCTATGGGATGACTTAATTGACCACTTTGATGTTGTGATGCTGAACCATCCAGACCCAGGAGCTGTTGTGGTTTTTACTTCTGTTGTTGTGCACCATTTCAATGGTACTTATAGTTACTTTGCTGTTTAAGGTTGGATTTTATGTAGCGAATATTTGGTTTTCTGACTTTCACAATTTATGTATGCTAATTCTAGGCCAAGCGTATTGTGTGGCCTCAAATGCAACCAAGACTTATTGGAACTTGCACTATCCGATTGCACACACTCTACTTCATAAGTAAGCATCTAATTTCTAAGTTACACCCGCCAGTTGGGTTGTTATATTGGCCTAAAAACCAGTTTGTAACCTGTTTCCTCATGTCATAGTTTGGAAAATGCCAATCTGGCCATTGATTACACCTTCGAGGATGCTATATGGGTGAGCACACCCTGCTCAATCCCAGAACTGAAGCTCTACAAGAATGACATCAATAATCAGGTGGGTTTTTGTACTCTTTTATTCTTTTTCGGTCTCAAACAAGTAGATGATTTAATTGTTCATGGTGTGTCAATTTCGTTTCATTTCTCCATACCCCCAAAACCATAAGAGTCTTATGTCTTTCATGTGGTTTCATCTTTCTAATGCTTTAAAAATATTTTTTTTTCATTCACATCCCAGGGTAGTCTCTACATTTCTGCTGGACAAGTACATGATGTTGATGTTTTCTGGTCAGCTGAGAAATTGAAGTATGCGTATGATTGTTGCTAATGGAGTTGATGAGGGTACGTTTATCTTCACAACTGGGAAGTTCCGTTGGATAGCAAGTCGCATCATTGAGGAGAGTGACAAGGAGTGGTCCAACAACTTCAGGAACCTCTTAGCTTATCTAAGGGGCAATTCCTTTAAGTTCGTGGTTGAAGTCAGCGACTTTAACCCGGTGACTAATAATTTCAATTTAGTCCTCCGCAAGTTATTCAGGTAGCTTATATATTAGAGGGCTATTTGCACTTCATTCTCTTGAGGGTTGTTCTACTTATTAAAACTTTCCCAGCATACATTATTAATTTGTTGATCTTTGTACTTGCTGGTGTTTTCCACCATTATTGGGTATGATAATGTTTCTGTTAGTTGGTTTATTGAATTTACTATTGCGACTTCTACACAAAACAATTTGACCTTCTATTATTCTGCCGCACCTTAGTTTTCCGATCTAACAAAAATAATCTGTAAAACAAATCAAGGTTGTGTTAGACTTACATGACAATGCCACACCAGTCTCTAACAATTGGAAAGAAGCGGACCCTGAGCTACTGCACCCTCACAGAAGCTGTGCTTCTTCTTCATCTCAATGCTTCTCCATTGCTTACCCACAATCAACATTCCTATTACTGGATTCAAAATAAATCTTATGGTTTTGGCTTACTTACTATTCAGAGTGGATCCACAGCTTAATAATCCATTCTCAAGGGAAAATACCAACCTACAGTTACGGTGGTCGCTGGAAAGCCCCTCTAATTGCGCAAAAGGTAATCTGAGCAGCCGGGGTAGAGCGAACGGGCTGACAATTGTTGGATTCTACTGCCTTCCAACCCAATACCCTCCATACCCATTGGAGAACCCCAAACCAGAAGTCATGCAAGCCCTAATCAATAGCAAAGAGGTACCTCTTCCGCCCTGGCTCGATCCTCTATACCCATTGAGGAACACCCACGAAGAATTGATGACCGACGCAATTGATGGGCTTCCTCTTCCGTCTTGGTTGCGCGCTTTCCCACCACTGATGCAACTGTCCAGGAACTTGAGAGAATCAATTTATGGGTCTTATTTCAGATCTAAATCTTCAAAAACGGACCACCTCAGGTGGCGTAGCCGGGGGCGGGCTCGGTGTCTGGATGGGTTTCCTCTTCTGCGCGATTGGCAAACCATTGTTGCGCGTTTCGGACATGAAACCAACAAATCTGGGAGGGAGACGGAAGAAAGAAGAGTTCGAGTGGGTTCCAGAATTATGTGATTCTGGAAAGAGACCGGGCGGATGAGGGAGGTCAAAATCTGACCTGTGGTTCTGGTCGAGTGGTAAGTTTTTCCTTGGTTGGATTGAATCTGTAATTCATTAGCTATATTTACACAATGACTTTACTTTTCGGTTTTTTGGTCAGAATAATGAGTTTACTTTAATAAAGAGTTCTATTTTTTACTCTAATGGTTTAATTAAATCTACAAATTCACGGGGTCATTTTTTTATTGTTGGGCTACGTTGGTATTTCTATTTGCATTTTTTCAGTCATGTCATATACCATTTTTGCAACACATTACCAATGTGATGTTTATTATTATGTTTGCAAGATGACAACGCAATTGTTTAATTTCAGCTTCCCTTATAAACACCTTAACTGAACAATCTTTAACAGAAAGTTACCAAAACAAATTAAACATTTTCAATTAATTTCATGTTCCAACTTTTATCAAATTATACTATTATGTTTAGTTTACCCGCCTAACGGGCCGTGCCCCGCTAGTTATATATATATACATCGGGTCCAGGTTAGGCTGAGTGAGAGGCAGGTTTAGGTTAGGGTTTAACTGCCTAGGTTATTTTGGGCATTTCGCAATTACGGGTGCGTTTAATCCGAAACTCGGTTAACGTTCGTAATCTCCTCATTTTATGTCAAAATTCGACACTGCTTGAACTGATAGTTCACTTTTTTAGTCCACATCGATAATACAGTGGAATTTGACCAATCTGAACCAAGGACATAATGGTCATTTTGGCTTAGAAAAAGATGGGGTGTAACATTTCTCCCCCGTTGGAAAAATTTCGTCTCCGAAATTTGCTCAAAACCCGTTCCTCTGTCGACACCATTCTTGTACTTTCTTGCCTCAAGAATTTATTCTTACGATAAGAACTTCAGACCCGCATCCCCACCTAGCTTTGTAGCATAGAGTAGCTTTTTTGACTCATCGTCCTCTTTAATTCTGCAACTTGGCCCGGTTGTGTGATGGGTCAAAATTCATATTCGTTTTGATTCGTTGGTACAACTCATTCAGTAGTTGTTGTTGAACCTAAATCAAAGTTGAGGTATCACATTTCCTCCCCACTTATAGAAATTTCGCCCTTGAAATTTGTCCATTGTGATTACTTCATGCCTCACTTGTGGTAATTCTCTTTACTTTGAGGATTTGTACTTCTTTTAACCTGTACGACATGACCTATAAATCCTTTCCTCCATTCATTGGCTCTTCCATGTTGTGGTTGCTTCTTAACCCCGCACGCCGCATATGCACTTAGAACTCATGTCGGACACCCACTATCTCTATTATTTGGTACATACGCAATTAATGCTCCTCTCAAACCCTAAGGTTACTGATGGCGGCTTAACCTCCTTCTTGTCATATCGTAAAACTCTTCTAACGTAATTCTCGTCCGTGGTTGAACACATCGGTCACCTAGGCCCTTGTATCTCCTAACTTGCATCTCTTACTTTCTTCCTCGATACCTCATCTTATCCTATAACCATAAACTGAATGGTCATCTCCTCGTTACTTCTTTCTTAACTCCGAAACCTCATACTAGTGCTTTTACTTTCTGTATGCATTAAAAGCATCCTTTGTATCTTTCTCTAGCTTGCGATCAACCTTATGACTCATTTCATGAATCATGACCTTTCATTTTGCATACTTGATCACTCTCGGCGCCTAACTTAACAATTCCTTATCGGCGCTTGAATTTGATGTTATCGTAGTATCCATTTTGCCACTCTTAGACCCTAGTTGAAATTTCTCATACGGTTTTCCTGTCCAAGAAAATTTCACCCGAGAGATTGCCCCCTTTCACCTGCATAGGCGATCTTGGTCTTTCACTTTGGGGTATCCTAACAGGTTCCCTAAACTCATATCCCTCTTACTTCGTTACTCGTGACTTTTCTTCTTGATGTTCCTTTCTAGGTTTAGGTGTTCCTTGTTCGCGACGTAGTCCTCTAGGTTCCTATATCCTCTTCTCACTTATGTACTTTAGCCTATAAGGTTTTCGCTTCGACTATTCTCGACGACCTTGATTCCACCTTAAAATTGGCCGAAATTTCTTGATGGACTTCCTATGGATCACTTGTTCTCCGTTGGTAGTAAACCTAATGCTTCCCGGTAGTCTTATGTATTCTTGTTTCGACATTTCCTAACTATTTTCCTCCACGCACACTCCTTGAACTCGAGTCACTTACACATATTCCCACTCCTTTATCAAAAACTTTCCATGGCCTTCCTTGACTTCATACACTCTACGACATCTCTAATGTCACTTCACAGTTATGGGCTTACGACTTCCCAAAGTCTAGTATACTTCTAGATTGCTTACCAATCATTAAGCGATTTTAACTATAAATTCGCACAAAGAAACTTGAAAATCCCACCCGAGACTTGACCAATTGACTTCTTGAAATCTCGTCAAACTTCTTCTAGCCTTCTTGCTCTTTCCTAGTATTGTGTGCAAACTCTCTTTATTACAACCGTTGAGACTCTTCCTCGAATTCTCTAACATTTATTAGAACTTCCATTGAAAGTTCTACTTTCCTGTCTATACTCGGTTGGTTGAATGACTTACTCCTATAGCTAGTTCCGAGACTCTAGCTCTAGCCTCCTAGTTCCAACTTATTACAGAGGTTCCTCCTTCTATCACCCCTCATGTACCCTAGGCGGCTAGGTGCTCCCTCCATTTAGGATAGGACGATCACATAACAGATCATCGTGAACTATTGCATTCCCCCTTTCAACGGTCCCAACGACCTCCTGACCTTTCGTGATCTGGGTAGTTTGTAGGGTCTAATATCCTCTTCTTGCTCGGTGTTAACTTAGTATTCAACTCATGCATTGCGGAGAAGTGGTTCTCTATTCGTACTGCCATTTACTACATAAAAGTTATTCCTTCTCACATTTCGTGTCTTTTCTTACGTTTTGACTCCCCATTGTCTTCTACCGGGCATGCTTTTGACTTTGGTGGCACTTTCCTCCATGTCTCATCTAATGGTGGTCGTACTGAGACCATAAATTGTCCTCAACGTCATTTATCTCGTTGCTTGTCTTGTTCCTTCTAAAGGCTTGTCATCGGCCTAACTCCCCAGGGTCATGTACCCTCTTCTCTAGTGACGTAGTTTATTTGTAAGGGTTCCTTTATCGTCATATGTAAACGACCATGCCTCCTCTCTACCTTGACTTATTGACTTCTTGACGTCCTTTCAGACTCCCTCTAACTTACTTATTTCCACCTTTACTTCATTTATACTATCCTAGCTTTTCTTTAAGTCTAAGCTTTCCACTGCTCCTTGACACTCTGTTGTAATAGCGTCGACCACTAAAAGTAATTGAGGGACTACTCGTGGTACCTCTTCATTTCTTGACTCATTGCCTCCTTACTGCTGCTTAGGGTCAAGAACCCTGAAATCCTCTCATTATCATTCCTATCAACTCCTAGTGACTGTAGCTTGTTCTTCGAAGATTTATATTTCTCCTATTAGATCTTTTTTTTAGTGGCGAAGTAGAAAAATCCTCATAGTGCTCCTTCAACTCCTTCGAATCCTCGTACTTATACCTCGGGATATCCCTTTGCGATTGGTGTACCTTTTATTAGGACTAGAGTTATTTACCTTAATACGATTAGAGTAGACTGGAGATTCTATAGACTCTTAAAAGAAAATTCTTGACTTGCTTTCCTTTTCTTTTGAAACAAAAGCCTTTAGAACTGAGACCGATATTCCAGTATTCCTTGGAGACCAAGGAACAGAGGAAG
This sequence comes from Linum tenue, assembly GCA_946122785.1. NCBI lineage: Eukaryota > Viridiplantae > Streptophyta > Magnoliopsida > Malpighiales > Linaceae > Linum > Linum tenue. Next base: position 4,318,455 of record CAMGYJ010000003.1, read on the forward strand.
ACCGGCTCTAATACCAAAATGTAACACCCTTGTCCGGCCGGACACTACTTTTACCCAAAATACTCTTGCTAAAGCGTGAATCCGAAATTTGAACTATATGAAAAAAAACTTGGGAAAAAAAAACTAGAAACCTTTCATTAATAACTTTAATCATATAAAAATTAATATGACGTCTCTTAAAACAAAGCCCTAACACTTGTGCAAACCTCAAACATAAAACTCGTAATCTGAATCTCCAGTAATTACTCATAATCGTAAAGCAATAACTAAAACTCTACTTTGTTGTTTGCTCGGATTCGATCTCTGGCACCTTCAGTGACGCTTGTACTATCCTCCTCTAGCTGGCTTGCCTCAAACCGCTCTCTCGGTCTCGCTGCTCTCTAACTGTCACCCTAGCTAGTTGTTATCGATCTGGTTCTCGCTCATCCCTTTACTAAGGCCTGGTGAGTGAGATGGGGTCACTCTACGCCCTTACGTTTAAAATTTCTTATACTTGAGTACTTTGCTTAAACACTTAACTTTAACTGGTGAAAGTTGTTTATAGTTCCAATCTTAAAATCTTAACTCTTAAAACTGTATGGGAGTTACTGTTACTCTTCATTCTTAAAGCTCAAATCTCGAATTAAATACTTGACTGACACGGGGATCCCTCACTAGCTAGTCCAGTTGCCCAATTCATATGTATGAGAAGCCCTCCAGGCTTTCCTTAAACCTAAACTTATCGTGGAAGGCTCTTATTCCACGATTCTCAAGAGCCTAACTGCTGCCCATCTTAAAATATCTCAAGAGCCTAACTGCTGCTCATCTTAAAAAGTCTCAAATGGCAACGGACTGGCACTAGTGAATAAAAACACTTAAGACGACTTCACCTTCTTGAAGGTGAGTTACTTCTTAAAAGGAACTTGTTTCTTAAACTTTAACAATAACTTATACTTGTAAAATTTCAAAGTAAATAATAAACATTCACTTCAAGTCATAATTAAAACAAGGTACATATCATCAACCATACGCATAAACAACCATACCAACCACTTCACAAAAATACTTAAAATGCGTAAGGTAAATGCTTGAAAATACATAAGGCGTAAAATTTAGGGTTAATACCCTCGTTTGGCCCGAAGTTTAGCGTAAGTGACAGTTTTGGCCCCATTTTTTAAATAAGACGTTTATGACCTACTTTTGAAATTATTGGACAGATTTGGCCCGAAACTTGTGTTGACTGTTAATATTAACGGTCAAACATTTATTCCGTTAATGACTCAGCAATCAACGCTGAAGTGGCAGTGATGTGGCTTCCACCTCATTTTTATTTCAATTCTTTTTTTTTTCTAGTCTTTCTTTGTTACTTAAAAACTTCAAAAATAAAAATATATAACTCATCAAAGCTCAACCGGCAAAAATTACAACCCCTAATTTTGTTTTATCATTGGCAAAAATTACAATCCCAAATCCGCTGTAGGGGAATCGAGAACTCTAACGACGAACCTCTAGATCCCTCGATTCTCCCTCATCCATTGACTGGCGACTAGTATCATTCAGCAGCAGCCTGCGAAGAGAAAGGCATAGCAACGTCGGTTGCGGCGGCGGCGGTGGCTAGGCTCTAGCTGAAACTGGATAATCGAAGCAGAGATCGAGGCTGGAGGTCGAGGCGGCGGCCGAGGAGATATGTCGACGAGATCCTTCGCCCAGAGCTGCGCCCCCGCGCTCCTGCACGTCACGGCAGCGGAGAAGTCGCGGGGCTCGAAGCAGTTCAGCACGCGCACCACCAACGCGTCGAGGGTCGTCTTCCCTGCGTCAAACCTCATCGCTTCGTAGCTGGCGTAGCTGAACCCGTCCAACGAGAAGTTGAAGAATTCGTTCAGCGCGGCGACTTCCTCGGAGAAGCTGCGGTGCGGCGCCGGCTGGACGCTGGGGAAGATGAGCCGTCGCGGGTGTAGAGCACATCGTGGACGGCGAGCGAGTCGGTCAGATCCAGAATCGGTTCAACGGCGGCGAGGAGCTTCGTGGTCCCGCAGGTCTCGATGACGAGCTTCAGCGGGTAGATGAAGTGGCTCGACTGAGTCGGTGTAAGGATGCCATGGAATGTGCTTCTGGGGACGGCGTAGTTGATGATGATAAGGATGCGGTAGTGTTTGATTTAGATTTAGGGTTTGGTTTGGAAATTTGGGAGAAGAAGGGATTTATTTAATTTCTTAATTGTTATTTTTAATTTTAATTAAATAAAAAAATTAAAAATATTATTTAATGATGTGGCAGTTATTTTTTGCTGAGTCACTAACAGAATAGTGTTTGACTGTCAATATTAACGGTCAAAGAGAATTTCGGGCCAAATCTGTCTAATAATTTCAAAAGTAGGCCATAAATGTCTTATTTAAAAAATGAGGCCAAAACTGTCACTTACACTAAACTTCGGGCCAAACCAGGGTATTAACCCTAAAATTTACCCCTTTACACTCACCTTATTGATAAGTCGACTTAACCCAACTACCTAGGCCAATTGCTTTAACCATTGAGTCTCCTTTCTTGAGATGTCCACGTGTGCTCCATCCTTCCATGAAAATCCAACTTGTCCAATTCCACCGAACAACTCTTTCAATTCTCCACCACTATCATAAGTTGGAGCTGCTGCAGGTGGCAGCACCTGATTATATCCATCATCATCTCTCTGGTTCTTTCGCTCCTGCTAGCATTCTATATTGGCTTCGGTGAACAAATCAAGGATGCGGCAAGAGATCAATAGATAAAGATCCATCTACAAAGCCATGTCCACTCCTCGATCAATGCCGGTTGTCACTCGTTTGTGTCCCGTTGGGTTTTCAAGAGGTAGGGGTTATGCGGTTGGTGCTTGGAAAAAAAATGGTGGGAGGGTTTTGGTCGAGTAAAGCGTTTAGGGGAGAGCGGCTGCTTTGGGGTGGGGAAAACGACGGAGATGATGGTGCAATTCCGGATTTTGTTAGTTTTTAGGCTTCTATAATATATATATGAAAGCCAAAACAAGGGTTGGCTTTTGAGGGATTCAAAATTGCAGCTCCTAGAGGGTTTGTCTGAGGGGCACTATGGTCAATTCTCAATTAAATTATGTTGTGCGTTTCACCCCACTATACTATAGGCTGGCCGAACGGAATTTCTCAATTGGGTTAACTACTTCGTTTCGTCCCACGAGACTTTCGGCTGGTCGAATGGGCCAGGGCATTATATAGCCGGCCCAAACTCTCGCCCCCTAAAGCAGATGAAATGGGCCCAAGTCTCTCCTTACACCAGCATGCAAATGCTTCCCTCGAAACCCATCTTCAGCTTCCGTGAAAATCCATGTCCTGTTGACTTCCTTCTCCGTCTCGCTTTCATTCCCAAACCCTCCATTTCAACACACAGCTGTAATTGTGAGGGACACGTGGGAGGAGAGAGCTGCTACTCCTGCAATTTAATTCCCCAGCTATTCCCCAGTTGTAATTGTGAGGGACGCGTGTCAAGAGGGAGCTGCTATTTGGCTGTAACTGTTGCTTCCTGCAGGAAAAATAGGCAGGCCCCTTTTCCTCTGTGTTGTCAACTTTTGCCTTATACTTGCAACAAGTGGAATTAAAGTACAACATTATACGATTTGGATCATGAACATATAATTATTAAATTGATAATGTATATTTTGTGGGTTCTCAATTCCTTGCTCAATAAGTTTCTACTGACTTTCGTGGTGTACTAATTAAACCTTTTTTAATCAATTATACATTTCCGTTTGGTTCATGCTTAAGTGTGAATGCAATAAAGATTATGACCGAAAATCAACAAACTGGTGGACCCTCTTCGTTACAGACCAGTGCTCGCCACCGTCGTCATTCAAGGGGCCAAAGTAATTTGATTCCTTTGTTTTTTTCCATGTTCCATTGTTACTGTACTTATTCAACATGGACACAAAATATAAGTCCTCCCTCAATCCCGTGTTCTTTTGAAGGGATCATGCGAGCTATATTCAACCCTGCAAAACCTCCTTCCAGACAACAAACCACTGCTGAAAGGGATCGTCTTAATCAACGTAGTTACGCGACTCATGTTTAGTACATTAAATTAAATTTTAATGTGTTACAAAATCGTAATAATTTGATCTGCATTTTACAATTGCAGAAATACTCACCCTTCAAGCACAAGTGAACCATATTGATCGCTTGATTGCTCCATTCTATCGAAAACGACGACGGGAGATTTTAAACACGCTCTTGAGACGTACTGTTCAACATACTCCACATGGTAATCTTAGCATCTTTTAAACGTGATTATTTATTTTGTAAGGTGTTGTATAGAATATTTTGCATTCTCGTAACATATTCAATATGTGCCTTGCGTTATATATGTCACGGAGAAGGAATTCAACATCGTACTAATGGATTGAGTACATGAATTTTCAAATTTGGTACCACAGATTATACTTCATGTATCTCACGCTTTCGGACAAAACGGGCACGTTTAATGCGATCAATTCATTTGTAGAAAAGGCGGATGGTTAATGTTGTACCGAGGGGTTTTTCCCGTTCTCATGGTTTGTGACTTCATATTTTATACTCTTACACAGTAAATACTTCTTCATTATATGTGAGTTGTCTTATGTAACTACTTTGATTGTAGGATATCCTATTGTGGAACTTTTTAGTACATTCACCTGTAATGCAGGATGCTATGGCTATTTGTAGGTGGCTTGGGTACCCTGATTTATTTAATACATTCACCTGTAATGCAAAATGGCCTGAAATCCAGTTTATGGTGGATTTGGTTACCGCAGATGGTCGGAAAGATGTCAATAGATCTGATATTATTGCTCAAGTCTTCAAGCTTAAACTGTAGCAGCTAATGTCTCAGATAAGAGATAAGAAAATATTTGGGACTACCACTGGATGTAAGTCGTAAATGCTACATATATAGTTGTTATTTTAATTTATGATCGATACTTTTGTTTCATATGATTTAATTATTTTGTGCGGTTTGTCATTTACCCTGCGGACGTTATAACATTCATTTCTGGGGTTTGACTGCATGAACCGTTTTGCGTTACACGTACTTATATTTAGATATTTTGGTTCATTTGATTGGTTTTTGGTCTGCATGTACTTTCCCCATCTCTCCTTACGGTTAAGCATCTAAAGAATTTATAGTTCTATATATGTATGGAAGAGTTATTATATATACACATGGAGTGTCAGGCATACAGGTATGTAAGAGTTAATTGCCAAATTCATGTCAGTTTGCATGCCATACACATATACTAATATATTAATGAATTATATAAACCCAATCCATTATACTTTTATGGTAATCAGTAGGCCTTTTCAAGTCGGTACATATAAGCATAGCTCTCCAATTTCAGAGTTGGAGCCTTTGAATATGTTAATAACGACTTTAGTTTTAGGATTTTATCTATACTTAATACATACTGTATTTGGTCGCAGTTGTGATGGCAATTGAGTTTCAAAAGCGTGGTCTTCCCCATGCTCATTTGTTAGTGTTCCTAGCTTCGGAATGTAAACTAACTGGGCCGAAGGACATTGATTCTGTAATATCCGCAGAAATTCCAAACTTTGATCTTGATCCAGAAGGATATAGAGCTGTAACGGCATTTATGTTGCATGGTCCATATGGTATTTTGGGTCGTAATGCTCCTTGCACAGAAGGTGGTGTGTGTACTAAACATTTTCCAAAGCCGTTTAGTGAGCAAACAACGATTGATGATTATGGCTTTGTCAAATATCGACGACGCGACAGTGGAATATCTTTTAAAGTTAACTTTGCTGTGCTATGGGATGACTTAATTGACCACTTTGATGCTGTGATGCCGAACCATCCAGACCCAGGAGCTGTTGTGGTTTTTACTTCTGTTGTTGTGTACCATTTCAATGATACTTATAGTTACTTTGTTGTTTAAGGTTGGATTTTATGTAACGAATATTTGGTTTTCTGACTTTCACAATTTTTGTATGCTCTAATTCTAGGCCAAGCGTATTGTGTGGCCTCAAATGCAACCAAGACTTATTGAAACTTGCACTATCTGATTGCAAACACTCTGCTTCATAAGTAAGCATCTAATTTCTAAGTTACACCCGCCAGTTGGGTTGTTATATTGGCGTGAAAACCAGTTTGTAACCTGTTTGCTCATGTCATAGTTTGGAAAATGCCAATCTGGCCATTGATTACACCTTTGAGGATGCTATATGGGTGAGCACACACTGCTCAATCCCAGAACTGAACCTCTACAAGAATGACATCAATAATCAGGTGGGTTTTTGTACTCTTTTATTCTTTTTCGGTCTCAAACAAGAAGATGCTTTAATTGTTCATGGTGTGTCAATTTCGTTTCATTTCTCCATACCCCCAAAACCATAAGAGTCTTATGTCTTTCATGTGTTTTCATCTTTCTAATGCTTCAAAAATATATTTTTTTTCATTCACATACCAGGGTAGTCTCTACATTTCTGATGGACAAGTACATGATGTTGATGTTTTTTGGTCAGCTGAGAAATTGAAGTACTTAGTGCGTATGATTGTTGCTAATGGAGTTGATGAGGGTACGTTTATCTTCACAACTGGGAAGTTCCGTTGGATAGCAAGTCGCATCATTGAGGAGAGTGACAAGGAGTGGTCCAACAACTTCAGGAACCTCTTAGCTTATCTAAGGGGCAATTCCTTTAAGTTCATGGTTGAAGTCGGCGACTTTGGGCCGGGTTTGGGTTTAAACCCGTTCACTATTCACCGGGTTGGGTTGGGTTTGGGTTTAGGTAAACCCGGCCCGTGGGTACCCGCCCACTCATATAATTAATTTTTTCGGTATATTTAATATTCTAAACAACTAATCTTATTTATGTTTGTGGAGACATGTCTAATTTTTTCTTTTTAATTGTGTAGAATGAAGTTGATGTTATGGAGTGGAGAGTAAAGAAACATAATTGAAAGGAGGAAGCTTTCAATTAAACATGTTATTTATGGATAATTTGTGATTTGCTTCAATTTTCTTGAGTTTTCTAGATTAATGTTGAACAATTTGTATAGTTAATTTGTGACTTGCTTGAATTTTCTAGAATGGGGTTTTATATATGGATAAGTTGTATTGAGAGATTGATATTTGACTTTAATTTTGATAAGAACTTGTAATTGTAAATTTTTTACGACAAAACCCGTGGGTACCCATGAACCCGCGGATACCCAACGGGTTGGGTTGGGTTTGAGTTTTTCAAACCCAGTGGGTTTTACCCCGGGTTTTTTTCAAAGATAAACCCATTGCCATCCCTATTGTTACTGGATTCGAAATAAATTTTATGGTTTTGGCTTCCTTACAATTCAGAGTGGATCCACAGCTTAATAATCCATTCTCAGGGGAAAATACCAACCTACAGTTACGATGGTCGCTGGACAACCCCTCTAATTGCGCGAAAGCTAATATGATCAGATGGGGAAGAGCGAACGGGCTGGCAATCGTTGGATTCTACTGCCTTCCAACCCAATACCTTCCATACCCACTGGAGAACCCCAAACCAGAAGTCATGCAAGCCCTAATCAATAGCAAAGAGGTACCTCTTCCTCCCTGGCTTGATCCTCTATACCCATTGATGAACACCCACGAAGAATTGATGACTGACGTAATTGATGGGCTTCCTCTTCCGTCTTGGTTGCGCCCTTTCCCACCACTGATGCAACTGTCCAGGGACTTGAGAGAATCAATTTATGGGTCTTGTTTCAGATCTAGATCTTCAGAAACAGACCACCTCAAGTGGCGTAGTCGGGGGCGGGCTCGGTGTCTGGATGGGTTTCCTCTTCAGCGCGATCGGCAAACCATTGTTGCGCGTTCCGGACATGATCTGGGAGGGAGACGGAAGAAAGAAGGGTTCGAGTGGGTTCCAGAATTATGTGTTTCTGGAAAGAGATGGGGCGGATGAGGGAGGTCAAAATCTGACCTGTGGTTTTGGTCGGCCGGTAAATTTGCCCCTGGTTGGATTGAATTTGTAATTTATTAGCTATATTTACACAATAACTTTACTTTTCGATTTTTTGGTCAGAATAATGAGTTTACTTTAATAAAGAGTTCTATTGTTTTTTACTCTAATGGTTTAATTAAAACTAAAAATTCACGGGGTCATTTTTTTTTTGTTGGGCTACGTTGGTATTTCTATTTGCATTTTTTCAGTCATGTCAGATACCATTTTTGCAACACATTACCAATGTGATGTTTATTAACTGAACAATCTTTAACAGAAATTTACCAAAACAAATTAAACGTTTTCAATTAATTTCATGTTCCAACTTTTATCAAATTATACTATTATGTTTAGTTTACCCGCCCAACGGGCCGTGCCCGACGCTAGTTATATATATATATATATATATATATATATATATATATATATATATATATATATATATATATATATATATGGTGGCTTCTATCGTACCTTGGGTAAAATCTAGGGTACGACATACCATGAGTAAAAAAATGCTATCTAGACCTCGAATTAACCGGATTTTTGGACATGATACTATACTCTAACCCTTGATGATTGAAACCTAGGTCTTAGATTTCTAAATCAAAGAGCCTAATCCCTAAGATTGTGCCTGTAATTTGTTGCATATATTTCGACAAATCATAGTCGTTGATTTTTGTTTCTAATTAAATTGATCTTAGTGTATGAGATTTATAAAACTAAGGGCTAGATTTTAATCCTTAAGGGTTTGGGAATAATATCAGACGCCAAACTATGCTCAATTCGAGGTCTAGATATCATTTTTTTACTCAAGGTATGTTGTACCCTTGATTTTACCCAAGGTACGATAGAATCACCCATATATATATATATATATATATATATATATATATATATATATACATCGGGTCCAGGTTAGGCTGAGTGAGAGGTAGGTTTAGGTTAGGGTTTAACCGCCCAGGTTATTTGGGGCATTTCGCAATTACGGGTGCGTTTAATCCGAAACTCGGTTAACGTTCGTAACTTCCTCTTTTTATGTCAAAATTCGATGTCGCTTGAACTGTTAGTTCACATTTTTAGTCCCCATCGATATTACGGTGGAATTTGACCAATATGAACCAAGGACATAATGGTCATTTTTTCTTAGAAAAAGATGGGGTGTAACACTAAAAGGAAAGAAAAGTGAGAGCTACATGCACCGATTGCCTCCTCTCAAATCCCGAATCCCTCCTCGCAATTCACCTCTCTCGTGTTCGCTGCTTTCAGTTGAGGTTTGTTTATCTGATTTGCGATCGCTTACTGGAATTTACTCCCTTGATTGTTCTCTATCCGTCTTCATCATGTCTTCGTTTTTGTTTTTTGGATTCGAGGAGTTGAATCGATCTGATTCATCCGCCATTTTTTGACTCTCTGTTTTCGGTTGTGTTTAGTACTTGCGCTGATGAGGACACCCCCTGACGTCATAGATAATCGGTATTTGAAACCAGGGGAAGACAAAGTGGGTTCCTTCTGGGTAAGTATGTTAAACAACGACATCGAGTGAGTAAGAAACAGAAACAAGAAGCTCCCTTGTCTCTCTATTTGTGCGAGATCTGGAGCTCTTGGCTTCCCCTGTTGCTCCGTCTCGAGGGGAAAGAAAATGAAAGGGTTCCCCTCTAATTGAGGATTTGAATTGGGGATGAATAGAAAGGGTTGCCGGAGAACATAATTCCAGATTCCGGTTATGGATTCCATTAGGATTCTCCGTCAAGCTGCTTGAGCTAGGCTAAGAATTGTTGTAGTGGTGATGAAAAAATCAGAAGTGGTGCAGAAGCGATGGATCTTGCTCTGGAGACGATGGCAGAGATGGATAGAGTATTGTTGGACAGGGAGCAGTTTCCGGCGGCGATAGAGACGATCGGGAGAAGGCTGTCTTCACTAGGGGTGGCTATTTGGACCGGGACCGGATGAAAAACCGGAAACCGGACCGTATAACCCGGACCGAGACCGGACCGGGACCGGATAGTAAACAATCCAATCCAATCTTTGGGCTTAGATTTGAGGTAAAAAACCGGATAAAGACCGGATAAGAGAGCTCAACATAAAAAACTTAAGGGTAATTTGCATAAACGGTCACAAACCTTTGCACTTAGTACAAAACTTAACCAACTCCTCACCCTTTTAGGCCTTAGGCCACTCAAATTCCCACAATCTCAATATAAAACCAAGACCGAATTGGGACCGGACCGGGTCAAGACCGGACCGGATCAAGACCGGACTGTATCCAATCCAATCTTCGGTCCTTATATTTTCAAAAAAACCGGACTGGACCGGATCAATTTGGGCCAATTTAACCGGACCGGACCGTATAGCCACCCCTAGTCTTCACTCTGGTCGCCGGCCGAACTGGTGGGTGTGAAGAAATTCGGCGGCGATGGAGAGGATCGGGAGAAGGTTATCTTCACTCTGGTCGGCGACGAAACTGGTGGGTGATAAAGGAAATTATTGAAAATAATGATTTTAAACTAACACATGGCTGACACATGGCATACATTTGATGACGTGTATATCCACATTATTGAAGAGTTAACGGTGTTAAAGTTTGTAACGGAAATGGCTAAATTTGTCAAGCAAGTTTTCAAAAGTGGTTACACGAGTGTATTTTTCAAATTTTGGCTATATTTGACAATGCGAATAGTTATGGCTATGAGAGTGTATTTTGCCCAAAAAAAACTTAACATGTGTGTTTGGGTTATGGTTTTGTGCTCCTCTATCATATTCACTTCCTATCTATAGGGGTGTGCAACGGTTGACTCGCTCCTACCGTCACTCTAGAAAATGGCCAAGTGTAACCACCTCCTAAAGCGTAGTATAGCGGGTTTGGGTTTTAATGTCAACCCGGGTCCTAGATGTGCTGACTACTCAGTGAGTTCTTATTATTAGCGGTAAAACTTTAGTGCAGGTCCAAACAAGCAAACAAGCAAAGCAAGTAAAAAGTAGGGGTGATAAATGGTTAGTCGGTTATCGGTTTTAACCGATAACCGAACCGATAAAGTCGGTTAGTGGTTAACCGATAACCGCTACTTCCTTATTGATTTCAGTTTCGGTTAGTAGTATTTTGGTTAGTGGTTAACCGCTAACCGACTAATCGGTTAGCGGTTAACCGATAAGAAAACCGATAACCGCCTACTAGTGTGACTACATGGTTTTTTACTTTGGCTAAGGGAAAAAGTTGTAAGATTCAAAACCAATCAAAGTCGCAATTCCAAACATCCCAATTCTAACCTATTGCAAACAACCCTCCATCAAGAGTCTCGAATGTTTTTAAGAGTTAGAACTCGAAAGTCACCCCTCTCTAACTCCCCTTTGCACTCGATAGAGTGAACCTTAGGTTGATGACTACGGGCTAGATGAAGATCTTGGAGTAAATGATGACTATGGGCTAGATGAATTGGAGCGAGATCCTCGGATCATTTAGGTTGATGATTTGGAGATAATGAACTTGTTATTTGTGTCTAGTTGTGATTGTGACTTGTGGTTGAATTGTGGGCATGTAGACTTTATTTTGTGGAGTTGTGGTTGAATTGTGTGGTTGCTTTAGGCTTTATGTTCAATTGATTTAGATGACTTTATGGTGTGTGATTATAGAGGCTGAAACAAAAGCAGCTCACTCAAAATTGAGAGTGAATCATTTAAAAAGGTGGTTGAAATTTTGTTTCGGGTGTCGGTTTCTGAACGAAAACCGAGAAAGTGAACCAGAACCTGCGGTTTCGGTTAACCGCAATGGAAAACCGAAACCGATGTTTGCGGTTTTCGGTTAACCGAAGTCTCTGTCGGTTTCGATTTCGGTTAGCGATCTTGGGAAAATTTTGATTGCGGTTAACCGATATTTCGGTGCGGTTAAACCGAAACCGCACCGACTAACACCCCTAGTAAAAAGGGTTGTTTTCAAGTCGAGAGAGGTCACCCGGATATGGTTCCCCCTATACTGCAGTTAAGCCGGATTGCAATTTACCAAGTTCAATTTCTATGATAGTTATACTGCGGGAGGTTCTTAAACAGTCTGAAGTCTCGACTAAAGGTCTCCAGACCCTCTCAATCTGAGTCCCCAGCGGGCGACTAACCTCCACCGGAGTAAACAGATTGAGGCCCTAACGAACCAAACCTCCACTCTTGGAGTAAATGCGGTACAGAATAGTGAATTGACTCCTCGACTAAAGTCGTCAATTCACTACCTTCAATCAAGGATGCTCTATCAACCTAGGCAGATATTCTCATTCTAGGTTAAAGCAGAAACAACAGGAATTTGATCAGGATTCATGCCATTCAACAATTCAAACCTCAATTGAACATAATCAAATCATAGAATCTGTACTTGGGTTCATACAATCAGACCTAACATACAAATCTAGGGTTCTTCATACCCAGGTGAATAAGAAAGTTACTCCATAGAGAGAGATGGGAAATCTAGCTCAGATGCGGAAACCATACTGTGAAGGATGATAATCTGCTTCTGGCACTCAATCGGATCTTCTCCAAGCTCAAGCCGGGCTCCAATGGTGATGGAGATTGATCTAGGACACTTGCAAAATCAGGTTCGTCACTTTCTATCTCTAGGTCGCACTTTTTCTCTCTAAAACTCGGAACCCTTCACTTTTGGCCTTCTTTTCCCTTAAGAAGCTGTCTTTCACGATCCCCGACCTGAATACTCGGTCGGGTATTTTGGGTAGAGACCGGGTATTTTCAAAACGCAGCGTTGGGGTCAGGGGAAAATCCCCGGTCAAGGCCAAGAATCCCCGACCGGGGATTTATGGTTCACGGTCGGGCCCCCTTCTGTTTCTCAGATGCCAAAAACACTTTTCCCCGGTCTGCTCCCAATAATACCCGGCCGGATAGTAAACAATCCAATCCAATCTTTGGGCTTAGATTTGAGGTAAAAAACCGGATAAAGACCGGATAAGAGAGCTCAACATAAAAAACTTAAGGGTAATTTGCATAAACGGTCACAAACCTTTGCACTTAGTACAAAACTTAACCAACTCCTCACCCTTTTAGGCCTTAGGCCACTCAAATTCCCACAATCTCAATATAAAACCAAGACCGAATTGGGACCGGACCGGGTCAAGACCGGACCGGATCAAGACCGGACTGTATCCAATCCAATCTTCGGTCCTTATATTTTCAAAAAAACCGGACTGGACCGGATCAATTTGGGCCAATTTAACCGGACCGGACCGTATAGCCACCCCTAGTCTTCACTCTGGTCGCCGGCCGAACTGGTGGGTGTGAAGAAATTCGGCGGCGATGGAGAGGATCGGGAGAAGGTTATCTTCACTCTGGTCGGCGACGAAACTGGTGGGTGATAAAGGAAATTATTGAAAATAATGATTTTAAACTAACACATGGCTGACACATGGCATACATTTGATGACGTGTATATCCACATTATTGAAGAGTTAACGGTGTTAAAGTTTGTAACGGAAATGGCTAAATTTGTCAAGCAAGTTTTCAAAAGTGGTTACACGAGTGTATTTTTCAAATTTTGGCTATATTTGACAATGCGAATAGTTATGGCTATGAGAGTGTATTTTGCCCAAAAAAACTTAACATGTGTGTTTGGGTTATGGTTTTGTGCTCCTCTATCATATTCACTTCCTATCTATAGGGGTGTGCAACGGTTGACTCGCTCCTACCGTCACTCTAGAAAATGGCCAAGTGTAACCACCTCCTAAAGCGTAGTATAGCGGGTTTGGGTTTTAATGTCAACCCGGGTCCTAGATGTGCTGACTACTCAGTGAGTTCTTATTATTAGCGGTAAAACTTTAGTGCAGGTCCAAACAAGCAAACAAGCAAAGCAAGTAAAAAGTAGGGGTGATAAATGGTTAGTCGGTTATCGGTTTTAACCGATAACCGAACCGATAAAGTCGGTTAGTGGTTAACCGATAACCGCTACTTCCTTATTGATTTCAGTTTCGGTTAGTAGTATTTTGGTTAGTGGTTAACCGCTAACCGACTAATCGGTTAGCGGTTAACCGATAAGAAAACCGATAACCGCCTACTAGTGTGACTACATGGTTTTTTACTTTGGCTAAGGGAAAAAGTTGTAAGATTCAAAACCAATCAAAGTCGCAATTCCAAACATCCCAATTCTAACCTATTGCAAACAACCCTCCATCAAGAGTCTCGAATGTTTTTAAGAGTTAGAACTCGAAAGTCACCCCTCTCTAACTCCCCTTTGCACTCGATAGAGTGAACCTTAGGTTGATGACTACGGGCTAGATGAAGATCTTGGAGTAAATGATGACTATGGGCTAGATGAATTGGAGCGAGATCCTCGGATCATTTAGGTTGATGATTTGGAGATAATGAACTTGTTATTTGTGTCTAGTTGTGATTGTGACTTGTGGTTGAATTGTGGGCATGTAGACTTTATTTTGTGGAGTTGTGGTTGAATTGTGTGGTTGCTTTAGGCTTTATGTTCAATTGATTTAGATGACTTTATGGTGTGTGATTATAGAGGCTGAAACAAAAGCAGCTCACTCAAAATTGAGAGTGAATCATTTAAAAAGGTGGTTGAAATTTTGTTTCGGGTGTCGGTTTCTGAACGAAAACCGAGAAAGTGAACCAGAACCTGCGGTTTCGGTTAACCGCAATGGAAAACCGAAACCGATGTTTGCGGTTTTCGGTTAACCGAAGTCTCTGTCGGTTTCGATTTCGGTTAGCGATCTTGGGAAAATTTTGATTGCGGTTAACCGATATTTCGGTGCGGTTAAACCGAAACCGCACCGACTAACACCCCTAGTAAAAAGGGTTGTTTTCAAGTCGAGAGAGGTCACCCGGATATGGTTCCCCCTATACTGCAGTTAAGCCGGATTGCAATTTACCAAGTTCAATTTCTATGATAGTTATACTGCGGGAGGTTCTTAAACAGTCTGAAGTCTCGACTAAAGGTCTCCAGACCCTCTCAATCTGAGTCCCCAGCGGGCGACTAACCTCCACCGGAGTAAACAGATTGAGGCCCTAACGAACCAAACCTCCACTCTTGGAGTAAATGCGGTACAGAATAGTGAATTGACTCCTCGACTAAAGTCGTCAATTCACTACCTTCAATCAAGGATGCTCTATCAACCTAGGCAGATATTCTCATTCTAGGTTAAAGCAGAAACAACAGGAATTTGATCAGGATTCATGCCATTCAACAATTCAAACCTCAATTGAACATAATCAAATCATAGAATCTGTACTTGGGTTCATACAATCAGACCTAACATACAAATCTAGGGTTCTTCATACCCAGGTGAATAAGAAAGTTACTCCATAGAGAGAGATGGGAAATCTAGCTCAGATGCGGAAACCATACTGTGAAGGATGATAATCTGCTTCTGGCACTCAATCGGATCTTCTCCAAGCTCAAGCCGGGCTCCAATGGTGATGGAGATTGATCTAGGACACTTGCAAAATCAGGTTCGTCACTTTCTATCTCTAGGTCGCACTTTTTCTCTCTAAAACTCGGAACCCTTCACTTTTGGCCTTCTTTTCCCTTAAGAAGCTGTCTTTCACGATCCCCGACCTGAATACTCGGTCGGGTATTTTGGGTAGAGACCGGGTATTTTCAAAACGCAGCGTTGGGGTCAGGGGAAAATCCCCGGTCAAGGCCAAGAATCCCCGACCGGGTATTTATGGTTCACGGTCGGGCCCCCTTCTGTTTCTCAGATGCCAAAAACACTTTTCCCCGGTCTGCTCCCAATAATACCCGGCCGGGTATTTCTGCTCATGGGCGGGTATTTTGCTCCTCCAGCACACTTCGACCCAAACGTACTCCTTTCGACCCGAAACTCGTTTCTTCACCTCGATTCCAACGCCAAGCCCTGAAATATGACATAAACGCACAATCTAGCGTGAAATCGGTTTAAAACACGAGAATCAACATCTCAAACGGCTTAAGAATAGGGGTAAAAATATGTGTAATCAATGGTCTATCAATTGGGTTTGGACCGGACAAGACCAAACTCAGGAGAACCACGTTCCAATAGCAAGAAACTTCTATCGACCAAGGACCAGACCAACAGTACATTCGGTTCGCTTTGGTACGGTCCAAATGTCACTTCAGTTTATTTTTCTTCAGTATTTTTAAAATTCTTAGAACCAAAGACCAGACAATATTATACTTAGTTCGGTGTGGTTCAATCCAAGCACCAATTTGGTCCGATGCCATCTGATATAGACCAAACCATTGCATCCCCACCTATTACTAACCAAAGGAGTAGCTGTATTAGGAACCCTAATACTCCACACTTGACCAAATTACAAGATTGAAACAAACTTAACCAGTTAAATAACCTCGTCCTCTCATTTTTTTTCTCTCTCTAGTTCAAACCCTCTGCACTCTCTCTCTTACTTTCCTTTTGCCATTCTCCATAGGGGGGTTGTCGGCTTCACCTCCGGGTGGCCGACGGCAACCCATATGACACTCCTTTAATTTGCATTTTGTCTGCGTCTTTTCCATCCTCTTGTGGGTTTCTCCTCTCCCTAAGTGGATTTTGTCATGAACTTCTCCTTGGAGATGGTTCCTCTTCCACAACTCATATCTGTAGTTAGATCTTGAGTTCAGTTTCGGTGTGCAGAGGGAATTGATTTTGCTATTTACAACTTTCCTTTTGACTTATAGAGCTCTCCTCCTTGCTTCGCCCAAAATGGCGCGGTGATTCGCTTGATTTGGCTTGATGCTTGTGCTCTTCTATTAACTAGTTGGATGTAGGGATTTGGCTTTTCTGTGAGGGCTTGTTGCTCTGGGTTTTTTACTTGATTTGTGCGGCTTTGATTTTGTTCGGGTTGTGTTGAAGGCAGTTAGGCTGGGTGTGTGCTGTGGTCTGGTTTTGGTGGTGTTGATGAGGAGGTTGGTTCTTTTGTTCTTGGTGGTGTTCGCCTTTGTTCTTGCGTATGGTCTTTCTCTTCTGGTGGCGTCTGATGGTGGTTGTCGGTGGTGGCGGTTGGTGGTGTTCTGTAGTGTCAGCGACGCTTCTTGGGATGTGCCGGTGAGGTCTATTCTCCGTTTTTTTTTTTGTTGCGTTGTGTTTGGATCTGGTGCCGGTGGTTTCTGTGGGAGTTACAGTGGTGGACGGAGACATGATGTATGTTGTGGTGACATTGGGTTTTTCTGTGGACTTAGGGTTATTGTGTGGGTTGATCTCAATGTTGTTTTCTTTGGATTGGGCTTGGGTTTCTTTTCTTTTCGTTTGGTTTGGTGGGGTTTCTTTCTTTCTAGCATCTTTTGACTTGTTGGGCCTGTTGCGTTTGGTGGCTCCATGTTCTCTTAGACTAGCCTACAATCTTTTCTGGATTTCGGTCTGAACTCTGTATCACATTCCTATTTCGTAATGAAATTAGGTTTCGTCAAAAAAATAAACCTCGTCGCCTCGTGTGCCGGTTTGGGATGCGGTCAGTAACCATTGGTTACTGACCTATGAGTAACTAAATATGGACCTTTAGATCTAAGTGGGCCCAGAAAATTCAGATGTAAGGGTTATAAATTCATGGCATTTTATTTTCCCTAGCTTTCTTAATCAACTCTTATCTTCTTCGTTCTAACTTGGATTTCAATTTTTATTTTGCACAGATGGAACAAGTTCGTTGTGCTCTACAAAATGATATCCATTTTCAATATATTTCGAGAAACTTTTTTTCATACCTCCCGTTACCAACTACATACCATATGGTAACTTCTTTGTTTTTAAGTCGTTTTTTAAAACGTTTGCACAGAAGGAACGAGTTCATCATGATCTATTGGATCTATAAATTTCTGGGTGAAAAAAATACATGACCAAAAATTACCATACTTTACCACTCTGGTATGTGGGTGGTAACTTGTGGTAAACAATGATGAAAGTCGTAAATGACAGTTAGTATACTCCTACTATCATGTATTCCACCTTACTACTGTATTGGTATGTTCATACCATCATAGATGGTACGCTTTCTTACCATATGGTATTAAATAGGAGCATACCATATGGTACTAACTGGTAAATAATGACTCAATTTTATTTGTTCTAAACATATATATCAAAGTGGATATCATTTTAAAGAGCACAATTAATATGATTTATCTGTGCAAAAAAAAATAAATTCCGACTTAAAATGAGAAAAATCGTCGGTTAAAAATTAAAGAGAAAAAGATAAAAGGCTTTACATGAGAGAGGGATGCTGATGTGGACGGATTACTCATGGTTACTCTCTATAAGGTTAATCACCTAATCCGCTCTCGAACCCTTAATTCCTAATGAAATTCGACCAATTGTTTTTTTTTTTTTGCTTTTTTGTTTGTTTGCTATCCTTGTCACAGATTTTGCACTCCATACACATTCTTTTTTATGCCTTGTGCCCAAACGCGACGCTGTGGAAGATATCAAAGATCTGAGGCCAATCAGTTTAATGGGGAGTCTGAATAAACTTATCAGTAAAATCCTTGCTCGTCGACACAGTACAGTTCTTCATAAGCTTATTTCTCCGTCTCAGCATGCCTCTGTTCGCGGTAGGCAAATATCGGAGGCTGGGCTAATTGCTTTTGAGCTTCTAGAAAGCAGAACGAATAGCAGAAAACCCGGCCTAATGTTTAAACTCGACATTGAACGTGCTTTTGACAATGTGAGCTGGGGCTGTCTTTTCAAAGTGATGGATTCTTTGGGGTTCCCTAAGAAATGGTGTGACTAGATTCGCGGAACCATGTGCTCCCCGATGATATCGACGATTATCAATGGTGAGGCTAAGGGGTTTTTCAAGACTAGTAAGGGTCTCCGCCAAGGCGATCCGCTATCTCCAGGTCTGTTCACTATGATAATGGAGCTGCTCTCTTTCTTGTTGAACAAACTGAAGGAGGAGGGTAAAATCAGGGGCTTTTGTATGAATGAGTCGAATGGGGAAGGAGAAGTTACTCATCTGCTGTTTGCGGATGATACGCTAATTTTTTGTGAGGCTTCGTACGATCAAGTCTTGTATATTCTAGCTGCTTTGGTATGTTTTCAAGCTATCATTGGCCTGAAGATTAACCCGGACTACTTTGCTACTCTCTTCGGTTGTAATTGGAGCAGGGAGGTTTCGAAGTACCTGGGATTCCCGTTAGGGGCCAAGGTCAATTCTTCTGCAATCTGGGAGCCAATTATTGAGAAGTTTGAGAGGAGACTTGCAGGCTGGAAAGGTCGCTACCTTTCTCTGGGAGGGCGATTGGTCCTTAATAACGCTGTTCTTACCAGCCAACCTGTTTACTACTTCTCTCTTTTTCGGGCTCCTAAAGGAACTATTAATAGGTTGGAAAGAATCCAGAGGAGATTCCTTTGGTGCGGGGCTAGTGAAGATCGGAGGATTCCGCTGGTTAAATGGGATTTGTGCAAGGCTCCGAAGGAGAATGGGGGGTTGGGAGTGAAAGACCTCCACTGTTTTAACAAGGCTATGCTAGGTAAATGGCTCTGGAAGTTTGCTAATGACAGAAACAGTTGGTGGAGGAAGTTGATTTCGACGAAATATCCGTCTGAATCAGAATGGCAAAGCAGAAGGTGTAGGGGTGGGTACGGAGGTTCGGTTTGGGCTAATATTACAAAAGAATACGAATCCTTTTGGAAGGTCTGCCATGTCGATCCGGGCAGCGATGCTTGGGTTTCTTTTTGGAAAGATTGTTGGGTCCCTAATATGATCTTAGTGGATGCTTTTCCTAGAGTTGCCGCTGCTGCCACCCAACTGGAAGCCTGGGTTTCTGACCTCGCCAACAGCACAGGTACGGGTACTTTGTGGAATTTAAACTTCAATATTAATTTGAGAGGGGGGGCTGAGAGAGAGAGGTTAGAGTTCTTTAATGTCATTAATTCAGCCGTTACTGATCAAGTTCTTAGTGGCCTGAGTAGGGTGGTCTGGTCCCAAAAACCAGAGTTGTCTTTTTCTGTTCGACTTTTGTACAGGCACCTCATTAGCAGCAGGTTCCCTGGCGTGGAGCAGTTCCCGGATGACTCTATTTGGAGGAACTTTGTACCTCACAAGATCCGTGCGTTCATGTGGACGGTTGCCCATATGAAAATCCTCACTCTTGATAACCTGCAGAGGAGAGGATGGGAGCTTGCTAACCGGTGTTGTCTGTGTTTAAAGGCTGAGGAAACAATTAACCATCTGTTCATTGATTGTATCTTCACCAAAGAAGTCTGGGAGGCTGCTAGAAGGGTCTGCAGCAACCTTTCGATTCCCTCGGGGGACATCCTTAACACAATTAGAAGATGGAGCTGCGACTATCCAGATAACCTCAACGATTTGATTGTCTACGGGGCCCTTCACATGATCTGTTGGCAGGTTTGGATCGAAAGGAATCAGCGTACGTTCAGAGATCAGAGTCAAGGGGCAGCCGCTGTTTTCCAGAAGTCCATCAGCTAGATTGTTGAGAGTGTTGTTGCGTTCGGTAAAGCCAGCAAAGAACAGGGAAAAGATTGGTTGAGGAACAACAACTTTCAGAGCTTTTAGCTTTTTGTGTGTTTCTTTGAGCCCTGCTCTCGGAGTTGTTGCCGTTCGTGTTTGATTGTAGGTGTTTGGCTGCTGCTGTTTGGTTGCTGCGGTTTGCTTCCCCTCCTGTTTGCGAGGGTTTGTAGGGAGTTCTGGTGGTTGTTGTTGGCTTCCTTTGCCGCTGGTTTTGGGGTTTTGGGTCAGGGGCTGTTTGGTCAGCCTAGACGGGGTTGTGTACTTTGACTCCTATCTATTGTCGGGTGATTTTTTGTTGTTTTTTCTGGGTTCCTGTTGTTTTTTTCGGGGTTTCTCTTCTTTTGATTTGCTCTCAATCTGTTCTGGAGTATTGGCTGTACGTCTTGTGCGCCTTGAACTTTTGTTGGTTTGGTTTCAGTTTTTAATATTATCTCTCTCACCATTATAAAAAAAAAAAAAAAAAAAAACAGAATCCGGCTCCCTGATTCGCCTAATTTTCTATGGAATATTGCCGATTCAAGATCCCATTACCATCCTGCGTACTCCAAACGTGTACGTTACTTAACTTTCCACCTCAATCTCTCAGCTCTTGAAAGGAATCTCGCCGACTTCATTCCACCATAAGGTTTAATCAGTAGCTAGGTCTAATTTGTGTTCTGTGTTCTTCATTCTATATAAACAGAACAGACGCTATACATGAGCCATGCACATTAATTATCTGACGATGGCTACAAAAATAAACTTCCTAGTTATTATATTGGCCGCCGCAGGCCTGGTTTCTCGCGCCTTGTGCGACGAGCGGCCGGACCGGTGGTGCGGCGCATTAAGCAACGGGAACCGGGCTTATTGCGACCCGGGCCGCTGTTGCAGCTATTTTTGCTACTGCGGTGACCCCAGCTTTGCCTACTGTCAGACAGGTTCCTGCTACCAATACCCCTCTCCGCCTCCACCTCAAACCACCGATGAAGAAGAATTCACATCTCAACCCTCCAAGCCGCGACGAGGAGAAGGAGGAGGAGGAGTTCTCACCGCCGGTATTGTTAACGCCACGCATAACCACAACTTGGACGATGATCTGTCAGGAAACTGGTATGGAGAGAATCGGATTGAAGGCGTGATTAATCACTCTCCTTAGAGTGTTATTTGCCCCCACTACAAATTGCTGGTAGGCTCGAGCAAACCACCCCCAGGAGTCCCTTCAATTTTAAGTCTGGAAGCAGCAATCTTGCAGACTTCTGTGTTTGCGAAATAGAGAAGGAAAACCGGAAGAAGAAGTAATCTCTCGTTATCAAAAGAGTTATGGCAGCCATCTATTTATAGTAGTGAAACTGGAAGTTACCTTCCGAAGAGACACATCCTTTCACATAAAAGGTAGTTACCTTTCCCGAAAGGACACATCCTTTCACAGAAAAAGGGAGTTACCTTTATGGAAAGACACTTCTTTTCACAAAATTCAAACGTTTAATTAATTAATTAAACTGCTAAAAGACTCCATCTTTATACTTTACTTCTCCCATCAATGTCGTATTACAACTCTATTGACTAACTCTAACAATCCCCCACTTAGTCAACAAGAGTTGAGAATACCTGCCTCGAACAAGTAACGCATACATAAAGGTATCTTTTCGATTTGAACCTTTACCTAGTGTAAGCAACTCAAAGTTGATAACGAATCAGTGACGGGCTTAAGCCTAGGAGTCACGATCCAAAGCTATAACCGGAGATGCCACACACGTACTTGTCTCTTCTCTAAACCACAACCACCAACTAGGGTAGCACTATTATGGCCATGTGCTAATCCTGTTTCATGAGCATAGACAAAAGTTGACCTCTACTTTTGTTAGAGCGGCACCACTCTTAATGCTCACATAGGTGATATTCCCAATGAATTCATTAAGAGTTCTATAACTCACCCTTCTTTGGACTAATTTACTTGTACAATAAAATAGTACCTCAGTTAGAGTAACTTGTTATTACCACATTGAACCTTTTAATTAGTGAATACCTAAAGAAAAGGTTGGGTTCCCATTACTTCTAACTACACAAGAGGTCTCAATCCCTAACCTTGGGATGTCTCATAGAATCACGCCTCTTGGCAATCCCTTGGCATGAGGATCTGCCAAATTATTGCTTGATCTTACATACACAATAGAAATGATTACATTAATAATCAAATATCTAACATAACCATGTCTTAGGCTATTATGTCTAGACTTACCATTGTAAATCTTGCTATAAGCTTTAGACAAAGTAGCCTCACTATTACAACAGACAGAAATGGCTAACATCGGTTGTGGCCACAACTCTTTATCTAACACACTTAGCCATCTGCCTCTTTTTCAGCCGCCGGAAGGGCTAGAAATTCATCTTCCATAGTGGAGTGTGCAACACACTTTTGTTTCTTCAAAACTCAAGAAACAACTTCATCACCTAGTGTAAAATCCACCAGTTATAGATTTCTTATCACTAGAACTTGCTATCCAACTAGCATCAAAACCATCTCCCCCACAATTCTCCCACTTGCCGAACTATCATGGAATAATTCCATTTTATTTTCCATGGTATTACTTATTGAACTTTCAACCACTACATTGATCTAATTGCTTACCAATGATATGAACTAATTATATTAGCATACCACAAACAATTCAGATTTTATTAGAAATATCATCTAATTACTTACCAATGGTATTAGTCAAGGCAATTTGAGTTGCCATAAGTAATTCAGTTGCATTTCCATATTGGATTGGAAATATCATCTAATTACTTACCAATGACATTTCATGAAGGTAACTTGGCATACCACAAGCAATTCAAATGAATATTCTAAGTTAATCGTCTAATTACTTGCCAATGGTATAAATTCACACATATACCATAAGTAATTCAGACTTCAAGTTCAATAAACTCGTCGCAATTAGCTCTCATGCCAAATTGTTTGCCAATGGTACATGTTTATATATACCATAAACAATTCTGACAAATAGCTTCACATTCATAATCACACGTCAAGTTGTTTTCCAATGGTATAGTGTATATATACCATAAACAATTCTGACGATGACTATTTTGATGATTATCATTCTTTGGCAAGCTTATTCAATCCCTATAAGAATCCATCTTAGTTTCATTTTCCTTGCTCTCATGGCATATGAAACATGACATCATAAACCAATACATAATAAACAAATTACCATGTCGGGGGAACGCTTTTCACCATTATTTCAATTTACTTCAAGATCACAAATTAAACAATTTTGTTACATAAACCAAATTGTAGTATCTTGCAAGCACCGTAATTGAAACTCATACAAATTTTGGTGACAAAATTTGTTTAAAAAATTCAACGTGAATTCCTCCAAATTCAAACATATTTGAATTTCTCTAAACTCTTATCATAATATGAATTATGAGTTTGTACTCATCTCAAATACTAGTATACTACAAAAGTATTTGATATCACTTAACCAAACCAAAGCGGTTATCCGATCACCAAATTGATTCTCAATCAATCTTCATCTGTGCCAAACCATGTTACATCGTAAACACGGAAACACCAATTACCATGCACAATGATTCAAAAGCCAACGTTGCATTCAAACATTGAACTAATTAACAAGGCTTAATATACCATCATCACACGTTACATTGCCTTGGTTAATTAATCATGCCATTCTCTTTTTCTTTGCTTCAATCGTAGAAACAGAAGAAATATATGTATATACAGCAACCTGCCAACCTTTATATATAATATTTAGTTTGCTTTATCAACTCTTGACAGTAACATGTATGAACGTAATCATACAATTAAATTGTTATACTCATATATTTCATTTGGAGAACCAAATCCGAGTATAAACCTTAAAATGAGAGACAACAACTATATATATATTTTCATTCCCCCACAGAAACACACGATAAAATTAAAGCACTTTATCCATGCATGAAAGGCACAAATTGCATTGCATGATGACAGTTGCTTTCCAGAAACATTTGGATGGTAATTAAATTGACCAATTACGAATGGTAACAAAAGAAACAGGGGCAAGAGTCTTACCTTTTCCAATGACCGTCGAGACTCGAGTGCCACATTTCCTCTTCTCCTCTTCGGAACCAACCATAGTAAAGGACAATGATAATAACTGATATGATATTGAATACCACACGCACGAATCTATGATTCGAAATCCATTTGTGAATAGCATAAGCCTTCAATTTACTCTCCACTCCAGAATCCATTTTTCAAGAAAATAACACTCTAAGATTGTCAGGAAACTGGTATGGAGAGAATCGGATTGAAGGCGTGATTAATCACTCTCCTTAGAGTGTTATTTGCCCTCACTACAAATTGCTGGTAGGCTCGAGCAAACCACCCCCAGGAGTCCCTTCAATTTTAAGTCTGGAAGCAGCAATCTTGCAGACTTCTGTGTTTGCGAAATAGAGAAGGAAAACCGGAAGAAGAAGTAATCTCTCGTTATCAAAAGAGTTATGGCAGCCATCTATTTATAGTAGTGAAATTGGAAGTTACCTTCCGAAGAGACACATCCTTTCACATAAAAGGTAGTTACCTTTCCCGAAAGGACACATCCTTTCACAGAAAAAGGGAGTTATCTTTATGGAAAGACACTTCTTTTCACAAAATTCAAACGTTTAATTAATTAATTAAACTGCTAAAAGACTCCATCTTTATACTTTACTTCTCCTATCAATGTCGTATTACAACTCTATTGACTAACTCTAACATGATCATCACGTTGCTGTTGGTGACAACCCTTCCTCTTCGTCGTCGTCGTCGATGTTTTCATGTGGAGCTTCCCACGACGAGGATTATCCACGTGCTGCTTTTGGTGCTGGATTGTTTGGACATAATTTTAACGTTACTAATAACTGCGGCCGCTGCTTGAAGGTATTACGTTTATTCTATATTATGTTAACATATATACGTACATTTAGACAGTTAAAAAAATGCTATATATATATATATATATATATATATATATATATATATATATATATATATATATATATATATATATGTTTGTCCATGTGTTTGAAGGTGGCGAGTATTCTAGGACGACGCGAAGTGAAGGTGCGTATTGTTCACGAACGTAACGATCATGGGCTGGAACTCGACCTCCATAGTTTCAATCGACTGGATGTGGATGGTGGTGCAGATGTTGAAGGCCAGCTTACGGTGAGGTATCGGTTTGAAAGCTGTTGAACTTGAAGAATCGGTATATATGGTCTGCGCGACCTAATGTGTTATGGACATGAGGACATCTCGTTACATGCAATCATAGACACTTTTTATATATATATATATATATATATATGTTTTATGTAAAAGATCTAGTACTTACGATGATCGTATCTAATATCTAATAGTACTAGAAGAGTTATCAATTATCACATACTACTAGGCTCGTACCGCACTTTGCCGCGGGCTAGTTAACCATTGCATTGTTGTTGTTGTTCATTAAGAAAGAGGTGGAAATCCCACTGAAAGGAGAAGCAAAACTCCACAAACAGAGAGAGAGAGGCAGAAAGTAGATTGAAATTCCGAGGAGAGAATGGAAGGCGAATGGTAATTGTTGATGTTGCCTGGCCTAAAACCAAAGCTCATAAAATAAATGGTTGTTACTCAAAGCCCAGAAATACAAAATGAAGCCCATTAGTTAGCTGCTGTGTAGGGATTAGTGGAACAATATACTCAAAGCCACAAATACAAATGAAGCCCATTAGTTAGTTGCTGTGTAAGGATTAGTGGACCAATAATTAATTAGTAGGTTGTTAAGGAAAGTTAGGCAATAGTAACACAACTTGAGCTTTATATATCAATTATAAAAATGGGGAGGTGATATAAGCTTGTCCGAAGTAGATCGGAGATGATGACTCCGAAAATAAATGTTAAGAATGGTCACTAAGAACACTTATGGGTGACTGGATGAGCAACAAGTTATAAAAGTAACTATTTCTAAAAACAATTTCCTTTCCTCTTTTTCATACTCTCCTATAGATTTGGACTTCGTACCAAATTAAAGTTTGATATC
Source organism: Linum tenue (assembly GCA_946122785.1). NCBI lineage: Eukaryota > Viridiplantae > Streptophyta > Magnoliopsida > Malpighiales > Linaceae > Linum > Linum tenue. The sequence goes on from CAMGYJ010000003.1 coordinate 4,344,889, forward strand.
TAAACTTAATATTGTTAAAAATTAATACCTAAAATTAATTATTTTTTTCATATAAGTCCTAAAAATCTTGATAAAAATTATATTTGTTAGTTTGCTTCATAGAACTTGTGATATGCATCGAGTTTTCTGTCATGCTTTATGCATTTTGAGGTGTGGTAAGGTTGTAATATGCTTTATAAGTTTTCTGGTATACTTTTTAGTATTTGTGATGTGTTGTGTTTTTGGTTTGTGTTCTATGGTATATTTTATGATACTTCTGATGAGGTGAAATTAATTACCACCACCACACACGTGTGCCTCCCAATTTTTTTATAATGATAAGCATGTCGATCCCTTAATAAATCCACATTAATTGTAGTCGACACCATTAAAGTAAAGTCATTAAAATGAAATGTTATTATTTACTAAAATTAATACTAGCACCATACTAAAAAATTATGTGTTAGCTACTAACCTCTGCTAATCGTTTGGATGTAGTATATATTAGAGCATTGACTCGCTATGACACTACACCAAACTACGACCAAGTGTAATCGTACGATGGAAATGTAGAATAGTGGTTCAGTTTAATTTATCAACCCAGGGTCTAGATCTACTGCCTACTCCGTAAACTTCTATTATCTAGCAAACTAAGTGTAGTGAGTGGTTCAATTGCAAAATAAACAAAACGCAAGAAATGTTCCGGTTTTCCAAGTATGTTAAAGGTCGTCCAGATATGTTTCCCCCCTAGTATGCAGCTAGTTCAGATTATATTCCCAATTTGTTCAGATAGAAAGATACACTGCGGAAAGTTCTTGACAAGTCTGGAATCTAGACTAAAGAAGACCAGACCTTCTTGGTTCGAATACCCGGCGGGCGACTAACCTCCACCGGCATAAACTACCAAGGCACTAATACACCAAACTTCCTCTACTAGCATGAATTCCAATACATAGCAGTGAATCGACTTCTCGACTAAAGTATTCGATTTACCACTTCCAATTTAAGGTTGCTCTTTTAACATATGCAGAGACTATCGTTCTAGGTTAAAGCAGGAATAACACAGCTTTGATCAAGAATCATGCGGTTCTGATTAATGCCTCAATTGAACATATCAAATCAATCATTCACAAACGGGGTTCATACAACCATTCCTAACATACAAAACTAAGTTCTTCATACCCATAATAAAGGGAAGTTTACTCAATGGAGAGAAGTGGAAATATCATGCTAGGAGGAGAAATCATCATGTGGACAATGAAAATCTGTTCCTGGCGGCTAATTGGTACTCCAAGGATGAGGAATCGAGCTCCGAGGTCTTCAGATGGCTCCAATTCTTGCCCAGGGTTGTCCTTCGTCACTCTCTTTCTCTAAGGTTCTCTTTTTGCCTATAGAACTTCAAAAATCCGGATCCTTTGCCCTTTTCCCAAGCTGACCTTTTATAAGCTGGAGATTCGCAAGTTACGGCAAAATTTACGTATGTAACTCCCTCTCCTAGCCCATAACTTACCTCAAAAAACGATGTTATCGCTATGCCCCGTAAACCAAGAGTTACGGCTCCTTTAGAGGAGTGACGGTTGAAACCCTAACTTGAGAGGGGAGACCGTAACTCCAAGAATTCTCCTGGAACCTTGTGTCATCGCTTCCCAAAAGTTACGGGTGCTAAGGGCGAGTTACAGTCCAGACTGTAACTTCTCAGGTCTTGCTGTAACTCCAAAGAAGCTCCTAGAACCTTGGACTTTTCCTCTGAGAAGTTACAGGCTCTTGGGGAAAGTTACGGTCTTGACCGTAACTTCCAAGTCTGGGTCGTAACTTCTTCCAGCTCTCTGCCCGTTCGCTCCAAACGTCCCAAAACTCGCTCGTTCGCACACATTCACGTGCTAGGACCTGAAACATCATCAACCAACACAACCTAGCGTAAAATAGGCCACCAGAGCGAAAAAGCAAGCTCAAACGATCAAGAAATGAAGTGAAAAACATGTTCAAATATGGAGTTATCATGATTTCCCCACACTTAACCGTTTGCTTGTCCCCAAGCAAACCTGACTCAAACCAATGCAACTCTCCAGACTTTTACAGCAACATGCAATCAACCGGCATGACTCAAATTTCTAAATCCACTAGTTCACACAATCAACCGGCACAACAAAGAGAAAGATAGGATAGATCTTATACTTCGACATCCTCCATAGTGCTACAACTACCTCCCTAGGTTGCACATGGCCACAAGCAATGCAGTCAAAATCGAGATTTTGATCGTAAAATCATAGGATTTTAGGATTTTACTTAGGGATTTCGATCCTGATTTTACTATAAAATCGATGGACCTTAAAATCGTTCAAAATCGGGATTAAAATCATAAAATCGTACCAAAATTGGGATTTTGATCCTACGTGAACAAAATAGGGAGCTTGAGCCAATTCAAAAGAAGCAGAACTGTTTCGGTGGAAAGGGCAATGACGGGGATCCTCTCATATATTTTTTCTATTAAAAGAACATTTGAAAAGGAAAAAAAAATTATTAGGGTTGTCAACCCCTTTCCCTTCTCCTTGTTTAACTCATCGGTAAAACAATTGTCAGAATATTGTAAGTGCGTAAGAATTAACATCATTATTAACAAATTACTTGATTAATGAATATATTTGTACCAAACCTATGATATTAATTATTTTATTTTGGATTTCAGTTATTCTTAGTTTTAAATCATGCTTAGTAGACGATGTCGAAATACTACTTTGAGTTAAACTACCAAGACACAACATGAAAAACAAGAGCCGAACCCCATGAGCTACCTTTTCTCATAAATCATTTTGAGTTACGCATTAAATAACAATTAAAATGATGATTTTGGACATTAATATTGAAAATTATCACTTTTAATGTTATAAGTCTTTGTATTATTAATTATTTACCTTATTAATATTATCATATGTTAATTTCTATATGGTACTTAAAATCCTACGATTCTACGATTCGATTTTATGATTCCGATTTTATCCCAATTTTTTATTTTAGGTAAAATCCCGATTTTAACTGCTTTAAATCAAAATTTGGACAATGGACTAGGCTCCAAGCACACAAACAGATCTATACTGTCAAAGATAAACACCCCCACACTTAAGTTCGACATTGCCCTCAATGGTGAAAAGAGAAGGATAAGGGGAACGATGTTACCGGGAAAACGGACTACAGTAGGACTGGAAATGGGACCAGTCATAAGGAGCAGACTGAAAGGTGGACCAAATCCTGAGAAGCAAGGTAAGAAAAAACACAACCTCTCACACTGGGTAAGAGTTAGGATAACAGTTGTCAGCCTCATGGCTTCAAACAAAAGAAAAGAATAACAAAACACAAAAATTACCCAGATCGACGTACGACACACACAAATAAATGACAAAAACAAAAAAGAAAGGAAGAAAATGCAAGACGAGGCGGGGTTGCCTACCCACAAGCGCTTCTTTACCGTCTTTTAGTTGGATGCAAATGGCGGATGCTCAGAACGGAGGCAGAGCAGGCGCCTCCAAGAGCGGATCCACATCGCTCTTGAGGTAAAACTTCAAGTGGTGGCCATGCACACGGCGGGTGTGGCCACCGGCACATGTCAATTCGACCTGGCCATCCGGCAGGATGCAAGCGAGTGAATACTCGGATGGCCAGGGTGGTTGTGGCTCAGGGGCCGGGACCAGCTCATAGTGGTCTCCACTCTCCAGCTTTCTTTTTAGAAGGATCGGCTGCTTGCAGCTTTGGCCGCTACAACTCCTTGAGTTTTTCTTTTGGTAACGGAGCGGACGAGAGTGGCGGCAAAGGAATGAGGGGAGAACTCTGCAAAATAGGCGACACGGAAGGATACATGACAGACTCGTGCACCTGGTGAGATAAAGCACGCACAAGCGAGATAGAAATCATACAACCATTTCTAACATACAAAACTAAGTTCTTTATACCCAGATGAAAGGGGAGTTTACTCCATGGAGAGAAGTGGAAACATCATGCTAGGAGGAGAAATCATCATGTGGACAATGAAAATCTGCTCCTGGCGGCTAATCGGTACTCCAAGGATGAGGAATCGAGCTCCGAGGTCTTCAGATTGCTACAATCCTTGCCCAGGCTTGTCCTTCGTCAGTCTCTCTCTAGGGTTCTCTTTCTTCCTATAGAACTTCAAAATTTCGGATCCTTTGCCCTTTTCCCGAGCTGACCTTTTATAAGCTGGAGATTCGCGAGTTACGGCAAAATTTGCTTACGTAACTCCCTCTCCTAGCCCATAACTTACCTCAAAAAACGATGTCGTCGTTGTGCCCCATAAACCAAGAGTTACAGATCCTTTATAGGAGTGACGGTTGAAACTGTAACATGAGAGGGGAGACCGTAACTCCAAGAATGCTCCTAGAACCTTGTGTCGTCGCTTCCCAAAAGTTACGGGTGCTAAGCGCGAGTTACGGTCCAAACCGTAACTTCTCAGGTCTGGCCGTAACTCCAAAAAAACTCCTAGAACCTTGGCCTCTTCCTCTGAGAAGTTACGGGCTCTTGGGGAAAATTACGGTCTCAACTGTAACTTCCAAGTCTTGGTCGTAACTTCTCCCGACTCTCTACCCGTTTGTTCGAAAACATCCCAAAACTCGCTCGTTCGCACCCATTCACGTGCTAGGACCTGAAACATCATCAACCAACACAACCTAGCGTAAAATAGGCCACGAGAGTGAGAAAGCGAGCTCAAACGATCAAGAAATGAAGGGGAAAACATGTTCAAATATGGCGTTATCAAGCATATTATTACATAATTATCACAAAATTACAACATTTACATGCGGAATCTACCCAAAATATTATATTGGGCAAGGGTCCTGGATAGTGAAATAGTTTATATAATTTTTTTTTTGTAAAATACTAATGTACACTTTCTTCGCATGGCATTATTTTTAGTCAGTAGAAGTATATCTCCAATCTTCTCAGTGATCACTAGTTCGAGAATTGCATATCCATTCCCACACTGATGGTGCTGCATATCGGAGCATTGTTGGAGCATTGTTGGTAATCTTAACTACCTAGGAACTACTCGTCTTGACATCTCTTATGATGTTCAGCTAGTCAGTCAGTTCATAGTCGTTACATGTATCGATCATCTTGCTAATGTTCATCGCATTTCCGATATCTACAGGACATGCGATGTTGGTATACTTTTCGGACTTTGCGGGTTATATAGATACTCGTCGGTCTACCTTTGGTTGGTGTGCTCAGTTTGGGAATGCTTTTATATTCTGGCATTGTAAAAATCATGACAAGGTTTCTGTTGTAACTGGATAGCTCCATTAGTACGATATTGTCCGCTTTGGACCGAGGTCGTACGGTTTTATCTTTGGGTATCCTCCCCAAAAGGCCTCGTACTAATGAGTTTGGTGGACACAAATATACAAGGGTTCTTTTCCTTGTATTACCGATGTGGTACTTGGATTGTCCCATAACAATCCTCCCCTCATGACAAGGACCACGAATTTTGTGTCCTCTCCTCAGTGATTATCTTGATCTGCCTGACACCTTGTATAGATGGCCTTCTTGTAACAAGGATTTTTCCAGACACGGAACTCTCTTTGATCCGCCAAACAAACGTGACTCTCTCCTAGATACACCAAATAAACATACGCATATCTCAAATCCTAAGGTCCATCAAATGAGGGTCCACCGAACTGACCTCCACCGCCCCGCCATCGAACAAGAACCAAGCTCTGATACTACTTGTAAACAAATAAAAACAACCAATGCTGCAGTCGTCGCAAAACTTTATTACAATAAAACAAAACCCAAGTTTTGCAAAAGTTTGAGTTATTTCCTGCGAAGATTCCAATGCCAATTCCCTTGAACTACATCGTCAACCAGACTCTAATACCACTTGTTGTAACCAGATAGCTCCATTAGTACGATATTGTCCGCTTTGGACCAAACCCACACGGTTTTACCTTTGGGTATCCTCTCTAAAAGGCTTCATACTAATGAGCTTGGTGGACACTAATATACAAGGGTTCATTCCCTTGTATTACCGATGTGGTACTTGAATTGTCCCATAACAGTTTCCAAATCATCTGTAGAAGTAGAATATCGATCTATGTCTAAGGTATCATCCGAACTTGTCTGGCTACAACGTTTACTGACTGATCTGGGTATGGTGTGTCTACTTTCGATAGATCTACACATCGACAACACGATTGTCATTCGTATTTCTTTTAATCTCTGATCACCTGTTTGGGAATGATGTATTTGAAAATATACCTTAATAAAATAACATGATTTTATTTTGTCAATATACACTTGTATATCCAAAACTTTCACGTTTGTGCCAATAATAGCCAAATTTGGAAAATACCACTTATAGCCCGAATTTTGACAGTTTCGTGACAAATATAGTCATTTCCGTTACAAAATTTAATGGTGTTAGAGTTTCTGTCAGTTAGGTTAACATTATGCTGAATAGGATGCCACTTCAACGAACACGTCAGCGACAAACTCGACCAAACTTACCACATACACACCATCATAATTTAATTTTGAAAAACAATTTTCTTATGTCATAATCTCCAAAGGTTTGAAAAAAAATACAAAAAAAAACCTCAAAAATCGAGGACCATGCCGAATTTCATCTACATGACCATTGATGAACTTCGGCTTCTCGACCGTTCTTCCCCTGCTCTTTCGCTTTAGCTTCTTATGCTTCGGTGAAGGATTTTTTCGCCAATCATCATCGTCGTTCTGCCCAGGCCATTAACTAAAGAAGAATCTCTTTTGGTTTTTCTCTCCCTCCACTCCTTCCAATCGACAGTCTCATGTCCCATTTGATCGTCCCTGGGTGTGGATCCAGATTGGGAAAATCCCCATCATCGCAGCAGACCTCCAATTGATAATCCCCATCCTCGCAACAACTCTCCAATTGGAAATCCCCATCATCACACCTAGAAACCTAAACTCATATGCCGATGTTCGATGCCATTCTTGTCAATCTGAAACTCCCAATGACCATCAAACTCATGTTATTGGCGGCGTCTGAAGCAAACCCTCAACCGCGTTTAGTTGAGGAGAATATTCAAACCACAAAAACATATATGGACTCCGATTGGGCGCCGACGATATGGAATCGACGATTTCCCGGGATAGACGACATCGGGTTAATGGGTGATGACCGTAAACAGTAACAACGATGACGACGACGGTAGCACTGACGGAAATGCCTCCTCTGGGTTAGAATGTCAATTTTTGTTTACACTCTGTTTCCGAAGGAAAGGAGGAAAAGGAGGAAAGGAGGGGAGGTGAAGGAAAATTAGGAAGGGAGGGGAGATTTGGAGGTGAAGGAAATTGGGAGAAAAATGTTGTTTTATTGAGGAAAGTGTGAAAGAAAGTGGGTATAGGAAAGTGTGATGAATCTGTTATTTTATTGGTTATTTAATAATAAAATAATTTAATTGTATGTTAATATTATACTTATGGATTGTGATTGAATTTGCACTTTCCTTCTAGACCGCACCAGAGATTGTACCAGAAAAATTAATGGAGGGTATTTTTTAAAAATCGTGATTTAACCACATCAATTATTTTATACTATTTAAAATCTAGTGTCGGTTTACACTCCAGTAGGAGGTTTTTTCTGCCTAACTGTCGATGGTATGGTTTTAACCAGTGTTAAGTCATTTGAGAAACCACTAATGAACCGCTGACTAATAAACAAAAATATCATAAATAAATGGAGACTATATAATAATTGATCAATCTTTCGTAATCATTGGACCGGACCATGCCGAATTGAGTATAATGCGATCCGGTTCTTAGACCCATGAATTTTATAATTAGTGAAGGAAAAATTGATCAAATTGACATATAGACCAAACCAAATGAGACCAAATACAATGATGGTCTGATCTTGATTCTAATACAGCTTTCACTAATGGTCCGCAATTCTCATGAGTTTCGTCCAATCTGAACAATACCGAACCGTTACACATCTCTAATACCAAATAAGCCAAATATAATATTTTTTTTTGCGTAAAATGGTAATTTACTAATTTAATAGTAGTAGAGTAATTTTATAAGTTTCATTAAATATCTATATATTTTTTAATAATGATAACTATCTTCTTCTAAAATTAAGGACAATTATCTTTCCTAAACATTAATACGTTCTAGCCAAACCTAATTACATGAGGGAAAAAACTGCTACAATAACTCGGTGGAAGAAAAAAATTGTAAAATAAAAAAATATAAGCAACCAAAACACCTTTCCTTCCTTTTCTCTCCAATTTGGAGGGATCAGCCGCACAGTGTTTTGGGTCCCTGATTTTCTTTGCTTTCTTACTATTCCCACTCTCAGAAACGGAGGAAAGTTCCTAGGTTCCATGAAAATTTTGGCTTTTGGGTGTGGATTACATGAAAAAGGATTAATTCCACAAATATTGCCTTTTTTAAAAAATTCACCACCAATATGGCGGTTTAAAAACTATTGACACATATATTTTTTTTTTTGTAGGGTTAAAGCGTCCCCGCTCGAGACTCAGGCGCTGGCAATTTTAGAGTTTTTTCTAACGGGTTAAAAGAACCAAAGCCTTAGACTAAAGTGTGGCCGCTCGAGACTCAGACGCTGACGCTATTTGCAATTTTCAAAATGGCGCCAACGCCTGAGACTCAGGCGTCCTCGCAGCCCCCTTATTTCCTTATCTTCTTCTCCGTCACTCACTCACCCCATACCGAGAGCAAACAACACAAAGCCTTCTCCCTTATCCCACCCCCACTTCTCGTTGTCCCCATCCCCACGCCCACCAGACCGCGACAGTAGCGCCAGGAAGAAGTCGGCCATGCCCCAGTCTCAGGCGACGCGCAGGATTCCCGATGAAGGCGCCGTGCCCCGAACCGCCTTCGTAAGAAGATCTGAGATTTGGAGAGATGTCGGACGAGGAGCAACTCGCCGTCCCCGGCAGAGGAAGGGGCAGAGGGAGGCAAGGTCAGCGTCGTGGCGGCGGAGGCCGCTACAGTGGTGAGTTTTTCGCTAGCGGTGGCCAGATTTGTCGCCGGGGGTGGTCGGAATCTCGCCGGCGGTGGGGAGTTTTTTTTATGTTCTGATTAATTTTTTTTTCTTCAGTTCCTAGGCTTATGGACAGTTATTCCATGAGACCACCACCATCGACAATTGATACAGCTCCGATGGATCCGGTACTTCTTTGGGGGCACGGTCACCATCGTATTGACGCAGTTTGGGCAAACGAGGTAAGTTTTGAAACTATTTCTATAGTTTTTTTATTAGCTGAACTGAACTGAAATTAGAATAGAATTAGAATTACGAATAGAATTAGAATAAGTTTAGATTAGATAGAATATAATTAAATTATGAATAGAATTAGAATAAGTTTAAATTATATATATAAATATTAGATGAACTGAATTTAGAAGTACGCATGAAATTGAATTAATATAAGTTTTATGCACTATAGGTTGGTGATCGACCTTACCACATTCGAGGTATGAGCAATTTAGTCAGATACCATCCACTTTACGAGCCGTATCTCGTCGATGCAGGCTTGTTTACGGTTCTGCCATTGGTCCCTTTTACCGGTGATTCGGGTTTGATCACTACGCTCGTAGAGCGTTGGCGACCCGAGACATCGACCTTTCACATGCCTTTCGGTGAGATGATGATCACTTTAGAGGACATTGCTACACTGACCGGTCTAGCAATCGACGGTGATGCCGTCGTAGTAGACATACCAGACCAGGACTTGAGGGATATGTGTCTTTGGCGGTTAGGACGGGCTCCTACTAATCTTGGCAGCAGCCCCATTAGGATTGCTTGGCTTAGGGAAACTTTCGATCAGCTACCGCATTCGGCATCACCAGAGACTACAGAGTAGTTTGCACGAGCTTATGCTCTGCCTCTGGTGGGAGGTGTTTTGTTCCCCAATCGGTCTGGAGGTTCAGTTCATCTGCAGTACCTACTTTTGGTTGATGATTGGCGCAGAGCGGGGAGGTTTGCCTGGGGAGCAGCTGTTCTATCCTACCTGTACCGTGAAATGGGTAGGTCGCCACTGCAGATGACTGCGTCTTCTACTCTAGGTGGAGACCTTGGTGGATGGTCCGCCTTGCTGATGCTCTGGGCGTGGGAGCGATTTCCTCATACAGCACTACTACATGTAGAGACGGGGGCGCAGATTACCGAGGACGCCCACCCACGAGCCCTTCGATGGCTTCCGGCCCATACCCGTCAGCATTGTGATCAGTTTTATCTGTACAAGCTGTGGTTTGACGAATGTACTACATTCATGGTTAGTATATAACATTTCGTTGATTAGAATAGTGTTCATTGATTTGTTTTAGATTTAGGAGTAATTTGGTGCACAATTTTTGTGTGCAGTGGAGTCCTTACTTTGATAGAGCCCAGGACTTCGCCGGTACTGTGATCCAGTCTGACACGTTTCGAGCAGTAGTTCCACTTATTTTCTTTTCATTGACGATGTGGCACCATCCTGATCGCATGCTCGGACAGTTTGGAATGATTCAGGACCCACCTCATCACCCACACCCACATCCCGCAGCTGAGATTAGGTTTTTCCTTCGCCAGGGCCAGCATGGGCCATCACGTGGCCAACAGTTTATACAGGCAGCCAGCGAGTCGATTGAGTTGTGGAACCGTCGATATGAGTTCATCGAGCGTACGAGGTACACTGACGTACCTTTAGCCTACCACTCGGAGCATCGAGAGTGGTATCAAAATGTCACTAGACGTTCGGGCACACTAAGAGCAGCTGCAATGAACGCAACGGTTAGTTTTTTATTAATCCATATTTGTGTTTTAATTGTTTTTAGATGTGTAGAATTTCTGATATTTTAAATTTAATTTTCAGTACGACAGCATGGAGTCCGCTGAGTTGGGTTTAGGTGATGGAATTCGAGATAGGGGGATGTCCATTGACCGGGTGGAGGAGTTGGCTGAAATTTTGGCAGCAGGGGTTACAGGTTTAGGTTTTAGTGAGCGTCGACATCCTGATCCTACAGCACCTATACAGCGGTATCCTGTTGACGAGCGCAACTTAGACATCTGGCCAGAGCATAGGGTTCAGCCATCGGAATGGGAAGTACCACCGCCACAGTTCTGCAGGAGCCCAGGAGGCAGAGACAGCGACGTGAGCAGCGCGACGTACCTCGTCCAGTGAGGTACTCAGATCGTCAGCCAATGCAGCTAGTCAGACCTACTCTGTCCTTCCAGTTACACCCGCCTTCTTAGCCACAGTTCAGCCGAGCGCGTTTGTCAGATTTCAGGCAGGCACCAGTTCGGGCCCACAGTTTTAGCCAAGCGCGTTTGCCGGATTTCATGCAGATATCAGTTCGGGCCCACAGTTTCAATCACCGGAAGATAGCTTTCATACACCGCAACATGCTGCGATGGGAGGCGGACACATGAGATCAAGTAGTGATATTGTACCAGATTTGGACCCAGATGAGTGGGAGCGCCTAGATGGTGATCAGGTTTTTCGGACATCGATGTGGGCTTATGAGGAGCAGCTTCGAGCGGGGGGATCTTGTGCACCAGATGAGCAGGTTCAGTCTCAGATGGATAACATGTATGGTACACTGGATCAAGATGATATAGTGGAGGGAGAAGAGCCCCGGCACGATGATGGTAGGCCTCCACGAATTAGGAGGGGAGCGAAGTGTGGTACTGGCGGCCATCTAGTGGCAGAGCATGGTGGTCGTCGTGGTGGTCGTTAGTGGGACTATTTATGTACTTCTTTGGGATATTTATTATTATGTACTTCTTTGAGACTTTTTATTATTATTATGTACTAATTTGGGACTATTTTTAATTTCATGTGGACTAATTCATGGTAGTGCAATTGTCTAAATGAAAACTTTAAATATAAAACCAACAAACAACAACTAGTTCATATCATAAAACTCCAAACAACAACTTCTGCAAGGCAAATCGAAAGAAAAACAACAACTGCTACATTATATCTCCGTTCGAACAAACTACATACCATGTTTATTACCTCTACTTCCTCTTCTACCACCTCTCGCACTTTGTTGGCCACCACTCCCTCTTCGGTTACTCTCACTCTCACTTTCTTGGCCACCACATGTTGATGCATTATGTCCCGCTTGGTTACAGTTGTCACACACTTGGTGTGATGCACCCTCCCTTGGCCAATCCATTTTGTTGTGAATTCTTGTTGATCTTGGCCTCCCCGGCTTCCTAATCATGTGCAGATTAGGATGGAGAGTAGGGTAATTATGCTTCTTCCAACCCTTAGGTTCACAAAGAGGTGTGAAACATGTTCCATAACAAGCCAACACTGTTGAAAGCTTGTAAACGTCGTTTACAAACCTATACGGATCAGCCCCCATTCGGTTGCAAGTTGTAATGGCATGAGAGCAAGGAATTTTATTTCCTTGAAATTTCCCACAAGTGCAAAATCCTGCCCGGTTGCGGTCGTCGAAGTGCACTGTGAGTGTGTTTGAACGCGTCATGTTGAAATTGTTGGGAGGAGTCTGAACTACATAGATGCCTTGACGTCGATCAATCGCTGTCACGGAATGTCCAACTTCCTTTTGTGACCACGGCTTCATCAGCTCTTCGCACTTGATGGAGTACTGTGAAGGACCACTTCTAATTTGTGCTCTTCTGTCTCCAACCTCATCTTATCGAATTTCTCCAACAATCGCCAATAAGTATGTTGCACAAGAGAAGCTATAGGAAGTGAACGAATATCTTTGAAAACACCATTGATGCTCTCTGCCATGTTGGATGCCATGATAGACCAACGACGCCCACCCTTGTAGTTATCATGTACTAAGCTCCAACGAATCTGATGTTGGTCCACCCAGTTATCACAAGAAATATTTCTATCAGCGACCACCTTCTTAAATTGTTCAACTTGATGATCGAATTGACGATCGAACTTCTCCAAACGTTTTTCACCGGCTAACAAAATAAACAACCACACGAGTTAGATAGATTCATGAAAAAATTACATTAAAATAAATAACAAACTTAAATGAAAAAGGCTTACCGACTCGAAATAGTTGCTTATACATAATCCTGCTTTAGTCTTCCTTTGCGAATTGCTTACATAGTGTCACATACACCACCTCCACTCCCAGCCTCTTGCGATGTTATTCATGGCTTCATAGAGTCCCGCATGTCTATCTGAAATGATGCATACATCATTTCAATCGGTCAAATCTTGAACGTGACTAATGAACCATTGCCAACTATCAGTATTCTCGCTCTCCACTATGGCAAATGCAATTGGAAAAATCTTATTCCGACCATCAAATGAGCTCGCCATGAGTAGCACGCCTTTATAATTTCCAGTAAGAAATGTTCCATCAACAACCATTACTCCTGGACAATTCTTGAATCCATCTATACAAGGTCCATAAGCCCATAATACTCGCTGAAATATCGAATGTCCTGGTTGAGCTGAAGGAACTCTTACCCAATCAATCACCGATGTTGGCATCTTTCTCTATACCACCCGCAAGAATGTTTGCAAATAGTCGTAGGATTCTTCCCAATTCCATGCAACTTCTCCAATGCTCTTTGTTTGCCATACCAAGCCTTTTTTGTAAGTAACTTGCATATTAAACTTATCTTTCATCTCGTCCTGCATAGTTAGAACACTCAGATTTGGTTGGGCACGTACCAAGTGTTTCACGAACTCAGATATAACGTCGACACCAAGATGGCGATGATCCGTCGGTTGAGTCGTACTGCTACAATAATGCACCAACTCGGGCTTTCTCACAATCAGTTCGCCTCCCACATCTCGACATCCAAACCGCACCATCCAAGGACAATTGTTATCCTTGTGATTCAAACATCTGATCTTCCAGATCGAAGGTGACGACTCCACCACATTATACTGAAAGTTGCGTTGTAGTGCGTAGTGTTTAATCGCCACCTGTGCAGCTTGTTTGGAGTGAAATATCTGCCCCTTGTAGAATTCTCCATCAAAACCAGTAACATTAGGCATTGGAATTACGCCATATGAATCAGCAACACATAATTCATCGTCCTCTTCATTACCTTGCAAGTAAAAATACGGAGGATAATTAGGTCGTTCTCCTTCCTCCTCCTCCTCCTCCTCCTCCTCCTCATCATCATCATCATCATCATCATCATCATCATCATCATCTTCCTCCTCTCCGTCATCACCGTCATCATAGTTATGATAGATGGCATGCTCCATGTGCCATTTTCTTCCTCTCTACCCCGATCCTCACTAAGCTCAACATGTATCTCAGCACCCAAATAATAAGCCTTTTGTGCCATAAAATTCCAAAGCACTTTCAAGCTATCATCATCCACAATAGGCATCGCATAGTGGAATAAAACACCATTCTGCCATTCTGGAAGACAGTAAGTGAAACCTGTAATCACAACACTATCTTGTACTGCTTCGTCTTTACGTCGTATTCTCCGAATTAGATTATCACACAGTTTCTCATAGTTCACCTTGGATGGAACAGTCAACTGAAAACTTCTACCACCAACGAAATGGACGCCCAAATTGTTCTCTACTTTCTCTGATTTCCACCGAACAGCTAGTTCAAATCTTCTAAAACCACTACATAAAAAACAAACTCGCTAATTACTAACTGAACAAAATCATTATAGCATTTGAAGAACACATTAAAAAATAAATACGTCTCTTACCTATTATTAGCCATCTTCCCAGCAACCAGACAACAACACCATAGCTTCTCTCGTAACTTCGTTGATTTTTTTAGTGGTGAAGAACCGAAGGAAAGGTGGAGTAGTATATATGGTGCTGGAGTGGAAGAGGGAGGCAACGACCACGCCTCAATCTCGGGCACCGGCGCTGAGACCATATAAACAGCGCCAACGCCCTAGTCTCGAGCGCCACCGCTGGCTTTTATTGAAAAATCAATAAGAAGCGGGCGCGCCTGAGTCTCGAGCTTTGTCGCTGTTAACCTACAATAAAAACACAATATATGTGTCAAATTCCCGCCCGGTTGCGGTCGTCGAAGTGCACTGTGAGTGTGTTTGACCCCGTCATATGTTGAAATTGTTGGGAGGAGTCTGAACTACATAGATGCCTTGACGTCGATCAATCGCTGACACGGAATGTCCAACTGCCTTTTGTCTCCACGGCTTCATCAGCTCCTTGCACTTGGTGGAATACTGTTGTGCACCACTTCTAATTTCTGCTCCCGTCTCCAACCTCATCTTATCGAATTTCTCCACCAATCGCCAATAGGTATGTTGCACAAGAGAAGCTATAGGAAGTGCACGAATACCTTTGAAAATACCATTGATGCTCTCTGCCATGTTGGATGTCAGGATAGACCAACGATGCCCACCATTGTAGTTATCATGTGCTAAACTCCAACTAATTTGATGTTGGTCGACCCAGTTATCACATGAAATATTTCTATCAGTGGCCACCTTCTTAAATTGCTCAACTTGACGATCGTACTTCTCCAAGCGTTTTTCTCCGGCTAACAAAATCAACAACCACACGGGTTAGATAAATTCATGACAAAATTACATGAAAATAAATAACAAAATTAAATGAAGAAGGCTTACCGACTCGAAATAGTTGCTTATACATAATTCTGCTTTTAGTCTTCCTTTGCAAATTGCTTGCATAGTGTCGCATGCACCACCTCCACTCCCAAACTCTTCCAATGTTATTCATGGCTTCATAGAGTCCTGCATGTCTATCTGAGATGATGCAGACATCATTTCGATCAGTCAAACCCTGAACGTGACTTATGAACCATGGCCACCTATCAGTATTCTCACTCTCCACTATGGCAAATGCAATTGGAAAAATCTTCTTCCGGCCATCAAATGAGCTCGCCATGAGTAGCACTCCTTTATACTTCCAAGTAAGAAATGTTCCATCAACAACCATGACGCTTGGACAATTCTTTAATCCATCTATACAAGGTCCATAAGCCCAAAATACTCGCTGAAATATTGAATGACCTGGTTGAGTCGAAGGAATTCTTACCCAATCAATCACCGATGTTGGCATTTTTCTCTTGACCACCTGCAAGAATGTTTGCAAAAAATCGTAGGATTCTTCCCAATTTCCATGCAACTTCTCCAATGCTCTTTGTTTCCCATACCAAGCCTTCTTGTAAGTAACTTGCATATTAAACTTATCTTTCAACTCGGCCTGCACAGTTAGAACACTCAAATTTGGTTGAGCACGTACCAAGTGTTTCACGGACTCAGATATAACGTCGACATCAAGATGGCGATGATCCGTCGGTTGAGTCGTACGGCTATAAGTATGCACCAACTCGGCCTTTCTCATGCTCCAATTGCCTCCCACATCTCGACATCCAAACCGCACCATCCAAGGACATTTGTCCTCCTTGTGCATCAAACATCGATCTTCTAGATTGAAGGTGACGACTCCACCACGTTATACTGAAAGTTGCGTTGTAGTGCATAGTGTTTAATCGCCACCTGTGCAGCTTGTTTCGAGTGAGATATTTGCCCCTTGTAGAATTCTCCATCAAAACCACCAACAATAGGCATTGGAATTACGCCATATGAATCAACATATGATAATTCCTCGTCCTCTTCATTACCTTGCAAGTAAAAATATGGAGGATAATTAGGTTGTTCTCCTCCCTCCCAGTCGTCGTCGTCGTCCTCCTCCTCCTCCTCCTCCTCCTCATCATCATCATCATCATCATCATCATCATCATCATCGTCGTCTTCCTCCTATCCGTCATCATCGTCCTCATAGTCATGATCGGATGGCATGCTCCATGTGTCATCTTCTTCCTCTCCACCCCGATCCTCAGTGAGCTCAGCATGTATCTCAGCACCAAAACAATAAGGATTTTGTGACATAAAATTCCAAAGCACATTTAAACTATCATCATCATCGACAATAAGCATTGCATAATGAAATAAAACACCATTCTGGAAGACAGTAAGTGAAACCTGTAATCACAACACTATCTTGTACTGTTTCGTCTCTACGCCGTATTCTCCGAATTAGATTATCACAAAGTTTCTGATAGTTCACCCTGGATGGAATAGTCATTTGAAAACTTACACCACCAACGAAATGGACACCCAAATTGTCATCTACTCACCGAACAGCTAGTTCAAATCTTCTAAAACCACTACATAAAAAACAAACTCACTAATTACTAACTGGACAAAATCATTATGAAGAATACATTAAAAAAATAAATACGTCTCTTACCTATTATTAGCCATCTTCCCAGCAACCAGACAGCAACACAAGAGCTTCTTTCAGAACTTCTTTCAGTTTTTTGGTAGTGAAGAATCGAAGGAAAGGTGGAGTATATATCGTGATGGTGGTGCTGGAGTGGAAGAAAAGAAGGCAGCGACGAAGCCTCAGTCTGGGGCGCCGCCGCTTTTGCTTTTTTTTAAGCGCCAAAGCCCTAGTCTCGGGCGTCGCCGCTGGATTTTATTCAAAAAACCAGCACCTAGCGGCAGCGCCTGAGTCTAAGGCTTCAGCGCTTTCAACATACAAAAAAATACAATATTCTTGTAAATAGTTTTTAAACCACTATATTCGTGGTAAATAAAAAAATTTTTTTAGGGAATTAGGGGTCGTTTGCTTCAAGGATTTGGATGTGGGATTTGGTTCGGATTTGTCCAAAAGCCATTGTTTGTTGAGCCAAAATGGAGGGTACCAAATCCGTGGGGTCCACTGATTTGGGACTCCAAATCCGTGGGCCCCACGGATTTGTAAATCCCACCTCATACCTTGGGATTTAGAGACAAACTGTAAATCCCACCTCATACCTCATGGATTGTGATGGATTTGTCTCACATTTTTTCCTTCTATTGTCAAATCCCAAATGAAATGTGGGATTTACAAATCCGTGGGGTCCACGGATTTGGATCTAAAAAAGGGGTCCAAATCCGTGGACCCCACGGATTTGTGTCCCTCAACAAACAAAAGATTTGTGTCAACTCCATGATGCTTGGGATTTGGGTTCCAAATCCATCACCCAAATCCCACAAACAAACGACCCCTAAAAGATTTCCTCAAATCCATAATGCCCAAAATTCCTAATAAATCCCAAGATTTTTAATAGCAAATCCATGATAAAACCCTTGTTATCAAATCCTTGAAGCAAACTACCCCTTAACCCTCAATCCAACGGGTAAAATCAAAATCGGGTATTTCAAAAACTATCGACCTTTTCGTTTCTCCCTCCATAATCTAGCCATGGCGGCGGCGCTTCTTCTTCTTCTTCTTTACTCGCAGTTTCATCCATCGAAATCCTCCATTCCCTTCCCTTCCCTTCTCAGATCCTCCATCCCGATTCCGGCCAAACCACCCATCTCTCCACCTGCAAAGAGCTCCGAACTCTCAAGCAAATCCACTCGATCTTCATCAAAACCGGCCTCCACCACCACAACACCCAGTTCGCCCTCACCAAGTTAATCGAGTTCTGCGCTGTTTCTGTTAGAAACCGAACAGAAAAATTAGGGTTACCGATCTGGCTGAGTCGCGGACTAGGTCGCTCTCTTTAAGACGTTCGCGGCACTGCCTTCGTTGCGCACGGCAGACTATCAGCCGGTCGCCTCCAGGATAAAACAGCCACTCTTATTTTGTTGCTCATCGATTTTGTGCGAAAATCGGAGCTCTATGAACTCACTCTCTATCTCGTGTTTCTGCTCTCTGAGGTGTGTTTAGAGGGTTTGGGGCGTCTCCTATTTATAGGAGCAGAAAACCCAGAATATTCCCTCTTTCTTTGGGAATAAGTCATAATTAATTAGGGAGATAATTACTCCCATAATTAAAATATATTATATTAGGATAATTAATTCTAATTATCTCCATAATATTCTTTTTATTAATTATCCTTCTATTTTTGTATCTAGAAAGAATACCGGATAATTAATTCAATATAGCTTTCAAAGCTATTCATTCCCAACAATCCCCCACTTGAATAGTTTTGAAACTATCTCTGAGCATCAACAGATCCATAAGATCGGGCATAAGCTAAGGTATCGCGAAGATTTGAACCTTAGCGTAGTGGTTACACTTCCGATTTCATAAGGGTGACTCGTAGTCTTGAACCCTATCTCAGACAATGTAGCACACCGGATCTTTTCATTGAGTGATATTCTCTCATAGGCCGTGCGTTTATGGCCATGCACGTTATCCCGGTTTAGTGAACGCTCTAGCAACTTTGTGCCTCCAAAGTTCCATAGAGAGCGGCCCCACTCCCACATTCACATAGGTGAGTCTATCAGAAGTACCCCCAAAGTAAAGTACTTCACTCCACATAGAGTATAGATCTCATTAAGAGTTTAACTCAACCTCCAAGGCTTTGGGATTCATGCTTCACTATGCATGAACTTTTCTCAATATTACTCATGACTTGTTATTACCCATTGAACCCGTTTCTTGGGATCTCCAGTCTATCGGGTCGGGTTACCATCACTTGTAATCCATGGTTCGGTAGGCATAAGTCTCATACCCTTCGTGGTATTTTTAGACTTTCTCTCTAGCTAGTCCTTTCGTCAAAGGACCAACTAGATTCTTTTATAATCTCAAGTTCATCCTTTCGTCAAAGAATAAACTAGATTCTCTTTTAAGTGATCCACCCTTACTGCTCCAACAGTTAGGGACTCTCTCTTCCAGTACTGTTCTCATGACGAACTTGTCGCCTCTCACCATTTGTTACGGTTCTATTTAGCAATTGCTATCGCAATGGATCAATACCGGCGGATACGGTATTTCCCATAAGGGAATCTCTTAGTAATGACCCTCTCAATCAACTTTCTTCTTTACTAGCCATTGCTAGTTCTATCATATCTGATTCTATAGTTGATTGACCCAAGATCGTTTACTTCTTTTTTCTTAGACTTCCAAGACACAACTTCTCTATCGATGTTTAAAACACATCCTCTTGTTGTCTTGGAGTTCTCTATAGGGTATTCTAATCCGCATCACTATACCCTACCAATACAGCAAAACCTTTGATAACAAATACCAAGGTTTTTCTGTTCTTTTAAGGTGTCTCATGACCCCTTTCAATAGCATTTCAATGCTTCATACTAGGACAATCAGTAAGCCTGCCAAGCACCCCCACTATGTCGGGTCTCATGTTTATCAGCTGCCTCTCGCAGACTGTCGATGCTAGCATGTTCTTACTTTCTTACACCGTCTTTGGTGCTCTTAAAAATTATACTAGCACCATCAAACATTTATGCAGGTGTAGAACTCGTATTTCCTCTAGATCTAACTGTTTAGTTAAACTGATCTAGATGAAATCTCTTTCATTGTCCTAGTAATCTGGATCTCCGAGCATAACACTTGCTTCATCCAGATCTTTTTACCTTCATAATTCTCAACCAACATGGTTTTTCATCATATTGACATCACGAGTCTTTGTACCAAAGATCGAAGTGTCATTCATAATGCAAGTGTCATTCTCAATTTGTACTAAATGCACTTGTCACTTTCATTTTAAAACCATGAGAGAGAACCAGTGTATTCATGCCATCGTCTTAGAGTCTATTTCAAATCTTACAATGATTTGTCTAACTATAGACTCCCTAAGCATGTTCAGGAATAACAACCCTATAGGTTGTCCCATGTAGATTTTCCTATCTAAATCACCATTCACAGAAACATGTTTAACAATCCATCTGACGCACAACACTAGCAATCAGAACATACATGGATGTTATTCTACATATGGTGAATAGATAACAAGAAAATTTACAATTTTTCCTTTTCGCTTAAAGCCTTAGCTATTAGGCGATCCTTATACTCATAAACTAAACCAATAGGTTTCACTTTTCTTTTAAGAATCCATTTATTACCCATGACTTCATTGCCAAGAGGTAATTCTCAAAGATGCCAAATCTTTTTGATTTTATCGATATATTACCCAAGACTTTACAACCAAGAGGTAACTCTACAAGATTTTAAGTCTTATTAGACTCCAATAATTCCATTTCGTTAATAATGGATTCTCCCACAATTTTGCATCTTTATGGAAGTTCGAACTTCTAGCAGACTTGTAGGATCTTTCTTTCTTAGGGTGTAAATAACAAATTCATAACCAAAATCCTTTCGAGATTTATGGTTCATTTGTCTCTTCCGAGTTCATACTCAGATTCATCACCCCCACTAGTTATCCATTATTTCTAATAGTAGGCAGGACACTACCCCCACTATTTCTTGATTTAAAATGGAAGTTTCTTGGCATGAATGGATTTCACAACAACATGAATATTTCGTTTCATAGGAACTATGTGTTTTTATTGTTAACAACATAAAACACACTCATATGCTCTTCTAGTTATCATGCTACACTGATTTTTTAACGCTACCACATGCATGTCACATATCCAATAATCAGTGCAATCATAATGCAACTAGGCATTTCAAACTATTTCGAATAACTAGTTAGACAATCAGAGCATTCTAAAGAGCAATAAATTATTTATTGTCTTTTCCATCAAGTTTACCCACATAAATCAGATCTATTAATTCTGATTCTCTATTCACATATTTATGGGTCATTTAGCTTGGATATAGAAAATTCATATTTTTCTCAAGCATCCAATAATAATATGGGAATGCGATATAAGATATTCTAATTCTTCACACTTGGAAGAATTTATCTTATCTACTTAACCATTCCTTACATCTAGGATAGTCAATGACTTTCTAGAAGCAGAATTCTCTTCCACTTTTCCAGAACCATCAACAATAGTGGTGAGGGTCTTGGCCAACAACACTTTCTCCTTCAATATGCGTCAATGTATGATTGAGCTTAGCTCGTTTATCACACACATATCTTGAAGCGATCCTATTCAACAACCATTCTTCAGAGTTACCATTAAGGCTAACCTCTGTCATCACCTAAGTGATTATTATTGTCAAATCCTCTTCTCTAATCAAGTTAACACAATACTAGGTTAAACTTGCTCTAACACTTTCGTGTCATATGACCTAGTTCTTCTCAAATTTAATTGAGAAACATAGCGCCATTCTTAGAGAATTGTGTGACAATCTTATGGTTACCACGATAGGTACCATTCTAATTGGTGTGGATCTGGTTCAGCTTGCTGCTCTTATTCTTGAAACTTTAATGTTTCACAGCAACCTAAGTGGTTCGTGTAGTACTGATAATAGTACTTCTTATCATATCGTTATTATGGGCAATAAACCCATTCTATTCCCATATATTCTTCACATATATGCATGCATTTAAACAAAATCATTCTACTCCACAACATGTATTTCATTTATACTCTAATCATCGAGTTAATAAATCTCAATGTCAACATGCATCAATTCTAGATTTTCATTTCTAGCATTCATAATGATTCTCAATGCCATGCATATGGTAGATTCTAATTTGTCATTAATAAATGACTCATAAGTAAGGTTTCAGTTCTTACCTCTTTTCGAAAAGTCATTGTCTTCTGATTTCACACAAAATAACTAGCCCACGCATAGCTCCCCGGAGTACGATCCTCTCAAGAAGTCATGGCCTTTTAATTTTGCACCGGATAGCTAGCAGCACTCAAGCTTCCTTGTTTCCACTTTCTAGCCCTGCTTCTCTCCATATTGCCCTCGAGGTTCAACTTCAGGCAACAAACCGGTTCTTTACCATGATCATCCAATTCGTGATCATCATTCGGGAGACTCCATTTGGCAGAACAATGGAGTTCAACTTTTATCAATCTTGTCCGCAGTGAGCAGTCCAGCTGTCCCGCCCAGGTAGTGGAGGCGGCATGTATTTTTAGGGCTCCAAGTAAAGAAAGAAAAACCCCAATTGGTTCCTTGTTTCCACTTTCTTTTTGAACTTGGTCCCCCAAAACTTGTAGATTAATCACCACCAATTTCACCTAAGCACCGCCCAAAACCTTTTGGTGACCTAGCTTCATCTTGCTCGGGTCGCCGCTCTCCGGCTCACCGATGAATCAAATTGTGTCGTGCTGTTTCCTAATTACGATCCCAAAAGGAAAAGAATTGGGCGGCTGCTAATACGAAAATAGCTTTGGGGATGTAATAGGCATATGTTCTAATCTGGGCGCTCTCTCTTCGTAAATCATGGACCGAACACCACCTACTTCCCCGTCTCCGCATCCGGGTAATCGCCTCCGCTCTCGGAGATTGAACAAAATTCCCGTCCTGGAAATTATCGGCTAGCGGAGTTCCTACAGGGATCTCTTGGATCAGAGGTAATTCCTCAATCTCCTTGTTCTTCTCGCGGTGGTTGTAATCGTGGCTAGCGAGATGGTTCTGGACAGCGACAGTTTCTTGCGATTCATTGGAGCCAGATGCGATAATCTGTTCGGACATGACAGCAACCGAGCGTCTTAAAATTGTTAGAAACCGAACAGAAAAATTAGGGTTACCGATCTGGCTGAGTCGCGGACTAGGTCGCTCTCTTTAAGACGTTCGCGGCACTGCCTTCGTTGCGCACGGCAGACTATCAGCCGGTCGCCTCCAGGATAAAACAGCCACTCTTATTTTGTTGCTCATCGATTTTGTGCGAAAATCGGAGCTCTATGAACTCACTCTCTATCTCGTGTTTCTGCTCTCTGAGGTGTGTTTAGAGGGTTTGGGGCGTCTCCTATTTATAGGAGCAGAAAACCCAGAATATTCTCTCTTTCTTTGGGAATAAGTCATAATTAATTAGGGAGATAATTACTCCCATAATTAAAATATATTATATTAGGATAATTAATTCTAATTATCTCCATAATATTCTTTTTATTAATTATCCTTCTATTTTTGTATCTAGAAAGAATACCGGATAATTAATTCAATATAGCTTTCAAAGCTATTCATTCCCAACAGTTTCTCCCTTTGGTGACATGCCTTACGCCCTGTCGCTCGCCGAGACTGTCGAAAACCTGGATCGGATAATCTGGAACCATGTAATCAGGGGATTGGCGTTGAGTGAAACCCCTGCTCTGGCCTTGGAAATTTACATCCATATGGTGATGGTGGCTGGTTTGGAGCCGAACAACCACACATTTGTCTTCGTTTGAAGTCCTGCGCGAAACTGAGGAATGCCCATGAAGAGGAAAAAATACATGGACATGTTCTGAAGCTGGGTGTTGAGTAAGACGCGTTCGTTCATACTTCTTTGATTAACATGTATGCTCAGAATGGCGAACTGAGTTATGGTAGATCAGTGTTTGACAAGATTCCTAAGAGAGATGCCATTTTGTATACGGCTCTGATCAATGGTTATGGTTCTAATGGGCTTATGGATGAACTCCATGAAGCTCAGAAACTGTTCGATGAAATGCCTGTTAGAGATGTAGTCTCCTGGAATGCTATGATTTCAGGCCATATCCAGAATGGCTAATATGAAGCAGCAATAGCTTTCTTAGAAGATATCGTTAGAATGAGAGAGTCACCCCGAAACATGAGCACTATACTGTCTGTCCTCTCAGCATGTGCGAATTCAGATCTCTGGAGTTTGGCAATTGGGTGCATTCTTGTATTAAGGACCACGAATGTGTTCGATAACATAAAAACGAAGAGCGTGGTCGCATGGAACGTTTTGGTTGGCGGTTATAACCACATGGGCGGCCACAAGGAAGCACTGGCTTGGTAAGCATTCTTCGTGTTTTTTCCAACTTGGGTGCTCTGGCTCTCGGTAGATGGATTATGGATCCATGCTGATATAGACAAGTAAATGAACAGATTTCTGTTGACTATAAATAATGCTCTACGGACGAGCCTCATTGACATGTATGCCAAATGCGGTCATATCATGGCAGCCAAACAAATCTTCGATACCATGGAAACTAAAACCATGGCCTCTTGGAATGCAATGATATCTGGGTTGGCTATGCACGGGCGTCCTCACATAGTACTCGAGCCCTTCTCCATAAAGACAAACGAAGTGTTTGCACCAGATGACATCGCCTTCGTCAGTTTGGTAGATCTAGGACGGAACTACTTTACTTCAATGGTGCAAGATTACAACTTTACTCCTAAATTGCAGCTCTATGGCTGTATGATAGATCTTCTAGGCAAAGCTGGGTTGTTTGATGCAGGAGAGAGACTAATAAACGATATGGAAATGAGCCCAGAACCCGAAGTGTTGTATGATATGGACGAGGAAAGGAAAGATGAGGTCTTGAGCCATCACAGTGAGAAGCTGGCGATTGCTTTTGGATTGATCGATACAAAGCCGGGGACTATGATAACTATAGTGAAGAATCTGCGTGTTTGTGGTAACTGTCACTCTGCAACTAAGCTGATTCCAAAGATCTTTAATAGCGAAATCATTGCTAGAGACAGAAATCGGTTCCATCATTTCAGAGATGGCCGGTGTTCGTGTAACGCCTACTGGTAAACCATGTAAGTAAGCTGAACTTGGTTCCCCATTTGGTTACTCCAATTGCTGGATACATATTTGTTTTAGTTTCATACGTGAAGCTCATCTTATTTATACACCACAGTGGATGAATTTCACATAATTGATCACAGTAGAAACTAGAATCCATGCTTCTTCAATTTTTGGAAGCATGCTTGAATGAGTTCTGCCTTGCTGTAGCTAGGACAGTCTTATCAGCAACTATGAAATAGGCTGCTCCAGCAACTGCCATTGAAACCAGAAAACTCCATTAACAACTAGGCGAAACATTATAGAAGGATAAAGATAATCACGTGTTTCTTTAGTGAAAGTGAGCCAACCTGTGGAGATGATGAGGGCTTGGGCAGTGTGATTTAGGTTAGCTCTTGCCCATGGAAGCATTCTTGCACTAGCAAACTGCATATTTGCACATGCAAGGGGCACAGTTAGTCAGAGCTTGGGAAATGTTCTAACTAGTCTAAGAGTCTAGAAATGAACTTACAGTTGGGATTGCAGTAGCAATGCTAGCAAGGACAGCTGCCTTTGCTCCTGCAACCACTCCCTCTGTCAAAAGCAAACCCATCAAAAACATGGAGAAGAAAATGTCAGTACTCAATAAAGATAATCAAAAAGCAAACTAATTATCTAGTTTTGGTTAACTAATACATTATAGGTTAGCTAGCAGCAGTAAATCTTGACCGACCATATTCCATAGCTTTTCTTCGTGTGCAATTTCTGGGTCCAAAGGTTAGAATCTTAGAAAAAAACCATTCTGATGAAGAAAGGAAATTGAAAGAAAGCAAAAGAGTTGTTTGTTTGGTGACTTGGTCTAAGGTTAGGTCCATCATCATCATAATCAAAGAACCACTTTTCTTCCCTTCCTTTCCTTTTTATCCATTTTGATGCTGAAACATACAAAAGCCTCCTATGCATAAGATACTCTGTTCTTTGTGAACAAAAAGTGAGGAGATTTTGAATTGATTCATTCAAAAAGGTTCTAATTGGGGATGTTGGTGTTATCATAGACCACATCTTTTATCACATTGTAGGCATATACCCTTTGATGATAAAAGAAAGCAATACATAGAGTATAGCTAGCTCATAATCATGACAAAGATGCATCATAACAATAGTAATATATAGCTTTAAGTGTATGCATGATGGTGGTGGCTGCATTTTCTCCTGAACCCAGAAGTCCAAATCCCAGGGGCAGCATGTGGAGCCAAAAAAGCAATTTCCTTTGCATGCTCAAAAAGAAGTAAAAAGTAAAGTATATACCATGAGAACAACGCTTGGCCATGGCCAACCTTTGGTCAAGTGAAGCCATGCTGGTCTCCAGGGGAGATTGAGCTACATTCTTTGCCATTATTTTTGCACTTAGATTTCACAACAGAAGAGAAGAGGAAAAAGGAAGTTGAATGCAGAATGAACTTGCTTGCTGTGCTGCTTTGTTTTGTTGAAATGAGTGAGCCATGGCTTGGAGGTTTATATAAGGTTTTCGGGAGGGGAGTTTGATGGTTTTGCAGTTGAATACCAACAATTGGAGTCGCTTGTTTTTGTTGTTGTTGCAAAGGTTTCTAGTTTTTGGTCGGTTGATCCCTCTGTCTTCTTCTGCTCCCCCTCCCACAAAAGTACTCTGTTTCTTTTCTCTGTGTGGTTTATTAAATATTAAGTTGAAATGAGACTTGGGAGAAGAAAGGCAAAAAAACCACAGTCCCCCAGGTTTAATGACTCTCACAAAGAAGATACATGTGCTAGGAAGGTATCATTACTGCAGTGTGATCCAGAATGAAGATATGATTAATTTAAGTACATCTGTAGCTTAATTTTCTTGACCAGTCTTGTACCCTCGTCGAGTTTTGCATACATAACGAATTTATGTGGAATTTCCTTGTACAATTTGTCCATTTGTTGAAAGTGTGTTTCGTTACGATTTGATCTATATCTGGAATTATAACTCAATCATTATATGTATCAAATCCCTCCGAATTGAATACACTTGGAGCTATAGTTATGGATAATCTTGGGTTCAGCTGAATTATTATTAGTGCTCCTCCATATTTAATGCGACTCTTATTATGCACCACTGCAAATGGGTACTTTTAACATGATTATGCAGAGCTTAGTGCTTGTGATGTCTTAATCGTCACTGAAACAAAAGACTAAGGAGGTGGGCACGACACGAGGATCTAGTAGTAGCCCCTTATCCACTGGCTGCTTTACATAATCATCACTGGCAAGTCATATGTACAGCAGAAACAGAGCAAAAGCCAATAAAAATGACGCGAGGCAAACAAAAATATGGACATGGTATTACAATACGTTGTACATGACGAATGATCCATATGTTGTATGTGCATATTATCTTCAGCTCTTCAAGTCTTATATGATATCTTACTCTCCTTTTATCTTTCGATCGGTCTTAATCGAGAAGTTGATCGGGTCAATGAATTCGTGTAAGTAGGCTTTTTTGTTTAGAATGGATGCATATTATGTATCCAGTTTGTACGTTTGTTTATGGATTATGCTGTGACTTTGCTAATGAATGAGATGATGTTTTGACATATTTGCCTCAGCCCTCAGGTAGTTTGCTTTTTATTAAAGGTTTATCTGTCCTCCTTTCTGGGGTTTTTTTTTTTATCTAACATGAATGAAGGTAAGTAAGAAGCTGTGAAGCAAGTGGTTTTCTGCCCCGAAACCATGGGTGGGCTGCCCAGTGCTAGGTGAACTGATCCAAGACCGTCCGTTGTTTGTGTTGTAGCACATGTGCTTTTGAGTCCCAACTTACTTTCACCCTTTGATTGGGACACTTTGGCCTCCAAACCAAGGCCATGGAGATAAACAACCGGTTACTACTAATTAACTATGCATCATCTTTGATAGTGGAAGCTTTCTACATATGATTGTGTAAAAGGTTTCATCTCCATCTTGAAAGGAGATCACATGGATTTAGAAGAAAACATTTGTTTGCTTGATGGATATGATGAAGGATTTGGTGATAGATTTGGGTTCATGATGAATTTTGTTCAAACTCCATTGTTTGCCAACCTATCCCTCATATTTTCTTTCTCTTCTTATATCATTAAGGGCAATAAATGTAAAGTTCACTCCATACATACAAATTTAATTAACAAAATTCATAATGAAATCCATGAAACAAACAATGGTCTTTTTCAAATCCATAATGAAGCCAAAAACCTCATATATCCATTATTTATCAAAAACCAAGTTATAAAAAACCTTCATTTTACAAATCCACGAAGCAAACAACCCTTAATAAGATGATGGGTTTTATGTTAAGATGATGGAGTCAAATAGAAGGCCTCTCTGTAACATAAGGCTCTAAACGAAAGTCACACTCATATGTGGATTGAAGTTTGCGAAGATCTGGTCCGAAATACCATGTGCTTAACAAATAGTTCACCAATATTCGAATAAAAGACATCCTAGTCACAAAATACTTTGGTAAAGAACCAGATAGTCCCTACAATGCAATTGCATATGAGCTTAAACTATGGGGCAAAAAGGAAATATAACTAAATAAACCTATTGCAGAAGCCATCATTTCCTTTTTTTTATATCATTTTGCCTATGAGTTATTCTCCTTTTTAAGATTGTTTTGGCTTTCATATTCAATTACATTTGTTTTATAATTGCAAATATGCAATTGATGATCACATCAATAAATCTAAATTTATAATTGCATTACAAAAACTCATGTCATATCATCTTGCAATTTAAAACGAAAGGCCAACGTGAATACTCAAGGTGTTAATGCGTTAACCCAATATCACGGCTCAAGATAGGGTGAGTAACAATGAGTAACCAAATCTGGACCCTTCTTTTAAGTGACTGCAGATCTAAGGGTGGAGAATTAAAGGAATTTATTTTCCCTAGTTTTCTTAATTGGATCATATCTTCTTCATTCTAACTCGGATTTCAATTTTTTTTTGCACAGATGGAACGAGTTCGTTGTGCTCTACAAAATGATATCCATTTTCAATATTTTTTGAGAAAAAAAAAATTTCATCCCTCTCGTTACCAACTCCATACCATATGGTATCTCCTTCGTTGTTTAGTCATTTTCGGAAAATTTTGCACAAAAGGAACGATTTAATCATATGATCTATTGGATTTCAAAATTTTCTGGGGGAAAAAATTTTAAACCTCTCGTTACCAACTCCATACCATACTATACCACCCTGGTATGAGGTGGTATTTTTCATACCATATGGTATGCTGTTATTTAATATCATATGGTATTGACTGGTATTAAATAACAGCATATGGTATTGACTGGTATTTTCATACCATATGGTATGCTGTTATTTAATACCAGTCAATACCATATGGTATTTTCATACCATATGGTATGCTGACTATACCATATGGTATAGACGGGTAATAACTGGCAAATTTTTTTTGTTCCAAAAAATATCAAAGTGTATATAATTTTGAAGAGCACAATTAATTTGATCTAACTGTGCAAAAAAAAATTAAATTCCGAGTTAAAACGAGTGAGAAATCGTCCGTTAAAAATTAAGAGAAAAAAATTAATGATTTTTCAGAAGAGAGAATGAGGCACTGATGTGGCAGATTCTTATTGGGTTATTCATGAGGTTACTCACCACAAGGCTATTCACCGAATCTAGTCCCCAATATCTATATATATCTTCTATCATGGATGATTCTGTTTCCCCTTTTCTTTTGCCTATGCAAAGATGGCTAAGCAGGTGGTCCTACAGCAACATGCACCACCAGAACGGACTCGTGGGCCTGGACCTGCAAACAGAGGATTGAGAGGATCCATGAACACCTCCACGACTTGGACCCCCAGCCCAAACTGAGCCCGACTAACCCCTTTCAGATACACGTGACGGTGGACCACACGTCACAAATACACGTAACTTTTTTCCCAGTTTCCACAATACAAGAGAAATCAGTAGTAGAAAAAAGCTGGAAAACAGTGGTCACTCACTGATCTTTCGCTTTCATTCGTATCAGTGCTCTCAAGCTCAAATTTGACCCGACCCGACCCCTTTGGAGCTGGAATCTTAGTGCGGTTGGATAAATATGTATCCAATCCACCTACGTACAAATATTGTAGCTATGTTGGTCCCAATTGGATCTTTAAAGTGAAAAAGTTCATGGTTACATAATCACTTTTTTGGGTCTTGCTTAATCTCTTGATTATCTCTAGTACATGCAAAAATAGCTTTTGCTACGTCAAATATGGTAGTAGGAAGATAAGATTCGTGGGGAATATATATTGTGTTTGTGATATGACTAAATAATAGTTAATATTCTTGGTATATGCACTTTGAGATACCAGATGTCTCGATAAAAAAAAAGAGGCAAAGATGTTAGGGTCGCATGAGAGAGTTCACATATTTGAATACGTATATTATCACGGACGTCCACGTGACACCTAATTGCCTGATGTGACTGCTTGTTAACCCCAAAGCACGGTTTCGATGGTCAACACACTTGTATTAATGAGGGAAAAAAACAGATCTCATAATTTTACTTTTAAAGTGATAATTATTTCGTGCTAGCATAACGTCTTCATATTTACATATCGTTCCACCAAAATCACTTATTCTTTTATGATTAAAAACTAAAATTTACCCAACACACTAGCTTAACCTTCTTTTTTTTCTCTAGAGTAGTGTTAAACACTCTATTCGATCCTTCCCATCGCATCAAAATCAAATGACTCATCTTGATTATTGGTAGAAGGATAGCAATGTCTTGTTTAGTATACTCCAATATCCTTAATACAACAATTAAATGCGAATCGTAATTTACCCTATTATTCAGTAATTGAAATCCACGTATCGTTAATAAAAAGAAACTATTTTTTTTTCTAAACCGACTATCGCTTTACTATTTGTTTTTTAAAGCATTATTAAACATCATATATGATCCTTGTCTTGCTAGTTAGTTAACTATTCAAGATAAGATGAGACAATTAACACGTTGGAGAAGACGTGATTAATTAGTAGCTACCCTACAATTCCAAAACATAACACCAACAAGCGGAAAGAAGAAGCGATCGATTGGCAAAAAAGAGAAAAGGGAGAGGGGACTGGAAGTGAAACGAGTAGGCCAAGGTTTGTTCTGTGGCTGTCGTCGTTTCCCTCTTTAGGGACGAAACATATATGCCTCACCAAACTCGCATAAACTGACTGATATGCATAAACTGTTCATTATAATGGGATCTCGGTACATATATACGTCTGAAAGTACCAAATATACGTCATGAATACTCGACAAACTTGTTAATGGCCAGCTCGAACTTTTTTTTATATATATATATGGAGAGTTCTACGGTACTCGGAGTGAAATCCGGGGTATCGCATACATTGAGTAAGAAAACGTTATCCAAAACTTGAATTGACTGATGTTTCGGACATGATACTATACTCTTACGTACCCTTAAATATCAAAACCTAGGTCTTAACTCTCTTAATCTTATACCCCAAGATCAATTTAATTAAAAACAATAATCGACGGTTATGATTCTTCCAAATATAGGCAAAAAAATAATGCACCATCTTAGGCTTTATAGTTTATGATTTAGATAATTAGGACCTAGGGTTCACTTATTAAGGGTTAGGGTATAGTATCATGCCCAAAAATCCTGCTAATTCAAGGTATATATATATATATATAGCTATGTCGCGATAATCGTCAATAAGTTTTTCTGTCAAATGATAGGTTATAAATATTAAACCTGATAGAATCAATAGTGTTTGTAAAATCGTATCGTACTGACGATATCCGCCTGGAAAAAAAATCTCCTTCCGAAATCTAAATCGATAGAAAATTATTTAGCAATATAAAACAATTTGAACAACTTCTAATACAATTTTACCATCCTCAGCCCAGAATGCTCCCTCTGTGTCATATATTATCACTCGATCGAGCCACCTTCACCTCCTCTTGGCATACGATGGTGATATATCATATATGCATACACATGGATTGCTAAATACACATGCATGCTCCTCCCCACTGAATTGAAGTTTGGAATATGGCCAAAAAACCCACAAAAGATAGAGAGAGAGAGCATCAAAAGCATATCCATGTAAGAGAGAGTAGAGAGAAAAGGGGGACAAGGATTAAAGGAGAAGAGGCTTTTCTTCAGTACTCTCGATCGGGCCTTTCATCACGCGTGCTTCCTTCCTTACCATTCTGCCAGAAATTCCTCTCTCTCTCTCTCTCTCTCTCTCTGTCGATTGCCACTGGCGGTTAAGTTTGGAACAGTCCAAACTCCTCCATCACTACTACTACTGCTGCTTTGCATGTTTTTGGTGCCACCCACCACCTTTCTTCCTTCTCCAATTTGCCTCTTCTTTCTACTTGCTCTCTTTAATTTGCATCATATCCATTATCATCAAAAACTTCTTTCCCGCTGTTGGAGCTGCCAAAAATGGCACTTCATCACATGGTATTATATCTTTAGTTAGCAGAAATTGTGTTAAACCCTAATACGTACATACACATCCCCAAACCCATAATATATTTTTTTTTGATAACGAGAGAACACCCTCCACGGTCACCACATTTTGTGATGCCGTAGTCAGGCTAAACCCCGGGACCTCCGCCGGCGGTCCGGGTGATAGCGGGATGCCTCCGGGAACACCATGGTGGCGGTGACACCCTCCACGGTCACCACATTTTGTGATGCCGTAGTCAGGCTAAACCCCGGGACCTCCGCCGGCGGTCCGGGTGATAGCGGGATGCCTCCGGGAACACCATGGTGGCGGTGAGGATCGAACCTGGGACCTTATGGTCACCAGTCCTCCTCCCTTACCACCAGGCTATGTGACCTTTGGCCCAAACCCATAATATATATGGGTGTGTTAATTAGTTGCTATCAGTTAGATGTCGGATTATCTTTCATCGACTGGACGTTGTATATATTTTTTCATTCCTTCTCTAACCTTCTCCTTTTCGGGTTGTATATCAGAATTATTAGACTATCTGCACGCAGCTGAAAGTGTTATATATACCTCAATCTCGAGTTTGTATTTGCGTAAGTATAGGAAAACTTGTATATTGGTTTAATTATACATATAGTGTTAGTAAACCATGTAAATTTATGTGTTCTTTAATTTTTTGTATTGTCGACTTCTCGTCAGGTATATAATAGTTGCCCCGTTGACTCTATATATATATATATATATATATATATATGTATGATGTCGATGCCTGGGCTCTTTCACCACCGATCATCACTGCTGCTTTTGCAGTTTTCTCTGGACAGTTTCATGGATATATATCACTTCAAACCCTAGCTCTAGTTAGCAGAAATTGTGTTAAACCCTAATACGTACATACACATCCCCAAACCCATAATATATATGGGTGTGTTAATTAGTTGCTATCAGTTAGAAGTCGGATTATCTTTCATCGACTGGATGTTGTATATACCTTTTCATTCCTTCTCTAACCTTCTCCTTTTCGGGTTGTAGATCAGGATTATTAGACTATCTGCAGGCAGCTGAAAGTGCTATATATACCTCAATCTCGAGTTTGTATCTGCGTAAGTATAGGGAAACTTGTATCTCCTGCCCGTGAATTGGTTTAATTATTATATATATAGTGTTAGTAAACAACGTAAATTTATGTGTTCTTTAATTTTTTTGTATTGTCGACTTCTCATGCCAGTATATAATAGTTGCCCCGTTGACTCTCTCTATATATATATGATGTCGATGCCTGGCCTCTTTCACCACCGATCATCACTGCTGCTTTTGCAGTTTTCTCTGGACAGTTTCATGGATATATATATCACTTCAAACCCTAGCTCTAGATAGCTCTCTCATATATAACTTCTTCACTTGCAATGATGCTGTTCCATTGCTCACATCACACTGTCACTTCCCAAATCGCATCGGACAGAGCTTGTCACGCTTGCTAGCTACCAGCTGGTATACCTAACTCAAATGCGAAATCTAAGCCGTGTTTGCTAAATCGTACTGTCAGCTGGCCGGATCATGAAAATCGACTCTGGAAGTCCAAATCGGAATAGAATTTTACTAGTATGAAACGATTGGAGTACACATCTAGAGAGTCCGTCTTTCCAAACATTAATGAATACATAGCTACTGTACCTTAGTGGGTTGATCCAAATGGGGCAGTTTCCTCCCTTCCATTTCCTTTTTTTTTTTTTTTTTGATACCACTCCCTTCCATTTCCTTAATCGGCAAGATGATTAATTAAACGCTAACAAGATAATACAAAGATATATTTAATTCACATATATAATATTAATATATATAACCCAGTAAATTAATATTTTGCTGTTGATTGTGGGAATCTACATAGAATTTTGGCATTGTACACAAATATCTAAAAAGGCAAAAACATGTACAGAGCAGAGGAAGGAGCAGGAAGACATGATGAAAGTTTTTGTTCTCTTTTTCCCGCTGATGGATCCATGAAGGAAGCAAAAGGAGGAAAAGGGTGGATGAGAGGCCACATGTGAATGACTTACCCATGAAAGTTCCCAATTAATTTTCCAGAACTAAAAAACATAAACAAAAATATTATGAGAGGTGGAATCTTGGGCAAGTTAATGAATTGGTGTTCTAGTGATACTAGTGAATTGATGATGGTATATTGGTGTAATGTTATTGTTAAAATTAACTAATAGCCAAACTAACAACGTAAAATCGTTTGGCACGAATTATTGTGCACATCACTAATATGGATGGCAGTAGACGTTTTTAGTTTTTCGATCTAACTCATTGGCATGACACAAGAAGGTCATTCTTGATTTATTCATTGTTCGAGGTATCGGTTTTGGACATACAACTAGAGTTCCATTTCAAAAAAAAATTGTTGATGCAAAAAAAAAAGCCACTTATGATGAGTGTTATTCAGATTGTGTATTTTAATTCATCTATCACCATATTTAAACCGGCAAACGGTAACCGAAGGTTACATACTCATGCATAATTTTTTTCTCCCATTAAAATTTCACGGGGTTATATGATGATCTTTTTACTTCAGAATAAGAAAAATTTGCACATAAAAACCAAATTAATCATACTCTTAAGATTACATCCACTTTTACATATTTTTAGAGACAAAAATTGAGGTTAGTTGATGTGTATTTCACCATCGTATACTATACATGATGGTAGGGCTTGATCCTATGGACAATTATAACATGTTGATATCGAAGTTTATTAAGGTGGTATGAAAGTGTATCATGGTGGTAAGAATAAATCATGGTGTATAGTGATAGTATTGATTATGGCCGGTTTGGTAGGAGTTGTATATTTGGTCTCAAATGTTTTTTTCCGTAAATATATCAAGAACTTACAAGAATTAATAAAATCACGATAAACCCATCTACCAAAAGGAAGGTAAAGGGTGGTAGAGAGTGTTAGAGTTTGATAAAGGGTGGTCTAAAACAAATTTTACTCCAAATATACATAAAAATGGAATATCATGTTGTAGATTAGTTCCATGCAAGATACAAGTTGATCAAGAAAAGTAAAGAAAAATTAAAAACTTTTTAATTTCACCTATCATATCCGACTCCATTCAAAATATAAAAAAAATCTAATCTAATTATACACAAATACATAACTAAGGATTAGACATCGTATTGTAGACATGAAACTTACACTAATTTCAACAAGTAGTTTCTCGTCATAAAAAATAATTATTATATCAAGTCAAAACTTATTGATGATCAAACTTAAAAGGATATATGACAAAAAAAAAACTTAAAAGGATAGTGCGCGCCAATATAATTCTTTTCTGTACTTCAATAATAAAATACTTTTGTTGCTTACTTTTGTGTATTTTTTTTTTTTACCATCATTTTGTTATTGCCACTGCCATAATTGTGACCACATGAAAGTTTCATAGACTCGTCATGAGAGTCACATTACCACAATAATTATGTATGGGCTCCTCCCTCCCTTTTTATTTTACACATAAGCACAAACGCATTCATTGCTTTATAACAAAATCCAAAAACCTAACCTCCCTCCCACCATTAACTTTACTCCGCCGATCCTTCCATTCCATGCATCAAATTGCATGTGATCATCATAATTATATGTGCTTTTAACATATTAGGGTTCTGATAATATCAGGATATTGGTCGAGTCAGAAAGCTGAGTGAGCGAGGTTTAAAAAGTTGCTCTTCGAATTTGAGCGGCTAAAGTATTATTAATTACTCTACTTCCCAAATTTATTAGACGAAATTTTTTCGTGATGTTAAAGGAATTTCATGTATAGAGATTCAAAAACTAATCAACGTGATTCATGTCATAATATATATGGGATTTTCAGAATTGTTAATAGAAGATAAACATAAAAAATCTTGAAGAATTACGTAAAAAATTGTCTAAAAAGAACTGAATTGTGTGAAACAAAAGGTCAACAATACTATTACAAGAGTCGGAAATTCTTACGGACACCCTAATATTCTTACAAAACTATTATGTAGTCTTAACCATATGCAGAAGTGAAGGGGAGCTATTATTATGAAATGGTATAGAGTTATAATTTTAGTATATTTTAATAGTTCTAGTTACGATATTAATTCTTTCTTATATGTTGTTAGAGCATTTTCTTAGGAGGTCTTCTCATGACCCCTAATATATATAAACGTTTCATTTAATATAAAAAATAGGATGAGTTTGTTCAAATTTAAAATTCACAAGCTAACTTTTGTGTAAAGGAGAGCATAAAAAAGTATATAAAATTTATTTTTCACATCTTTCTACAACTCGTATGAAATGAAATAATTCTTCATAGATAAATAGTCAACTTTACTGATGGGTTGTATGGATCAAATTATTGTATTACTGATGGAAAAAAATATTGTTCCCTCAACTTTACTTATTATCTCGAACAAATTTACCAATTGTTAAGTATTTTCTTCTCTTGATCAAAGGACGTGTACTCTGAAAAAACGAGAAATGACTGCCACATACAATCATACTAGTTGACCAAATGAATAAAATTTCAATTAACAAAACTGTGGATTGAAACCCATAACTAACAACATTATGATCTTACCACTAGCAGTAATAATGACATATTGGATGAACAATCTCCATGATATAGATTAAAACCATAATAAAATCCACCAAAAAAGAATCATCATTGTTTTCATTAAGTTTAATAGGTTTTGATAAATTTCAATTATAAAAGAAACACTTAAAAGATTTTCGGATTGCTTTTGACTATACTCGTGTTGGAAACCCTATACTTTTTTGTCATAGATATCTTTGTGACTAAATCATATAAGAGCGAGGAATGCCACAGCAATTACGGCATTCACTCACGTAAACTCATACATAAACTGGATAAGTGAAATCGTAGATAACATTATTGACTTGACACCGGGATAACGAAATACTTGTCATACCACGAAATATACAGTTGATTCGCGTATGGAAGTGTGAATACAAAATGTACTAGAGGTAAATCAATAAGTAAGAAGCCTAATTGGAAACCCTGTACTCTTTTTGTAGTGAAGGATTGAGCATAATGTTATCCAATTAGTACTCATATAGTTAGGATAATAGTTTGTTTTTTTTTTTTTTTTTGCATAACAAGGAGGCTAAAGCCAAGAAAGAAAACAGCTACAGGGGGAGATTAGATGAGGGAGGGAGAATTCGCCACAACTCGGCGCTCAAAGGTGACACCTCTAGCATCATTCTGCAGCAAAGGGATTATACCCATAGGTGGATTAGTCAACTCATACCTGCCGTAGGGATAGACGAGACTGTGCTTCGAGAGCCAGTCCACGGCTCTATTCCCTTCTCAAGACGTATGAGTCAGGCTAACCAACCAATCCTGGTCAATCTTTCTCCGAATGAGACTCAGAAGTGTGGCGTAAGGATGAATGGGATCATGACGCTCCTGAATCAGCTGAAGAGCCAACTGGGAATCTGACGCAAGTTTCACCACACGGAAGCCGAGCTTCCAAACTAAATCCAAGCCATAGAAAATGGCCCATAGCTCCGCCAACACGGCCGTCGCGGACCCGAGATTAGCGACTACACCCCCCAACCACTTCCCCATTGAATCACGCACGATCCCTCCGACTCCTGTTGGACCTGGGTTTCCATTCGACGCCCCATCAGTGTTAAGCATGACCTAGCCCTCCACCAGCGGCGTCCATCCAACTACTGCCACGACTCGCTCCACCTGTCTCTTCTTGTGGTTAAGAAACAGTTTCGGGGCGTGCCAAGAGTCATCACACAACTTGGTCTTGGCTATGATCGAGTGCATCAGAGATGGGGCTGTGAGAGCTGCACTCAATCCTTTGAAGGCCGTCGTGGTGCGATTCTTCCATAACAACCAAGTAGCCATGCTAAACAACCCCGGCCAATTGATGCCCGTACTGCTGGACTACTTGCTCATAATATTCTTCCGAAACCAGTCTTCATGGCTGTCACTGAAGAACTCATGTTGCTTCTTTTGGGGGACATGACGACTCCAAAATACGCCGCCGGAGCGCAATCTCGCAGGATGTGGAGCACTGTCTCCGGCTGCCCAGTACACCTCTGGCAGCTAGGTGACTCAGCCACCTTCCTTTGAAAACGCAGCACGTTCGTGGCAATCTTGCCCTGGATCGCCAGCCAAATAAAACATCTGACATGCTCAGGCACTGGCAGCCGCCAAATCTCCTTCATGTGTGTCTTGCTAGTCTTGCTTCGTGAGGAGTGCATAGCCTGACTTAGTGGAAAACCGTCCATCTGCTGCAGGAACCCAAAAAAGAGAGTCCTCCTCTTGGGAAATGATGTCGACCGCCGTGCTCGTAATCTTGTTGCAAACATCGGGGTGGAAGGCGCCCAGAGAAAAGCTCAGTACGCCAGCTACCGTCAGCACGAACAAAATCAGCAACCACTGCCTTGCCTGCATCTTCCGGCACTTCCCCGATCACCACATCCTTCAAGGGACCCTGAAAAACCCACGGATCAAACCAAAACTTAGTTCTTCTCCCATTCCTAATATTCCACGCACAACCTTGTTTAAGAAGGTCAGCAGCTTTTGAGAAGCAATTCCAGGTGAAGGAACTTCCCTGAATTTTCCGCAAGACATCGAGATCGGCTCTCTGACCCCCATACTTCGAGAGGAGAAGTTGCTGCCAGACACCCTCTTTATCCCTGAGGAGACGCCACCCGCCTTTGGCAAGCATAGCCAGGTTCGCATGACAGGTCGGCCGAATCCCCACACCTCCTTGCGTTTTTTAGGCACTGTTAGCCTTTCCCAGGCCATAAGATGGAACTTGGAGTGGTTCTCCTCGTCTCCCCAGATAAAGTCCCTACTGATCTTGTCAATACTCCTGCAAACACCACTCGGGAAAAGTTCTGTATGCATAGTATAGACTGGTAAAGAAGCAGCCACCGATCTAGCCATCGTAAGGCAAGCAGCGAACGAAAGCCGTTTCGCTTTCCACGGCGCCATCTTCTTTTGAATGCGCATGATAAGGGATTGGTATCTCCCCTTCGTGACTCTTTCTTGGATTGCTTGGATACCAAGGTATCTTGCCAAAGCTGCTTTCAACGGGATCCCCGCATACGCACTAAGCGCTTCCACCTTATGCCTCGCAATGTTCGGAGAGACATAAAGGATGGATTTGCTGAAGTTTGCCCGTTGAAGTTAGGATAATAGTTAAAGACGATCAAAAGCACATACATCAGTACGAATGGCAATGGGGCAGGTCCGGGGCGGGTTTCTTGGTACCCAGACCCGCCCCGTGGCAGGTCGGGTCCAGGTCGGGTAATTTATCACGGGTCGCAGGTCGGGGCAGGTATACCCAATGAGTATGCAATTTATATGAAAAACATTAGAAATAATCGTTATTTTTATTATAAAACCAAGAAAACAAACAATATTATGATAAATGTAGTTAAATTATTTGAGAAATTGAGGTTCTCACTAATTTAAAACTTTATTATAGCTAAATTATGATGTAATAAAAGAAAAATCCTAAGGAATTTGAATAAGAATACATGTAATTATTTAGACAAGAACGGGTCGAGATTGGGGCGGGTCAGGGCAGGTCGGGTCGATGAGAGTACCCATGCCCGCCCCGCCTACGGGACGGGTCGAACCCGCTCCACAACAGGCCAAACAGGTCAGGTAAAACGGGTGAGGAAATTTGCCTACATACATGTAGTTCTTTTTACCACAATCAATTATATATACACTCGAACATATAGCAAACCATTATTATATACCTCATTACCTCTGGATATTATCTCTTTACTCCGAGCGACAAACAATGGAATAATCATAAACAAAAACAAAATTTATGATTTGATTTCATATAATTAATCATTAGTACACGAAAATTAACGAGTTAAAAGAGGAAGAAAAAAATGGAAGACTAGACTAATAATTAAAAGCCAACTCTTTTCACCTTATGAGACTTATAATTTGCAGTTAAATTTTACCTAGCTAGTAAAAACTTAATTACATTTTTACCCCATCTCCCTCATAATTCCCTCCACCCAAACTAAAAAAGCAGTCAACAACTAATTAATTAATTAGAAGTAATCAAAATGCTGATGCTGCCGTACCGCCGGAATCTGGTACGGCGCCTCCCTCTCTTTCCGGCTCATCAGCTTCGGCATCATCCGGCTCGCCACATTCCGGTCCCTCGGCACCTCCGGCGGCCGGACCGACCGAATCAGCGCCCAATTCACCCCCCGGAAAAACTCGTGCCGCTTGATCTCCGCCGCCCCTTTCAGGCTCCCGATCCTCTTTTTCGGATTCTTCACCAGCAGCTTGCTTATCAGGTCCTGAACCCTCGCCATCTCCTCCGTCTCCCTTCCGCTTCCGCCGGCGGCGGCGGCCGACCTCGGGAACGTCAACGGCTGTTTCAGAATATTGATTAGAGTCTTTTCATTGTTCTCCCCCTTGAACGGCGTCCTCCCATACAACATTTCGTACAAGAACACCCCCAGAGTCCACCAGTCCACAGCGCTGCCGTGCCCTTGCCCGGAGATCACCTCCGGCGCCAGGTACTCGTGCGTCCCGACGAACGACTTCGACCGCGCGTTCACCGGCTCCGCCACCAATTCCGATTCCATCTGCCCTCCGCGATGGAGGTGATAATGGTTCTGTTTTTTCTCACCGCACTCCACCTGTTCGACGATTGTCCTGACCGAACTCTGTTTCCTCCTCGACGAAAAACAGGACAAAACGGGGCGAATCGGCATAGCACAAGACGGCGTGAAACAAGCTTCCCTCCCGTTTCTCCCACCACCTACCTCATCGTCGCAGTCGTCATCACCATCGGCGGCCGAAGGCCGCCGGAGCAGCTTCGGGACGACGTCGCATTTGAGGCAGAGGTCAAAATCCGACAACATGATATGCCCATCTTCTCTAACGAGTACGTTCTCCGGCTTCAAATCCCTGTACACTATCCCCATCATGTGTAGATACTCCAACGCAAGCAGCGTCTCCGCCGCATAAAACCTGAGAAATTGAAACAAACACACACCAAATTAAACTCTTTGTTTACACAGTAGTGTTCTTCTTGTTTGTTTCACCCGGAGGGCGCGAATTACTTCTAAACAATTTAAGAAGTCAATTTTACTCACTTGGCAGAGGAAACAGGGAAGCGCTTCCCTGGCTGGCGCTGCCGGGCGGCGTACAGATCGCCGCCGGGGCAGTACTCCATGACCAGGCAGGAGTAATGGGAAGCTTCGAAATCGGCGTAGAGAGTGGGCAAAAAGGGGTGATCGAGCATGGCGAGAATCTCCTTCTCCATCTCTGCCCTCTGCAGCTTGTTCCTGATAGCCAGAGCTTCTTTGTCCACAACTTTCATGGCGTAGGAGCACTGGGGGAGACCCACTACCGGGTTTCTGATCTGGCAGAGGTAGACGTTGCCCAGGTCGCCGCTGCCCAGCCGGCGGAGGAGGCGGAAGCTGTCGAGTCCGACGGTTCGGCCGGCCTGCAGGCGCTTGATGGCCTGCCAGGCGGTCTGGTTGGACTTGTGGGGCTTTTTGTGGGAGTAATTGGGTTCGGCGAGGGAGGAAGCGACGGAGATGGAGCTCCGGCGGCTGCCGAAGCTGAGGTTGCTCATCCAGCTCCGGCTGGAGTCGGGGACGGTGATGGAGGAGGAGCTGCTGTCGTAGTCGGACTGGTCATCGCGGGGAGTTATGGATGCCATTTTCTGCGGTGAGCATAGGTTTGTGGGTTGGATCGAGAGAAAAAGGGGTTTTAGTTTTAGGGTATTTTTTTTGGGTTGTGTGTGAGAGGTAATGTGATGTGAGGGTATATTCTTACAAAGGAGGGGTCTTATATATTGGGAAGAGGGGTATGGGTTGGTTGTTATTGTGTCTTTGGGTAGCACATGAAATACTTTAATGTTAGTACTGTTATTGTTTTGGGTTTTAAATAAGATGAAAATGAAAACAAAGTTACAAATGTATGCTTTTTTGTTATTAGTAGTTTAGTATTAGGTTACACCCTAGCTAACACTTTCAATGAGAGGAAAGGGTTCATGTGAATGTAGGGGTGGACAACGATTCAGTTCGCGCACCGAATCGATATTTCGACTGAATTGATCGGATCGAATATATTTAGATAGGTTCAATACCTATGAATTATTGAAAATAGGAAGGAGAAAATGACTGAAATTAAATATGGACTGGGGGAATCAAACCAAATGAACCAAACGTGTTTATGGTTCGATTCTGGTGAACTCTGAATAAAGTACTCAGTTGATTGTGCTACCGTCACCGGGAAGACTTCGTCTCATGTACCAAAGGTGCCTCCGGGAACACCAAGAAGGCGGTACTGGAATTCGAACCTGAGACTTTGTCACATCCCAAACCTGAAATCCAGCCCTTTACCAACTAGGTTGTCTTACATCAGCATTGTCCATAAGAAGCTTACTTACCCAAACTCATAATATTTTTCTCGACTTCAACTCGATCAAAATCTATTTGGTATAGTCTGATCCAGCGTTGACCAACCTGTCGTTCATGTTAAATTTTATGCAGCTAACCTATTTAGTTTTTTATTTTTTTTACAAATAATCTATTTGGCATAGATGGTACATAGCCAACTGTAAAATGACTACCAACAGGATATGATAGTACCATGGCACTTGCTAGATCATATCATTGTTTTCTCAATATACTTTCTCGGAGGCAATTGAGAGGTAATAATTTGGAAAGGACAAATCCTTATATGTTGGGTGAATTTATGCAAGGATACTTACCAATACCTTGGGTATGGATTTTGAAATTCAAAGGGAATTTGATACAATCAATGATTCAATGTGCAGACCCAAAATTCATTCTAACTTACCCATGTATAAAATATGCAAATGCTCTATATGGGTTTTTGTCTTCGAAGGCATGCCTAAGTAAGCTGACACAACCACTAGTCTTTGTTGTGCACTAAAGTTGATGAAATATTTGATATCTAGAAAGGGAAGAATGTCAAAACCGATTTAAACAAAGACAAAGTTTCATTGTGGCCTCTACTTTGTTACTTCATCTTTTAGGTATCCTATGATCAGTCACTAACCTTTTTCCATGATGTGTTCTTTGTGGCCATGTATTTTTTTTTTTTAACATATTCTATCTAATTCATTACAAGTTTCAATAGAATAGTATAATACTACTT
This sequence comes from Linum tenue, assembly GCA_946122785.1. Lineage (NCBI taxonomy): Eukaryota > Viridiplantae > Streptophyta > Magnoliopsida > Malpighiales > Linaceae > Linum > Linum tenue. The sequence continues at coordinate 4,388,854 of CAMGYJ010000003.1, forward strand.
GGATTCATGATGCTTCTCTTGAAGAAAGCCAAGAATCATACTGCCACGTCTAGGAAGATTACGTTGTTCCAACTGAGATTATACCAATGCCTCTTTTGGAGATATGGTGAGGACAAAGATGATAAAATAAGCCTCAAGCTTAGGTGCTAATCAATTTATAATTGGGTTTGTCTCATGATGAGGCATTCGCCATTGAAATTAAGGCCTATGAATAGAACTCTTCGAACTTTATTTGAAGAAAACTTTGAACAAGGAGATTACTTTGTCTTCGGACTAACTCATCAGAATAAGAAATCGATCCGAATATAGAGGGCTAGAGTGGTGGTCAGGATAGCGACTTAGACGTCTTTTTTTTCCTTTAGGTTGTTATTTTCAGAAGTTAGGTACACTATTGTCTTTCGATTGATATACTTTTTTATTTCTATCCCTCTATGAGTGGCTCAATCTAGCAACCACAAGTCACAACCACCATCAGTTTAGCAAGTGCCATGGTACAACTTTGGCATAATGGCATATATATCAGTACACGTGATCATCTTAATTGCCTTAGAAGATCAGTTTGCCATGTCGATCATATATACCATATCATCAATTTTGGATACAAAGATTGTAAGACCCATGTGATACTTATCTGATCATCAGAATCTGTTACATGCACTTATTCATCTATTTAAAAACGTAAAAAAAAATTATAGAAGGCATATGATGTAAAAAAAATAAGCTCTCAAATTTGGTTCTTCTTTTTCACACTAAGAAGAACAAAACAACCCATTTCATCGATTTTCATCAACATACTCAAAGATAACTGTGGAATCAAAACACAAAAGTCTACCTAGTATCCACTTCTTTTTTTTTTTACCATTGAATTGGTGGGCTTAACTTCTTTTGCATATACTTTTGAAAAAGAATTATGGAGTTGCAGGAGGAGGGTGCAGCCTTGAGTGACTGAGCGTGGGATGGCAGTAGTCGAGAGAGTGACTGTTTTGGGACTATTGGAGATGGTCAAAAGCTTTTGTTCTTTTCTGGTAAAAGGAATAATTCTAGAGAATGGAATGGGCACCCCCACTCCATTTTTCTACATTACTTTTTTCACTTTCCTTGTAACAATTGGCTGTGAATTGTTAATTACTTCTTTCTATAACAGTGAAACAATACTGTATATAATCACTTGTTTCTTTCATTGGGTTAACAATTAATCACATTTTTATAGGGTAAAAAAAGTTAATGGGTACTTTTCTTAACAAGTATAAGAAGGTGAGTCAGCTATCATGTATAACATGTGTAGATTGATTCGTTGTATTCTTATCTTTATGTTTCGGATTGAGTAAAGAGGGTATTTTTCTGGCGCGGGAAGGAGTAAGGATTTATTAAAGTAACAAAAGTTAAAATTGTATTTTTCAATTAAGATGGCGAATTCACGTAGAAAAGGTATCATGTTCAAGTTTTATGTACTGGTATTGACACCATATTCTCCCTTCGTAAAGATGTTCTTATGTTTTTCCTAGGAGATGAAAAACTAGGATGATATGTGAAGGAGATACTAGATTAAGATTGCAAATTCATTCATGAAGGTGGTGGGTTTGGAATCTTGCAAAGTAGAAACTACTAGTTGATGCTCTTCCTCCCTTTCCAAGGACAGTATAATTCTTCACTTTTTACAAGAGATGGGAAACTAGAACTCCTTTACCTATTTGTAGTATTGAGGGAAACCCCATAAGTGGAACAAAGAGAGGAACAATTTTGGAGCAATGAGATTCAATTGGGGAAGTTACCATTTAACCTACCATGATATAGGAAGGCTGGTTTGTGGATACTACACCTACTGGCTAGGGATCAGCATCAGTGGTACTACATACTTGGAAATCTAATAAGCATATTTCTATTTCTAGATACTCTGTGATGAGTGGAGAGCTTTGGCTCCCCTTACTTGCATGTGAAGTTCAATGGTTGCATCCATAAGTAGAATTAGGTGTGGATGTTTGTAAGAATTATGGATCTAGACATGTTCGTTTAGGGTTGTGAGATTGAGATTTGAAAGTTTATCTGGAATTAGGGATTGGATAGATATTAGAATTGAGGAAAGAAGAGGGATTGAGGAAGGAAGAAGAGAAGAGAGGGGTCGGGTTTAGTTTCGACTAGAGACCCATGAATATAAAGACTGATGAATTACCTCAGAATACCCATGATTTAACTTTCATAACTGAATAGTCAAATATCACCCTAAAACCTCCTACAAATACCGAAATGTATCCATGCATAATTCCAAAGTATAACAAAACGGACAATATATATGGTCCAAATAATAAATAGAAGGAAAACCCCATGTTTCTAACAATGTTCCTCTACCGATTCATGTTTACAATGATAGCAACATATGTATCAAAACTACTTGAGTGTTCAATGTTGCATAGACGCGTAAGCCGTAAGCTCACATGAAATTTGATCTTCAAGTTCAAAGGACGACGCGAGATTGATCAAGGTTTCAAATGTGTGCAGGTACTTCTTGTCAAATCCGTAGTAGATATTTGCTCGCCAATTTGTGTAGGTTGACTCATTCCTGCAGTCAGGAATTAGAGTGTCAAATTCATAGTAGATATTTACTCGCCAATTTATGTAGGTTGATTCATTCGTGCAGTCAGGAATTAGAGTGAGAATAGATTTGTAGATAACAAATTACAATCATTTCCGACCATTAAACTTAAATCTTAATTAATGGAGGAAGGCTAGCCAAATTATTCTATCACTCCCTGTAGTTTCTCAAGGTATAACACACATATTATTCCTCAAAAAGATTATTCCGATTCGATGCTCGTTGGACTTTGAACCCAGAAGCTGGCCTCCTAGTCAACTTCATTTGGGGGACACATGTAAATGGTTCGTACCAGTATTGTCTCTTCTCCAAACTCCTTCGTACTAGGCATGGCCTTGTTGAGTGGTGTAGAGGGGGGACGTCGAATGCAGCTAGAAACATCAAAGATCTAAGTCAGGCTCTAGAAGTAGCAAGGACTGCCTTTGTTGTGGACTGGGGTTTAATTCGGGATTTGGAGATTCGCCTAGCAATCCAATATGACCGAGAGGAAATGTACTGGAGGCAAAAATCTAGGACTGAATGGCTTCAAGAAGGGGATAAGAATACGCCATATTTCCATCTTATTACATCAATTAGGCGTCAGAAAAATTTCATTGGCGGCTTAGAGGATGATATGGGTAGATGGTGCATGCTAGAGATGGAAAAATGTGACATTGCGGTGAAGTACTTTAAGGAAATCTTCCTTACCTGCAGTTTGGGGGAAATTAGTCTGGCTAACCTTCCTTTTTCTTCGATCGTCAGTGTAGATCAAAATCTGGCGTTAACCTCACCAGTTACGCCCGAGGAGATCCGGGAAGTAGTCTTTAGCATGGGTAAAACCCAGGCTCCCGGGCCGGATGGGTTTACAGCTGGTTTCTTTCAGAAGTATTGGAGTATTGTTGGGCATGATGTCACTCAAGCAGTGTTAGCCTTTTTCCACTCTGGGCGTTTATTGAGAAGTTTCAATCGTACGTGGATATCTCTAGTTCCGAAAGTGGCCGAGGTTCGTACCATGAAAAATCTGCGGCCTATAAGTCTTTGTCAGGTCTTCTACAAGATCATCTCTAAGATTCTGGCTAACAGACTTAGTCTAGTGCTACCGACCATCATCTCCAAAACTCAGAATGGATTTATTAAAGGGCGCCAGATTACTGATAATATACTCGTCAGTCATGAAATCACGCATCATCTCAAAACTATGTACTCCGGAAAAAAGTCGTGGATGGCCCTGAAACTAGACATGGAAAAAGCTTATGACCGCGTTGAGTGGCAATTTCTGCTAGAGATGATGAAGGAGTTGGGTTTTCATCCCCAGTTTGTCTCGTGGATAAGAGAATGTATTACAACAGTATCCTATTCAGTACTTGTCAATGGGATTCCGTCGGAGTACTTTCGACCGACTAGAGGGCTCCGTCAAGGAGACCCCCTTTCTCCATTACTCTTTGCCATTTGTTCGGAAGGTTTCTCAGCGTTGATCAGCCGGGCTGTGTCTATGGGATTTTTGGAAGGAGTGCGGATTCGTCAATCATGCCCAATGGTTTCCCATCTTTTCTTTGCGGATGATTCCTTTTTATTCCTTGAAGCCTCCTCTGCCTCATGTGCCACATTGCTATCGCTTCTTCAAGTTTACGAAGGGCTGAGTGGGCAAAAGGTTAACCTTGCCAAGTCTGCAGTTCTATTTAGCCGGAATACACTTCCAGATGCTGCACTGTTAATGGGCACCCAATTGGGTGTTGGTGCTATTGGAGAACAAGATGCGTATCTTGGATTGCCTTCCTTACTAACCAGGTCCAAAAGGGATGCTTTTTTGTCCATAGAGGAGAAGTTTCGCAAGAAGCTTGCTGGTTGGAAGCAGAGAATGATTTCAAGAGCTGGTAAAGATACTTTGATAAGAATTTCGGCAACTAACATACCTGTTCACGGTATGTCTTGTTTCAAATTTCCTAAGGAAACCTGTAGGCGATTAAATAGGGAGGTGGCAAGGTTTTGGTGGGGCTCCTCTAGCAACTCGGACCACCCGATACATTGGGTCTCTTGGAAGGGAATCTCTCAAAGCAAATTCCAAGGAGGATTGGGTTTCAGAGATTTTGAAGCGTTTAATCAGGCACTTCTAGCAAAGCAATGTTGGCGTGTTTGGGCAGATCCAGATTCTCTGCTTAGTCAAATCTATAAAGGTCGGTACTTTAACTCTAGTACCATCTTAGAGGCTCAGATAGGATCAAACCCCTCGTGGGGTTGGCGAAGCATGCATTATGGTAGAGATCTTCTCCTCCAAGGTATGCGCTGGCAAGTTGGGAATGGGCATAATATTGATGCTCTTTATGATCAATGGATCCCATCTTCTAAACCAGAGAGTCCGGTGATCAAGGTGGCCAATATTAACTCTTCTATAAGAGTCTCCTTTTTTATTGATGATAGTACAAGAGAATGGCACGTGTCGAGATTGCAAGAATATTTTGATCCCTGCTCGGTGGATATAATTTGCAAAATGGCTCTTCCTCGGACATCACAGCCAGATATTAGAGTATGGCATTTTACCAAAAATGGCAAGTACTCAGTCAAGACAGGATATCATCTAGCTCTTGAAGGCATTCTAGCTCCCAATAGAAAAGCCCTGGCTCTCATTATTGATCCTCCTTTGTGGAAATTGACATGGGGCATTCAGACTCCTCCTAAACTAAGGTTTTTCATTTGGCAGTGCCTAAGAGTAGTCTTACCAACGACAGTAGCGCTCCGATCTCGTGGGGTCAATTGCCTAAGGAGATGTCCTGTATGCTGGAGGAGTCGAGAGAGTATAGAACATTTGTTTTTTCATTGCCCCCTTGCCAATATGCTATGGTACTTTGTGGGATTAAGTGACATACTAGTTTCGGCCCCAACGATGAATTTTAGTGTATGGTGGCGTCAAGTTATGCTTTCGGAGCAGTCCCAAACCCATATTCTCCAGATTGTGTGTCTCTTGTGGAGGATATGGAAATCAAGAAATAAAGTGGTATTCGAAAATACCCAGCCTCATGTCCGTTCGCTCGCTCGCCAATTTTCCTTTCAAGTCCGAGAAGTACTCTCATCCTGTCTCCCTGCCTCGCCTTCTCAACCTCGCGTGTTGCCCCCTTCAAGCCAGCCCTGGGAATGCCCTCCTGAAGATGTTTTGAAGATCAATTTCGATGCTGCGGTTCATGCCTCCGGTTGCTCGTCTGGTCTGGTGGTTCGTGGCTCGGACGGGCATGTGCTGCTTGCCTCAGGTTTCCAGCATCCAGGGATTTCTGACCCGTACCTTGCAGAGCTCCTTGCAGCAAGGGATGCGATCTCTCTTGTAGCTTCTAGAAGTTTGCCTCGTGTCATCATTGAGGGAGATGCGGCTGTGGTCATTCGTCAGCTTAGCTTTGGTGCTGTGGAGGATTCCGTGGGTGGTACCATTCTTAGAGATTGTAGAAGTATCCTTGGGTCTCTGTCTCTTTGTATAGAATTTAGGGCGGTTCCGCGGACTGCCAACTGGGCTGCCCATAGAGTGGCACGGAAAGCCCTGTTGCTGTCTCGGCTAGAGTTAGCTTCTTTTGATTTTGTAGGTTGGATTGTTAGCAGGGTGGGGAGGGCGTTTGGGTAGTGTTTGTTCTAACTATCTTTCTGATATTACTCGGAAAAAAAAAAAACACATATTATTCTATCACTCCCTATAGTTTCTCAAGGCTGGCCAAATTATTCTATCACTCCCTGTAGCCTCCTCTCAACTTTGAAATATCTTTAAAATTACATGTAAATTTTGTACAAATTCCGAAATTATAATAGTCTATAAGGTTTTAGTTCTATCCACCCAATTACCACAAGTCAAGTCAGTCCCCTTATTCAGATTTCTGATTCCGCCATTGACCATAAATTTTACAAAAAAAATAGAGAACGGTAACCCTCCTGAACTACATGTAGCTCCGCTACTAAAGGTCGTTCAAACAAAGGAAACAGTAACCTTGGAGTTTCCATGAACAACAACAGCTAGCTAGCATCATCTGTCAAAGAACCTTAAAGCTGCAGCTTCCTCAAATGAAGTCGGCAGGAGGCATATATATACACAATCCAGAACTCAGCACAAAGAGAGGAGGACGACTCTAGCTACGAAAGATTGATATATACTGTAACACGACGGCGACTCCCACCTAGCAGACGAGTGATCATATAAAAGGGAATCATCATCAGAGATTATATATCTTAATATAAGATTAATCAAACACTTAACACCCATTCATTAATTCATCGCATTCATCAACTACTATACTTCATTCATTCTGGTTTTCCTCTCCACTAGATCTCTCTTTCGAACAAAAAGAAGTTATTGCCATCATTAACAACCGATAATGATTGGGAAGTGTCAATAATTATGAGAACCCACAATGATAGAGGATTATGATGTATAACCCATTAAATCAAAATCGAAATTGGCGGTGGAAAGAGGGAGGCATTCAACAATTTGTAGCCACTCACATCATCATGTACGTATCTGTCGGATCATACGTAATAAATTGCTATCGTATCCATCTAACGACAACAAAATATTTGTGAATGATCTCTCGGACGCATGATGTTGTGAATACGTTCTCACATACGTACACCTTGCGAACATTGTAGCGAAATTGCAAAAACTTTATAGCTGTAATGGAAAAATGGACAATCAAAAAGTGTCAGTAGTAGTCCAATTATTGACTGTCACCATCGTATATGCAATTCCTATGATCATCACCCCTCCTAGCTAAAGCAGGCTAGCTACCCTTCTTTCTTCATCGTGCGCTCTCTCTCTCTCTCAAAACTAAAATTATTGAATCCCCAGCTAATTTGTCATGTCATTTCTACACTATAGTTCGTTAGTGATGATCCCTCAAAAACAAAACAAAAAGAATCCTTTGATAGTGCTTTTCCCAATGATTTTCTTGCTATTGATGCTGTATTGCTAGTCCTCTCAGACAATCGTGTGGAGGCAAGCTAAGAAACGAGCAGATGAGGTCGAGAATACTGATAGAGAACTCGTTAACCTTGAATTATTGACTTTGATGACACTGTCAGTTTGAAGGGTTATGCCGTCTAGAAAAGAAGGTCCGTCACTATGAGTCTATGAGTATGATCAAATCTATTATACGACACGTCCACAACCAGAGAGATGGTGGGTTACGTACATTAGAAAATACATTGACACGATTAAGTTCATTGAGACTATTAGATAAAGCTCGATCAATTATTATCATTTTTAATTAGCTACGAAACGATTGCACAGAATTTGGCACTCTTTGGATCCATAAGATCTTTCATTTTTAGTTAGTTACAAAAATATTTACATAAAATTTGACAATATTTGGATTTATAAAAGCTTTCATAGATTTTTTTTAATCATAAACGCCGTCTGTGGGAATCGAACCCACGACCACATGGTTAAAAGCCATGCGCTCTACCAGCTGAGCTAAGACGGCTTTCAACATGTGATCACCTTGCTTAACAACATTTTTAACCCAGATTAGAGTTCCTCATCTTTAATCTAATAACTTAAATTTACTGAATAGAACAGGTTTAAAAAGTTGAGGTGATTGATTGGAAGGGTTGTTTGGGTACACAGCCAAAAGAAGAGATCACACAAAATCTTTGTCCCCCTATACAGTGGGATTTGGACTATCTTTGAAAGCTTTTATATTAGTTGTTTTCCCAAATTATCTCCCTCACTCTTTTCCAATTTTATTCTTTTCAGTGCTGCACTTTTGTGAGCAAGATCTTATCATTTGGGGCTTTTGGTTGGAAGTTCAGGCAGCAAACCCAGCAAATGCTGCAGTTTTCTGTTGTGTTATGTGACAAAGATTTATGGGGAAACTGAATTCCCCTCAACTCTTTGCCCATTACATTCTTCTCCCCTTACCACCTTCAATCTCGCCAAACTGTTCCATCAACATGTATATCAATTGTTTCAATCATCCCATTTGCACTCATAGGTTACCCTATATGACCCAATTGATATATGATAATGAATAGTTGATAAATATTTCGTTGTTGAACTTTAGAGAGACTAGACGCCATTGACTTTTCATTAAACATGTTTTCAGCCTTGTGCTCTACAACGATAAACATAAACCGATGTTATGAAGTTCCTTCATCGAAACTGACTCAAGAGAAGGTAAAATGGATTGTACTTCATTGACTTTCTAGAAGTGATGATTATCGTAAATCGAGACAAAAAATCACGTTGATGTCGATAGCTAAAGATAAGTAGTGGTGATTAAGTGAGTCGGAATGAGAAGAGTATGTTTGTACGGTTACGAAGATGGGGATCAACTAATTAGTATTGGATTAGAATACAAGACCTCTCGGCCGGGTATTGGGTTTGAACCCCATAGATGATTCTCGATTTTAGTTAACTACAAAAAGATTGCACAAATTTTATGACAATCTTTCATCATGAACACGCCGTCTGTGGGAATCGAACCCACGACCACATGGTTAAAAGCCATGCGCTCTACCAGCTGAGCTAAGACGGCTATCAACATGCAATCACCTTGCTTAACGACCCTTTTCATCCAAATTAAGAATTTCTTATCTTTAATCTCACAACGCAGATTACAAAACATAACATATCAGAATACAAGACCTCCCGACCAGTTAACGAACACTCCAATACCACGCCAAGAACCAGAGACTTTTTTTACTTCGCGTAAGCCCAACGTCGTATTAACCACCAAACCATAACTCTGTTGTCCCTAACTTCCAGCATCCACATTCAAAGACAAATAGAGGAACCGAAAATCTTTGGTCCAAGTTCCTGGAGCAGGCCTTGGAACGTGATTCCCCTGGCCAAGGAACACATGGTTATGGGTAAGGTGTAACGACACACACTTTCAACCATTTCTTGGTTGAAAATCAACTACCTCATGAATGCTGTAGATCAATCGCAACGTGGTGCAGTGATTCGAATGGATATCTTACAGGAACGTGCAGGAAAAATGAAGAGGAAGAAGAAGATCAGTGGACGGCAGAATATGGCCAAACTGACAAAAAAACCCACAACGGGGGAGGACTGTAATATTCGAACAGAAACCAACACGCCATTGAATTCAGTGTAACAAACAAGAAAACTGTGTGTAACCTCATCCTGTTCCTCCTGTAGCGACCTTTGTTCTTTGTTTGGTTATGCTCTGCTCTGGTACTCAGTCTCTGTTTTTCCACCCCTCATCTTGTTTGGTTTTTCTATGTATGTTTTGGTGATCGTCCAGGACAAAATCATCATGGGTTGCTGCTCTTTGAGTCCACGATATCGAACTTGCCACTTATTCGGGTAAAAAAAAGGTTCTCATAGGTTCATTAATAGCATTTTATGTCATTTGCCGGAACGAGAAATCTGAACGAGAGACTAAAATCTACTGTTAGAAAATTTGAATAGTGAGGGAATAATGTTGTGCCAACTAATATATTTCTCAAATACATTATAAATTTTACATGGCTTTAAGAGTTGAGTGGGAGCTATGGCCTCCCTTGCCATCAACGTGGCTCCACCATTGTCTATATCATTTCGACATTCTATATCGTTCTGTAATACAATTTAGAAGCAAGTCGGGGTCTAACTAAGATTCGATGCCTACTTTTTTATGAGTGCTTAAGTGGATCACCATCACGCAAGCATCATCGGGTCATTTGTATGAGCTCCAAATCATAGAATTTGGGAGGTTCGTGTCACTCACATTTACTGGAAACCAAAAAAAATTAGTTTGTTCTCTAACTCGATTGCTCTCTTTTGTACGACTTTATTGACGGTTTCATTATCTGCTGGATTAACAGTTAAGATATAGCAATGCATGCGTTGTTCCTATTTTTAACAAACAACCGTGGCATATTCCTTATGGAAGAATAAACGAGATTCACCAAAACTTGGACCCACTACTCGTGAACTACCGATTAATTCGTTCATAACATCACTGATCCAAAACCCTTTGTGAACTACACGTAGCTTCGATTATGCGTCTAATTCATTGGTTACCTGATACTATATTCAGCTTAATTGACCCTTGATTTTCGTGCCACCATTCTTAATCCATTTGGAAATGAAATGAGAATGTTTTGGGCACGAAAAACCATTACTTATCGGCAATGACGTTTTTATGCTACAATGTATGCTTTTCATGATTTAAATTAATCCCCATTTAGAATTATGATATAGGGATTAGGCCCTACATTAGCACGCTTATGTCTGCCAAGTCAAACAATCAAGGCAAAGGTGGATACTTGATTATCACACTTAATGCTGCATTTCAAAGAATAATTAAATAAAAACCATTGAAAATCAAATTATCACAAGGCAATCATAGACTCCCTGAATTCATCATTTGATCACCACTAGAGAATCAGCTCCCTTCTAAGTTCTCCCCTCGGTCCCAACTTAGTCGATCTTTAATTTTCACAATTTTTCCTACTTAATTTTGTTTCTTAAACGAGGAAGCTTAACATATACATTCGATATTATCTTGACCGGCATAAATATTCAATAATGATTCTTTGAAAGTGTGGTGATCAGGGCGTACAACCTGCTTGAGTCAACGAGATTTTCTTTACAACAGTAGGTTGTATGGGAGGTTGTACATAACTTTTCATCGATAAATTTGAAGAGTACGATGGATCTGGATTTTGACATTCGAGTAACTAATTTTCTATTGTATATGAATTTTAGTTTGAGGTGAATGGCTTGAACTAAGAACGTACATAAAGCAAAATTCAACGGCCATTAACATCAACATTTGTGATACAATATCGTTTGCTTACAGGTTTAGTAATGCACCGATCGATTACCAAACATAGTTGTATTAGAATTTTTTGTGTGCCTATGGTGGCTTCTACAGTGACTTTGGACAAAAACGAGCGACCAGTAAGTGGTTGTAATCGACGATTACACTAACATAATCATTTTTATGAATAATTGCAGTCGATGTTACATAAGAGACTTATAAACAAAAAGATCGACTATTTTTTCCAAGTCACGATGATTACAATTTACCATAGTAAACTTCTGACATTTTATCACAGTTTGTTTTCACAAATTCCGTATTTGCGGTGGGGGTTGGGAGTAGACTTGTGGTCATATCATATATAGACGTGAGCATAATAATACCTGCGGCATAAAAAGATAATACAAAATATCAAATCGATGGAACATTGAATACGTGTGCATGAGTGTCGGTGGACCTTAAAACCTATAATCTGGACACTATTTGTCAATTTTAGATCAAATTTTTATATGATTGGAGCAAAGAAAAGGAATTATTTGAAGTCAAATGAAAATACGAAGACTGAGATATATATACTGAATTGTACTGCCAAGAAAGTAGGATGCATGGATGTGGTTAATTATTTAATTTGGGCCGGTGGGACTCCTGAATACTTAAGAGTTTTCTATTAGTGATGATTATGTATGCAACCAAACCAAAGTCCCATTGGTCAAACTCCATGAACTCTTAAAACAAGTTAAAAAAAAAGAGATTAAGGGAATGAATTAAAGCAAAAAAAAAACAAACAAAAGGATTTGGATATATATAGCACAAACTAACATTTCTTATCATCCAATAATTGGATTGGAATGTACATATTTTAATGTGATCGTATGAGTGCTCTCTACACTTAGCCCACATTCATGATGCTCATAAATTTATTTCATTTTGATATATATAATTAGTTAATTACTAAAACGTCCATCGTGATAATACTAGCTAGCTTTGTTGTGACGAATGATATAAATTTGATAAATGATTGGGCTCGTAAATAGAGATGGCAATCAAACTCACAATTATGAGTACTCGATCATTCTCGTCCCAGTCAGCGCGAAGAATCCTTTCATTGATTGGGTATGAGGCAGATAGAGGTAAAACATGCAAAAAAAAATTATAGGGATGTGACGGATTTGATTTTGGCATTCCTTTCCCATATCTTGTTCAGACCCACCCCCACCAAGATTACTTCTTCATATATAAAAAAACATAGGGGATCATATTGTAACATCTCAATGACGGAGGGTAATTAGGAAAAAAGTAGTTGAACTGTAATTGAGTAGCCACTCAAATTAAAGACTATTTTTTTTTCTCAATTATGTCGTCACTTTTTCACTCATTTTCCCTTTGTTAACAATATTTTGTTAGTTTTTATTGTTTACTAGATGTGTCAGAGTTAGAGATGATTTGAATAGTATTCTACATTGTCTAAGAAATTAAATTAATATTTCAGGGTTAGATGCTTTGGCTTTGTATTGAGAATGATTGTGTTTTTGTTAATCTTCTACACTACTTATAATACATTTTAAAGAGTTTGATTTGCTCCATTTCAAATTTCATAAAACGAGAGTGAAAGTAGGAAGGGTATTTTCGTCTACACAATCAATTTTTTATTTCATATAAAAACATATCAATGCTAGGATTTGAACAATGGTCTCTTCCATCAAAGACAAGAATTGTAACCAATTAGACTAGACACATTTGTTGTACTTTATTAATACAAAACATAGAGGAAGTTAAAATTATGAAAAACATAGTACTTTTCTATCACGGTTAGTTAGCCCGCTAAGTCTCCTGTAAGTATTTTGTGGTGTTTGATAATTTTATTTTCATATTTTAATAAATAATTTAGAATTTTTTCTAACTTATAAATGAAGGATAATCTTAAAATCTCAAAACAAATATCATTGGTTGGAATATTGCGCATTGAATTGAAGTGTTGAATGATGACATAAGAACATTGGTACCATACATTTCAAGAAAAATAAACATGACAAACACTGATACCAATTATCTCGACAGTCTATGCTAAAATTCGAATTTGTTTAATCATTCAATTTGAGTGATAGTTTAGTCAAAGCAAGCAAATAATTCACGATTGTGTATGAACAAAAATAAAAACATATGTATTGTATTATAAAAATGTATTTATTTTAACAATCTAAAAAAAACAATCAAGACTTCCATTTACAACCCCTTATTTTCAGCAGTGTAATTAATGAAACAATTTTTATCAACATGATTCAATGTTCAAGCTAAGGTCCAATTATTAATCACCAGTATATATAGTATTCAACTTAGTAAACTATTTCAATATCCACAACTAACTATTAATTATTACTTGCTTTCTGTTTGAGGGTTTAATGTAACACTCTAAGCATTTATTTTCTTTTCTCCAATATTTTTTGCATTTATTTGTTAAATCAACTATGTTTCTAGCTTTCCATTCCTAATTATTCACTGCTTCCTACCAACTTATGGGAATGATGAATATTTTTTTCATGTATAATCTATTGACTATGAATGTTGCTTATTACTTAAATTCAACGGTATCCATGTTAGGTTTGATGTCTCCAACATATTCTCACAATTTCTCGAAAAAGCATCATATCTTGCGATTGATATCATAGTTTTGTTAGGTAAAGTTCAACAAACTCAATCAATATTCGAACTCTTTGAAGTAGCTATGTACATGTGAATATGAAGTACTGAGTAGCTAAACTCTACTTGAGTTAGTACGATTTTTTGAGCTATCAATTAAAATTCAATACATGATTATCTTATTACAATTTAGTCATACTAACTGTGCAGTAGGGGACATCTTATCAAAATTGTATCGAAAGACTCCTTGATTGATCAGTTTCAGGATGTAATCAATTATACCAAATAGAAGTGATAAAATTTATAAGATGCTCTCAAAGTTTGCTATAATTATTGAGGTTCAACAACATGTTAATCGTAAGGTGGTCATTGGGCATTTGTCTATCTCCTAGCTCGCCTAGACACGATTAAACGTTGTAATAAAAATAGTAACTTTTAATAATGATGAATGAAGTAACAGTTCTGAAGCACTTTCATACTTCAGTTCAAATGATTTAACAACAAGCAAAATAACTCTCAAGTTAATAATTTTTTTATACAAAATGGTATAATTAATTCATTTATGAGTTCAAATATATAGCTAATTATAAGCACTTAAATTTTTAAGTTAAAACTCATATGATACAATTGTTTGACGAAATGGTTTTTATCATAGAGTGGTTCTATCAAGAGAGGTCTCTAAGAAACATGACTTACTTTATTATTCCTTGGGTAGATATAATATATATCTTCATCGTTACTTTTACATTGGATTCAATTTAGTATACTTTTTCGTTTAGATATATTATTTTAATGATTTTTTGGGATATAATATATCATTATTGTATGATAGTGTATGATATTATTTCCTCTCATTTTAGGATCAAATTGATGCATTTTCCCCTTTATTTTTCCCTTTTATCAGTTAATAATTTTTATGATATGAAATATCGTGAGCAAAATCTATACACAACAATTTGTGTTTTTTTCGCTTCCTCTTCTCTTGATTAGATATTGTATCCATATTGATTCTTATATTAATTATTGAATTACTACCTTTTTGTTTTGAAGTTTATAACTAAGATGCATTTTTTTTAGAAACATGAAACTAAGATGCATATTGATAAAGAATGTAAGGTGTCATCTTCCCTCTTAAGGCTTAAGCACTACATATCATTGTTTACCTACTGTTAAATCAAAGTCTTTCTCACTTGAGTACGAGCTACAATGACTTTTATTGCTGTTGATTTATCCCAAAATATTAGGTATGTTGCTTTTAGTTTTCGCATTCTTTTCAGTTTGATTTAGCTCTTTTTATGTGTTGCTCTATCAGTTGAACTTGCTTGTTGAAGATCTGCATGCTTCGACTATATTAATGTCACAGTGACTTCTACATGAAATGTCACTCGAAACATGAGTGTGTGATTTAGTTTGTTTCTTATTAAGGACACTCTAAACATATACTTTGTTCCATTATATCATTGAATACACTAAAGGCAGTGGAAAAGTCGAAATATTTTATCGTATACTGAAGATTGATTATGCATGTATGATGTAAAACAACTCTTACCATTGTTCTTCTTAGACTTTTTTTTATATCAATACGACTTCGTTTGAAAATATGTATTTATGTTAGTGTAGTTGACGTTGTTCGTCATTTTTAAAACTTCGTTAGTCAAATACATCAAATACTTTCCTATATTATTAATGGAGAACTTACCAAACTAAATAGTTACTTCAAACCCCAACAACATGAACCATAACAAAAATATATACATACACTTATACATGACAACATGAGAATCAAACTCTCCCGGCCAAGAGGCCGGGCCACAATCTAGTTTTATAATTTATTAGGTTTGTTGAGTTTTAGATATAGGATATTAGATATATTGGGCGAATATTATCCACATCTACTCAAAAACTGCAGGTATAGAAATTGGGTTACTGCACTGACTATTTGAAAATGAGAATGATAAACTCCCGCGCATTGTCATCCTACCGCTAACAGCCTGTTTGGATTGACAAAAAAGTAAGGAATTGGAATTCCATTTCCAATTCCATTTCCATATATTATGTTTGGAATAATAAAAAGGTTGAGAATTGAATTCCAAAGGGTCTAAAATATGGGAATTACAATTCCTATCAAAAGTGATAGGAATTGAGAGAATGAAGATGGAATTAGTGGGACTCATCAATACTTTTTATTATTATGTTGACCCACTATCATTTTACTCTCTTTCTCTCTCATTCATATTTCATTTCCCAAAATAAAACAAACATATTACATTATTCATTATGGTTAAAAGTGCAATTCATTTCCATAGTTGTAGGAATTATACCAAACACTAGAATTGGAAATGGAATTCTATAAAAATAAAAAATTGAATTCCATTTCCATTTCCATTTCTTCCGGAATTGTATCCAAACAGGCTGTAAGTGAAATAGCCCGTGGTTGAAAAAAAAGTA
Source organism: Linum tenue (assembly GCA_946122785.1). Taxonomy (NCBI): domain Eukaryota; kingdom Viridiplantae; phylum Streptophyta; class Magnoliopsida; order Malpighiales; family Linaceae; genus Linum; species Linum tenue. The sequence continues at coordinate 4,405,246 of CAMGYJ010000003.1, forward strand.
ATTAAAATTTTATTTAAACATGGTAATTGGTATCCTGTTATGGGTTTAGGGCTAACGAAACTCCAAACCATAGCCCGGGGTTGAAACGCTAGAAGCCCATTACTTGTCGCTCTACTGCGGAAAACGGGCCTGTGCTTGAATGGGCTCTCTATGATATTCTCGACCCGCAAACAACTTTGTCGACTCTTCGATCCAGAGAGCTGGTCAGCCAATCCTTGCTGGCCCATTCATCCAAGCTGGATTAAATCTTTCCAGCAATGAAAGTAACTAATCTGTTGTGTAGGACTGGTAGGGCACCATCCCCATCTGCAACTGCAAGCACACCAACTGTTCGAAGAAATTCCCATTAGAGCCCCGCCGAACAGAAACCCGATCTGAAACGCTGAAACCATGATTCAGAAGCCGATTCGCCCCTTGGTGACCACCGCCGCTTTCGTTTTCGGCGGATTGGTGGCTGTTAACGTGACTTCCACCCTCGCCGTCAACGCTCTCCGCCACGCCGCCGAACTCAAACGGGTAACCCGAACAACCGATCGTACCAAATTCGTTTCACTCTCCTGGTGCCGTTATATGTAGAATTTTCAAATTCTGAGAGATGGGTTTTCTGTTTTACGTCCTTACCCGCCAGAAAAAAGTTGCTTTGCCATGTGGGGTTTGCCGAGGGAAAGGGTTCTACATCTGCAAACTGTGCAATGGAAATGCGACCCTAGAATGGTCGCCACTGTTCGACCCAGTCGCCATGAACCCTTGCCTCTGCCCTACCTGCGACGGCAACAGGTAAGTCATTCAACCACCACCCAAAATTTTGGACCAACCCCTTTTCAATGCTATGCAAATTAAAGGCAAATTGTACTTTGCTTTGCTTTGCAGAGTCCAGCGATGTTTGAACTGTCTTGGAAACGGCTACAGTTAATTTGCCACCACTCTGCCAGAAGGTTAGGAACAGCAGACTGAGACTGCCATGTTGGCCTAGGGCCAGAAGTGGGTTTCTGTGGCTTTGAATTGGGTAGTAAATGTGTTGGTGAGAAGGGCTAATGAGAAGTGGGTTTCTGTGGCTTTGAATTGGGTAGTAGTGGGAAGTGGGATTTGATTAGCAAGATCTAATCAATTATCAATGATTCCATGTTGTTAATACAACAAACTTAGAGCTGCTCCAAATCAACCAACCATCATACCATTATTGATTTGGGGGTCCTGCTGGAAACCTCAATTATTTGTATTTATTCGATCATGTGAGTTATTATTGACAAAAGTTGCATGGCAATGATATAGGCCAGATGACAAAACTCACAAATGGGGAATTTATATCCTTGTTTTCATGATCCAAATGCAGCAATCATGTGAGGGTGTGTGCCACTAGTTTCTATGTGGTGTAAAGTAGCCCCTTTTATATTAATCCGGTTAGCATGTTGATTGGGTTCGAATCGGCATGAGTTTGACATTTTCCGAACCGTCTAACATGGAATCTAAGTCATTAGATGTATGCGATATTTTTTTCTATAGAAACATCATTGAATGCTTTTAAAGATTGACATTAGAGAACCATTTGATCCAATGATCGATATCAACTTTATCTCATCGCAAACTTATAATTCTTACTACCATTTGGATGAGGTTATGGTCAACAATCTCGCTCATTACTTACACGTGTTGGTGTTATTTTACAATCAAAAAATAATTATCATGTGCGTCCAACACCTATGAGTCATAGTTCAAAATAATGTGCTTAAGTTTACGCTTAGGTGTGCCTAGGTGCTAGACAACGTTAAAATACCTCTTGCCTAAGGGTTTTATGGCTGTTTAGATATCAAGAACACCACGACGGAGAAAGTTGACACCTAGACCTAGGTGTTGCCCGGGTGTAACCAGGTGGAACTAGGCGATCAATATCAAAGGGAAAAATTAACATCATCTACAGACTACAAACTCTATCCTCTCTCTCAATTTTTTAGGAGCCAAACAACTTTCTGTTTCTGACCTATTAGACTGGTACTTTTGTTTCCATTGCATATACATATTTAAACGATACCTAAATAAAGGCTCAACGCCTGCGTTATGCCTATCTCCTTTCTTGAACCCTATGACCACAAAGTCGTGCAATCCAATAATGACAATCTATGGCGACCCTAGCCCTTAAGAACCTAGCAGAATTCCTTTATTCGTTGAGTTGGATCGACAGATGGATTGTGAACCATGTGAGAGCAATGACAAGGCAGTGCAATTGGGCAGCTGCTATCTGGAGGAACCAATCATCAAAACCTCCACATAAAGCCTGCCCTACGACTGCTCATCATCACTTCACAGCACAGAAAACACACTGGCACCAGAAACCACTCTGTCTCTCCCTGTCATAAGTCATAACTTCTGTTGTCCCACCTCCCTCCATTGACAGAAAAGAAGAGCACATGAAGAGCACATTCCCCCCCTTCATGATTTCTGCCTACAACAACACGACACCTCCGAAGTGTGCTCCATGTTCCATGGGAAATGAAGTTAAACAAATAAGTTAAATCAAATAACAACCCCCACTATCAGTTTTACACACATGACTTCCACGTTAGGACTCCGGCTTCTTTGGGTTGGTGCTGTTGTGGTTGTGGTTGCTCTTCGGATGCTCTGTTTTTTGGTTCCCAATCTTGAATTCTCCTCTTTCCCTCCATAAAGTTTGAATCTTTCTTGGTTTCAGGGCATTGGGTAAAGATAACATTTACTTCTGATGTGCATTTCCTTCCTTCGAGGCGCTATGGGATATGGATATCCTAATTCCTAGTTGACTTCAGGGAGATCGGGGGCGTGAAAGCCATTAAAATATGTGACATCGCCGGCTGACTCCACGCCATTTGAGTTTAAAAGGGCTTTTAACTACGAGGCCGGCAATTACTCTGTTCCACTAAGTCAAGTATCCATTGAGGAAGGCAAGGTATTGGACTTTGTTCTCCTGCCCTGTTTGTAAACAGCAACATTGGACCAGTCGATTATCAAGTTGGGAAATAAATTAGTCACTAAGAATTGCATCATCACAAAGTTGGGAAATAAATTAATCACAAGAATTGCATCATCACCCTATGTAAGATAAACAGATAATACATGTGGCATTGGTCGGGTCGGGTCGGGTTGGGAGTCGGACGGACACCAAAGTTACCGAGTTCATCTCTTTTTATATATTGTCGAATCGAATTCTGTTTTGTCGATAGCGAATGATCAAGCCGTTGAAATGATTATGGTGTCGGATTCATCTCATCGAGATCTCATATCAATTCTATCCACCATTTTGTCAAAGGTTCATTTGAAAATACCTTTCGCTCTTATAAAATGAACGGACGAATATATAGGAACAACCGATATTGAAATTACGTCATATACTTGCCTTAAGCATTAATCATCAGAAGTCAATAGTACATTCTTGCCTATTAATGATGGTTTCAACTCTACGTATTCATCATTTTCAAGACCAAAACAAAAAAAGACTTGTATTTATCAGTTTGACTTGTTATTGTATTAGTTGTTCTCCTATCACCATCCGTCTGAACTCTATGAACCTGTTTTTTTCTCTAATGGAGTTTGATTGTCACACAAATATTATGAATTTATGATGAGAAAAGCATATGGCGTGTGGACTTTTTGAGTTCATTGAGCAACCCTAGAATGTACCAATACACAACTACAAATCATAAGGTGGCCATTTGCCTGGCAGGCTAACTTCCAAGTCTATAAGAAAGGTACAGTTTGACATGAGTTTGGTCTAATTGTGTTTGTGCTATCGTATCGACTGTTATAATATGGTTAAATCACATTTTTCGTAATCATTTCACCATAAATTTGATATCAAATCATAAGTGCTTATAAATGGTTTGTCAAATATATTACTATTATTTTTGCATTATTAGTTTTGCTGATTTAAACTTCAATATGATTTTACCGTCAATGGATTTGTAATTAAAACTATTACGTTATTTCCTTTCTCGATTCAGATGCATACTCTTTTATGTGGTTTGGAATCTTACCCATTTGCTTTGAAACATTTTGAAACCCCAAATTTAAATGACAATTAACAAACAAAAAATCCAAAACGTATACTACTAATCTACTACGAATCTTACCCATTTGCTTTGAAACATTTTGAAACCCCAAATTTAAATGACAATTAACAAACAAAAAATCCAAAACGTATACTACTAATCTACTACGCAACATTTGTAACGACGTGGAATAACAAACAACCGACTTCTCAATCCAATAATAAGGAAGCAAACAATGCCAAGCTTTTCACTGCATGCTATTCCAATCATCCCCTAATAGTAAAATCCTAACCCTCTTCCTTTCTTTCTTCCATTCCTTTATGTTGGTTTTTGAATCTATACATATGGATTGTCAATCATGTGAACCAATCACAAAAAATCCCCCAAAAAACAGCGTATAATCCCAGCAAAACAGAGTATAACCCAAATTTACACCAATCCCTCTGTTCAAAACTTCTTCTTTCCCTCCTCCCCGCACATGAACGCAGACGCCACACTCGCCTTCATGCTCTCCACGATCTCCGCCGCCGAAGGCCGCACGCTCACCGCCAGCCCAACACATTTCCTCGCCATCTCGAACATGGCCTCCACTTCCCCCAAATCGAACTCGCTTCCCAATTTCGGATCCACCAATCCCGCCAAATCCCCTGCTTTTTCATCGCCGCGTTTCCTAATCACCGCCGCCAAAACCTCCCCTTTCTCCTCTGAGAACGCCTCCCGGCCCGTCACCAGCTCCAATACGATCACCCCAAAACTGTAGATGTCGTTCTTCTTGGAAGCCAAACCAGTACGCAGATAACACGGGTCGGAGTAACCCAGCGAGCCCATCATCACCAATTTCTTTCCCCTCCTCGGCCCGCCCACCGTGGCCACGGCGGAGGAGAACCCCATTTTCGCCGACCCGAAATCGCAAAGCTTGCAGCTTTGCTCCCCGTCGAGCAAGACGTTGGACGCCTTGATGTCCCCGTGTACGATTGGGACGTCACCTACGTTGGAGTGGAGGTAATCGATTGCTTCGGCAAGTTGGTACGCAATCGCCATCCTTTTGATCCACGGGAGCGGCCGCCGGCCGCTCCCGTGGAGGTTCTCCTGTAATGTTCCATTGGGAACATACTCCATTACCAGCGCGCCACCTGAAGATAAAAAGAAATTGTTTCAATTAGCTTGCGTGAAAATTGGGACAAGCCCAAATCGAAATTCAGAACTCCAGATCTTAAAAAAGAACACACCTTTATCGTCGGAGTAGCCCAGAAGCTTGACAATGCGCCGGTGGTGGAGGCGGAGGAGGATATCAAGCTCCTGACTGAACAGCGGGCTGAGATAATCCCCTGAGCAGCTCACCTTCACCGCCGCGGAACCGGCAGCCAAATACACGTTGCTGAACCCACCGGATCCAATCAAGCACTCGAAATTCCGGGTCAGCTTCTCAATCTCGTCCCACCCGTACCTCGCCGGAGAACAATCGTCGTAATCCCCTGCTCCTCCTTTCCCTTCCTCCTCACTCTCAACCTCTCCCCAGCAGCAGGAATCGTCTGAAACCGCCGCAACCCTGTCCCCGTTGGGTCCACGGCGGCGCCGGGTGTTAAAACAATTGGGTATACAGCCGAACGCCATGGGAGAGACGAAAGAAAAAACAGAGGATCAGGAAAACAGAGTAGTAGCGAGACAGAGAGACAGAGAGAGAGGAGACTGTATGGGGTGAGTAGGAAGCAAAGGGCTTATAAGGGGAAGGGAGAGAAAAAAAGCTGTCGGTAGGCAATCGGCGGTAGGAAGGGGACAAAGGAGGAGAGTTGCAGTGAGCGGAAAGGAAGGGACGGAGGAAGAGGAAGAAGGAGAAGTGGAGGAGACTTGAGAGAGGGAGAGAGAGCTCAGCAGCTAAGTAGTAAGTAGAATGGGGAAAGGGAACAAAAAGAAATGATTTTGGGAAAAGATGGGCCAACCAACGGGGCCTGGGGCCCAATCTGTGTAGGGTAACCCTACGGGCCGAATTATAAGACACGAGGTTTTTTTTTTAATAAATAATAATTTTGGTGAAATAAAAACAAAAAGAGAGAATGGTGGAGAGAAAAAGACTGTTGATTGTTGAATAAAGAAAGGGAAAGAGGGCTAGGAGATGAGATGAACCAAGGCAGCAAGCAAAGCAAAGCAAAGGTAAGCACTCGGATAAGTACTTTTCTGCTACCACCCGGCAGTGGGATTTAGACCTTGATCCCGATTTTTCTTATTCTAATTTAATTTTGTGATGGGATTAGGAGGGGTGTATCCTTCACACGGTCACCACCAAACATCTTTTCCTAAATTGATTATTGTTGAGTTTGATTGACAAGTTTGAAATCTTTCTAAAGTTGATTTTATCAAAGTTCGAGATAAATTATCATTAGTGATCGTGCGAGTTAAAAGTTAGTTTTTTGAAAGTCGAAGAATCGTGTTAATTGGGGGTGAGTTAAGAAGGAGGGACATGAGAAGGGAAAATGTGAACATGACCTGTTGTGATTCAAGGTTACGTGAAGGAAATCAATTTACGTTTTTTAGATAGATTATCCATTGATAGTATTTATTATCGTGGAAATCTCTTTTAGAACTTTGGATTTTGTATGTATGGATGGAATATGTTCTTTACAAGAATTGCAATTTGTGATGCGTGTAGTTAATTAGAATGATGCATAAGGCGTGAGAGTAAGGAAAAAACTTTAGAACTGATATATTTTATGATCGCAAGTTAATATATTTTTTTACTTAAACTGAAAAATGAATCAACTTATTTTCGTGTAGTGTCTATGAGGTAAGGACTCTTTCATGAATTTAGATTTTGGGATGATTCTTTGCTTAATGATTTTTTGGGGATGATTTGTCGGGATGAAATTAAATTAACTCACGTAATGGAAATAAAATCATATTTCATATTTGTGTGTTTGGTAAATGATTACAAGTTAATATAAAAGCATGTTTATCATTTTATTATGTGATTGGTGATTTAAAAGACGTGGAATATTTAAAAAAATTGTCGTCATTAGGGATTCTGTCTATCTAGGTAGGAATTATTGTGGGGCCCGCTTGAGGGGGGAGTGAGTGGGATTTTAAGTAAAGTAATTATGGCGGGCACGTTGGCTCGCGTGTAAAATGCTTGTAATTTGGAGGCCCAAAAGAAGAAAGGCACAGTCAGGCTACTGCTTCAAATGGGCCGAATATAGTGACTGGGCTGAGAAGAACACAGTTTGTGGCCTATCAGATAAATCTCGGTCCGTTTTGTCGTGTGTAATTAAGTTTAGAACAAGCCCACAAAATTTGAAGGCTAAGCCCGAGATCACCGATGTGAATGTTTTTTTTTTTATCGGAACCTGTAGTCAGCTTTTATTGATATGGTAAAGTTACATCATCAATTCTAAGTTGATCAAGCAGATTCAACGGGGGTCTATCAAACCAAACTTCCGCTCTATCCCATAACGTTCTTGTATGCGCCATAATATGCGCAGCTTCATTTGCCTTTCGGTTTACATATTGAACCGTCCCACCTCCTGTCTCCTCTAGTAGCTTGCTGATATTCCTGCAGATCACCCCGAGCTCCGTTTGTATTCCTGTTGATCGTCTGACACCTGCTACCACATTCACACAATCCAACTCCATGATCGGTCTCGCCATTTGGTGCTGTCGCGTAAGCTGTAATCCAAACTCCACAGCGAGTGCCTCCCCCATCATCGGATCCTGTACTCCCCTAACCTGTTTTGCTGCTGCCATGACAAATTCTCTCATGTGATTGCGAACCACCACACCCAGTCCTACACCTTCAGCTCCAATCCCCGCGTCCATATTAATTTTCATTCTTCCCTCTACCGGTCTTGTCCAAATATGACTGCCGCCATTCGTGGGATTCACTTCAATATTAGCTTGGTGCATCCGATACTCGTCCAGGAAAGCCTCTGCCCAGGGAACTATCTCCATCTCTTCCATCTTCGCACCATTAAAAAGGTGGGCATTCATCTCCTTCCAAAGTATCCATAAAAGGACTACCCAGTCCTCTAATACATCTTCTGGAACCGCTTTTGCTACCTTCCAAAACCATTCCAAACAGCTTGACTCATCTCTTAATTCGAAACAGTGGGCAACACGTGAGGCCCTCCAAAGTCTGCTACTCCACGTACATTGATAGAACAAATGCACTTGCGTTTCCACTTGATTGCAAAAAGGGCACGAGTCTCCTCGCCTGGGGTTGCGCTTACTCACCTGCTCGCCAGTAGCTAGAGCCCCCCTCATGAACTTCCACATAAATATCTTAACCTTTGGGGGAATGTTCATCGCCCAAAGGCGATTCCACATGGCTGGCTCCCCCACGCTGCGATCACCCCTCTCGATTTGGTGCTTCCCCAGCCAAGTTCTGTACCCATCACGGGCCGTATACATACCATCTTTACTATCCGCCCAGATCATGCGATCCGGTTCCCCCAAATCTCGTAGCGGTATTTGGCGGATGGCATTCACCATGTCCGCTGAAAAGCAACTCTCAAGCACTGTATTATCCCACTGCTCCGTACCTTCTTCGAACAGGTCACGTACCACTGCATCCACCGGAAGGCCAGTCGGGGGGGATTGGATAATGAAGTCCGGCGACGATGGTACCCAGCGGTCGCCCCAAATTCTCACCGATGCTCCATTCCCAATACGCCAGCGCAGTCCATCCACCAAAAATTCTTGCGCGCTCATGAGGCTTCGCCAAACATAACTCGGTCTCCCTCCCACCCGCGCATCTAGAATCGAATCTTTCTTGTGGTATTTTGCTTTCAACAGCCTTGCCACGAGAGATTCCGGTCGGGTGTAGAGATTCCACACTTGGCGCGCAAGGAGGGCTTTGTTGAAACCACGAAATAGGGGTGGGCGTCCGGTTCGGTTTTAACTCTCCGAACCAAACCGAACCGACCTCGAACCGACCGAAACCGAATTTCCTTCATTTCGGATCGGGATTCGGATGCAAAATTCTTCTAATTCGGAATACATGGTGGTACCACCCGAAACCGAATTCCGTTTTCCGAATCGTAAACCGAAATTGTTTATAAGCTGGTAATGGGCCAAGGGACAAGGGCTGCAAGCCCAAACCCAATTGAAGAAATCCAGCCCAGCAGCCAGCCTCCCATTGGAAACAAACCCAGCCCAGCACCCAACCCAAAAGAAACAAACCCTAACCCTCTCCGCCTCTCCTCTCGGACTCGCCCTCTGCCCCTCTCCTCTCCACTCTCCAGAGTCTCCTTCGAATCGATCGTGAATCGTCCCTCCACAGCTCCACTCCACTGCTCTCCACACTCCACTCCATTCCGTTCCGTCTCCCGAACCTCAGTCGCCGTCGCCGCCGCCCTCCCATCACTGATTGCCAGTTGCCGCCACGCCTGCCTCCCAACAACAACTCGAGTCTCGAGAGTCGCCGCCCTCCATCTCTGCACCATGAGTCACCGCCGGCGCCGGGGGTAGCAGAGCAGAGCACGACAGCCACCACCATCCAGCTTCCAGCAGTGCAGGCGCAGGCCCCCATTGTCGCCCCTCGTCGACGGCAGTCGGCAACTGACCACTGAAAAATCACCACAGTAGCCATCTGCCCATTTCTCTCCATCGAAAGCCATGAGCACCACCAATCGAAAATCCAGCAAACGAAAAAATCCTGGCAGCTCTTCTCACACTGACGGTCCAAATATTGCAACCGAGAATGTTCATGTTTTGGTAACTATCTATTTCCATTTTCCAGTTTTGAAATGATTTTGAGTTTGCGATTTTACTATCCGATATTTGGAAACAATCATTCATCAATATGTTCCATTAGTAGTAGTGATGTCTATTCTGTAAAATGAAGCTAGCTAGCATAAAAAAAAACCAAGAAAAAAGACAGCAGATGAACCAAGAGATGATAAATGGACTTTGGAGTTTCAATTTATGTTTTTAAGTATGATGTAATTTATCTTTTCATATGGTAGACTTTGATGTTTGAATGGTGGATTTTGGTATTTGTACTTGTCTTGAATTTTAGAATGGTTGACAATTGATGTTTGAGACTTTGTGTGCTTATTTGTTGTCTCAAGTTCCTCTAAAAAAATGAGGCAGCAGCTGCCATAAACAGATGAGCAGGGCATTCACAAACATACAGCAGGTCATTTTCGGTTTGAGCACCGAACCGAACCGGTCTATAATTCGGTTCGGGTGAACCGAACCAAATTATATTCCGGTTCGAGTTCGGTTTGGCCATTTGAGGAAGCAGCCGACCCGGTATCCATCTTTTCGGTTCGGTTTCGACCGAACCGAACCGATGCCCACCCCTACCACGAAGGTCCCTGAAGCCCATACCCCCTTGTGCTTTTGAACATATCAAGGCTTCTCTCGCAACCCAGGATATTTTCTTCTCCTGGCCTTTCTGTCCCCACCAGAACTGGGTAATTAAGCTATGGATCTCATCGATAATTCCGTCCGGTACTTTGAACACCGACATAATATAGGTTAACAAAAAAAAATTAAATATTTATCAAATCTTTTGACTTGACAGTGACGTGGCGCGTTGACCGTTAGTCAACGCGTTTGATCGTCGAAGTTAACGGTCAAAAGTCGGATCTGGCCAAATTGTTTATTTTGGTGTATAGTTCGGGCCAGGATGTTATAGATCGAAAAGATTGGCCAGGATGTTTATTTTGGTCAAAGTTCAGGCCATACGAAAATATTAACCCCAACTAATAAGAGTGCTTTGTTTATTTTTTTGGTAGTTGACATACTTTCTTGATTTCTTATTTTCATTGTTGGATTTTATTTCTAGAGATACAATCAAAATGGGAAAGAAATAGAAACAAATTCAAAGTTTGCATTAATAATTAATATGTTTTCATTTAACCGGAATGAATAAGAAATTTTTCAAAAAATAACAATTATTGCTCTGTCAAGTTTATATTCAGACATTTAGGTATATACATAAGAAAGAAGTGAGTGTTTGATAGCAAAAAACATATAGTCATATGGTTAATTTTTCAAAGTCGATGGATTGTCAAACGCTCATTTTCTCTTCGACCATCGTTTATATTTTGTTTAATTGAAAATATTAATATTTATGTTTGTTCTTGTTTTTTTTTCTTCATCAAAATGTAACTTATTATTAAGTTTTAATAAAAATGAGTAGAAAATTTACTTAATCAGATTTAATCAGCTTGGGTTAAACAAATACAATATATGTCACTCTCTGTTTACATCTTTATAGTTTGTTTAATTGGAATTAAAATTATTACTTAGGTGTGTGTTTTTTGCTTAAATCTTTCCTAAAAATTAACTTATTTTAATTTTAGTAAAAATGAGTAGGATTATTAAAATAAGAGAGAGACAACTTCATTTTGGTCAAAGTTTGTACACTAAAACGATGAACTAAATTTTTTGTACAAACAAAAAAATTAGTTAATGAGCTATTTATGGAGTTATCTCTCTCTTCTTTTAATAATGTTTTCTTTTATTCAATAATTCTTTTTAATTTTCATATTATATCTATATTTGTAGAAAAAGATGTTTATAGAGTGATATATCACATTTAGTTAAACAAAAAATATATTATTAAACTTGATCAAGTAAATTTTCTACTGTTTTTACCGAAAGTAAATAATAAGTTATATGTTATTGAAAATTTTAAACAAACACACACATAAACAATAATATTTTCATCGATTAAACAAAATATAACGATGGAAATAGAGAAAATAACTGTTAGAAAATCAATCTACTTTAAAAAATGAACTATGTTATTTTATATTTTTGGCTATTAAACACTCTCTTATTTAGAGATGGCAACTAAACCCATGGTCGCAAGTACCCAACCGTCTCCGACCCAGTCAATACGGGGAATCTCCGCATTGATTGGGTATGGGGCTAACCCGCAAAATTTTTGATGGAGATGGGCGGATATGCTTTTGAAATCCTCACCCCCATACCCAAACCCACCCCACCAAGGATATTATGTTATATGCAGAAAATATAACATCCACTTATGTAATTGATGGCAACCAAACCGTAATTTCATCCACTTATGTATCAGTTCCATAATTTTGAGCAGGTAGTACCCATATTTTTTACATATTTTTTATGGTGAGTAGTTGATGGGGCGGGTATTACCCATGGCCATGGGTATCCGAAAACCGCGGGTATGGAGATGGGTTTGTATTTTGTAAAACCTTCCACCGTATGGGTATGGGGCGGGTATGAGTTTAGGTATTTGAAAATGAGGATGGTGATGGTTTAGGCAAACCCGCCTCATTGTCATCCCTTCTCTTATTTCTAATTAGTATATCTATAAAATAAAATAAGTATTATATAGTAAAAGGTCTGGATAGAAACTTGATGATGTACACGTCTTATATGAGACGTGAGTGTTAGAGAAATCTTTGTTGACGATCTACGATAAACATTATGTTTCATCAACCACTGACCTAGCATTAATCAAACATGGGTTGACAATTTTCGTTTAATAGTTGAATGTCTTTTACATTAAAGACCTTTATAGTTAGAAGACTCTAAACCAAGCTATTAAGTTAAAAATGAAGAATCTTTATAAGCATGAGACCAACAAGGCAATTCTAATAAGTCATTTGGTTGCATGGTTGAGTATGTGACTCCATACCAAATTTTGGCAATAAAAAAAGATTTGATCATATCAAAACAAAAATGTTAGTTTGTAACCGTAAGCAATATGTATATAGATCGAGTTATCCTATCCTCACAATTTTGTTACGTATTCCATTGAACGAGGTGTGTTCAAAGGTCTTAATTAGGGTTACAAAATAAAGTAAACTCTTTATATACGTTTAAATATTAACAATAGATGTGTCTATAATACATCCAAGAATTCATCTGTGTGAAATGTCGCAAAAATTGTATGAGTTTTAATTTTTTTAAAATATTAACTTTGTCAAAAAAAAAAATTAATTCTTTAAATGATACGACGTTTTTATTGCACCTATATCTATGTGCATTGTAGTTGTTGACATCATTTATCAATTATTAAGATATATAATGCACATTTTTGTTCCAGAAGTAACACAAAAAATAAGGAAATTTTGCAAATGCACATTAAAAAAGTTGGAACGTTATACACTAAAGGATCATGTGAAGACGAGAACCCTTGAAAGTGTGTGAGAGTGTATTGGTTTGAGATTCTTACAAGCCAACATGTAGACAACAACCATGGGTTGAAGGTTACTACAAATTTCAAGAATTAGCAATTCGTACAAATTGAGTAAATAAAATTTAATAGCTATACCTTTCAGAATTTTCAATATTTTAACCAAATATTTTATATTAAATATGTTTGTATCGCATCAAAATATTAATTATTTTTATGTTATTTTTAATAATTTTTTAAATCTTTTCTTAATTAAAATACACATTTTTTTGAAAGGTATAACTATTAAATTTTGCTAACAAAAATGCTAACTGGGAGTTGACGTTTGGCTAATACTTTGTATTTTGAAAAGGATGATTGATAATTTTAAAGTTTGAAAGATTTGGTTAATAAATTGTATTTACTCTATTGTATAAGATACTAAATTTGAGTGTCTTGATAGACAAATTTTGACATAAGATCTTCAACAGAGATTTAATGAACATTCACATAAAAATGAGTTAAGATTAGATAATTTGATCATCGTAAGGAGTATGACGTGTGTCAAGTTTCACTTGGGATAAACACATTTTATCCAATAATCAAGTATTTCTATCCAATAATCTGGACTCTTAATAATTGTTTGAGAGTTTGTCCTAACTCGAGAATCACGAATTGTTAATTTGTTATATGTTTTATAATATTAGAAATTTGAGTGGCTTGATTAACAAACTTTTGTATATATTCTAAATGTGACGTGATAAACCTTTAAAATGTGATTTATGATTGGAGAATCAAAACCTATGAACAACATAGGTGGGTGTGCTAAATATTGAGAATTTTTAATATGAACATATAACATACTCACTTATAAGGTATGAGCATTAAAAAAGTTAGAAGATTAAAAAAAAAAAATTAAACATATAGATAAATTAATTTCTATAAATGATGAAATGAAATTTTCCGGGTAAAAACAGAAGGGTAAGATCTCAACGAAGCCTCCTGGCCTCTCTCTCAGACTCGAGCAAGGTGAGGATGTCGCCTTCTCTCACTGGACCCTTGACATTCCTCATGATGAAGCGGTTGGGGTCGTCCATGAACTTGACTCTGACCTGAGTCACCTGCCCCCTGGATCCAGTACGGCCCATCACCTTCACAACCAAAGCGTGCTTGGTCTGAGAGTCCATCCTGCTGCACAAGTTACAAAATGGTAGTAGAGTTAACGAGGATACCACTGCGTGAAGAGTTATTAACACAGGATGATGATATTTACAGGACATCAGCTATCATATCAACAGGCACCATAGTGTTGGATCTATGCTACCAATGTCACAAGCAGCAAATTCAATTGGCTCAACAGATGAAACAAACCTAAATGACCAGCTTAAGTGCGGTAGACAACCTAACACAATTGGTATATTACAAATCGCAGAGCATGATGATCATAGTTACAGATGCCACCATCATAACTAAATTCATCATTTGAAATTAGCATGCCCTAGTTTTCTAGTTTAAGTAACTCAACTCATAGTTATCGCAAACTAAACTCAAATGGGGGAATCAGCATCAGCTAAGACCATAATCCAACCACTAACAGAATAGTGCAAATCGCACCCAAAGACAATTAGAAACCAATTCCTCAGAGAATGCGACCGTACTCCAACCACCACCAGATTCGTTCAAATCCGAGCACAAACAATCTGTCCATATAATATCGATTCCTGGAAGGCGAACACGAAATCCGGAGTTTTACAAGCAATCATCAAACATCACTCAGCAAAAACCTATCGATCGATCTCTCTACAGGTTTCATCATCAGACAACCAACCAACAGGCAAGTCGAAGTAAAAACTCCGCTCAACAACACAGAGCTTCACGATCCACCATAGCCACAACAAGAATGAAGAAAAGGATCGGTGGACGTTGGAAGCTTGAACAGAGATACAAAAAGGAACGTGAGTGGAAAGAAGCAAAGCAGAGCTTCAAGAAAGAACGAACCTTACGAAGCTTAGAGGAGACTCAACGAAGAAGAGCAAGGATAGCGGCTGAGGCTGAGGCGGCTGCTGCTGCTAGGTTTCGCACGCAGATGTTGGAGGAGGCAGGCGAATGAGTCTTTAGGGCTTTTGTAAGGAGGAGGATGAAGGATCCTCAAATTACCTTTCGCCCAATGATCGACGTTACCAGAGTAGGGGTAGTATGGTAGTTGGCACCGATCTGGCTGGAGGTTGGTTTACCTAATCTTCTCGGCCAATGAGTTTATTTGGCCCATGTTCGTAATTATTGGGCCTAATTACTCCTGGCCTCGCCTCGCCCGCCAGTCACATGCGCTTATCGTCGGGTTTTAAAATTTCTAAACTCTTTACTAGTTGCCCGCCCGATGGGCGGCGAGTGTTATCTGTTTGTACTTTTCCTTTTATTATTTGTTATTTTTTCAATGGTATCATATTCCTAATTTTCATAATTATTTGTTATTGTCACCTATTATCACTGACTTATCTGATATGAGGGCCGCTACATTTACTCTATGTTTTAATGATGATCAACAATAAAGTCAAACAACGCTGTAACTTCATTGCCGCTTGGACCAACAATTGTCAACTTCATAAGTTGTACATGGTTTAAGCTCGTGTACGCCACCTTACCGAACTCCTATAGAGTTGGTATTTAGACCATGTATTAACGAAGTTTGGCACATGATGCTATACCATATTCTCTAATAGGTGAACCACGGTCTCTAACTCTCTAATCCAAATCGTACGATTCATTTAATGAAAAATAATAACCATCGATTCTTATTTGTCAAAATATATTAACATAAAAATAATAGGTATGAATGAAGGTGCATATTACACCTCGAGTGTACGCTAGCCTTTTTCACCATTATATCAAAGTACAACAAAACTATTCTGCTATGCTTCTTACCTTCAACATTGTACGAATGATATCAAAGCAAATGTTAGTTATTGAGACACTTTGTCTTCACTTCACATTATCATCCAATATTAAATATGTGACTGACTGTAACTGGAATTGTGTGACTTAATACAAACATAAAGGCGCTATGTTGTGCAGGCAGTATAATAACTGAATTTACAGGACATCGTCATGATATGATCATGCGTTGATTTTATAGGACACCGGTCCAGGTACATCCCACCCTGGTATACATGACATCGGTTAGGGTATGATTCACAGTGGATTTATAGGATACCAGTCTAGGTACGATCTGTGGTGGTATGCATGACATCTACTATACTACCTGAGGAATGTATGACTTGGCAAATTAAGATGTAAAATGCAATGAACCTAACCATGCATGTGATTGAATCCTTGTATAAATATTACTTATGATGTGGTTAAGTGATGACTTTCTATGATGTGATATATGAAATGTGCATGGCGATGATAATGGTTTTCTATGGTGTTTTATACAATGATTTAAGATTGGATGATATGATGTTTTGCTATGTTGGGACAGGGGTTACATGGTAATGCAGTATGATGTGATATTTGATGCATACATGTTTAAACATTGAGTTATCAAGAGACTGAGTGATGGTCCTTATGTTGTGATGTATGAATTCTTTGAGTTTGAGATGATGAATGTGATATGGCATGTGGTGATGAATGGATGTTTATATGACTGAATAAGATATAGCATATCGCATGTATCTTGACAGTTAAGTTAAGGTAGAAGGCCTGGGAGGTGGGTGACGGAAAACTGAATACTCCATGTTCTGCCATGGTCAATGGGAAGGACAATAAGTCATTTTGAACTATACTCTTAAAGGTAACGGAGAAGATATAGATCATTATCTTATGAGTTAGGTTGTCCGGCGAGTATAACTGGTTACTAAAAACAGTAATAGTAATATATGTATTAGGGTGTCATATTAAGTAAGTATTAAAATAGTTATTTACATATCAACCATCATATATCCAATAGTTTAAGATTCGTAAACAAATCAAGATTATGCCACATCAGCTTTTGCTCATCCCACAGTTACTCGCTAATCTTTAATAAAATGATGCATTTAATTCAATGGTTTTCTCCATTCAATCTATTAGATATCTCTGGGCATTTACTCCTCATAGCCGAGTCCAATGTAATTTGTTAATTGCTTTCTTCCTCTCCTAGCAACTTAAGTTCCCTTTTTGGGACTATGCAGGAACGACCCAATTCTCTTATAGAAGAAAGTTGAATAATTACTAATTAGAAAAGGAAGAAAGAGAGTATACATAAGAAAGGAAGCATATTTTTGTTTCCGCCAAAAAGAATTTGTCCATTATTCCACATGAGTACCAAACTTAACACAACTTTTAATATGGTTTAATTTTCATTTAATTATTGTACTCAATACCCATTATGTAAAGGTTATAGATCACAGTTATTTTTTTACTTAACAGTTAAATTATACGTATTATGCAGTGTTAATTTTCATTATGTAAAAGGACCGTCAATTAAGTAAGCCTTTCATGATGACATTGTACAATTGTTATGTACAGTACACATTCATTACGTAAAGATTACAAAAGATATCTATTTGTTATGTAGCAGTTAAATTTGGAGCGTTACATAAGGCTTCCACAATGGCTTAACAATTTACGTAACACAAGGTTAATATTCATTACGTAAAAGTATAATCCATCACGTACGGTTATGTAATAACATGTTACAATTGTTACGTAAGAAAAGTATACATTACATAATCATTGCGTAATGTCTATTGTATTTTACGTAATACGACCTATAAAACCTGCTATAGTTTGGGTAAAAAAATTTCAGTTACCTGACGTCAACGTAGTGTAGGAATTTCCAAAACTATTACCCACCTTAAACGTGAGCATAAAATAATAATAGACACATAGTAGTCTTCTGGTATTACAAACTAAATAAACAACAATATATAAGTTATGGAAAGAATATGTAATTTGGGTTTTACAACAACTCTTTTGAGTGTTCTTTGATTGGTGTCGACTTACACATTTGAATTTTTGTATTGTGGATCATACACATATGAAATACATGACAAATTTTATTTAGTAGTATCAATTAGTGTTGTATAAATAATTGTGCATATAGAGTGTATTAAAAGTTAATGGAGAAAGGTGGTGGTTTGCATTGTGCATAGATTTGGGGCTATGCACCTAAACTACTCCCGACAATCTAAATAACAATGAACATTTGTCTTCCAAAAATTAAAGAAAATTTGCATATATTTTTACTTCTCTCATCCTACTATTGTTCAAAAAATATAAATTTTCTCTGTCACATTTTTCCTCCAACAAACATCTATAGTCATATGTATTTCCACTATGTTAAGATCTCTTTTGTTCGTAAATCCATTAAAATTTGATTACCCTCAGCAATTTGCTTCTACTTCATTGTTGACACGGGGATCATTCAAACATCCTGAGTTGCCATATATTTGTAGAATTTTGTACTTAAACTTCGCTCAAGATGCCATCATTCCCAACCTCAGTTGGATTTGCACGATCTAACCTCTCCAATAGATTTCCAATAGCAAAGCTTCATTTTTTCAGTCAAAATACAACAATTATTGTATGTTTGTCACTATCTAAGTTATGTGATGTGTTTGTTAAAATGTCTATAAGAAACTCGACTATAAGGAGGAACATTACAGTTACTGTTAGTACCCTTCTTTTTTGGGTGGTTTGTTACTGAACTAATATTGGATGGTAATATGAAGTGGATTTAGAGTGTTTTCATAACTAACATTTAATTTTTATATCATTTATAAAAATTTAAAGGTAAAATAGAACTATGATTGTATAGTTTGGGGTGTAGGACTGCAACTATACCTTGATTATATGCTTATGAGATGCAATTGTCTGATCATTTTTGTTAATTTAAATCATTTTTATTTATCGGGTGTTTAGTTATCAAACATGTCAATCTTTCACTTGAACCTCCTTCAAGTAAATGTCAATGTCGTGTGGCTCTAATGTCTAAGATAAAAAGTAAATTTAAAAAAGAATTAAATGCCACTCCCAAAGTCTTACTTTGTTGGAAGAAAGTAATTAAGGCGAACTTTCAGCCACTAGAGAGCCCCATAAAATTCTTAAAGTTTTAGTATCATCAAACAACAAAGTTCCAAAATATTATCGAGAGTGTATTAAGAACTGTGATGATATCTTAATATTTAGTCATATGGGTAGTAAGATTGATCATAGTTTGAATGATGAGGGCATGTTATACTTAATTTTAATTATGGATAATTTATCATTGATTTGAGACTCTACTGAAATGTAAGATACAAATCGTGCGTGATGAGTTATACATTCGTGAGATGGAGAAATAAGTTCAAAGTCCACTCTATTCAGTCATGAAATATGATAACTAATTTAAACTCTATACGTAAAGTTGTCACCAAGTTGAAGGATATGTCATATGCTTTTTAACATTTGGCTTAAATATATAAATACATAAAAGATAAAATCAATGAAAGACCATGTACTAACTCATGAAGTTGAAATTTTTTTGTCAATCAAATAAATGAATATGATCTTCCACGTGGCGATGAAGTCGTGACTCATAGATTTGACATTATTGTTTATCATGGTCAAACATGCACAAAATGTAGCGACACTCCTATCATATGAAACTCAGCACTCCTATCATACGAAACTCGAAGAATAAATATTAAAATAAGTGAAAGACCGACGTCATTGAAAATAATGACAAAAATACATACAAATGAAACACACCGCCCATCGGACGGGCACAAAACTAGTATAATATAAGTTCGTTCAAAAATAAATGTTCATACCGCCCAGACTAATATCTAACCACATAAATATAAAAAGAAAAGTGAAAGAAATTGAGAGAGAAAAAAAGTGGCCCAAAAATAAATTTCCCAACTCTATTTTTTCTTTCCACTTGTTGTCACTTCTCTCTTCCTTCCAATTACTTCTCTCTTTTTTTATTTCCATTTTTCGTCATCTCTCTCCTCTCTCCAATTATTTCTCACTTTTCTTTCCATTTTTTTTTGTCACTTCTCACTTCTCTCCAATTAATTCTCTTTTTTTTCTTTCCACTTTTTCTGTCACTTCTCTCTTCTCTAGGTTGCTTCTCTCAAATCCTGCCCAAAAAGGTAGTGGACCCGCAACTACTCCACTAGCTTCTTTCTTTGGCTCGACTTGGAAGAAGAAGTCCATTACCACTCCACCACAGCTCACTTAAGTGAGCCCGTCCCTCTCGTCCATCGGATCGCGGCTGGGCCCCTTGGATTGCATCTGGACCGTGTTAGTATCTACTAACAAAACACCCAGTTAGCATTTTAACTTTTTCGCATGTAGATAGGTTTAGTCCAATTTGCACAGTCAAGTCCAAGCTTCCGAAATGCTGATAAGAAAAGAAGGGACGGAAATTGGCAACTCAGAAAACAATTTAAATTTCCAAAGAGTTCACTTCAAGTTCAACTGAAGTTAACAGTGAACGAAGAAATAACCTAACCTACGTTGAAAGCTTGGCGATTTCCCAAGCGATATGCGTCCATAAGGACCCTGCAAGAAACACGAGAGATTTCAAAGACGCCGTAGTGGGGAAACAATTTAACACAAGGCGCAATAAAAAACAATAAAATGGGAGATACCCATCAACTTCAAGGAGAACAGCAAGCTCCGGAGATGGGTTTTGCTCCGGAAGAGTTGAGGCGAAGGGTGAATTGCTTAAAGCAGTGAACCGGTTGGGTGGCTTTAGATATTTACCCGCCAAACTCTGGAAAGGAAAGGAAAATGAAGGAGCCAAATAGAAAATGATGAAGCTACGTTGTGGAACTTGGGCATAATTTATGCTAGCGCCGGCGCCGGAGGACCTGAGGGCGTCAAGAATTGAAAAAGAAGCAGACACTGAAGCCATTTCCATGGCAGGCATGGATACTAACTAACATTAACTGCGTTACTTTTGGAGTGCGAAAGACAACCGACTCATTTCTTGCTCGCTCACTATGTGTTGTCAAACGAGTTAATACCGTTACCACAGTTTAGCAAGTGAAATGGTTTGATTGATGATATAATTGATTTGTACCGGTTTATATCAATTTAACAAAGTATATATATAAATGTAAAAAATCATTAATATCATATGAATCTATTCATATTAAGAAGAGTTAATGGACCAAACAGCCATTCCCGGTACACACGGACACAAATGACTGTTCATTTGGACTCAGTTTCTCTGTTCATTGGCCTCTGATTGGCTGCTCCCCTGGTGTGTGCCTGCCTGGCTTCCTTTCTTTCCTTGTCAGTGGGCAAATCTGATTTAGGCACGTTTTTTATCGCTTTCGGCGACTCTCTCTGACGGAGGTTGTTTGCGATGGGAATCGCACCGAATGCGGATGCATGCTGATTTTTGCTTCTCTCTCACTTTCCTTCATTCCTTATTTATTGTCCCCTCACCTTTCTCGCTGAACCCTTGACGTGGCTCCTATCGAGAAGCATTGTAGTCTCTGGGTGGACGAAACTGTGTGGTCTCTTTTTTCCTTCCCTGTATTGTAGGCATCCGTACCGGAGTTGTGTCAAGCTTTGAACTCTCAATCATGGAATTCGACTAATTTTTTGGAAGGTTGAACGCCAAGTTCATCCAAGCCTTAGCTATGCTAAAAAATAACTAGGGTGGGGCGTTACTAGTCGAGATAAAGATGAAGGTTGATGAGCCTAGGGCTGGGAAACGGTGCGGTCTGGTCCAGACCAGAACATATATACGGTCTATGGTCCAGACCGAGAGGCTAAAGTATAGACCACAGACCAGACCACAGACTATACGGTCCGGTCTAGACCACGCATGTGCGGTCTGGTTCGGTCTGATCTGGTCCAGATAGACCACACTCAACGAAAAATGAATAATTTATTTAGTCAATCACACAAAAATTGAACCAATAACCAAGAAAAATAATTGTTATTTGCCTTAAAACATTAATCCTAACATGCATGAATAATTTTGATACTCTAAATCTTAGTACATAACAAAGATACAAAGTAAAAACATCCCAGCTTGCACCATAACGTCATAAACATTAACATAATGTCATATGGAGACACTATTACCTCTACTCTCTAGTTAAATGTGGTCGTGAATGAAGGAGGGAAGAGATTCAAAAAATTAAGGTTGAGACTTGGGTGTCGTTGTGGTCTGGTCTATTTTCCCAGCCCTAGATGAGCCCTTGACAGGGGAGCCATCTGACAAAAAAGAAACGCCAACACCAACACCACCAAAAACTGTTGTTGTGAAGATCGAGTAGGAGCTGCGTGTGACGTTGGTCACTACCGTTCTGCCAGCTCCATCAACGGTCGCCGCCACTCCAACAGCCGCCCTTGCCATTGCTGTTACCATCAACCATTACCAGCCGAAGAAGAAAGGGTTGTTGCAAAAGTCGGATCGAGAAAACCTTGTGCTCCACATTGAACCTTCATCTACAAGAACGTCGTCGTCCCAAGAGAGAATGATCTCGTGACGACCAAGGCTGGAGTTGCACCAAAGCTGATGTTCACTACTTCATCCAATGTCGTATGTGTTTTCCCCATTACCAGTAATCCTATCTCAATCCTTGAGCCATTGAAGACGCAAGAACGCTAGTCACTCAGGAGGATGAAGATGGAAGGTAGCGAGGAGCGAGTAGCATGTGATTGTCTTACAAGCTGGTGATTTTGAAAGAAGTGTTATGAGAAAGAACGACAACAACATGAACAAGACAATTGCAGCAAAGAGATACGAAGGGTGCCGGTCGTTGCCATCCACCTTATCTTGAGTCTGCCATCTAGAAAGACACCGCAAATTTTAGACCGAGGTTAAGAAAGAGGCAAGTTCATGTCTGCGCCTCGGTTATCGCTAATCTTTCTTCCCGACAATTCATGTGTAGGGTATTGCGGGAAGAGTCAAGCAAGCTGAAGATGAAGGTTGATGGTGAGCCCAAAAGGTCGAAACCGATGGGTGAGGCGAACGCCACCATGAACAAAGCTCCACCATCGCCATTCACCTCGACGGTTAAGATTCAGAAAACCAGGTGTGCGAGAACCCATATTATGCTAATAAAGCCTCACACTGACGCTAATAGCCGAAAGGTGACAGAGAGGACACCGAATTGCCTCGCCGACATCATAAATCGAGGCAGGAGCGGGATGACCGGTTGTGGCTTTCTACTAGGCATCAACCAGCCGCATCGACCGACGATACGGCTGATATAATGCTTTGGGCAAGTTTTGATCCATTGAGATGGTAAGATTTTACTTCTTTTCTGATTCAAGTTCAATTCCTCCTTACATCACTCGTTGTTATTCATACTTTAATTTTAATTTTGCAAGGAAACCCCTCATCGAGTGGATTGATCCATGGGTCCAAATTACATCCAAGCCTTTGACCAAAATGTAAATTTTGATTCAGGTGATGATTCATTACATTGCAGGTGGTACAATCCTTAATAATGTTATTTTAGTTAATGAGCTAATCTGTAATGAGCTTTGAACACACGGCTAATCTGTAATGAAACGTAGGACAACGAAATCTCTACAATTTTCCATGTCATTTTGTCATTTTTAACATTTTAAGTTATTAGTTACGTTAAAATAAAACTAAATAAACATGCATATGAATCATCATGACCAAGAATTGAACCTGTGACCTACGAGGTCAAACTATCATCATTTCAAATGTTCAACCACTAGGATAAAATATATTTGATGCTATTAACCAGAGCAAAACATGTATAGTAGCAATCACCATAACTAAGATTTAATCATGCAACCTACAAGTTCAAACTGTAATCATTTCAAAATTTTAACCAATAGAATAAAATATCTTTCATGCAATTAATCACAACTATTTTTTGACAAATAGAATAGCTACCATGATTAAAATTTTATATTCTATTTTTTAGCATTGATAAGAAAATCATTAACATCTACAAATAAATTATTTTTAGTTTATAATATGTTTTATAATTGTTTATAATTTCTTACAAATAATTAAAAAAATCTGAAAAACATAAATTTAGTTGGTACACAATTATAAACTTTTACATAATTTGACATGTGATTTTATTTTAAAATTAAAAAATGAAAATTAAAGAATAATCTTCTTCCGCTATTCTAGAACACGAAGAATTTAACATTTTATTTGTACGAACTACTATAAATAGGTGAACCAATGTAGATATGTTGCAGTTTGTTAGAAAATACTTTCTATAAATATATGAAATATATCAACATAGTTCAGTCATATGGTACATTAATATATACACAAAATTTCATGTGTTTAAGAATATCACTAGACACCAATGGTCACCAAATATTTTTTTTGTATATTTTTCATAACCGAATTATGGTTATATGGTTTAAATATGTTTGTGACCAATTGGTGAAAGAAGTTAAAAAAAATTCATGTACATATACATAATGCATTTGTCATTTGTCATTTTTAGGATTGAATTTGGCATTTCTTGCATATTAAAATGATATCATTATCTTTTCTTTTATGTTATTCCGACTTCTTTCTCTTTTCATTTTCCGTACGTCATTAAATATTCTTCCATGCACAATTTTTAAAACACATTGTCTTTACTTTTTTCCTAATGTAATTATAATTCCTTTCTTTTCTCTTTTTATTGTTTGACATAAATTTCTTTCTTCTTCATACATGAGTGTAGATGTGCAACTTTGAGTCATATTCAGATGAACGAGGTGTGTTCAAAGCTCTTCCCTCCAACTCCAATGTTTTTAATCCCTGCTAATCCCTTCCACAAGGTAACAATTTTTTTTAATCTAAATTGATTGTCCCAGATAGGCAGAAAGATAAAAGGAGAGATAAAGTTACAACATCTGAATCTACTAGCTCGTAGAAAGATTGCAAGATCTTCATCATGTTTCATGGAAATATTGTGAGTTGCTCATGTCCATGGTTGTTTAACTCAGCGATGAAATCTCTGTAGAGCTCGGTTTATAGGCTCTTGGAAATATTGGAGGGATATGAGGATTGCTTCCTGTTGAAGTTGGTAAAAAAAAAAACATCGGGATTTAGTAAGATGATTTTTGTAAGGGAAAATATCCTGACAATGACGGTACAAAGTACAAACCTCTGTTCTGATCGTCCGACTCCCTTGATCTGGACATGTGTTCAGGTACGAATCAAACACCTTACGGACGTTTGTACCCTTGAGTGAGATGGAAAAAAAAAACAGCATGAATAAGCTAGAGTACATATTGCAGAGGGGAGTTGAGGTACAGCTCGCATTCAAATAATCGAAAAAGCATGGCGAATATCTCAACTTTGTACAACATGAAGATGAATAGTACCTTTAAGCTGCTGTCTTCTTCGACACCTTCTTCCAACCCAGCAAGTCCACCAAAAGCAATCAACAGATGCCTAGAATGATGTTGATAATCAGATTATGGTAGCGAACACAAAGCCATTCGATAGTGATAATCAACTTATGGTTGGATTTACCGTAGCAACTACTTGAAACTTTCCACAATATTAAACGTATCTCTGCCAACTCATCAGTAGATTGAAACAAGAAGATTGAAGGCTCAAGAATCTTAAGAAGCTATAGCACATATGCAAGAAACAGTGTAGGCACACAACTAACCAACCGAAGGAAGAGGAAAGGAACAAGAACATTACTTGAAAGGAGGCAAAGAAAGCTCTGATGAACTACGTTTTAGACCATGCTCAGATGTACCAATCGAGTGGTCATATCCACCCTGCAATTGGAGTAAAAATTTACTACGTACATAGGGCCTAGCAATAGCAGAAAAAAGTACATATGCCATAAAAAACCAACACAGATAGCATAAGATCAATACCTTGAATGGACAATGCTTGAACACAGAACTGATATTTGAAGCATACCGCACTCGGTAACCCCAGTACATCCCTGCTTCCTCCCTGGGCTTGGAAAATGGAACAATTGGCAGTGGCGTGCCTGCACTTGGGAGCATAGAAAATCTTAGGAGTTAATAAAGTTTAGCAGCATCACGTGTGCAACATAGTCAACATTCAGGACACACTCAGGTGCCACCAGAGAGCACAAGGGAAATGGTATTGTAGCAAAAGAGAAAGAAGATCCTCCAGAGGGATCAGTCAACAATCGCAGCAATCTAGCTGATTTTGGTGCCAAATGATATCTTTAGTTGAGGAACTGAATCATTCTATGAGATAAAAGGGCACAACCTCCAAGCACACATATAAAGATTCCAAATAATACAAAGCACCCCCCACACTTTAGTTTGACATTGCCCTCAATGGAGCAGAGGGAAGGATAAGGGGAACGATGTTACCAGAAGGAAAGACTGCTGGGGGACTGGAAGTGGACCAGTCAGCAGGGCTAGAGTCAGCAAAACACACTGCGTGATAGAAACCATAGTTCCAAGTAGACAAACCGAAAACAAACGAAAGGAAAACAAACCTTGGTGGGGTTCCCTCCACACAAGCGCTTCTTTACCGTCTTTTAGCTAGACTCCAGTAGGGTGGATGCTCAGAGAGGTGAAGGAACAGGTGCCTCCAAGAGGGAATCGACATCGCTCTTGAGGTACAACTTCAGATGGTGGCCATGCACACGACGGGTGTGACCACTAGCACTCGTCAACTCGACCTGGCCATCCGTCAGGATGCAAGCGAGTGAATACTCAGATGGCCAAGGCGGTCGAGGCTCAGGAGGCGGGACCAGCTCATAGTTGTCTGCGGCTTTCTTTTGAGCAGGCTTAGCTACCTACAGTTTCGGCCGCCACTACTCCTTGATCTTTTCTTTTGGTAACGGAGTGGATAGGAGCGGCGGCGAAGATATGGGAGGGGGATCCTGCAAAATGGGAAACACAGAAGGATACACGATAGACTCGTGCTCCTGGTGAGAAACAACATGCAAAGGCGATGAAGCAGGGAGAGTATTAGCAATGGAAAATATTATTCGCTCCTCGCCATCCCTCAAGACTAAGGTCCCATCATGTCCATCTATGAGAGCATTGGCGGTGGCGAGGAAAGGCCTTCCCAGTATAAGGGGCACTTCTGTGTCTTCATTGATGTCCAAGACAACAAAATCCACAGGATAAAAGAATCTGCCAACCTTAACCATAAGGTCGTCCACTATGCCCCTAGGATAACTATAGATCGGTCCATCTATGAGAGCTTTGGCGGTGGCGAGGAAAGACCTTCCCAGTATAAGGGGCACTTCTGTGTCTTCATTGATGTCCAAGACAACAAAATCCACAGGATAAAAGAATCTGCCAACCTTAACCAGAAGGTCTTCCACTATGCCCCTAGGATACTATAGATCGGTCAGCTAATTGAATACTCATCCTAGTTGCACAGGGTTCACATGGGTCTAGTTTTTTGAACAATTTATATGACATAACATTGATACTATCACATAGATCCGCCAAGGACCTCTTTACATGCAATTAACCTATAGAGCACGGGATAGTAAAACTACCTGGGTCCTTTTGCTTCTGCCGGCGCTTGTTCTGCAGAATGGCCGAGCACTCCTCGTTGAGCTCCATAGTGGCCAGCTCGCTCAACTTCTGCTTCTTTAAGAGAAGATCCTTCAGGAACTTCGCATACTTAGCCATTTGAGATAGTGCCTCCAGGAAGTGCACTTGGATATTCAGCTTCCTAAGCATGGACATGAAGTTTCCGAACTCTGCCTCTAGCCTGTCTTTGTGCAACCGAGTAGGGAAGGGGAGTTGAGGGACATACTCCTTCACCACTGGTTGCGGCTTAGGAGTAGGCACCTCAACCTCCTTCTCCGCTTCTTCTTCAACAGCTGGAAATGCCGAGGCATGTCTCCCTCCCGCTTGTCTGGCCAGGACAGGTGGGTCTGCAATCACTTTGCCGCTTCTTGTAGTGATAGCATTACATTGGGCATTCGGGTCCTTCGGATTAGGAATGGTATGACCTGGAAAGGTACCTGGAGCCCTTTGTGGCACTGCTTGAGCCACACTCCCTAGCTGGGTTTGGATATCCTGCAAGACAGCCTGTGTGTTCCTCTGGCCAGCTTCAAGAGCCAGGAATTTACCCGAGGCCTTTTCCATGAACTACTCGATACTATTGAATTTATGAGAACTGGAACTGGCAAGAGAACCCACCAAGCCCCCGCAGTTCAGCTATCGGATCATTCTGTACTAGGGTTGCAGGGACTGTACCTGGCTGCTAGAAGGGTCGCGGTTGTGGTTGAGCAGCATGCCCCTACATGGGCTGGTAGAGAGACTGCTGCTGTTGTTGGAATTGCCCCTGCCTGTGCTGATATGGCGGTCTCTAGAAGCCTGGCGGTCCCTGGGAAACTAGTGGTCTAGGAGTGGCCCCAATCCAGGAGAAGTTGGGATGCTGGCGCCATGATGCGATATCGACTAGCACGATATTTAATTCCCGTGGTCCGAAAATGAAGATTCAAATTCAAATATTTAAAGATCAATTGGGAGCATGTTTTATGGATCAAAATTATGCTCGGAGCTAGATTGATGCACTTGTTCAAGCTTGAATAAGAAGTTGCGGAGGCATGGAAAATAATGGTAGACGTGCATGGATATAAAGTGACATGATCAATTTTGGCATGGATTAATTAGGCTATTTGCTAGAAGGATTTCGTGGAGCTGCTTGGAAGTGGAAGATCCAAAACCGAAAAGGACAAAGAAGGGAAGTGATCCGTATCCGCAACGAAGTAGAAGAAGATCCCGAGTACTGTAGTGCGCATATTTGGAGTTTATTGGTTTAATTTTATTATTTAATTGTTTCATAGTTAGTTTGGGTTTTGTTTTTCTATTCCTAGAAGGTTAGATTTATGTTTTTGAGACCTCTATAAATAGAGGGTGTAAGACCTACGAATTTTGTACCCAAGTTTCAGCAATCAAATACAAGTGTTTACAAGTTCAAGTGAACGTTTTGCTTATTCTCTCCTTTGAGGATTCGGGAGGTTTGAGTGGTCTCTTATCAACTAGAGAACGCGTCTGGTTGTGGCGAGCATCGACTATATCGGTTGGCCTTATCCACGGGTTCGAGATTGTTTGATCGATTTCCGCGACTATCCTTTATTTTCGTGTTATTGAAGAAAGAAGAAAACCCCAAAAGAGTTCGACGTTGCGCAATTCTGATTTTTGGTCCAAGTTTGGATGGATTCTCGAATTAGGATCATATCACGCACCCCTCGTTGTAAGTGTTACTGTAGGGGTCATTGCGCCTAGCATTATTGATGAAGTTCACCTGCTCCTAGGGTGTAGTCGACTCCCTCATCGCCTGACAATCTTCCACATTGTGATGGGTGCTCTCGCACCACTGGCAATGCATCACCTGCTGTTGTCCAGTCCCTGAAATCATTCTAGAGCGATTGATGGCGAAAACCAGTTTCGATACCACCTGCACCAAATCAGACGACTGGGTGGCTACAGCATGCACACCCCGCCCTGGTGCTTGTCTCGATCGCCTCGCAGTTCCCCAATCATAGCCCTGCTCTACCATCTCTTCAAAAGTTTGATTCAGCTGTGGCGGTGTCTTGGTGAGCACCGCCGCAGACTGAGTCAATCAGCTGCTTGTCTTCCGGGAAGAGGGCATGGTAGAAGGTGGCCACCTTGAAGGCGTCAGTAAAACCATGGTTGGGACACTTGAGGAAAAGACTGGTGTATCTTTCCCAAGCATCCCGAATGGTCTCATCTTCATCCTGAACAAAGTGGGTGATTTGCTTCTGCAGGTGATAACATCGGATTTGCACATGTTTGCACCCTTGTTTCTTGATCATTTTGGCTTGATTTTATGCTTTCTTGGACTATATTACGCTAGGTTGTGTTCCTTTGTCACATTTCAGGTCCTAGCATGTAAATTGAACCATAGGCACAAGTTTCAAGTCAATCGGAGATCATTTGGCAATTCGGGAGAAGAAACACGAGCATGACCTGAGGAATAATGGAATTCTACCTCATATTATGGACAAATAATCATGGAATCTTGTCATGAAAATAAACAAGACGAGACTACGAGCGTCTGGGATCAAACGGCGACTGATTCGGAGTCCGGACGAGGGAGAAACGAAGCATTAAACAGTGGCTGAGCAAGCCACACGGGCAAGCCTAAAAACCCACACGGCCGTGTGACCTGGCCATGTGGCTGTGTGGAAATCACCGAGCCTTCACACGGTCAGCTGGGAAAGCCACACGATCGTGTGGCCTGGCCGCGTGATCGGGAATTTCTGGTTAAAACCCGATTTTCAGCTAAAGGATATAATGCCAACTAGGGTTTTGGGAAATTGGCTCGATGGCCTTTCCATTCAGCAGCAACTATATATAGTCTGTACAAAAGAAGCAAAGAAAAGGAAGAAAAGCTATCTATCTGCTAATCTACTCTGTAACTCTACTAATTAGATCACTAACATTTACAAATGAACCAATGAATCAACGACATGTATGTAAGCACTGTACATTAGCCGTTCCATTTGATTTGTACCAAAACCCATCGTGGAAGGCTTCTCTCCTTAGCAACGTCATCGTTTGGTGTTGTGCGTTGCGTTGCAGAGGAAAGCAGAGCAGAGCTGTCATCTCTTCTTCACACGCCCATTCAAGTTGGCGTGTACTGATCCAATACACCTAACTTGGACAATAGAAATCGAAACCTCTCTGCAGACAACCCTTTCGTGAAAATGTCTGTCGGCTGGTAATTAGTAGAAATGTGTTGCAGTGTAATAAGCCCAGCCTTTAGTCTTTCACGAGTGATGTGCAGGTCAACCTCAAGGTGCTTAGTACGCTCGTGAAAGACCGGGTTCGCTGCTATGTAAATAGCAGACTGATTGTCGTAGAAAAGTGGAATAGGATGAGGGTGTGGCACCTGGAAGAATTCCATCAAGCATTTCATCCACTGAACTTCACAGCAGAGTTGTGCAAGTGTTCTATACTCTGCCTCGGAGGAAGACCTCGAGACAGTAGTTTGTTTCTTGCTTTTCCATGTAATGAGAGAATCACCCAGAAAGGTGCAGTAGCCAGTAACTGACCTTCTGGTATTAGGACAGGTTTCCCAGTCAGATTCGTTGTAACCTCTAATGGTGAGGTCTGATTTAGCAGAGAACCATAAACCTTATCCTGGACAACCTTTGAGATATCTAAGAACCCTGTGCAATGCTTGAAGATGGGTGCTGGTAGGATTACCTTGGAATTGGGACAATTGTTGGACTGGGAACGCTATATCAGGTCTTGTAGTGGTGAGGTATTGCAGCTGACCCAGTAAATGCCTGTACAACTCACCATCCTCAAGAGGCACTCCATCTTCTGCTGATAATACACTCTTCATGCTTAAGGGAGTCTTAGCTGGTTTACTATTCAGGAAACTAGCATTTGCTAGCATTTCTAACCAGAATTTCCTCTAGTTGAGAGAAATTCCTTCCTTGCTTCTTTGTATTTCTAACCCCAGAAAGTACTTAAGTTCACCAAGGTCCTTCACCTTGAATTCTCCACGCAACCATCCCATAACTTTATCAATCAAGTTCAAACTGCTACTAGCCAGAATCATATCATCCACATAAATCACTAAAAATAAGTGATGACCATCCTCAGTATAACTGAAAACATAATAGTCTGCATAAGATTGCATAAAACCAAACTTCAACAACACATCTGTCAACCTCACAAACCATTGTCGACTGGCCTGCTTTAAACCATAAATGAATTTCTTCAACTTACAAACTTTTCCTTTGTACTGTGAAAACTGGTTAAAACCTGGAGGCAACTGCATATAAATTTCTTCATCAAGGTAGCCATTCAGAAAGGCATTACTCACATCCATTTGATGTAAGTGCCACTGCTTTGCAGCTGGCAAACCCAACAGAAGTTTGACTGATTTTTGCTTTGCAACAGGAGAGAAAAAGTCCCAGAAATCCACTCCATGTACTTGGGTATATCCCTTTGCCACCACCCTAGCTTTTAGTCTCTCTACATCTCCATCAGACTTGAACTTAGTCTTATAGACCCATTTTGACCCAATGGCAACCTTACCAGGTGGCAGGTCGACAATTTTCCAGGTTTGGTTCTCTTCAAGTGCTGTCCATTCTTCATGCATAGCCTTGTTCCAACCAGGATCAGTGGAAGCATGTGCATAAGATTGAGGTTCTGGTATGGTAGTGATGCTTAAAGCATAGGATTTTTTAATAGGATTAAGATTCTGGTATGTAAGGTATTCTGAAATAGGGTAGGGAATATCACTGTCACTATCCACATTCTTATTAGAAGTGGTGATCAGATTAAGATGGAAGTCTTGCAACCAGCTTGGCTGTTTTGAATTCCTAGGTTCCTTCCTTAAGGCAATAGGTAAGGTTCCTGGACTTGGTGGAGAAAGATGATCAACTGAATCATCTGTAGAAGTTGTATAAGGTGAGGTAGGATCTGGAGTAAAAGGTGGGTGTGGTGTAGGAGGTGTGTAATTTGGATCATTTGTGTCATCAACATTATGGTCAGGAGGAAACAAAGGTACTGATGTGTTTTCAAAGGTAGGAAGAAGGCTAGTATTTGCTGGCTGTGTTGTGTTTGAAGGGACATCAAGTTGTTTACAAGGAAACACCATTTCATGGAATATCACATCTCTGCTAATAAGAACTTTGTGTTCCTATGCGTCATAGAGTCTGTATCCCTTGATGCCAAAAGGATACCTAAAAAACACACACTTCCTAGCTCTGGGAGTAAACTTGGTCTTATGGCCATCTGTATTGGTTGCATAAGCCAAGCATCCAAAGACCCTTAGGTCACTATAGTCAGGTGGTATCTCAAACAGGACTTCAAATGGAGTTTTGTTCTTCAAAATTAGATTAGGAACCCTGTTGATCAAATATGCAGCATGTAGAACAAAGAAACTCCAAAAACTAACAGGTAATCCACTTTGAAACTTTAAGGATCTTGCAACATTCAACAAATGTTGATGCTTCCTTTCTACTCTCCCATTCTGTTGAGCTGTCCTTACACATCTCATTTCATTGATTATCCCATGTTCATTGTAAAACTCATTCATAAGAATTCCTGTCCTTGATCTGTCCATATTACTTTCACCTTCTTGTTGAACTGTGTTTGTGCCATTGCACAGAAAGATTGCACTAACTGCCTAGCTTCAGACTTGTTAGCCATCACAAACAACCACACACATCTACTGCAATCATCTAGAATAGTAAGAACGTACTTGAAACCATCAATAGAAATCACATCCACTGGTCCCCAAATGTCAATATGAACAAGGTCAAATACAGAACTACTAGAACTGGAGCTTCTATGAAAAGGTAACCTATTCTGTTTTGACAAATGACAAACTTCACAATGTTTTGATAAAGGTAAAACTATGTTGCTGACATCTTTCTGTAACTCTTGTAACCTAGACAAAAATGGGGGCCTGATAGACCATTGATTGCACATGTTTTTACCCCTATTCTTGAGTCATTGGAGATGTTGATTCTCGTGTTTTAAGAAGATTTCACGCTAGGTTGTGTGTTTATGTCATATTTCAGGGCTTGGCGTTGACGTTGAGGCGAAGAAGCAAGTTTCGGGTCAAAAGGAGGACGTTTGAGTTGAAGGGTGCTGGAGGAGCAAAATACCCGGCCATGATAAAAAATACCCGGCCGGGTAAAATTCCATGGAGGCCGGGGAAAAACGCTTTTTGGACGCTGAGAAACAGAATGGGTCCCGACCAGAGAGCAAAAATACCCGATCGGGTATTCTTGACCTCGATCGGGTATTAAAGGCGTCACCGATGCGCTGCGTTTCAAAATCCCCGGCCGGGCACCTGAAATACACGACTGGGGATTATGGCCGGGGATCGCGAGCAGCTGGGTTTTAAGGGAAAGAAGACCAATTGTGAAGGGTGACACGGTAAAACACAACACCTAACTGCGACCAAGTGTAATCGCAGTCCGTGAATGCAGTAAAGTGGCAAGTTCTATTATCAACCCGGGGTCTAGATCTACAGCTTACTCCGTGATTATCTATTATCTAGCCAACTAAGTCGAGTGATTTTTGTTTAAAGTAAAAGCAGTAAAAAGCAGGAAATGGTTCGGTTTTCTAAAGCAGGGAAGAGTCACTCGGGAATGAGTCCCCCTAGCTCCTTGGTTAGGTTTCAATTGTAATTACCCTGGGTTGATTTACTGTTAATTTAACTGCGGAAGATCCGACAGTAGCTTGGAATCTCTTAAGCTGACCAAGCCCTCTCAGTCTAACTACCTGGCAGACGACTAGTCTTCACCGGGATAGAAAGCTGAGGCTATGAACACAGAACTCCACTACTGGAATTGGATTCCAGTATAAAGCAGTAAACTTACTAACTCTTGTATAGCCAATCTCCTACTACCGAATGATGTAGCTCTAACAACCTAATCAGATTCTATCTATCTCAGGTTGCAGCAGAAATCAAGAAAAGTTGATCAGACTTCAATCAATTCAATGAATCATGCATCATTCGATTAAAACCAAACAGTATAATCATCCCAAGTCATTAGAATCAAATCCCTAACACATGGAACTAGGGTTCTTCATACCCAAGTGAGAGAAAGGTTCTACTCCATAGAGAGAGAGAGGAAAACAGAAATCAGAGTAGTCATACTCATAAAGATGAGGAAAATCTGCTCTGGGATGTCAATCTTCACTCCTGGGGACGCAATCTGGGCTTCAATGGTGAGAAATCCACTCCAAATAGCTCCTAGGGTTTGTTCTTCGCTCTTTCTCTCTCTAAAACTCTGTTTTTTGCTCCAGAAAAGCGATTCTCTCACTTGTGGCCCGAAATTGGGTAAAAACCTGAAAATCCCGATCACACGGGCAGGCCACACGGCCGTGTGTCCCTGGCCGTGTATCTCACCCAGTCTGCCCGTGTGAAGCCTCGCAGAATTCCACACGACCACATTGCTCCTTCACACGGTCGTGCAGAATTTATTTGTGCCCGTGTGAAGGCTCGCACAATCCCACACGGCCACATTGGTCACTTGCACGGCCGTGTGGGTTTTGTGTGTGCCCGTGTGGCTTCCTCACCGACTTTCCTCGCGCCCGATCTTCGTCCAATCGACCCCGAACTCGCTCCTAAACCTTCATTCACTTACTAGGACCTGAAATATCACAAACAAGCACAACCTAGCGTGAAATCGGCCTAAAACACGAGTATCAAAACCTCAAACGGCTCAAGAATAGGGGTGAAAACATGCGCAATTAGAGGTCTATCAAAGGGGTTCCGAGTTTTAGAGAAAGAAAGTGATATCTAGAGAGAGAGAGCGACGAACCAGAGTTCCCAAGCGCCTTAGACCGATCTTCATCATGAGTGGAGCTCGGATAACGCTTGGAGAAGTGTCGATTGCCGTCCAGAAGCAGAACCCCATTCTTCACAGCATGATTTCTGCTTCTGAGCTAGAGTTTGCTTCTCTCTCTATGGAGTAACTTCCACATTCACCAAGGTATGAAGAACCCTAGATTTGTATGTTAGGTCTGATTGTATGAACCCAAGTATGAATCCATTGATTTGATTATATTCAATTGAGGTCTGATTTGTTGAATGGCATGAATCCTGATCAAATTCCTGTTGTTTCTGCTTTGACCTAGAAAGAGACTATCTGCCTAGGTTGATAGAGCACCCTTGATTGAAGGTAGTGAATTGACGATTTTAGTCGAAGAGTCGATTCACTATCCTGTACCGGATTTGCTTCGGTAGTGGAGGTTTGGTTCTTTAGGGCCTCAATCTGTTTACTCCGGTGGAGGTTAGTCGCCCGCTGGGGACTAAGATTGAGAGGGTCTGGATAAGAACCTCCCTCAGTATAATTATCTTTGAATTCGAACTTGGTAAATTACAATCTGGCTTAACTGCAGTCTAGGGGGAACCATATCCGGGTGACCTCTCTCAACTTGAAAACAACTTTTTACTGCTTTGCTTGTTTGTTGGCTTGGACCTTCACTACACTTTCACTGCTAAATAATAAGAATTCACGGAGTAGTTATCACACTTATGACCCGGGTTGACATTAAACCCCAAACCCGCTATACTACGCTCTAGTAGGTGGTTACACTTGGCCATTTACTAGTGTGACGGTAGAGGCGAGTCGAGTTTTTGGCGCCGTTGCCTGGGACGGTTAGGTT
The DNA here is from genome assembly GCA_946122785.1 of Linum tenue. Taxonomy (NCBI): domain Eukaryota; kingdom Viridiplantae; phylum Streptophyta; class Magnoliopsida; order Malpighiales; family Linaceae; genus Linum; species Linum tenue. The sequence continues at coordinate 4,441,435 of CAMGYJ010000003.1, forward strand.
GTTGAAGAACGTGATTTCTGTTACTTTGGCATTTCCATTTTCGCATTGACTGTTTGTTTTTTCCCACTTGTGTCTTCACGGGTTTGCTTGCTTGACTATGTGCACGTAGTGCATGACCCGTAGCCAGTCGGGAGGTTTATTGTCGTTAGATCCGGAGCTTGAACGCACCTATCGCCAACTAAGGAGACAACAACGAGCTAGACTGGCTACGGAGGAGCGCATTGACGACCACTTGAGCAGCGATTCTGAGTAAGAGTACGAGATGGACGGTGCACAACACTGACCCCAGGGGATGCCTCTCCAGGTTCCCCCAGTGAATCAGATTCTGGGGAAAAACCCATTACCCCAGGCAGATGGGGTTCAGTACCAACCACCGTCGCCGGGTCCTACCATGGAGTATTACTACACTCCACGGGTCGCTGAAATTCGCCCCATCATCCTTTATCCGCCCATTCCAGCGAACAACTTCGAGATCAAGTCATGCTGGATTCAATTGATTACATCATCTATCCAGTTCCATGGTTTGAAGGATGATGAGGCAAGGGTGCATCTTTCCCGGTTCCTGCAGCTGACAAACGGGTTCAAGATGAATGGTGTACCCGATGATGCGATCCGTCTTCACCTCTTCCCCCACTCTCTGGCGGGGCATGCGAAGAGGTGGTTAGAGACCCAGCCCCCACTATCCATCATATCGTGGGACGATCTGGCCGACAAATTCGTGCACAGGTATTACCCGGCATCGAAGACTACAGAGATACATCGGGAGATTACTCATTTTCGCCAGGAGCCAGATGATTCTCTTCCTGATTCCTGGGAGCGGTACTCAGGGTTCTTCTGGCAATGTCCCCATCACGGTTTCAGTGATGCATTCATAGTGGGAAATTTCTACAGTGCTCTGACCCCAAAGAGTCAGAGGGTGATCGAGTCTCTATGCCCAGGAGGGGATATTCTCACCAAGACTCCACCTGAACGTAACCAGATGATCAGTACTGTAACATCCAAAACCTTGGGCAACTTATAAATCAACTCGGTTTATTAATGAATCAAGAATTTCAACCATACTCGAACAATTAGTTGTGACCTTATCGATTGGTTTACGAAATAACGAATATTCTGGAATGATATATCAGAAATTGCAAACAAATCTTGATTCCACAGGTTAGAAAATTCTTCCACGATCACGTAGAATTTTACGGAACTAAGTTTGGATTCCAAACGAGTGAGATATGTCATTTTGAAGCCTACACTTCGTTATTGAAATAACACCCGTACCAACCCTAATTTGGTCATAACCTCTTCGTCTGGAATCGAAACGGCGAGCCAATTGCGCCCACACGATCGTATATACAAGGAGAAGATTTCAAAGGAGCAAGTCCATAACAAAACTCTCCATTGACTGTGTCGAACCAGTGAATCCTATCTTTAATATTAAGTTTTGGGTGGGATGATTGAATTAAATTGCCAATTCAGTTCATTCATTATAAGACTATTTTCATACCACAATCTCTGTAGCCTCACATGGACTATATGTGCACACGTATATATAATCATTATTTTTTATATAAAGAGAGCTAAAGCTAGTATGTGAGTTGTAGCCAACAAACACTGAGTTTGGATTCATTATTGCCTATCGGCATGGGAGCTCCATCATGAGCTGTAGTAGCCAACAAACACTAACCAATGAGTTGTAGTGCATTAAATGGTAAAGAGACCTCCAAGGCTCTGCCGACAAAATGAAGGATGAGGCACTTGTCTCTTTTATTCATAGAGATGGAGAGAATAGAAGCGCGAGAGGAGCATATACTAAACACGGCCAAAATAGAGAGTGAATAGAAAGAGAGTGAAATTAAAGATTATGAAACTGGGTTGTGCTCGGGAGGAAGTCATAAATCGATCCACGGAGTCAGAATTCTGTTTGGAGGTCGTTAGAAGTCTCATCGGAGCTTCGCCGGAGTTTCGTCGGAGGGTCGCCGGAAAAACCAGAAAAATGAACTTCAACCATACTTCAAAAGGTGGGTATGGTTGCGAAGAGGGAGATCTCAGGAGCGTCATGGTGTCGACGAAATCGAATTCGGACGTCGGATGAGGGAGAACCGAGCCTCCAAATTTTGAGCAAAAATCTATCAAATCCATGTACCATGTCTGGTAAATCGAAAAGTTAAAGGACCTCTCTGTAATTTTCCCACAGATACGGGTCAACATATTTTATTTGACTGGTAAAATTCGTATTTAGTCCCTGGTACTTTGAGTACTAATGGAATTCGTATTTCGTTCATAGATCGTTCGTTTGACGTCCAAACGACGAACCGTTTTCACCTACAGGATCGTGAGAACGAGGAGAATATTTTGAAACCAAGATCTGGAATTTCCAGAGCTTTCACAGAATCGGATTTCGTCATAAATAAGGTGTGTGGGCTTACGGTAAAAGGGAACCGGAATTACGTGTTTATTTTTAAATACGCACGATTGAGTTGATTATTAATGATTATGATGGATTTGTTATTGATTCATGATTGTGATCTTGGATGAAATTGTTGATGAATTTAACTGATTTTTATGATAATAATTATTATTAATCTCGTAGTGGAATTGTTGACGTATATGGTGAACTCCGAATATTTTCTCAAAATGTCTATTGAGATCAGAATAAGGAAAGGAAATTTAAGGAATCTTGAGATGACATTAGTCATGATATATTACCATGACAATGATTATATTGGTAATAATTGAGTTTTTGGAATTAATTGATGTTATGACGTTAAAAGGGTGAAATTGGGAATTAATAAATTGGATGAGTACATGAAAAGTGAATTCTGGTTAGAATAATTAAAATAAAGAATTTATGAACTTTGTTGGATTTTTGGATGGATGAAACCGGTTTCTACGTGGTTTTTTTATTTAAGAGAACGTATTATGATTTTCAGAATAGTGGTGATTAAGAGAAAATTATTTAAACTGGAGTGTGAGTTCAAAGTGATTACCATGAGTATTTTTATCTTGGATTAAATTTGATTTACGTTTTAAGATTAATTTTGAGAAAAGGTTAATTGAGTATGTAATTGAAATATTGAAAATGGTCTTATTAATGGATTTAGATTTAGATTTGTATTTTAAGAAATGATCACTGCGAGATGTGTCATTAATGGAGATCTTTTAATAATCATGAGAATATATATATATTGGGTATGGTCCTTAGAATGATTTCAAGTTATTGATAGAAATTTATGAAGATAAGGTTTTGATCATAATATGTTTAATTGATATTTTGATATAATTAATTAGTGGACGATATGGATAAACTGATGTGTTGTAGATTATATGGTTCGTATGGTAAAATGATTTGATGATGAATAAAATATATATTGATGATTGGTATGTATGATTATGACATGATGATGATGATAGTGATATTGAGTAATAGTGATACGATTGACGTGTATGAGTATAACGTGATTAGAATATCGATTGGTATAAATGTGATTGGTAAATATAAATATTACTGAGATATTTTTTGGCAATGTTGATATGATGAATGCTTTAATTAATGATGATGTGGATGAGATATTATCATGATCGATTTGTATTTGATGTGTTAAATGATTACGATGAGTGAATGATGTATTGCTAAATTGAGTACTTGGTAGATTTGTCAAGTTTGATTGAAGAGAATGAATTATTTATATAATCGAGAAGATGATGATTATATTGAGATCATGCAATGCATCAAGGTATGCATAGATGATGTGAGATATGTATGGACTGGGAATATCAATGGGACGCTATTGATTTCTTGGATCAATTGAGATATGATGGAAGAGAGAAATTGATATTGTTTGATCATGTTAAATCACATAGACATAGAAGGGCCTATGCCTACCCCTATGAGATTGATTGGGCTGCGGTCCTAATGAAAGGATTTATGATAATCCTAGATTGGATGAGATTGTGGTTTTTGATATAACCACTAAGATGATGAGCTCGAGCGGGGTGGGCGTATGGTGACCTTAGCGCGCAAATTAATAATAAATGGAGAGTCTGCATTTCATGCATTGCATATGATATATATGATGGTGATGATTTCCATGAAGGAAATCGTGAAGTTATATTCGATTGATGATTGATTGAAAGATAGATATGGTTAATGCCAATTTGGTGATCTGATTATGGATGAATGATTGATATGGTTAATTCCAAATTGGTGATTTGATTATGGATGAATGATTGATATGTTTGATGTTCAAATGATGACTTGACTTTGAATGAAGGATTGATATGATGGATTCATGAGTTGAGGTAAGTTTACGATTTTTTGTCGATATACGACTTGATTAATGAAAGTCATACCATGAGGAATTGGGTTAAAGATGAATTTGGATTGATGACCTAGAAATAAATATAGAGATTAATGAGATTTTCGTGTGGCATGATAATTTGTTGATGATGTGTTTTTAATCAACAATATGTGATGATGTGATGGCATGCTAACAATAGGTTTGCCGTATAGGCCAGGTCCACACACTCAGCTTAGTAGCTGATCCATTTTTCTTTCTAGATGTGACACGTGTGGTCAATTGAGGATGACTTTGGCACTGCACAATGATCGATGGAGGATTTTGGTTTAAAAGGTTTTTCACATATTGATGTACTCCGAAATCATTATTTTTACGATTCGGGTTTTGAGCATGCATGATAGTTTACGTTAGTCAAATATGATCATTAACTTGAGTTGAGAGTGAACGGAGTAGACGAGATTGATAGTCTGGGTTTGGTGAATCCTGAATTTAACGAAGATGGATTAATGAATTGAGAATATGATTTTAGTAAATTGTTATGATGAGTTGAATTTTAAACATATGAGAATGATGTGAATGTGAGTTGAGTCGAGATTTGGAAAACGTAAACCCCGAGTGATTTCCGCTGCGCGGTTGAACCATCGGTTCGACTCATGATTTTAGGGTGGGGTGTTACAAGTACCTTGGCTGCCAGGGATCACTCCTAGGGGCAGAACACCAGAAGCAGGAGTTCCCAAAATCGTGGTGTGCACGCCATGGAGGCCAGATCCGGGCTAGAGCGGGAGGTGGCTGAGTTGGTGCAGACATTGAAGCAGCCCAACAGTCTTATTCCGGGCAGAGGTCTGGGTGGACCTCCAGTTGCTCAGTGCCAGTGGTGTGAGAGCTCGAACCATCTGGTGGAAGACTGCCAGGCCATGCGGGAGTCTCCTACACCCCAGGAGCAGTTGGACTTCATCGCCAATGCTCGGACCTCGACCCTTACAGTGATACATATAATGAAGGTTGGTGCCAACATCCCAACTTCTCCTGGAATACCAGCAACACCACTAAACCACCTGGTTTTCCAACACCAGCAGGTGGTTTTTAGCAGCGACAGCCCTTCCAGGCTAGGCTGGGGCCAGCTCCACAGCAGCAGCTGTACCAGCCCAGACAGGGGCAGCCATTCCAGCAGCCACAGCGCCAGTATGCCCAGCCGCCAGCAGCTCCTGCTCTAGATACCCAGATGACGGAGCTGAAAAATATTTTTTAGGCATTCATGACTACCAGTCAGACAAATTTCGTGAGGATAGATCATAATATAACTTCTTTGGAGGCAGGCCAAAGTAACCAGGATGTTATACTACAGGATCACCAGAACCAGATTGGTGGCATTGCTCGCCAAAATAACACCAGAGCACCGGGGACTTTGCCTGCCACCACCATTCCAAATCCTCGCGAGCCTCACCAGCAGCTGGATCTCATCACTACCAGGAGTGGCAAAACCACATCTACTGCTCCTGCCCATACTAGGCAGGACGAGCCACTACCTGCTTCAACACTTCCAGCTGACGATGCAGAAGTGGGGATGAAAAAAAAGCACCTGCCCCCAAGCCACAGCCAGTGGTTAAGGAGCATGTACCCCAGCTTACCTTCCCCACTCGCCTACACAAAGACAAGCTGGAGACTGAGTTTGCCAAGTACATGGCAATGTTGAAGTAGGTCAACATCAGCATGTCGTTCGTGGAGGCACTGTCGAAGATTCCCAAGTACGCTAAATTTATGAAGGATCTCCTCACCAACAAGAAGAAACTTGGGGATCTTTCGACAGTGATGCTGAGCGAGGAGTGTTCTGCTATCCTGCAGAACAAGTTGTCCGAGAAGCGCAATGACCCAAGGAGTTTTACTATCCCTCTTGTTATTGGCAGCATTCATGTAGGAAAGTCCTTGGCGGACCTAGGCGCTAGCATTAACGTCATGCCTTACAAATTGTTTAAAAAGCTATACCTAGGTGAACCTAAAGCTACTAGGATGAGCATTCAGTTAGCTGACCGTTCTATCGTGCATCCTAGGGACCGGGTATCATAGAGGATCTGCTTGTTAATGTGGTTGCATTCACATATCCTGTTGATTTTGTTATTCTGGATATAAATGAGATGTGGAGGTGCCTTTGATTTTGGGTAGATTGTTTCTCGCCACCGCCAAGGCGCTTATTGATGTGCATAGTGGTAAATTGATCTTGTGTGCTGGAGATGATCATGCTACTTTTTCTGTATTTGAGAATGGGAAACACTCTCATTTGCATGATGACTTAGATTACTGTGATGTGCTTGCCAATTTTGAGACCGCACTCGCTATAACGAGTGCGGGTATTGACGATGCTCTTGAGCGTTGTATTTTGCTAGGTGAGCAGGCATCGCAGGAGCCACAATTGGAGGATCAGTTGGCCACGCTGGAGAGTGGCGCATCCCTGGAGGGTGATAGGCTGTTCAAACCGATCTCATCCCCACCTCGCATCACTACCTCCTTGGAGGAGCCACCAAAGCTGGAGCTAAAGCCCCTCCATCCTCACTTGGAGTATGCATTTCTTCGGGAGGGGAATAAGCTTCCAGTCATCATCAGCTCGACCCTCACACCCGAGCAGAAGGTCAGACTAGTGGCCTTGCTGAAGCAGTACGAGCGAGCTCTAGCGTGGAAGATCACTGATATCCGGGGGATCAGCCCCTCCTTCTGCTCCCACCGGATACTGCTCGAGGATGAGATGCGGCCAGTGAGACAGTCGCAGAGGAGACTGACTCCGAACCTGGAGGCTGTGGTTCGGGCGGAGATCGTGAAGCTGATGGACGCGGGGATCATCTTCGCCATTTCCGACAGCGAGTGGGTCAGTCCCACCCAAGTGGTACCCAAAAAGGGTGGTGAAGCTGATGGACGCGGGGATCATCTTCGCCATTTCCGACAGCGAGTGGGTCAGTCCCACCCAAGTGGTACCCAAAAAGGGTGGGATGACCATGGTGCCAACGAGATGAACAAGCTCATATCGATTCGCACGGTGACTGGGTATCGTGTCTGCATCGATTACCAGCGCCTCAATGATTCCACTCGGAAGGACCACTTCCCGCTGCCATTCATTAATCAGATGCTGGAGACTGGCGGGGCACGAGTTCTCTACTGTTTCCTGGATGGGATGTCTGGGTATTTCCAGATCCCCATTGCACCGGAGGACCAGGCGAAGACCAATTTCACCTGCCCCTTTGGCACATTTGCCTACCGGAGGATCCCATTCGGGCTTTGTAATGCCCCTGCCACTTTTCAGTGATGCATGCTCGCCATCTTTGACCGCCTGGTCGACGAGATTATGGAGGTGTTTATGGACAAATTTTTGGTTTATGGGGACTCATTCTCTCACTGTCTCCATAACCTAGAAATCGTCCTTAAACGGTGTGAAGAAACGAACCTGGCACTTATTTGGGAGAAGTGCCATTTCATGGTTCGTGAAGGCATAGTTCTCGGGCACAAGATATCCAAGATGGGGATCGAGGTGGACAGGGCCAAGATCGAGACTATCAGCAAGCTGCCTCCTCCTACATGTGTTAAGGGAATCCGGAGTTTTCTAGGCCATGCAGGGTTCTACAGGCGGTTCTTCAAGGATTTTTCAAAGATCGCCTTGCCCTTGACCAAGCTCCTCGAGAAAGATGCCCCTTCCAGTTCAGTGATGCATGCACAACGGCATTCACGAACTTGAAGGAGAAGCTCACCCATGCTCCTATCATGGTCATTCCTGACTGGTCCCTATCATTTGAGCTGATGTGCGATGCCAGTGACTTTGTTGTTGAAGCTGTCTTGGGGCAGAGGCGAGATCAGCATTTCCGTCCTATCTATTACGCCTCGAAGACCCTCAAGGATGCCCAGGAGAACTACACCACCATGGAGAATGAGCTGCTCACGGTGGTGTTTGCCTTCGACAAGTTTCGTCCTTATATGGTCTTGTCCCATGTGACCGTGTACACAAATCACTCCGCGATTCGATACCTGATGAGCAAGGCCGATGCCAAGTCTAGGCTCATACGATGGATCTTACTATTGCAGGAGTTCGACATCGAGATTCGGGACAATAAGGGAACTAAAAATGTTGCAGCTGATCACCTCTCCCGGTTGGACGCACCACCTGCGGACAACCTCGAGGAGGAGATCAACGACTCTTTCCCAGATGAGAGACTGATGATGATGTACCATGTGGAGAGTGTCACCCCCTGGTACTCCGATTTTGCAAATTATCTGGTAGGCAAGCAGCTACCTAAGGGGATGACAACTCACACCAAGAGGAAATTCTTCTCCGACCTGAAGCATTACTTATGGGATGACCCTCATCTCTTCAGGATTGGAGCCGACGGGATCATCCGTCGCTGTGTCATTGAAAGTGAGATGGAGGGCATTCTATCTCACTGTCATGAAGGGCCTACTGGCGGTCACCACGGAGGAAGACGCACGGCGAGGAAGGTGCTACAATCGGGCTTTTACTGGCCAACGCTCTTCAATGACGCAGACGCCTTCGTACGCAGGTGCGACCGATGCTAGAGGTCAGGTAACATCTCTGCCCATGATGAGATGCCCCAGAATGTATTTATAACCTGTGAAATTTTTTATGTCTGGGGTATCGACTTCATGGGCCCCTTCCCTCCATCCTTTAGAAACACTTACATCTTAGTTGTTGTTGACTACGTCTCTAGGTGGGCTGAGGCGCAAGCTTTGCCCACTAATGATGCTAGACGTGTTTGTGGTTTTTTGAAGCAGCTATTATCCCAGTTCGGGACACCTAGAGCCATCATAAGCGATCGAGACACCCATTTCGAGGGCCAGTTTGATAAGTTACTGTCTCGCTATGGTGTGACTCATAAGGTGTCCATGGCCTATCACCCTCAAACAAGTGGCCAGGCCGAGCTGACGAACCGGGAGCTCAAGCGTATCCTGGAGAAGACGGTGGATCATTCCCGCAAGGATTGGTCCACCAAGCTCGATGATGCTCTCTGGGCATACCGCACTGCCTACAAGACACCCATTGGTACTTCACCGTACCGGCTTGTCTATGGAAAGACATGTCATTTAACCGTGGACCTAGAGCACAAGGCCTTTTGGGCCCTTAAGCTGATCAACTTGGATGTTAGTGTTGCAGGTGTTGAACGCAAAATGCAGATGCTGGAGCTGGATGAATGGCGTTATCACGCCTATGAGAACACCAAGCTGTACAAGGAGCGCACTAAGCGCCTGCACGACGCACGATTGCGGGGTCCGAAGGAGTTTCAGGTTGGTGATCTAGTTTCCCTCTAACTCTTGCCTAAAGCTCTTTCCCGGAAAGCTCCATTCCCGATGGTCTGGACCGTTCACGGTCACACATGTGTTCCCGTATGGCACGATTGAAATTGTCAACCCGCAAACTGAACCGTTTAAAGTGAATGGCCATCATCTCAAGCTCTACCTGGGAGACGAGGTCGAACGTGCGGAGTTGGTGGTTGAACTCGCGGACCCTTTGTTCCGCCATGGTCATCTAGCTAAAAGACGGTAAAGAAGCGCTTGTGGGGAGGCAACCCCACCACGGTTTGCATTTCTTTTTCCCTTTTTCTGTGTTTTTTGTGTCGTGTTTGAGTCAGTTGCACGTCTGTGTTGAATTCGGTCGTCTGTTTTGCCTCGGTTTGGTGTTTTCGTGCAAGGGAGGTCGAAAAAATGAGAGAATAAGACTTTTGGCCAAAAGGGGAAAAACCCGGCCGTGACACAAAATACCCGACCGGGTAATTTTGTGTCATGGCCGGGCCCCCTTCTGTGTTACGTGGCGCCAAAAGGGCAAATCCCCAACCTTGACCTAGAAATACCCGACCGGTATTTTTGGTTCAAGGTCGGGGATTTCCCAAAATGTGGTATGCCCGCGTTTTGAACCCCCGACCGTGCCTCAAGAATACCGACCGGGTATTTTTGAGGCCCGGCTGGGTATTTTTGCTAATTAAGCAAATCCCCCGGTCGCCCCTTCTCTCTTCCTCTCATTTCCTCTCCCCTCTCTCCTCTTTGGTCGACGCCGACCATCATTCTCTGCCAGCGGTCAGCGGCGGCGGAGGATGGCGGCCGGCGACCGGCCACTTTCCGGCGATTTTCCGGCGAGTCTCCCGGGTCATTTTGGTCACGGTTTCGCGTCCCTCACCCTTCTCTCGTGTCTCCTCTACGATCCTACTTGCGTTTCCAGGTGTGTGTCTTGGTAGATCCTACTTGCGTTTCCAGGTGTGTGTCCTTGATTTGCCTGGCATGTGTGATTTAGACTAGGGTAAGGGATGTCGTGGTTATATTCGGCTCTTGTGTGATGCCCAGTTGCTTGAATGGGTCGGTTATGCTTGATTCTTGCCTTGATTGCGGTTGTGTTGCTTGCGATTCAACCGTTTGTGCTTAAACTGTTTGCCTAGGTGGTCCTTTAGTGTGGGGGAAGTGATGAACCCATACTGTTGGTCCTGACGAGTATTTGTTGGCTCCACCTTTGGTTTGTTGTTTTTGCAGGATCATGTCACTTGATCACCCATTCGTGCAGGACCTGCGCCTGCACCCGGAGTACGCCGACCAGTTCCGCAAGGTCACCCGCGGAGTGCTCCAGCGCCATCACCATCTGGAGTGGGGAGTCTTCGAGCAGCTCCACTGTATAAATGAGATCTCCACCGCCATCAGCCACCGTGATTGGCGGATGTTGCTGACCATTGACGAGTCCACCTACACAGAGCTGGTGTGGGAGTTCTATACCACCTACCAGTACCTTCTCTCGTTGCCACGGGAAACCCAACCATCTCTTATGTGCTCTCCTGATCACCCGAATGGTGCACCACTTCAAGATTGACCTAGAGGGACTCATAGATGCCTCAGCACGGGGCGGTTCTACCCCTTTCAGCTGGGACGTGCTTCACAATGCACTCCTCCTGGCATCTGATGGAGCCCGCTCCTGGGTGGATGGGTTGTCTTTGCCCCTTGAGGAGGATGCGGATCTTGATGAGGATGAGGAGGACGACGACTACACCGGCGAGGAAGAGGCCGATGATGATGATGATGATGGAGGGGCCATGGATGCTGATGAGTCAGAGCCCCCGCTGTCCCCATCAGGGACCTTCAGCCACGACAGAGATCCGAGAGAGGCGAGTCCTCCTCCGGTCCTTCTGGTCCGTCGATGGCTTCTGTCCCGTCGATGGCTTCTGGCCCGTCGATGGACATCTTCACGCGGAGCAGTTCCAGCATATGGGGCTCCAGTTTCAGCATCTCGGGCTCCAGAACCAGCAGCTCATGGACCATCAGGTCCAGTTCTACCAGCAGTATTCGGCCCACCAGGCCGAGTACCAGTCCTGGATGATGGTCGTGGACGAGCGCCTCGACCGGATGGAGGCTCAGATGGGAGTCACTAGTGCTCGCATCGAGCGGGAGCGGGACCGTAGCCGCCGGATGATGGAGTACCAGGAGCACCTGCTCCAGTCCTGCCACCCGCCTTAGGAGCACCACTGGACCACCCGGTGGGACCACTCACCACCCCCGCCACCACCTCCAGATGGGGTTGACGACCTCATGGATCAGATCGACTTCACCGGGCTCGAGTAGGCTGTACTCGTTGCCCGTCTTGTGTTGCTTTTGTTTCTTTCGGAGTGCAAACTGTCTTGTGTTTTGGTTTATTTTCTTACTTTTCTTTTGGATGATGTACTATTGGGCTGACAACTGGACCTGACGTATTGTGGCTGAGCTTTTGTTTTCCCTTTAGTTGTGTTGCCCCTGACTGGTCCCCTCTCCAGTCCTCTTCACTCAGACTGATCCCCTTCCTGTCTCATGCAGTCCGTGCATACCGATAACATCGTTCCCCTTATCCTTCCATCTTCTCCATTGAGGGCAATGACGAACTTAAGTGTGGGGGGATGTTTCTCTTTTGACTGAATTAGATCTGTTTGTGTGCTTGGAGCCTAGTCCACTGTCCAATTTTCGATTTGATGCTCCAAGTACGTGTTTCCTTGCAAATTGCCTGCTCAGTATGCTTTGAATTGACACGGTCTCTGTAGTAATGTGCAACCTAGGGAGGTAGTGTAGCACGATGGAGGATGTTGAAGTATAAGATTTTTCCTATCTAGCTCTCTGCTGTGCCGGTTGATTCTGTGGATTAGTGGAGCTAAGACCGTTGAATTCATGTGGTAATGGTGACTCTGTTTGGATTGTGTTATGGACTCGTGTATCGAACAGGGTGCTCATGTGGGAAGTGAATAGCAGTTGGTCCTCCATGTCGAAATCATTGAAATCTTAAACATGGGGTAAGTCCAACGTGTGTGGCACCGTTCATTGCACAAAATCGGGGTTTGGAAGGGATTTTAGTGATCCTTAGTGGGGTACTCCTACAAGGTGAAGCTAAGCTGTCTCTAGTACAAGTAAAATTTTCACCTGTTGAACGGTTTGTCTACTCGAGGATGTGTTTTTAAGGGCACGGATAGAGCTTTCAACCCCCTTAATTTCATTTACCCTCCACACAATTTGAGGAAAAGGAGTTAAAAGAAGTACTCTGGCGAGCACCAGATGTAAAGAAATTTCTCTTGCTCGACTAATAAGGGTCGACCGTGCAAAAGACTGCAGCTGGAACCCCCGCTAAGTGAATGTGAAAAAAAAATGAAATGTAAAATGAAAGTGAAAGTGAAAAAAAGGGGGTTCCAATTGGTTGCTTACTACCACTTCTTCTCATGATCCTGGCTTGAGTCTAGTACTCGCATTGAGAGAGATAGGGAACGTCTTAGAAGACCAGTTGACCTCATAAGCTGTTATATGACCTAGGAAATCCTCTACCGACAATCGGGGTTGTTTGTTGCTATAGAGGTCTGGAGAGTTGCATTGGTTTGAGTTAGGTTTGCTTGGGGACAAGCAAATGGTTAAGTGTGGGGGAATTTGATAGACCATTGATTGCACATGTTTTTACCCCTATTCTTGAGCCGTTGGAGATGTTGATTCTCGTGTTTTAAGCCGATGTAACACCCCACCCATAATCTCTATGGTTGAACCCGTGGTTCAACCGCGCAGCCAAATCATTGGTGTTACTGGTTGAACTCGATCATCTCAAACATCATATCCGATAATTAAACACAAACATAAACCGTTATCATACAAACTCATTATTCGAATCCCAACCCACTTATTGAATTTTACAAAATGTGGGTTTATTATTCAAACGCTCAAAGCAAAAATCCTAGTTGACCATGACAGAACAGTGTTCCAAACTACCTCATGACGGTAGTACAGAAGGATAGGGCAGCCTCAGTAGTCCGATCCTAGTTGCACCTGCGAGCCTGAAAACAGACGTGGGTCAGCAACTAAGCTGTGTGTGTGGATCTTTCCCACGACCTAATTTTGGGATCGCAATCAGCTAATCAAACAATCATAATCAATCATAAATTATTACTCTAGATGCCATCTTAAATCATCATATATAAATTACCGATCAAATTATCGAATCCACCAACTAATCATCACCAAATCAATTTATCCAATAAGATAATCACTTAATTTCACGAACACATAATCAATGCATGATATGAAAATTCCGGTTAATTATTAATGGCGCCAAGGTCACCATACACTTACCCCCGCTCGAGCAAATCATCATCCGTTGTGCTCATGCAACCACAACACTCAATCCGTGGTTTTTAACCACAACACTCATCCGTGGTATTTAACCACAACACTCATCCGTGGTGCTCATGCAACCACAACACTAAATCGCATAAGCGAGCTAAATCTACCCACTCTCAAGGGGTGAGGGTAAGTGCATGCCCTTTCTATATCTACGTGAATTAATATGATCACGAATCAAACTATTTCCATTTTTCTCATCCATCACAATCAATCCGGAAAAAATGTAGTTTTACGGATTAACCAGTCCATGTATATATTTCCCGTCGTTTATCAACTCGATGTTTCTAAAAAAATCAACTATTTCATCATCCAATACCGAATCACATAAATCATTTCATTCTCCAGTAAAGCTACTCAGCAGTACCATGTCACCATTCCTCATCCAAACTTCATCAACAATATCACGAAATAGCGCCAACGCAAATAATTATAAATAACCCGGTCGCGGTTAAAAATATCCTTAACTCAAAATTCACTTTCCTTCATTAAAATCCTCACACAATTCATGTAAATAAATTTATTGACACAAAAATCCATTAAATCTAGTTCTGGTCATAAAAATCAGTTTAGACAATAAAGTATCAAAAATCTCGTATTAACAATTATTTTACGGTAACTTAAATTTCAACAAAACGGTAGATCTAAAAATCTCCCAAAAACACAAGAACCTCCATTTATCATCATAAAACAGGTCTGTCCAGTTTTTATATTTGTAACGGCTCAAAACCATGAAAATAATATTACACTCGGTATTTATCGCAAATCTCGTATTAACCTCATTTTTACCGTTTTAAAGATAAAAACTCCACCAACTGTCTAATTTATCCTTTTCAGACCACAAACCATTTAATAATCCATACTGACCATTTTGAAGTGATCCAAATCTTAAAGATAAATAAAACACGTTTTTACCGAGCTTTTCGTAAAATTCACCGTTATGCAGTTTTTAATCCGAAAACCATTTTCAAGTGAAATCTTTTGCTCAATCTGCCCCAACCTCATTTTGGACAAACAAAAATCTCTTAGAGCAGTTTTAGACTCAATAAATCCAACTATTCATTTTTACGGTGAAACTTGTCAAATACCGATATTTACACCGTAAAATCCATAACAATCAAGACTAATCACCAAATCATCATATCAACAAATAAGTCATCACCCACAGTAATCCATCCATCCAAATATGCAAATCAAGCATAAATAATCGATGCAATAATTAAGATCCTCTTAATCCCCACACACCTTAATTTAGCCGATTCCAAGTCGGGAATTAAGTTCTAAAATTCCAGAGATTGGCTCCTAAAAATTCTCCTTGTTTCTACGGTCCTGTAGGCGAAAACGGTTCGTCGTTTGGACGTCAAACGAAGAAACTGCGAGCTAATCATCGTTAGTACGCAATTACGGATTAATTGTTAATTTTCTGCATGTCCCAAAATCTGCAGAAAACTGGAAATTTTCCTACCTCGCGTACCAACTTCCCGGCCTTGTTTCTCCCTCGTCTGAGCTCGGAATTCGATTCCGTAAACTCTGTGATGCTCGTGGAGACTTTCTCTTCGCAACGGTATCAAGCTTCGTAGCTGATACTACCTTTAATGGTGCTGGTTTGGCTGACGAAAAGGTTACGGCAAAAGTTCCGGCGAATAATTTCCGTTGAGTTGGTTTGACGATTGGGCTTTATAATCAGGTTTGTATGGGTTCTTGAACTTTGATGGGATCACAGAGAGTATGCTAGACCTTTGTTATCTGTCCCCTCTTTCCTTTCACTTCTAATTCACATATATAGGAGAGGTTTCCTCCAATGGTGGGTTTGAGTAAAGAAGAAGATGAAGGGAGGTGACCAAGCCTTTAAAGGCTATTCAAACTCATCCTCTCCCCTCTTTACTCTCTGTAGGTGCATTGAGGGCTCTTTGAAGGCCGCCTTCATGGTTCAGAAGTGTAGTGATCAACTTCCAAGTTCCCACAGTAGGCACCGCTAAATAAATGAAGCTGCTGCCAGTGCACGCAGTCAATAAAGGTTAAAATCAAGCAGGGTGCTTCCATTAACACAGATAATAGCTGTCGCAGCTGGTTAAGCTTTCAGCTCACCCTTAGTTGCCAGGAGGTCACTGGTTCAATACTAGCAACACACCAATTTATTTTTACTTCAGTTTTTAGTGGTTTGTGAGTTTCCGAGTGGTTTCACGGATCCTATATCGTATAGGATAATAATTAGTTTTTTTTCAGCCTCAAATCGTACTATATGCGTCCGCTACTTGGAAAAAAAAAATTATCCGTGGTTCGGGATGTTACAGCTCTCCCCCTCTTAATTAGATTTCGTCCCCGAAATCGGCTCGTCCCAAAACATCGATTAAGTCAGCACGACGACATGATAATTTCCCTAGTCCATTAAGTTCCTAATGGCTTAGGAAATTTTTATTTCATACTCATTCACTCACTCTACAGTAGAGGTTATATATTACAATGTACCCTACTCATATCGAGCTAACACACAAGGTACTAGGTCGACATACGTTGAGCATAAGCTTCAACTAACTCGGGGTACTTCTTCTTCATACTCTCCTCAGTTTCCCAGGTTGCAGCCTCCTCCTCCTGATTACGCCATATAACCTTGAGCATTGGAATTTGCTTGCTTCTTAGCACACGTACCTGATGATCCACAATGCTCACAGGTTTCTCTTCATAGGTCAGATCTGGCTCCAACTCCACCCTTTCGGGTTGTATCACATGAGATGGATCGATATGATAATTTTTCAACATACTCACGTGGAATACGTTGTGAATTTTCTCCAACTCACGGGGTAATGCGAGCTCATATGCCACAGGTCCTACTTTGGAGATAACATCGTAAGGACCAATGTAACGAGGCGCTAGCTTACCCTTTCTTCCAAACCTCATCAATCCCTTCCATGGGGATACCTTCAAGAACACCTTATCTCCCACATCATAGCTAACTTCTCGAGCCTTCCTATCGGCATATAACTTCTGGCGATCTTGAGCTACTCGCAATCTCTCTTTGATCACCTTCACCTTCTCCTCCGTATCCTGGACCATTTGTGGTCCAGTAAGAACCCGAGTACCCTCAACATCCCAACATAGCGGGGTACGACACTTCCTTCCATACAAAGCTTCAAATGGTGCAGCCTGCAAACTGCTATGGTAGGAGTTGTTATAGGCAAACTCCACCAACGGTAGTAAATCCGTCCAAGGTCCACCGGTTTCCACTGCACAGGTTCGTAATAACTCCTCCAAAGTAAGTATCGTACGCTCAGACTGCCCGTCCGTCTGAGGGTGATAAGCCGTGGAGAAATTAAGTCTCGTACCCATCGCCTCCTGCAAGCTCTCCCAGAAGTGTGATGTGAAACTGGGATCTCGATCTGAGACAATGGATAGAGGAACACCATGAAGTCGTACAATGTGAGTTATGTACAACCTCGCTAACTCTTCCATACTTGGCTTGAATCGAATGGGGATAAAATGTGCCACTTTAGTCATTCGATCAACAATTACCCAAATGGCATCTTTTCCATCCCGGGTAGAAGGAAATCCGGTCACAAAATCCATCGTGATCCTCTCAAATTTCCACTCTGGAATTGGCAGCGGCTGCAAGAGTCCGGCCGGTGCACGATGCTCCGCCTTAGTCTTTTGACAAACTAGACAAGCTTGAACATGCTCAGCCACCTCTCGCTTCATTCCTGGCCACCAAAAATGTGTTTTAATCGTGTTATACATCTTTGTGACCCCCGGGTGCATGGCATACATGGATGAATGGGCTTCCTCCAGAATTCTTCGTCTTAAATCACCCGACTCTGGAACCCACATACGACCATGCCTTTTTAGTATGCCTTCTTCCACCATGAATTCACTTTCTTCCCCCACTTCAACTTGCTTCAACTTCTCGATACACTCAGGATCTACTTGTTGACTTTCTCTAATTTGATCATGGAGTAGTGGTCGGATGCTTAGGTGTGCAATTAAGGTGGTGATGTCTTCCACCTGAAACTCCACACCCAAAGCTCTCATTTCCACTAATTCTGACAACCTTCCCTTTCGACTGAGTGCATCGGCGACCACATTTGCCTTACCAGGATGGTAATCAATTGTGCAGTCGTAGTCCTTCAACAACTCCAACCATCTTCTTTGTAGGTTATTCAACTCCTTCTGATCCATTAAATACTTCAAACTCTTGTGGTCGGTCATAATTTTGAACGTTTCACCATAAAGGTAATGCCTCCATAATTTTAAGGCAAACACGATAGCTGCCAACTCTAGATCATGAGTTGGGTAGTTGCACTCATGTGGCCTCAATTGTCGGGAAGCATATGCAATCACCTTTCCGTTCTGCATCAAGACACAACCCAAACCAAGATACGAGGCGTCACTGTATACCACATATTCACCTCCGTCCACCGGTAATGCAAGAACTGGGGCTGAAGTCAACTTCCGCTTCAATTCTTCAAAACTCTCCTGGCACTCTTTCGTCCATATGTATGGGGTTTCCTTCCTCAATAATTTAGTCAAAGGTGAGGCTATTTTAGAAAACCCTTCCACAAATCGACGGTAGTACCCAGCTAACCCCAGAAAACTTCGTACTCCCGACACATCCTTAGGTGGAGTCCAATTCACAATAGCTTCAATCTTCTTAGGATCCACCTCTACTCCCCTCCGGGACACCACGTTCCCCAGAAATAGTACCTCTTCCAGCCAGAACGCACACTTCGAGAATTTGGCATACAACTCTTTTTCTCTCAAAGTTTGCAATACCAATCTCAAGTGTTCAACATGCTCTTCCTCACTCTTCGAATACACTAGAATGTCATCAATGAATACTATGACAAATTTGTCAAGATATTCATGGAAAACTTTGTTCATAAGAGCCATGAACACTGCCGGTGCATTAGTAAGTCCAAAAGGCATCACCAAAAATTCATAATGTCCATACCGTGTTCGAAAAGCAGTCAACGGTACTGTTTTCTCTCCCACCTTCAACTGGTGATATCCCGACCTCAAATCAATTTTTGAAAAGACCGTTGCTCCTTGTAGTTGGTCAAACAAGTCATCAATTCGAGGAAGTGGATAACGATTCTTAACCGTCGCCTTGTTTAGCCTCCGATAGTCAATGCACATTCGCATGGACCCATCTTTCTTTTTCACAAAGAGAACAGGTGCTCCCCAAGGTGATATACTTGGTCGGATGAACCCTTTGTCCAAGAGTTCCTGCAACTGTTCCTTTAGCTCCTTCAATTCGATTGGTGCCATCCGATACGGTGGGATAGATATGGGAGCAGTTCCAGGTACTAGCTCGATGTTAAAATCTACCTCCCGTTCGATTGGCCCCCCAGGAAGGTCTTCAGGAAACACATCCTGGTATTCATTTACAATTCGTACTTCCTCCAACTTTTCTTCTTTAGTCACCTCAACTTGCACAAGAAAGGCTTGACACCCTTCCCTTAGCAACGCATACATCTCCATCGCCGAGATGATACCCATCGGAGTTGACTTCTGTTTTCTCAACCCTTGGAATATCATAGGTCTACCATCATCCCCAGACAAGCGTATTTCCTTCTTTTGGCAATCCATCACTGCGCCATGACTGGATAACCAATCCATGCCAAGAATCACATCGAACTCATTGAAAGGCAAAATCATCAGCTCTGCCTTCAATGCTACTCCTCCCATCACAACATCACAATCGCGTATCACGCGATTAACTACCACCGAAGTACCCAATGGTGTTTTCACACCCCATCGGGTAGTCAGCTCGGTTGATATGATATGCATGTTACTAGCACATTTCTCGGACATAAAGGAATGCGAAGAGCCAGTGTCAAACAAGGCATATAGAGCATGTCCAAAGCAAGTTATCATACCAGTGACAACATCAGTAGCGGCCTCCGCTGCATCTCTAGTCAAAGCGCGTAGTCCCGCCTGATTCTGGCTTCCCGCTCCCCGTCCCATGGGTTGCTGACTCGGTCCAACCCCTGGATAGGAGTTAGCTCCAGGTCCTCGAGATCTAGGACGTCCTCCCTGCCTTGATGCTCCTCTAGAAACTCCCGCCGATGGGGTTCTCGGGCCCTGAACAGATCCCACTGATGGTGCTGGTGCTCGGGCGAGTTGTGGGCACTGTGGTCGGGTATGACCAGCCTGGCCACACTCAAAGCAGATGATCCTACCTTGAGGCAAGTTATTACATCGCCCAAAGTGCATCTTCCCGCAGGTCGGGCATGGTGGATACCCAGCGGGTCCCGTACTGGTCGGTGGAGCTGAATATGTCACCCTCGGCCTGGGATCGTATTGCCCTCCCCTTCGGGTCTGCTGGGTGAAACCGGCCGAGTGACTCGGTTGGACAAAAGCCTTCCTCTTCCTATCACCTGGCCTCTCCTTCCAGGATTCCCTCTTGGCCTTCTCCAGGTTCTCTTTCCTCAGGGCAGCCTGTTTAATGGCATTCAGGCTTACCATGTCAGCTGAGGAGACTCCCTCCTGGATGGTGTATCGGAGACCGCGAAGGAACCTCATGGCCAACTTCTCATCTCGGTCCGTCTCAATCTCACACCACTCCGATAACTCGAAGAATTTGATGTAGTAAGACAATACTGACATCTCCCCCTGCTTAAGATCATCGAACTCCCGCTGTTTATTATATATCCACTCCGGTGGGAAGAAAGTCGCCCGGAACATAGTCATGAATTCCTGGTAGGTCACTACTGGAGGAAAGACTTGCCCTTCCTCCTGAGTGCCCCACCAAGTCAAGGCATGGCCTTTGAGAAGCATGACCATTGCCTGGAGCCTCTGCTCCTCATCATATCCCATGTAATCGAACTGAATGCGCGACTCTTTCAACCACATTGCCGTTTCTTGAGGATCGTCACTATCCCCTCGAAACTCCTTCAACCCATATTTCTTAAGTTGAGGAAACTCCACCCTGATAGGGGTGGTAGCGGTGCTAACTGAACATTACGAGGGCCCACACTGTTCCGGTCACTACAAAGAAAGAAAAAGAAATCAAACTTTAGTTTTCTTCCACAAAAACTCCTTCCAAAGATCGTTTCTCAATTCCTAAAAAAAAATTTAAAAATCAATTTCAAAATATCTTTGTCACAATTGATCCCATTACCCAGAAAGTCTCGGTGCAAATACGAGTATGGAGTACCTTCACCCGACTGAGGGTAGCTAATCCTCACGAGTTAAGGTAACATACTTATAGTGCAGCGAACTAACCGAGCTCTGATACCACTTGTAACACCCCACCCATAATCTCTATGGTTGAACCCGTGGTTCAACCGCGCAGCCAAATCATTGGTGTTACTGGTTGAACTCGATCATCTCAAACATCATATCCGATAATTAAACACAAACATAAACCGTTATCATACAAACTCATTATTCGAATCCCAACCCACTTATTGAATTTTACAAAATGTGGGTTTATTATTCAAACGCTCAAAGCAAAAATCCTAGTTGACCATGACAGAACAGTGTTCCAAACTACCTCATGACGGTAGTACAGAAGGATAGGGCAGCCTCAGTAGTCCGATCCTAGTTGCACCTGCGAGCCTGAAAACGGACGTGGGTCAGCAACTAAGTTGTGTGTGTGGATCTTTCCCACGACCTAATTTTGGGATCGCAATCAGCTAATCAAACAATCATAATCAATCATAAATTATTACTCTAGATGCCATCTTAAATCATCATATATAAATTACCGATCAAATTATCGAATCCACCAACTAATCATCCAAATATGCAAATCAAGCATAAATAATCGATGCAATAATTAAGATCCTCTTAATCCCCACACACCTTAATTTAGCCGATTCCAAGTCGGGAATTAAGTTCTAAAATTCCAGAGATTGGCTCCTAAAAATTCTCCTTGTTTCTACGGTCCTGTAGGCGAAAACGGTTCGTCGTTTGGACGTCAAACGAAGAAACTGTGAGCTAATCATCGTTAGTACGCAATTACGGATTAATTGTTA
Source organism: Linum tenue (assembly GCA_946122785.1). Taxonomy (NCBI): domain Eukaryota; kingdom Viridiplantae; phylum Streptophyta; class Magnoliopsida; order Malpighiales; family Linaceae; genus Linum; species Linum tenue. Next base: position 4,463,345 of record CAMGYJ010000003.1, read on the forward strand.
ATTTTCTGCATGTCCCAAAATCTGCAGAAAACTGGAAATTTTCCTACCTCGCGTACCAACTTCCCGGCCTTGTTTCTCCCTCGTCTAAGCTCGGAATTCGATTCCGTAAACTCTGTGATGCTCGTGGAGACTTTCTCTTCGCAACGGTATCAAGCTTCGTAGCTGATACTACCTTTAATGGTGCTGGTTTGGCTGACGAAAAGGTTACGGCAAAAGTTCCGGCGAATAATTTCCGTTGAGTTGGTTTGACGATTGGGCTTTATAATCAGGTTTGTATGGGTTCTTGAACTTTGATGGGATCACAGAGAGTATGCTAGACCTTTGTTATCTGTCCCCTCTTTCCTTTCACTTCTAATTCACATATATAGGAGAGGTTTCCTCCAATGGTGGGTTTGAGTAAAGAAGAAGATGAAGGGAGGTGACCAAGCCTTTAAAGGCTATTCAAACTCATCCTCTCCCCTCTTTACTCTCTGTAGGTGCATTGAGGGCTCTTTGAAGGCCGCCTTCATGGTTCAGAAGTGTAGTGATCAACTTCCAAGTTCCCACAGTAGGCACCGCTAAATAAATGAAGCTGCTGCCAGTGCACGCAGTCAATAAAGGTTAAAATCAAGCAGGGTGCTTCCATTAACACAGATAATAGCTGGCGCAGCTGGTTAAGCTTTCAGCTCACCCTTAGTTGCCAGGAGGTCACTGGTTCGATACTAGCAACACACCAATTTATTTTTACTTCAGTTTTTAGTGGTTTGTGAGTTTCCGAGTGGTTTCACGGATCCTATCTCGTATAGGATAATAATTAGTTTTTTTTTTCAGCCTCGAATCGTACTATATGCGTCCGCTACTTGGAAAAAAAATTATCCGTGGTTCGGGATGTTACAGCCGATTTCACGCTAGGTTGTGTGTTTATGTCATATTTCAGGGCTTGGCCTTGACGTTGAGGCGAAGAAGCAAGTTTCGGGTCAAAAGGAGGACGTTTGAGTTGAAGGTGCTGGAGGAGAAAAATACCCGACCGTGATAAAAAATACCCGACCGGGTAAAATTCCATGGAGGCCGGGGAAAAATGCTTTTTGGACGTTGAGAAACAGAATGGGTCCCGACCAGAGAGCAAAAATACCCGATCGGGTATTCTTGACCTCGATCGAGTATTAAAGGCGTCACCGTTGCACTGCGTTTCAAAATCCCCGGCCGGGCACCTGAAATACCCGACCGGGGATTATGGCCGGGGATCGCGAGCAGCTGGGTTTTAAGGGAAAGAAGACCAATTGTGAAGGAGTTCCGAGTTTTAGAGAAAGAAAGTGATACCTAGAGAAAGAGAGCGACGAACCAGAGTTCCCAAGCGCCTTAGATCGATCTTCATCATCAGTGGAGCTCGGATAACGCTTGGAGAAGTGCCGATTGCCGACCAGAAGCAGAACCCCATTCTTCACAGCATGATTTCTGCTTCTGAGCTAGAGTTTGCTTCTCTCTCCATGGAGTAACTTCCACATTCACCTGGGTATGAAGAACCCTAGATTTGTATGTTAGGTCTGATTGTATGAACCCAAGTATGAATCCATTGATTTGATTATATTCAATTGAGGTCTGATTTGTTGAATGGCATGAATCCTGATCAAATGTTGTTTCTGCTTTGACCTAGAAAGAGAATATTTGCCTAGGTTGATAGAGCACCCTTGATTGAAGGTAGTGAATTGACGACTTTAGTCGAGGATTCGATTCACTATCTTGTACCGGATTTGCTTCGGTAGTGGAGGTTTGGTTCGTTAGGGCCTCAATCTGTTTACTCCGGTGGAGGTTAGTCACCCGCTGGGGACTCAGATTGAGAGGGTCTGGAGACCTTTAGTCGAGACTGCAGACTGCATAAGAACCTCCCACGGTATAATTATCTTTGAATTCGAACTTGGTAAATTACAATCTGGCTTAACTACAGTCTAGGGGGAACCATATCCAGGTGACCTATCTCAACTTGAAAACAACTTTTTACTGCTTTGCTTGTTTGTTGGCTTGAACCTTCACTACACTTTCACTGCTAAATAATAATAATTCACGGAGTAGTCATCACACTTAGGACCCGGGTTGACATTAAAACCCAAACCCGCTATATTATGCTCTAGTAGGTGGTTACACTTGGTCATTTACTAGCGCGACGGTAGAGGCGAGTCAGTGCCCTAATCTCATATGCCATAAGTCTGTATCTTGATTTGTATGTTCTGAAGTTGTGGAAAATGTTTTTGAAATGGAAGTCTGATTCCTGGACCCTTCAAACAGATAGAGGCCTCTACTTGCTTGGACTGAACCAATCCTCTGTTGAGATACAAGGTCCTAAATAAAACAGAAATGGGATTTGAAAAAGAAGTGAGACTGGAGAATGCATAGTTAACTGACTTATGAAAATGAGATTATATGAGAAGGAAGGGACTAACAGGACATTAGTGAGCAAAATCCCACATTCTAACTTAACAATCCATATATGAGTGGCAGGGGTTTGTTCTCCATTAAGTAAGGTAACACTTATGCCCTGAATGGTTTTACATCGAAGGAAAGAACTGATGTCACACACAATATGGTCACTAGCTCCACTATCTAGCACCCATAATCCCTTGTCATAAACATTAGAGGAAGAAGAGAGAGTGATGCTACCTGACATTGGTGCTTTGCCATTGTTTCTCACAGTAACTGAATTAACTTGGCTTGTCTGAGACTGCTTGTTTGGAGAGTTGGGACCAGATCCAGATCCAAAGGGTTGATTGAAAAGATGCCTTAACTTCCCAAGTTCTTCAACAACATTAGAGAAGTTGGCAAAAATAGCATGTGCATCTAGGGTATTGGGACTTCGTTGTTTTGCTCCAGGACTAGGAGGATTGCCTCCTTGAAAAACTTCAGACATTGTGTCAACAGAACCAGCAAACCCTCTTCCCCCTGGCCTGCCAGTTCCAGAACTTCCTCCCCCTTTTTTCTTCTTCTTTAATTTCCAGCAATCTTCGATAACATGATTGCCTTTCTTGCAGTATCTTCAAAACAAATAATCTCTTCTCTCTGAGAGTTGTTTGAGTTCTGGTTGTTCCATGAATTTTGTGAATATTGAGTCCTGTTTTGATTACCAGTTGCTGCCAAAGCTATGGCCTCTGCATTCTTACCACCAGTCAAGCTAGTCCCATTCATTTGCCTTTCTAGCTGAATAACAGTTTTATAGACAGTATCAAGATCTTGCAGAGGCTCAATCATGAGCATCTGGGTTCTAGCTTGCTGGAAATTCTGATTCAACCCTAACAGGAAACGAATGACCATAGCATTCTGTTCATATCTCTTAACAGTAGCATAAGTGCCAGCCTCGCATTTAGTAAGGAATAGGAAGGTATGAGTGCAGTTCATCCCATGTAACTTTCAGATCAGTATAGTATTGTCTAACTGACTGGGTTCCCTGCTTAGCAAAATCAACCTTCCCCTGCAAATCAGCAATGCGAATAGAATCTCCCTGGCTAAACTTAGATTTTAGGTAAACCCAAGCATCAGCTGCAGATCTGATGCTCCTCAGAGTAGGAACAATGTCATCCGAAACTGAGTTCCGAATCCAACACACAACAGTTCCATTACAACGTTCCCAAGTGTGAAAAAGGGGATATGTGTTGTTAGGTACCTTAATGGAGCCATCGACGAAGCCAAACTTGTTCTTGGTGCGCAAAGCCACCTCCATAGACTCACTCCACAACAAGTAGTTATCATCAGTGAGCTTGAATCCGATGACGGGAAGGAAGGAGTTGTCGCTTTGAGCTAGATAATAGGGATTGCTATATGGGTCCTCAAAGCGGATCTGACTAGCGCTGCTTCTGTCGCCATCTTTCTCAGTTTGAGCCGTCATGGATGTTCAGAAGAAGAAGAAGAAGAAGAAGAAGAAGAAGAAGAAGAAGAAGAAGAAGAAGAAGAAAGGAAGACGAGAGGAAGATTATCAAAGCCAAACAGGCTCTGATACCATGTGAATGTTTGTAATGCTTGGAGAAAACCTTTTCTGTAATGAAACGAGAAGGGTATAATGCCAACTAGGATTTTGGGAAATTGGCTCAATGGCCTTTCCATTCAGCAGCAGCAACTATATATAGTCTGTACAAAAGCAGCAAAGAAAAGGAAGAAAAGCTATCTATCTGCTAATCTACTCTGTAACTTTGCTAATCAGATCACTAATATTTACAAATGAACCAATGAATCAACGACACGTATGTAAGCATTGTACATTAACCGTTCCATTTGATTTATACCAAAACGCATCGTGGAAAGCTTCTCTCCTTAGCAACGTCATCGTTTGGTGTTGTGCGCTGCGTTGCAGAGGAAAGCAGAGCAGAGCTGTCATCTCTTCTTCTTCACAACCGATGACCGACCCATGATCTCAACTTTGTTTTCACTTTTATGGATTCCAGTCCAATGATTTCCGGGCTTCATTGTATCATCATCTCGCCTATCCAATTATGAGCACTCGGAATCTAGCAAGAGCAAGTATGGTGATTAAATATGTTGTTGAATCGTGGTTCGGGCAGTATATTAATTAATAGAAAAAGGACAATTATCATGTTGCATCAAGGAATGGCAATGGGCAGGTCCGGGGCGGGTTTCTTGGTACCCAGACCCGTCCCGTGGCAGGTCGGGTTCAGGTCGGGTAATTTATTGCGAGTTGCGGGTTGGGACAGGTCAACCCAATGGGTATGCAATTTATATGAAAAATATTAGAAATATTCGTTATTTTTATTATAAGACCAAGAAAACAAACAATATTATGATAAATGTAGTTAAATTATTGGAGAAATTGAGGTTTTCACTAATTTACAGCTTTATTATAGCTAAATTATGATGTAATAAAAGAAAATTGTTAAGTAATTTGACTAAGATTACATGTAATCAGGAAAGAACGGGTCGAGAATGGGGCGGGTCAGGGCAGGTCGGGTCGATGAGAGTACCCATGCCCGCCCCACCCCGCCTACGGGGCGGGTCGGACCCGCTCCAAAACAGGCCAAACAAGTCGGGTAAAACGGGTCAGGTCGAAATTGCCATCCCTACTTGCATGGGTGAATTGGGTGGGTGATGATGTTTGGACGTGATAAACTAGTAACGTAAATAGTTATTTATTAACGTTTTATGTTGATAATACTATAATTAAATGGTAGAAAAGTTATTGTTAAGTTCGAAAACCTTTTTTTAATGACGGAATTAAGTTTCAGTACTGATAGAATGAAAGAGAATAGGCAACAATCGATCGTTCGTTCTGTTGTTCCGATTGGATGCTATTTTCTTTTGTAATAGTATACTCACATTGCAATATTAAAACCTTTCCATTGATAGAATTAAGCTCTTAGATTGATTAGATCATGTCAAATAATCGGTTACTTCATCAGATACATCAACCATTATTTTTCCTTTGTAATGATACAATTCCATTACAGCAAAATAAATATATCATTTTATCGATAATCAACCTACTTTTTAAAATCACGATACCTTACAAGTTATCCTATCAAAGTCCAAAAGGGTTATAGGTATAATATGCCCCTCTACTATGACGCTTTATCAAACATGCTCTTCTACTATTTTTTATATCTAACATGTCCTTGTACTTTGTAAAAATGATCAAACATGCCATTTTGTTAAAATTTTCATCCAAAAACCATTAACCAAGGCCGAACTTTAGTTTTGGCGACACAAATGACTAAAATATCCCAAATAAATTCACTTTAGAATTTTTTTGGTTCTTTTGTATAATAAAATAATTTCACTTTGATTGACAAACCAGAGAAATTAAACAGGGGACAAAACTGATATTTTTCCTCCCATTTGCCGATGTCGGGTCGTCTTAATCTCGGTTCAACCATGATTGACAAATTTTTCAATGGAAATTTTAACAAAATGGCATGTTTCATAATTTTTTCAAAGTATAGGGGCATATTTGATGTAAAAAATAATAGAGAGGTATGTTTGATAAAACGTCATAGTAGAGGGACATATTATACCTATAACCCGGTCAAAAATTACTAAGCAGTCCTCAGACTTTGATTAAGATAAAAGTTCACGTGCACACGCTTGGAAGAAATGTTATTTTCTGGTTCCCAGAAAGGTACCCAAAAGTTAAAAATATACGCCGAATCGCTCCCCTAGTTTTAAAATTCGAATTCAATTTTTTTCACTTTCACATAATCCAAAATCGTTCTGGCGGTAACAATTTTCTATTATGTTGCCGCCCCAAAACGGCGCCGAATCGACCGAACAAAAAATAAAGGCCCTTGGCCTTGAATTATTTTAAAAAAAATTCCGCGAACTCCATTTCTACACGTCAGCAGAGGTGGGTCATTTTCTCACTACATTCGAGTCATCGTCTGCGCCAATATAAATGTCGACCGTCGCTTCGTCCATTCTCTCTCCTCCATTCGCCTCTCTCTCTATCTCCCTCCACCCATCGCCCGAAATTTCTCTCTGGGGAGAGAGGAAGTGAAAGGGAGCGCCCTAGAAAAGGCAGCTCGGCCCGGCGGCTCTCTGCTCACTTTCGCCCCCGACGACTTCGATCGGGTTTCTAGGGTTCTTCACCGATCTTCACTTCTATTGGCGGTACGGGAGGGTATCTCTCTCGGTTACTTCGAAATGACTTAGCTTGTTGAATTTTTTTTGTTTGTTAATTTTTCTTCGCGGGGTGGAATTTGTGTTGATTGGGGGAGAGGGAAAGGAAGTAATTTTCGCTGGTTGCAGCTGAATTCAAATTCTGGAAGGTTGTTATTAGGTAAAAATCCCCGAATCGATTTGGTCGTCTCTGCTGCCATTGGTTTTGGCTCGGATCTGTCGTTCATAGTGTTTTCTGGTTACCCTGTTTCGTCTGTTTTTGGTCCGTGGAATTCGATCTGCTGTTGTGGGGGAAATCTGTGTTTTCCATGGCCGGATGTAGCTTTGGTGTTTGAGGCGGGTTAGGGTTTGATGATTAAGGCTTTAGCGTAGGGGTGAAGAAATGAAAGCCCAAGGAAAAGGTGGTTGGCGATTCGGGAGCTATTGGTAGTTTCTAAAATGGATTGTGATCAGGGGGTTTGAGTTTTGGATCGCGATTCTATGTCTTTGCTGTTGATTGTAGTGGAGCAGGTTAAGTGCCTGTGTTTAATCTCTGTAATAATTTATGGAAATGATTTTGGAAGAATGAAAGATTCGAGCTTTGTTGAGGAGATGTAGTGGTACTAGTCATATGATTTAATTGTGCTTTCATTTGTTCATTGTTATGATCATTGATTTTGAAGATTTGAATCCCTCACTTGGTACTTCATTGCTATGTCTTGCTGTCAACAGGCGGCTGTTTGGATTGGTAGTTAGCTTTTGCTTATGATTGGATTTCTGATTTTGATTACTGTTATTTCAAGCCGAATATTGTGCCGCCTTATCCTGCTTCTAAAACTTCTGTTTCCTATTCTGCTGCAGTTGCATATCAGGTGTCTGATCCGTTTAGGTGTTACGTATAGAATCATCAGAAGTTTCAAAGATGGCAAAAGATAGAAGAGATCGTTCTAGGTCATTTGATAGGTACAGAACTTCCCCATACTCGAGCAGTTCCAAACGTCCCAAGCTCTCTTCACCCAAAGTGTCATCATCAAAGCCAGATGAAAACATAAAAGAATTTGAAGATGCACGGTGCCCCGTCTGTATGGAGCATCCCCACAACGCCATCCTCCTGATTTGCTCATCACACGACAAAGGTTGTCGACCGTACATGTGTGACACCAGTTATCGCCACTCGAACTGCTTTGATCAGTTCCGTAAATCGTTTGAGCAGCAGCCTTCAGCATCACCACCTGAGGAGACTAGTATTAGGGGTTCAACCGAGGTAGTAGTCAATTCCGAGTCAGCAACTGTGTCAAGCTCTGCTGGAACTGGTAGTATTAGTTGCGACAACAAGGTACCACCTGAGCTGATGTGCCCGCTATGCCGAGGCCACATCAAGACATGGATGGTACTGGAACCCGCTCGGAGCTTCATGAACTCCAAATCAAGAAGCTGTGCCAGTGAGGCGTGTGAATTCAGCGGCACGTATTCCGATCTGAGGAAGCACGCGAGGCACGAGCACCCTCTCGTTCGCCCGTCAGAGGCCGACCCCGAGAGGCAGCGGAACTGGAGGCGGCTGGAACGCCAGAGGGACATGGGAGACCTGCTGAGCACGCTGCAGTCCTCGTTTGGGGAAGAGAGGGTGGTACATGACGATGACAGCAGCGACATAATGATGCCGCCCATTGACGATGGCAGTTTCCTTACCGTGTTCTTTCTCATTAGGGTGTTTAGGCCGGGAGTCATGGGCAGTGGCTCGAGAAGTAGAGCGTCATCACGTGCTCGAAGGCGGTCGACTGCTGCCAGGGAAGCTCTTTTTGGGGAGCCTCGCAATGATGAAGAGACGGTATCTTCTTCCAGAGATGCTGAGAACAACAATGATGATGACTCGGATGGAGGATCCGTGCATTTGAGGCAAAGCGAGCGGATCCAGAGGCAGCAGAGAACACCAGACTCGGATGGGGGCTCTGTGCCTTCGAGGCAAAGCGAGAGGATTAGGAGGCAGCGAAGGACGCCAGACTCGTCCTGATCCTTGTTGGGAGTACAGTTGAAATATGTTGGGGTAGTTTTAAGTTGAGATGGCCTAATTGTAAGTGCAAAGTCTTTACCCTCCTCTCCTTTTTTCTTCACCCGGTTGTGTCAAGTCATGGTGAAGAGCCTATTGCCCTAATTACTAGTGGGTTTTGCTTTGCAGGTGGTGGAAGTGCGCTTTCCTCGCGCCCTTGGATTGCTTATAGAAAGGGGGTTTTGGTTGGGAGGGTGAAACAAAAGTGTAATATGGAAACAGGGTGGTACTCTTAAATTCAATGAAGTGATTTGTGTTTTCCCTTTCGCAAGTGCATTTGCTTCAGTTCATCAGCTGTTATTATCACGAGGGTGGTGGGAACGTTTTTTGTTTCTATGTGAGGGGATTGATCCATTTGTAATGAATATAAACCAGGTTGTTGCCATGTTGGTGAATCCTCTGCGATGCTGTATGTAACAACATATCAGCTGTGCTTGGTTTACCTTACTGTCTGCTATCGAGAACCAGCTAGGTCGACCATCACCAAGCAACCAGCTCATGACAGTTGTTTGTCTTGTGAGATGGTGAATGATTGAGATTCTGTGTGGACATGGTGATGGGTTTGGTTACTGTCTTGGCTAACATGGGTTGGTGTAGTTGTGAAGAAATCCAGTTGCCAGTTGCCAGCATCTCTGTTGGGCCATACCCATGATCATGCATCAGCCCATTGCTTCCATTTTCTGTTTACTTTAACTAACGGTCAACTTGCCATCATTCTTTGAATAAGGATGGTTAGGAGAAAGTGAAACCTCTGGTACAATGAGATTATCTTAACTAGTATAAAATGTAATCCGTTCAAAGAGGTTTCCGTAGGTTGAGAATCACTATAATAGTAACACATTATTATAATAAGGTAACACGCCGTGAACATTCAGAATTCTCGCTAATTTAAAATTTATTGCTTGTATCGATAAATTAAGTTACTATCGTTTGTCGCATTAGCACATTCAATTTAGTGATTCGTATGTATGTGGTACTGATTTCGTAGACATCTTACACATTCTTGTTTCCGTGGATTTGGTAGTTTGCTCTTTTCTAGACATTTGAAACTAGAGATGTTATGCATTTGATGTTAGTTTTTTTATTTATTTATAAGGGTGACTTATGTTTACATTTAGTGGCTAGGTGTTACTTAAGAGTTAATAGAGTTGAATTTGGGATCTCCATATTCAATACTGGTTGGCTGGATGTCAAGTTAGTATGCGCTTGATATAAATACATTATTGACGTGATTTACTAGTATGGTTTATGTTAGTCATATAAGTAGAAGAGATAAGTTTTTGCTATTTTTAACGAAAATACTAAGTAAAAAAAATTATATGTTATATATAAAATCCCACCGTAATTTTTGTTTTTGTTTTTGTTTGTAAAGGTGCTGCTTTGTTTTTTTGTATTTGAATTTTGTGAAGGTACTTTAAGCTAAAAGCTAGTTGCAACTTGCATATTCGTATGTTAATCATTTTTGGCTTTTCTTATGTTATGTATTTTTGGTGTATATATTCAGGTTAGTTCGTTGTTTGTATCCTTCCTTTTTTTGACCTCCTTTCTGGCTGGACGGAGGTGGTGGTGGCGGTGGATCTTTCTCTGAACACCCGCTCTCGCTCGCCTTCTTCTTCTTCTTCCTCCTCTCTTTGCTCCCATGGAGTAAACCAGACCTCCCCACTCCGCCAGCTTCCGATTTCTTTTGGGAGGAGCAAAAAACTTTTGCTGCTCCCGCTGGCTCTATAATTCGTATTTTTGAAGCTTTTTGTCATTGGGGGGCGCGCTCAAATGGGGTCTGAAACCATCTCTGGCTCGGAGAAGGAGAATTCGAACGATAGCGCCGAAACCCTCGTGATGTTGAATGTCTACGATCTCACCCCTGTCAATGATTACACCTACTGGTTCGGTTTTGGGATTTTCCATTCTGGCATTGAAGGTCTGGCCTTCCTTCTTCTCCTTCCTTTCCCTTTTCTGGGTTCTTGTTTTATATAGACAGCTGCTTCTTGCGGGGGGATTTTCTGCTTTCCAGCATAAGGGTTTTGGGTTTTTGCTATTGTTCTCTTGTTGGGAATTGTTCGAATCCAGCTCCTTTCGTCTGCTTTCGTTTCAAGATTTGAGAATTTGCGCTTGATCCTAGGCAGATTGAGATGGGGAATCTCTATGGGAAACTTTGAAGAATTTACCGTGTTAGTTTGTATTGGCTGATAAAGGGATGCGATCTTTCTGTAAGGTTTGCCTTTGTGAGAATTTGAGGTCAGGGGAAGCTGTTGGAGTAAAGAAGTTAGAATGATGATTCCTCCTGCTCGTCTTCTCTTTACATTTTTAGCAGCTTGTAGAGTAACTTCCTTCCGTGGGAAATGGGAATAGCGTAGCAACTTTGATTTAAACCACCTTATGTGGTTCCTTTGATCTTTCTTTGCTTTAGTTCAGTTACCCTCCTATCGTTTTCAGTTTCTTAATGGTGTTTGACTTTGTCTTCTGGCTTTGGATTTCGACTGCAACATGAGATACTGCATTCATAGAAGAGGAGGTTATGATCCTGCATGAGTTGTAGAAAGTTGGTGTAGATTTTGTCTAGCGATCCTCACAATATGACAATTTTGCACAGTCTAACTAATGTATAGGTCTTTCTCTGTTTATTGTTGGGCCGAATCGCTTGCCTGATGTTTGGATATATGTGTTGGGCGTGTTGTTTCAACAGTTCATGGGAAGGAGTATGGGTTTGGAGCTCATGACTTCCCAATTAGTGGAGTTTTCGAAGTCGAGCCAAGAAACTGCCCCGGTTTCATTTACAGATGTTCCATCCCAGTGGGGACTATAATGATGCCGCCTATAGAGTTCAGGACTTTCATTGAGGGTATGGCTTCCGAGTATCATGGAGACACTTATCACCTCATCTCCAAGAACTGCAACCATTTCACAGATGATGTAAGCTCCAGGTTGACAGGAAAGAGAATCCCAGGCTTTGTAAATCGCCTCGCTCGCCTTGGTATGCAGAAGCCTTGTACCAATTACGATTGAGACATTCAAATACCATTCAGAAGTGGTTGCCTTTTAGTTTGTTTGACATGTATCAGAATCGATACCATTATTTGTTTTTTGAAATACTGCAGGTTCCCTATGCAGTTGTTTGCTTCCCGAAAGCCTTCAAGTAACTTCAGTGAAACAGCTACCTGAGCACCACGATTTATTGGGTAAATACTGCATTTTCTTAGACTTGTATATTTGATTGTACATGTCTTTTGTCCGAATTTCTTCTCAAACCTGTGATGAAATTGCTTTAAATACAGAAGACGATGGAAGCGAGTCTCTGACAACTGGCACCCCACCCTGTGAACAAATGGAAATCGATGATACTGATCAAGAGAGGCACCTTCTGTCTCCAAGCAATGGAGCTGCAGAAGTATTGTTTGTCAGAGAGAGAACTCTAACAGAAGAAGAAAAGCTGCCTCATTGAGGGTTGAATACAAACGAAAGAAGATAGCCTCTTTTTACCCTTTCCAAACCCACTGCTGCAGTATTCTTCGAGACACGATTCCAAACGTAGGACACAGGGAAGGAAAGAATCCAGAAAAAAACTAGTTACCTGTTAATGGTCTGTAATTGTATTCATACCCTGTACTGGCACCTTTCTAGTTAGTGGAAATGACTTCTTGAAATGGATTGAGAAGTCAGAATGGTGTTATTTTCATCAGTGTAATTGTGTTGCTTGTAGAAAGAATGGTTCAACCTAATACAATTGATGGGTGGGATTGGATTGGATTGGATTGGATGTGTACTTTGCTTTGTGGATTCTAACCCTTAAATTGGGTCTTTTTTTGATAGATCATGTATCATCGATTTGATTTGTGTATGTTGTATTATGTATATTCCACTATTGTACTCCACCAGGCATCAAAAGAAAGTACACCAAATGGATTCAATTGTACATTATGGTCGTCAAAATACCACATAATATATGTATCAAAGAGTAAATACTAAATTACATTCAATCTCATGATTCAGAAGAGTAGCAAGTAACCCAAGTTTCTCATTGCTCATAATACACTAATAATGTGAACCACCACCGGATAGCCTTGCATATCTAGAACCACTTGTGGCTCCATTGGTTTGTTTCATCAGTTGTTAACATCCCTCTTTCCAGACTTCCACTTCCCATGTTACTTTGATGAGGAGCTGGTGTCGAGCCCCAATTTGGAAGATAGCCAGGCGCATACCTCGTCCATCTCTTGAGGGATTGTGTAATGTCCAAGGCTGTAGTACGATTCAACGAAATTCACGATTATTACTAAATGCTTCGAGATGTTTGATTAGGGTCCTTGAGACTAATGCATCTGCAGCAAACATACCTGTTATATGATTTGAACGTTACATCTTTGAATCCAAGCGAGGTCAACACACGAGAGGACTTCTCGCCGTATTTGTGTGAGACCACGTCATCAGCTGCAACAGCCAAACAACAACAAAAAGAAGAAAGTAGAACGCCAATCTCTCCCAATGAAAGTGATGCGAACTGAGACCCAACAGGAAATTCAGAAGTTTACCTTTTCCATGACATAACAAAGTAGGGAGAGATGCAGCACGGTCAGCTGCTCCATCCGCTCCTTCGAGCTGTTTACCCAATGTCCTGAAATATAAGAATAATAGTTGACTGGTACAGAATTTGACATGGAACAGAATAACAATGAGAGAAGAGCCAAGCAGAAGAAGTCGAACTTTGCACAGGGAAGCCAGCCGCTTAATCCAACAACAGCACTCAAATTAGCTGTAAACGGGTTGCCATTTGCATACTTCCCAACCGAGAAGCAGGTCCCAGAGTATAGAGCGGTCGCTGAACCCATACTGAAGCCTCCAATGCCTATTTTAACTGTATAAAAGCCCACACGTTTCAGAGAGTGCATACAAGTTTCATGGTAATAGCCTGAAGATGCAAGAAGTCACTGCAAGATAACACCTACTATCAGCAGGCTCTGTTGACAATAAGTTTGCAACGTGTGTTGCAGCAGCATCCAGACCCTCCAAGTCATCTGGAGCATCCTCCGAAAGTTCCTCAACATCAAACCCTAATTTCATCAAGTCGAGGTTCAATTCGTTGCAAATAAACATGATAACACCTAATCATATGAAAGAGAACTGAAGTTTGTGTGGTAATTTCTAGCGAACTGGTTAAAATGAGTCTATTGGGCAACCAAAACTTACATGCTGTAGATGGGAAACCACCAAACAGAGTTACAGGTCGAGTTGGAGCGGTTGGACATATCCATTTAATCTGTGTAGACAAGACCAATTAGCTGAGTACAGACAACTTAAAACGATGTCACTTGTTGAAACACCAAAGAAGCGGCTTACACAAGTTTTTGTTTTGTCATTTTAAAAGATCTTATCCTTACATTTGGAAGAGGGAGGGCTTCCAAGAGCTGGGACCAACTGCCAGGCAAACAAGATCAACACAAAGAAAATCAATATTGGAAACAGATGCAGAAACAAGAACTTGCAAGTAAACATTAAAAAGAAACTGCGCAGATCAGCATGTTTTCCAAAAACGTTTTGAGTCACTGTAACAAAAGCTCGATTCCAGCACCACAGCAAGCAGGAAAAAATGGATTGGTCTGAAACACAAGCCTCTCCTTAAATGATATTGTAAAACAGCACAACAGGCATAGTATAAAATGTTCGAACATCATGCAAACTCCATTGCGGAACTGGTGAAGAAAATTGCTTAAGAGCATTGTTGCAGCCACAGGGGTCAAGGGGGAGAAAGCAGACTTCTAACCTAGATGGCTTGTAGTACAGACCTTCCTACTCTCATTATGGAATACTACCATACAAAACTTGTTCTTGGTTTGTACGAAAAGTACCTCCCTAACAAGAAACCACTAACAAGGGCAAATTGAGAATACCTTGAGCCATTATCACCAAGTCCATGCAGCCAAACCACAGTCGCTTGATGTTTGCCCTTGGGCCTAACCACATATGTCTTCCCAAAATCGAACGCTCTTCTAGCAGTCTTCCCACCTGTAAACGAACCCAATCACGTCAAGATGATGACAAAAACTTCCCATATCCAAAAAAGAACAGCTAACCTGGAACTCATTCTCACATTCCAGCATCCCCAGTCAACTGAACAAACATGCAAGAGAAAGCACTGGGCACCCATAAAAACTCACCAGAAGCCATTGACGGACCTGTGAAGCTCATGTTGGACAGCAGCAGAACCGACCCAATAATCCCAAGAACCACGAAACCTACAACGAAGGAAGGATTTGCCAAATCCCGTCAAAAAATTATACGGCAAGCAATGAAAATCTTGGATACACAGTGGAAACAAGATTTCAACCGTTGGAAACCTAAACGAATTCGAGCCTCCACCGATTCCATCTCCTTCCCCCCACATTGCCAAAACCGAATCTTGAAAACCCACATCCACCAAGCAATAAATGGATAAAACGGACCGGAAAGGAGAAGATCCACTCCGAAATTCAACACAACAGGAGGTTCCCGACGATGCCGTCGGATCATCGGCTAGAGTTTGATTTCTTCGTGAGAGAAAATTTACAGAAGGCGGCGGAGTAACGAACCTTTAGACGGGGCGCAACCGTCTCGAACCCAGAACGACGCAGCAGCTACACAGGCAGCAGGTGCCAAAGAGGCAAAGACAGACCGAGCTCTCTTCTCCTCCGCAGGGGGAAAGAAAACAAACCAAAATAACTGCAACTTTTTCGGATGACGTAAATCTCAATGCCCATTTTTTCTTCATTACTTTTTTGTTTTTGTTTTGGCGTTTTATGTGTTAGTTATGGTGTCGTTTTGTACCCAGTCTGTGGCTGTGTCCGGGTCTCGGTTTTCCCCGCTTGGGCTGGGGTTCCGACCCGGTTAGTTTACCCACTGTGTATAGATTTGGATTATTCGGATTGGAAGGAGGATATGTTCAAAAAGTTCATTTAACTTTTTGCCTCTTCTTGCATTTTTAAAGCAAGTGGCCACCCTATTCGGCTATTCCTATCACCATAGTTGGGGCTTGGGGTTTTTTTTTTTTTTTTTTTTTTTTTACAAAAGATAATCATATATTGATATTAAGAAAGGTAGCTTTACATCCTGGAATTCAGCCAGGCCTGAAAATTATAATAACGAAAGTAAGGGCCTTTCTAGCCACCATATGGGCTACCCTATTGCTCCTCCGACCTACAAACCGCACACTAAACCCAGTATTTTGCATCAAACAATCCTGGACCTCCTCTAAAATCATCCCAATCCTACTATCTCTGGTGTCAGCTCGATTGATTTTCTCGACGATAACCTTGGCATCCCCTTCAAACCTCACCTCCTGAAGACCATTGGCTACACACCACAAAATAGCTTCACGTAGGACAAGCGCTTCCACTACCAACGGATCATCAATAGACGCAAACTGAATCCCCTTAGCCCGAAGGATTACACGCTGAGGATCCAAGAGCACCATACCACCCGCAGAGTGGGACCCAGCCCTAGTGGCTCCATCCCACATACAAACCATCGAGGGGCCCCACTCCAAGCCCGGTGAAGGGGGGACAGAGCGTAGACCCTGCCCCACCCTATCAGAAGACACTCGTTCCCACTCAGCACATTGTTGTTGAATTTGGCGCATCAAGGCAGGGAAGCCAACCTGCTTACCTTCAAAGACAACCCAATTTCTCGATTTCCAGATTCGCCACAAAACCGCCACCACCATCATGATAATAGGAGGTTGGTGGATCAAAGCGAATAGCCGTTTAAGGAACAAAGGAAAGGTATGGCGAGGAAGGGCCTGACCCAAATGCTCAAGGCCAGAGAAGTCCCATAAAGCCCGAGCCACCGGACACTCCAAGAACAAATGCTCCATGGTTTCCGAGGCCGCCCAACAAACCGGACAGCGAGGGAGGACCGGAACACTTCTCTCAATGAGACCTTCGGTGGTCGGGAGGATGCGATTAAAAATTTGCCATACGAAAACCTTCAATTTTGGGGGAATATCCGCCCCCCACAACCAAATCCAACTAGTCCGATCCATCAGTTGGGGCTTGGGGTTGGGGGAACCAACCATAGAGAAGCCAGCAATGGAAGGAATGAATCAAGGATTACTAAACCGTAATACATCATCAGTCGGATCGTAAAAACTGTCTATTACTGTTAAAATCATCATAGTAACAATAGTTCCAACACATAGACTCTAGAAAATCAAATCATGCGATCAACCTTGTTATTGTCTACGGGCGTCATGAGAGAACATAATTTCTCTTGGATTAGGTTTATTTACCACCTTATGGAAGGAGTGAAATTGGGTATGGAGACTCAACTCAGAAAGAATTACACATTAAGAGTATTCACCACTAACGAAGAAATGTGATCTCCGAAATGAGATTTCAAAGAATACAGATCATATATGACTCTCGTACTTGCTCACCTTATTTGCACTAATGGTCATATCAATGATCATAAGCCAAGCAATCCAGCTATTTACAAATACTGAGAAAGTACCCCAATTAGGCATCACATTGATCCGATGCTTGGAATATGTCTGAATCAAGAAACAAAATTGCATCATGCCAATAAAGCATAGCATCCTTTTGAGGGTTGGGTTTCATTTAGATATCAATGATGAATAGAGTCGTACCCTTGTCACAAAGCTGAGGTTCAAATCTTTCTTATTTTTATGGAGGCGATGATATATTGTCAAGTATCACTCGGGTAGCGATGATGGTAACAACTTTCATTGCACGTAACAAGACAATCCACTTTCCCCTTGTGTTGAGGTTCAAAGAAGACAATTTGATCCCTCTAATGCCAAATTCTAAGGCAAGGGTCTCCTCATATGATGATTGTTGGGAATGGTTGTTATCTCTTCAATCCCTACAAAAATGGTTGATATAAAGATGTTTTATAAACGTGGTACAAACAAAGGAGAATCTCCATCTTCAAAGATTCTCCATGAATCTGAACGCTGATTGTGTGGTTCTTCTCGAGAGACCGTTATTCAATGTCTCTTTCTCTATCCTTATACAACAGAGATGTGGAATCGGTTGGATCTTACAGTCATCTCCCCTCAAAATTTCACCTAGTGGTCCTTTGGCATGATAAGACATACTCACTAGTCCTTCCAAGTTCCAACAAAGGGTATTATGTCTGTAAAATATTTGAAAAGCTCCAAATGAGTACATTTTTCGTGAAGCTGATTTTCCCGTCTAACGACTTACAACAATGCTTTATGTGAACCTATGAATGTCATTCCCTGCAAACACTTTCATTCACAATTAAACTAGCTCGGAGTTAGTCTAACGCGTCTTCATCCACCGTTCAAGGATCTCCTAGAAAAGACTCATAGTAATAATGAGTCATTTGATAATGATGCAAAGGGAGACCCCAGAATAGTTGTATCATCCCTATAGCGTCACCCCAATTTGGCTCTTGAATGACTGAAATTTATGTTTCAAGGAAAAAAGTCTTTTTGTACTTTTATTTTCGAAAAAATATAGCCAAGTGTGTACTAGCTGCAAGCCTCCTAACTCCTAAAACCCAATCATGCGTTAGTCAACACCATTATGATAAACAAATTAATTAAGCGCGTAATCACTTGAATATTTCTCCAATCACCAAACCGGCAAAATCCTCTATACCTCTCTTTCTCCGACGGCATCTTCGGCCGGAAAAGAACTCTGGGATTATCAGATTAGTACAGAAGTCGCCGGCGAATAGGATTAACCCACCAACAATATACATCTCTGATCTCTGTCTAACTAAATCCGACTTAAGTATTATGTAATTGTGATTTACATTTCAGTTCCAGTTTACAGCATGAACCTGAAAACCCAAAAACAAAAAACGGTAGAATACAAGCCGGCCGGCAGCTATCTGCCGGAGATCACCGACACAGTGAAAGAACCGGACATGGCGGCGCCGGGAGTGTCATCTACTTTCGCTATAGGCACCGCCACCAACCTCTTATTGTTATTATTCTGAACTTCCCGGGAGGAGTCCTCATCCATGGACAGCATGTCAACGAGCATCATCTGCGTCTCCGGCGGCTGACCCACCGGCACTCTGCCTTCGAGCATCTCCACCACCGTACCCATCGTGGGTCTCAACGGAGCCTCCTCCTGTATACACCAAAACGCCACATGGACCAACCGCGTCAATTCCCTCTCGTCAATTCCGCTGCCGCCGTTCTCCAGCAATCTCCGATCCACCACTTCGATGAGCTTCCCTTCCCTCATCCTCTGTTCCACGATTCTGGGGAAGTACTCCCACTTCCCCCTCTTCTCCTTCCCCGATCTCTTCCCCCGGCAGACGTTCCGCCGCCCGCCGACCATCTCCAGTAGCACCATCCCGTAGCTGTACACATCCGATTTCTCCGAGATCCCGAGCTCGAGGAGCCACTCTGGAGCTAGGTAACCCCTGGTCCCTCTGATGTTCGTGATTACTCTGCTCTCGTCGCGGCGCATCAGCTTGGAGAGCCCGAAATCGGAGACGATCGCACGGTGGTTCTCGTCGAGGAGGATGTTCTCCGGCTTGACGTCGAGGTGGAGGATCCTTGAGCGGCAGTCACTGTGGAGGTAATTCAGCGCCTTCGCGACGTCGATTGCGACTCTGTATCTGAGGTCGAATGTCAAGCACCTAGGGTTAGGGTTTCCGTTTCCCCCAATTTTTTGGGGGAAAATCCAGCAATCGAGGGATCCGTTGGGGACGAAGTCGTAGACGAGGTAGCGAGATTGATTGGGGACGATGCAGTAGCCGATCAGCCTCGCGAGGTTGAGATGCTGGACGCTGGCGATGGCGGCGACCTCAGATCTGAACTCCTTCTCGCCACGGGCTTCCGGCCCGATTCGTTTCACCGCCACGGCGGTCCCGTCGCTAAGGACGCCCTTGAAGACCGAAGCGGAAGCTCCCCTGCCGAGGAAGGACTGGAAATTGGCGGTGGCGTCCTCGATCTCCTGGTACCGGAACTTGGTCGGGACGCAGGCGACTTTGCGGAGGAAGCTGTACTCGATGCGGAGCTCCCGGCTCTCGGAGACCATCTGGGTCCTGAGGATTTTGCTCCGGTTGTTGTAGCGGCGGCGGATGAAGATGTAAGAGACGACGGCGAGGATGACGGCGACATCGGCGCCGGCGATGAAGAAGAAGGGGCGGGAGAGCTTGAGGGAGACCCGGGCGACGATTATGAGGACGACGAGTAAGGCGATCGTGGTGCAGGCGAGTATGGTTACAGTTCTGTTCTCCATTCAGAAGCTTGGACTTAGGGCGCCATTACTGCCGGCCGAGGCGTGCTGGACTGGAGTGGAGAAAAAGAATGGATCGAGGAAAATGTGTGTAAGAAAAATTGTGGTTTTACCTTGAGAAGATGAAGGGGAAATGTAAGCATTTAAGAAATTGCTTCCTCCACTTGGGCCAATTGGCGTTGGGTCAATTGATGCGGTTTGAATCTTTGAAAAGTTCAGGTACAACTACCATTATGATTTATGATTTTGTTTCGAAATGACCAAAGTCGCTCAATTAGCTTTCAGTTGAACGGTACGTATCACAAAATTTCTCAAGTAATGTGAAGACTGAAGAGTCAAATTAGGAGGATGTTTGTGGTATTATCATTATGGGAATTCAGGAGGTCATTTATGATTTGGGTACATATCAAGGGGTTTAAGTGCTTTACGGGAGATTGATTGCAGGAATGGAGATTCTCAAACAAGATCTTAATGAGGATAGAACAATTTCAGGATTGAGATCATACGGAAGATTTCAATCCAAATTTGTTTAGAAGTTAGTTATCGACTAGTTGGAGACTAATTCGATATGTGAAGAATATTTGAAAGTGGGAAGATTTGATATGCTAAGCATTTTCTCTAGCTGGCCTTTCATGATTGCCTTTCTTACCAACCATGAATGGTTGATGATGAATCTGACTACAAACGAGAGTCTTTGAAAGAAGTTGCAAGATTAAAAAAAAACGGATGGTTGCGAACTTGACTAAAGGAGAAGGATGTGGATTTCATAATAACTTGATGGTTCATATGGAAACTAAGGAATGAAGAGTGTATGGGTGACAAGATTTATTATGAGTCTAGTCTTATATGTAGGATTGACTCTTGGTTCAACATCATTCGACAAGCCAAAAAGTGTCAAGAGGAGCATTTTCGCCCTGGAAGTACCAAAGACCAATCAAGTTCATGCTTTGAAACACCGACTTAAGGGTGGATCCAAGTCCACACTGATGGTTGAATGAGATCCTGCTAAGGGCAAGTGGTTACTGGAGGTTGTTCAGGGATCACTTAGGTAGGTGTACTTATGCGTTTGTTTGCAATCAGGGGACTTACTTTATTACAATAGTTGAGTTAAAGAGTGTTGCGAAGGGGTTGTGAATTGTGCGACAAAGAGGATACAAAAAGATTTTCCTCAACCTTGATTGTTTAACAATAGTTGGCATCATAAAGAATGAGATGACTGATGACCACTAATTGTAAAGCAGATTGAAAATCTTTTGAGTTGTGATTGAGATATGATTGTTAATAACGTGTATACATAATGTCACTTTGCAACTGATTATCTAGTTAGTATGAGCCATTTATCCACTACTCTTGCCACACATCCAATCTATGTGAGCCACCCTAGGTTATGTAATTGGATTAAGTATGATTGTATGGGCACTTCCCAAAAGAGACTATGAACTACAAATGAATATAGTAAGTTTCATTTAATGAAAAATCTTATGGTATCTATAAATGAGTTTCTTTATATACATTACAGGTATATACACCACTTAATTTGTCTCGTGGTTGTATTACAAATGTTTTAATTAATTTTTTCATCGACACTTTAATGTGAAACATACAACCGAATGACTTTTGAAGGCACATTATCTCCCAACTAAAGAGATCAAATAAGGAACTAGAAAGTCAAC
This sequence comes from Linum tenue, assembly GCA_946122785.1. Classification (NCBI taxonomy): domain Eukaryota; kingdom Viridiplantae; phylum Streptophyta; class Magnoliopsida; order Malpighiales; family Linaceae; genus Linum; species Linum tenue. Next base: position 4,484,842 of record CAMGYJ010000003.1, read on the forward strand.
CTACCTTTAGAAATGGTTAGTGAGTATATATACTTCTGTTGAATATTCTTAGTAAGCATGTCACATTGTGTATCACGTTATTGGGCGAGCGTCATTGATACCTTACTCTTACTCGATGGAAACACTTGCCCAGCCATTTAGCACACTCTAGTGACGTATTTTCGTTGTATATAAATGAACAGGTCAGCATGGAATGAACGACAACAAAGGCCGCCTGGTGAACAACTGAAAAGCTCTGAAAACCAAAGGAAGGGAAAAGGCCGCCTCCGAATTCTCCGGGTTCTTCTTCGCCGCCGTCCATCTCAGGGAGATCCACCGGTTTCGCCGCCTCTTCGATTGTTTCCGTGCCGCAGAGATTTCTGGCCTCGATTCACTCCCTTAGGGTCCGGTACTTCCTCTTCGCCGCCGTAGCGGTGGTGATGCTCCTGCTACCGCTGCTTTCCCTTCTCTCAGAACCGACAACTCAAGCATAGGCCGCCGGCTTCCCTGTTCTAGCTCCTAAATCAACCGCCATCGTTGATCTGCTGTCGCAAAACGCCGGACCCACCACCAACCACAATTCTCCTTCTCCAGCAACTGCTCACTTCATTGCTCCCTAGGTCGCCGACTGATTCCTGTTCGTTGCCCGCCGACTGAGAGGTATGTTTGTTTTACTAGATATTTGTATCGCCTTTGTGCGAAATCGCCGATATCGGCGTTCAGCCAACTGGCCGATGCCGTTCTGGGCATCTTTCGTTATGAAAATCAAACCGTCACCACTGGCAGACATCTTTCGTTATGATAATTTAATAAGATTTAGGGCAGAATTATCGCCTTCGTGCGACTCGCGGTCTTCGGCCGTTGCAATTCTAATGGCGAGCACCTACTCCATCGCTCCCCAGGCGGTCTGAATTCTTGATCTATCTCCTCGTGGGACTCAGTGGTCGTCGACCGTTCCGCCATCGTGCGATGTCGCTCAGGGCTCTGCCTGGTTCTTTCTGTAACAGTGACGTAATGGCTAATGAACCGCTTCTCTTTCAGCTTCCAGTTCCAGGTGTCAAGTTGGTTGTGACTCTCCCATTGGCGGGTGAGGGCGGGTTCACGCTTTCTGAAGCGGTTCTTCTTATCCATGATCTGAAGATTGCGTCTGGTAAGTTAATCATCTATATCGTGCTTTGATTAAAGTGAGTAACATATAAGTATTTTCATTAATTAGACCACAACTTATCCCTAACACAAGAAGGTAAGCGGTAAGTTGGATGTTGAGTATTTATTTAATTCTTTACTTATTGCTTTAAATTTAGTAGGTTACACGTGTCCGCCTTGCTTTCTTTTGCTCTTATCCTAACATGCAGTATTGCTGAAGGTAAGCGGTCAATTGGCCTTTGAGTTTTTATTTATTTACCTTTTGCTTTAAATTAATTAGGCTGATGTGGGTGGATAAGCATTCACTTTTGGTGAGGGAGATGGATAAGCGCTTTTGCGTTGCCTTTCCTGGGCTCTTCCTAAGCCGTTTGCTAGCTGGGGTTGGGCCTCGTTTTTGTTTGTTTTTGCAGGAATTCTTGGTCAAGGCGGGCTTCATTTCTGGATGTAGATCATAGGATGTGGAGAGGACACTCGTCGGCTTCGGCCCATCTTATGGAGTTGTAGTTGCTTTTCTTGTTTGTGCAATTTCAACTATTTTGTAGTCTATGTGTTCCCTCATTTTGCAGGTTTAGCTGCTTATAGGGCTGCCCTTTTGTGGCACTAACGGCCCTTTCATAGGTAGTTCGACTATTGCTCGACTACCTGGATTACTTTTGTATTATGTATCACTCGTGGCTACAATCTTAATAAATGTCTATGTTAAAAAAAAAAAAAACAGGTGAGGTGGGGCAGGGCATGCACAAGACATACGTACAAAAAAGCCTTTTGGGCTTAAATCAGTTGGGCCAAATGAGTGCAACAGCGAAATCTGATTTGGGCCTAATGATTAGTCCGTTCGTCAGAAAAAACGGTACGGCATGACGGCCGGCCGCCGGCGCCTGCAAGTGTCCCTCTGCCTCGTTACTTCCGGGTCCTTTTCTCTAATCTCTCTTCCATCCTGTTAATCTTGTCGTCTTCCATTTCTATAATCACCAATAAACCCAAAATTTAGCAGAAGAAGATCAGATAATACATCATTTATCAATCCGATTAGTAGTTAAAAAACAAATTTAAACAGCTAGGACCAGTTTCCTAATCACCTGCAATCTCCCTCGTTTTCTCCGATTACGAAACTGTTTGCATCGCCTGGCACTTGACTATTTCCATACATCCAAGTTTATACATAATAATATGAATAAGAACTTCACACATCTCTCTCTCTCTCTCTCGCCCTCTTCCCGCTTCCTTCCTCTCACCCAAAATTGGAAGTAATCAGCGGCGGCAGGAAATGAACGGCGCCGGCGGGAGGTTTAGATTGAACAATCGAGGTGGCGGCGGCGGGCAGCGGAAGGACAGAGATAACGACGATCTGATACTGTTCAAGGAGTTGAATAGACGGGAGAAGGATCAGGCTGCAAGTCTTCTCCAGCCCATCTCCGATGAGTTCGAGGTTAACGCCGGTGAGAAGCTAAACTACTTTAATCTTCTCTGGTACTGCTTGTATTGTGTTGGGTTATCATAAAGATGGTTACTTTTTTCCGAATTTCTGTGTTCGCGGCGGCAGCGGGGACTCACCATTCGTTCTACCGTATCCCGTCGGGGAAGAAAGACGGATCGCAGGGCTACGAGTTCTTCGGCGGCGGCGGACATGGCAAAAACGATTATGATTGGTATAATTGAAGATAGATTATCTAGTTAAATTGAGAACCCACTCTGATTATCATTCCATCTCTTGTCCTGATCTAAAAAGGTACGTTTTTTTTTTTTGTAATGATAATGATATATGGAATAGGTTAAAAACGCCGCCGGCAACTCCCCTGTTCCCGTCTCTGGAAATGGAAGCCAGTCGGCCGGACTTATTGGTCCAGCGGGAGATCACCGTCGTTCAGCCTCTGTCACGGGTACGTACTTCACGCCGTTGCAGAGTGTTACATTTTATGTTTACAATAATTGGTTTTCATCGCAAGGTAAAGACTCAATTCGTATTGATTCTGAGTTATGGATCGAGTTGTATGTGATTTGATGATATAATTCGATAAGATTTCGAGTCATTTGAAGTTTGCACATTTTATGGGGATGTCAGTTTGCAGCCAGTTCGGAATCCGGTAAGTCAAGAACAACTAGTACCACAACAAGTCCGCCGACCACAACCAAATCCTCGCCGTCGAGACCAAAGATGCCGACCAACAGGTCATCACTCACTGGCCAACGACCAGCCCCCAATGTTGCACAACCAGTAGGCAACGAAGTTGGGCCCACACTAGTCCAATATGGTCGACCAAAGCCCACTACAGATCACTACGCTGGGCCAAAACTGCAGCCCATAATAGAGAGAGCTACCAATACCACTACTATTCCATCATCCGTTGGGAAATCCAATGTTAAACCGGTCCAACAACCCAAAACCAGGGGATTGTCTCCTGGAGTAAGATCCAACATTGCAACAGTTGCTGCCGCGGTAGCAGCCGATCACCACTCTCGAACCACAATTGCTAGCTCCAGGCCCGATCGCGCTAGCTCGACTAGCCGGATCAGGCCCAAACCGATGCCCTTCGGGCATCAAAAGACCTCCGCGGCCGCTACTACTGCTGTTCCTGCAAAACCGCGGAGCAGCAGCAGTAGCAGCAGGCCACGATTATCATCAACAACTACTACGACTAGGACGACGACTACCGCGACAAATAATGAAGGGAACTATGTGCACAATCAGAAGAGCCGCGGTGGTGGTACACAGGTGTTTGGGAGTAAAATGGTGGATAAAGTAATGTCTGCCAGAAAATCTTATTCTACTACTACTTCAGGGATTGGACAACATCTTGAGGCAGTACAAGGAGCTAATAGTGTGAAGCCAAAGGCTAAGCTCATTGCTGAAGGTCTTGGTAACGGCGGCGACAAGGCCGGTAATCTTGCCGGCGCTCCGGCGGCTGGGTTTGGACGGATTTTGGCTCTCCGCAACATGGTAAGTCGGTCTAAGTAGCTAGGAGTTAACCTAGCTAATCAATCTTTACTGATGTTGTCACTGAATTGGGTGTGTGTTAATGTTGTTTTCACATGGTGGATTTGAACTTTGCACAGGAGTTAAATCGAGATCGGAATAACAGGTCACATTATAATCAGCATGCCACCAGGTCTTGATCAAACAAGAACAAGCTAGCTAGCCGGTTTGCTATGGAGATGAAGAGCTATACTTCCTTTTGATTTTTCATTCTTTAGTTTTTATCACTTCATGCACATTATTAACTTATATTTATGTATAATTTTAATAGAATTGTTGAGAACTCAAGGTGAACACTGGTCATATGTACCCTGATCAATTTATGATTTTGTCCGTGTTTGTTTGTTACCTTAGCAATGAAATTACCGATTTTGATATATTTATTTGGAGAGATTACTTAATTAAGTGTCAAATAACATGGCTAGATAGCTAGCAAACACACCAGCCTAGAGGTTGTATGTCAATTGTCAACCTTGCGAACTAGATCGTGCCATTCAAGTATGTGCAAGAAAATGAGAATGATCAAAGAAATCGATATAATGCCCCAAAAGATGGAATTGAATATCGAAAAATAGGTTAACACATTATTTGACACGTATATAAAAAAATCAGAAAATAATTTAGAAGATATATAAAACAAATTATAAATGACAACTCCAACAAATTGAATGCCTTTTTTTTCTCTCCCTCAAACGCCTCCGATTAAGAGATTGAGGTTCCAAGATGGGCTAAGAAAAAACGAATGCGCACAAATTAGAGAATAATGACTTTGTCATAAAAAGAATGAACCATAGAGTCCCCCTAATTGTCAAAGTGAAAACCTTTACATCGGAAAAATATAATATCTTAAGATGGCTACTTACACATTGCAGTTGTTCTTAAATTAATAGAGCTTTATCAGTAGAGTGTTTGTTTTTACTAAGATGTGCAGTGGAAAGCTTTATTATTTATTAGGGTAAAGGGCCTCTGAGCTAAAGCAGGATAGAGACAAAAGGGATCATCAATTAGTAGGAAGCTTTCTCATATTTTTATCGGCAAGTGCTAGACGCTATGACCTGCCCTAACTCTACATTAGGGTATTTTTTTGGTTTCAAACCTTCGGTGTATTAAGTAGAAGCCCTCTAACCGGGCTTAACTCTTCAATGTGGTGTTTTTCTCAAGATGTGTCATGTAGGGGTATAAGTTTGATCCTTAAAACCCATTGATCTGCCCCGATCCTGAGAGTCCGGCTGTGTTAGCTTGTCTACAGGATCAACTTAAGATCGGGTCAATTTAGGGTCGGGTCACTTTTTGACCATATGACTCTTAGCATCATACAAACACGCTAGACCTATTTGTAAAGTTTTAAAAGTTTAGGTACTAAATTGTAAAAATACTTTTGGGGTACCAAAATGTAATTTTACCATCAAATTTATGGGACTTACTTGTAAAAAAAGTAAAATTTAGGTACTAAAATGTAAGAAAAAATAAATTTGGGTACCAAATTATAATTTTTAGAAAAGTAGTGTATTTATTAGGGTCGACCCATTGACCCGACCCTTCCTGACCCGCCCCGATCCTAAAGGGTCAGACATGGTCATGAAAGAAATAGGGGCGTCAGTTATACATCTTGATCCTTCAAGAGCGGGTCAGACAGGGCCAGGGGCTGGTCGGACCAATTTTGAGCCCTAATGTCATGTAACAAGCTTTATTGGTAGGGTGCCGCGGCGGATCCAAAATATAGTAGAGCACTAGACCGCATTTGAACAAAAAATTAACCGCGTAGCGTCATAATAACAATAAATTTCAATAAAATGTCAATTGTATACTACCATCTTTTAATTTAGCAAATTTATTAATAATTGAGTCTTCATTCATACCAAATTCATCAAAATAACTTCCTAATTCTAATTCAAGTACTCCAAATAGCACAACAAACAACTAGCACAACAAATTCTATCCATTCTAAAAGCTAAGTTCTTTATTAATTGAAATCATAACAAACATTGGGTTAATGCAGTTCTTTCTCGCAAAGCAATAGATTAATGTAGTTAAACAAAACAACTATGGGGAGTTCTACGGTACCCAGGGTGAAATCCGGAGTACCGCATACCTTGAGTAAGAAAACGTTATCAATAATTTGAATTGACTAATCTTTCGGACATGATACTATACTCTAACCCTTAAAGATCAAAATCTGGGTCTTAATTCTCTAAATCTTATACCCCAAGATCAATTTAATTGGCAACAATAATCGACGATTATGATTCGTCCAAATATAGGCAAAAAATCAATGCACCATCTTAGGGTTTATAGTTTATGATTTCGATAATTAGAACCTAGGGTTTACTCATTAAGGGTTAGGGTATAGTATGATGCCCAAAAATCCTTCTAATTCGAGGTCTAAATAGTGTTTTCATACTCAAGGTATGCCGTACCCTGGATTTCACCCGGGGTACCGTAGAAGGCACCATATATATATGTATATAATACAAAGCACAAAATTGAAAATCTTCATTCTCTACCCATGACCCAACGCCAACAGATCCGCAGTCCCTTTCCTAATCCCAACAAATAATAGAATGACTTAAAAGTTAAAACGCAAAATAGGGCTGGGTTGCTGGCCGTGAGGCCATGCAGCGCCGCAACGACGATTTCGCCGGAGACCTGGAGTGGGGATTGGGGAAAAGGGCGGAGTGCTTGCGGAGAAGGAATTTAATTTTATGGCCTCACCAGAAGACCAAGAAAAGGCTTTTGGGAATTTAATTTTGGTTTTAGGTTTTGGATTTAGGAAGGAAAGGCTGGGCCCAAATTGGTGAAAGAGCTGAAATTATAAGCTATATACATTCTATGCTAGGGGAGGGTTGGACCGGGCCTAATGTGGCCCTCCTCTGGATCCGCCGCTGGTAGGGTGTTTTTAATAAGATGCATATTCTAGAATAGAAGGAACATAGAATTTGCTTGAAACAAGTTTTGTGAGTGACTTCCTGGTGAATCCCCAACAAAATCTACTTTAAATTAGGAAAGTGAAGTGGGATAGCAATTAGCAACCAAAGATTCTACTTCTGAAGAGCTAGCAAGCATCCAACTATTGTACTTGGTGAATTTATCCTAATTAGGTGGGTATTGTTTCCTGTTTTGCAGTTTGTTGAATTATAGGGTTTTTCTTCGTACAATGTAATCATGCAGCATGTTAAGAATAACTGTTGACGATCATCTGGAGAACGTGGTGGGTTCCCTTTAATTTATAAGTTCAAAATCCTTTCACCTGTTTCTCATCTCATGTCTTTCTTAATTACTTGATTACTTATATACTATCCCTAACATCTAACCAGTACTTAATTACTACTGCAAATGTTATATTCAGATTTGGATCATCGTACAAATTATAAAATCATAAGATTCGTTGCAATTTATTATACATAGAGTAAAACACAATACACACGCTGAGATTCTATACACAACGCTAGTTTTGAGAAGAAGAATGACCATACATTTCAACTATAATATATTATCCTCTGAGATAAGGATCTGAAGCAGGGGGCCTATTGGGTGGGCTTTTCTGGACTCTGTATCTTGGGCCCGTTTACAGGAGGTTCTTTCTGGATGGATCTTAAAAGAGGCCATTGTCAGTCGTCGGTTACATGTTTCCCAACCGATACAGCTTACAATTATGATCCTCAATCCTCATCATCAGGGCCGGTAAAGTAGACTTAGATGGTTTGAAGAATACGTGAAACAAATGAATTGTACATTTTAATCCGGACCGTTAAGACTTAAGAGTGGTTCGGTGTGACAAATTCATATCGCAGTTTATCGGATCAGAATATGGATTTATCGCATTTCTTAATTTGTGTTAGTAACTCACTCGGCCATTTTATTCACTCCTCAAGTCTCAATCTTCATTTTTGAATAACGTCTTTTTCTTCTTCTTCTTCATTCACAAATCATACACTACCGGCAGTGGCGGACCCAGAATTGCCGGAGAGGTGTGTCGCCAATAAAATAATATAATAATTAAATTTTTTTAAAAATTATTAGAAATTACTAGAAATTAATTCATAAAGTTCATGTTTACTAGAAATGTCTGTAAATACATTCATTGCTTATGTTGCGAAGCAAATCCTTTTCGATATACACAACTAAAAAATGATTCATAAATTGGTCACTCAACCGATTTCAATGTTCATTCTTGATTATCTTCATAGCTGAAATCTTTTGCAACTTTCAATTGCAACATGTAAAGTCAACACCAACTTCCAAAAGCAAGTAAAACTAAAGGGTAAAAGAAAAGGGAGATGTGGTAATGGCTCTAAGTAATTAGAAACTAAAACAGGGTAAGGGTGAGATTTTATTTTCAATAAAGGAGGGGTCAAGGGGTGGAAACGGTGAGTTTCAAAGGATGGGGTTATGTTTATTTTTTCCATTGTTGGGTTGTGGTAGGGATGACAACCAAACCCATGGTCGCGGGTACCCGACCTCCTATGACCCAGTCAACGCGGAAATTCTTGCGTTGACAGGGTATGGGGCGGGTATGGATAAAACCCCCAAAAAGGTTGATGGGTATGGGGCGGGTATGGTTTTTGACTCTCCCACCCCATACCCATACCCAAACCCGCCCACCAAGAATATTATGTTATATACGTAAAATATAAGGAGTGTATTGTAACTTGTCAATCGAATGAAGGGTAATTAAAAGAAAACAACCAAACCGTAATTTCATCCTCTTATGTATTAGTTCCATAATTTTGGGTGGGTAGTATCCATATTTGTCACCATATTCTTTTATTAATAGTGAGTAGTTGTTGGGGCAATATTACCCATGGGTATCCAAAAACCGCGGGTATGAGGATGAGTTTGTAAGACCTTCCACTGCATGGGTATGAGACGAGTATGAGTTTGAATATTTGGAAATGAGGATCAGGTTGGTTTAGGCAAACCCGCCATATTGTCATCCCTAGGTTGTGGTGTGGGTTACTCTAAAACAAGCATACTAATTTGAATTTACTTATTATATTATTGTGTATTACTAATTAAGATAAATAGCTTTATAAAAAGAAAATCATTCCCGTATAATGAAGGTGTATCGCTCACAATAATTTAAGGTGTGTCGGAAGTCCCAAATTAAAAAACAAATGTACCAAAAATATATAGGTACTTCACAAAATTTCCGGGCGAGGGTGTGTCGTCCGACACACCCTCGCACTTTACTAGGTCCGCCACTGACTACCGGAGCGCAGAGGCGATAACATCTCCATATGACATTACGGTGAAAGTTGGTTACTTTGACTTTGTATTTTTGGTATTTACTTGAATTTATGGCATCAAAATTATTCACGCTCTTTGAAATTCAAGTTTTTATGGAAAGAAAGATTTTTTTCTCGATTATTGGTTTGATTTGATGGCCAAACAAACCGTTCAATTTTTGTTCAATATTGGTTTATTTGATTTGGACCGTATCGAATCGAACTATAAAATTGTTGTCTCGTCTGAACCATATAATATTTAATCTGATCTTTAATCCATTATTCAATCTCTTGATCTGAATCATAAACTGTATATATGATTCGATCTGGACAAGACCACAACGTTTTCCATCCCACTCAATCACACGATATAACCGTATCTGTTAGCAATCATTTCTTTGGGGAAAGAAAGAGAAGTTCGTTTCCTAAAACAGACTTGGGTGGCACCGGCAGGATGTAAAGGTTTCCCAAGAGGACAAACAATCGGTGCTGTGGGGATGAATCTGTTCGGCGGGAATGAATTAACCGTATGGAAAGATTGAAGAAGCAGTTGGAAAATTGATGTCAACAAGATCCGCTTAGCTTGCTTGCTTATAAGGTATAACGTTGTCTTTGGCGAATGCTACAAGGCAAAGGTTTTTACTTTATGTGTGCAATTGAAACAAGAAAACCCATGCCAACACAGGGGGAAGCCAACAACTAATGTTTTTTTTATCAACAAAAAACATACTTGGTTATACATCTATACATGGACTTAAAAAAAAAAAAACGAGATACTTGTCGTGAAGTTGGAGACAAAAATCGAACTCTTACGTTGTTGAAGATAGCAAGGAATGAAACTCTATAAGAGAAATAGGTACCTCAAAACGTTCAAAGAGTTGATCGATAGCTTTTTCATTTCTTCGATAGAGAACGATGCACTTGTTTGGGATTTCACATTCCGGATCTTTCTAAAGAGTATTTTAAGGTAGCAATTGGATATTGTCGTTGTGTCCACAATCGAATGAAAGTGCAAAACCTCTACAGATCCAATGATACCGCACACTTTAAAAGTGGCATAGTCGTACACAACCGCAAAAGATATAATCCACGAGAAATCAAACACGAATGTAACTCTAATTATACCCGTTCTCTGTACAGGAAAAAAAACTCGAGTATGGTAGTTTATTCAATGATCCAATCCAATCATCCGAAATGATACCCGTCTCATCTTATAACGCCCCGTTCCACATAATCACTATGAAGAAAGTGAGTTGAAGTAATCTCTCAAGCATAAATGCTCATAGAAGCTGATCCATTAACCGATACACCATAAAAAATTTGTCTTATCAAGTAGCTAGTTCTATCAAACGATATTTGAAATCAATAACTACATTCGACACTCGTGAAAGGGATAGTACAACTCGTCAAACATATCAGTATCTTTAACCCAACTCCTAAGCATGGGAAAAATATTCTATTAGTGCATATAATTTTTTTGGGTAACTAACATCAACACCCAAATCTATTGGACATCTTGAAAATTTTGTGGGTAGTCTTCTTCCTCCTTGATAACAACATGAATCCTTTGCCACGAGAGGACAAAAAATGGAAGAGCTGGCCGATAGACAGCCAGATAGACTCCTCAACTTGGAAGCCTCACCTCTCTCTCTCACTCAAACTGTAAGCAAACTGGTCGATCGTAACGTTTTCTAATTTCTATTGATAAATTAAATATGTGCACTGATATAAAATAACAAATAATTATCCCCTCCAAAAGAAATATAAAAAAAAAATCATTGCCTTCACCACACGTTGTTCTCGTCCAGTCATATTATCATTTCTGTTTTCTTTTACGAAAAATTATTAAATTGCCGCATATACATACACACAACTGACAACACAGCAGTTGTAAAAATAGTATAGTTCATACTTTATTACCTGTAGTTACTGGCGAAGTTTGATAAAATGGGATAGGCATTAGAGAAGAGGGAATGGTACGGGTAAATGGTTAGTTAGTTATAAGTTTTGATCAATAATCGAATCGATAAAAATGATTTGTGATTTAGTTATCAGTAAATTGATTTTGCTTTGTGGTTAGTGACTAAGCAAACTCATAACTGTCTATTAGTGTATAAGTCCAATGTTTTGGATTTTGGATAGGGAAACAAATATTAAGATTCAAGATCCACCAAAGTTCCAATGTCAAACATCTCATTCCTTCACCTCAATTCTCAAATGTCTCAAAGATTCGAAATCCAAAAGTCACTCTTCTCTCTTGCTCTCATTTACAGTCGACGAAACGAACCGTACTTCCTAGGAGTCTCCGTTTCCTTGATGTTTGTGAATGATGATAAGCTTGTGGTGCTTGCGTTTGATGTCTAGCTAGTTAAATAAAAACGTTTGATTATTTTATTTCTATATTGAAATTTTGATTTGAATTATAAATGCATGGTGAATGACGTATTGTATTGATGTTATTGCTTGTAATTATGATTGCACGACAATAATGTATAATAATAGTTCCATTGCTTTGAATTGTATGATCATATTTAATTATTGAAAAAGAAACCATAAAAATATCAAAAATAACAAAATAAAAATTTCACGTGTGAAGGTTATTATTGGCTAACCTCTAACCAAGCCAATAACAAGCGGTTAACCGATAAAGATTATCAATTCGGTTATCATTTGACATTTTTGTTTTAATTAGCGATTACCACCACTACTACCAAATCAATTGGTGATTAATCAAAATCGAGCTGATTGACACCTAATAAAAATAAGAAACTCAAATGACTTGATAATATGGTGAAACGTTGAGAATGGGTCATCAAATGGGTACATTGATGGATGGTTAAAGTTAGTGACTTGGTAGGTTTTAGGTTATTCGAATTTGGCCGCCATTGATTATTGGGAATAGTTTATTTGAACATCTACCAAAACCAATATTCCATCCCTTGCATACCAAATTCATTATCCCTATAACAAATTTGGTTGAATCGTGTGGACTTTGTTTTTGTACGATATTTCTACTTTTCTGTGCAATATATTTTTATCACTTTTATAAAATAGGGAAAAAACAATCCTCAAAATATCACTTTTTGTGAACATAACACTCTGAAAGTACAACTAATTACGAGAAAGTCATTGTTATGGGACAATCCAAGTACCACATCGGAAGGTGTCATCGGACCGTTAGAGATACACCACAGTAGAATGGCGTTGCAGAAAGGATGAACCAGATATTGTTGGAAAGAGCACGGTGCATGCTCTCTAATACTGGACTAGAGAGAAGATTCCGGGCAGAAGCAGTGAATATGGCATGCTTCCTTATCAACCGTGGACCTCACACAGGTATCGAGTTTAAGACTCCTTATGAAGTGTGGTATGGTAAGCCTGTTGATTACTCTTCACTGAAAGTTTTTGGGTGTCCTATTTATTATCATGTAGATGAGGGTAAACTGAACCCAAGGGCAAATAAGGGTGTATTTGTGGGTTACGGAGATGGAGTTAAGGGATTTCGAGTCTGGTCACCTTTTGAGCATCGAGTTATACTTAGTAGAAATGTGATATTTGATGAGAAGTTTATGTTTAACCCCATGTTGAAGGTTACTGTTGTTGAAGGTAGCATGAATATTGATAAGCAGGTGGAGCTGCAAACTCTCAATGAGAGTGAGTTTGAGCACCAAGGTGGAGAAGATCAACATGAGGATGTTTCTATAGAGCCAGAAACTTCAAAGTCCAGTGCAGGAGCTCAACAGTCTATAGCTTCCGGTAGACCGAAGAGAGCGACTGCAGGAGTACCTCCAGAGAGGTATGGTTTCGAGGACATGGTGGCGTATTCATTTCAGGTTGCTGAAGAAGTGGATGCAGGTGAACCACAGTCCTATAGAGAAGCCGTTTCGGGTGGCGAAGCTGATCAGTGGCTTGCCGCAATGGGAGATGAGATGGAATCCCATGACAGGAATCAAACTTGGGAGCTAGTCAAACGACCACAGGGAAGGAAGATTGTTACAAACAAGTGGATCTACAAGAAGAATGAAGGAATCAATTCTGAAAAGGGCATTAAATTTAAAGTTCGGGTGGTTGCACGAGGCTTCTGGCAGAGGGAAGGAGTTGACTACAATGAGATTATCTCACCAGTGGTCAGACATACTTCGATCAGGGTACTACTAGCAATAATGGCACATTATGACTTGGAGCTCGAGCAGCTAGACGGGAAGACAGCTTTCCTACATGGAGAGTTGGTGGAAGAAATTTATATGACTCAGCCAAAAGGATTCCAGATTTCAGGAAAGGAATCAATTCTGGCAAAAGGATTCCAGATTTTGTAAGCTGAAGAAGTCCTTGTATGGACTTAAGCAATCTCCGAGGCAGTGGTACAAGAGATTTGACAGTTACATGCTTGAGCTGGGCTACAACAGAAGTCCATATGATTGTTGTATATATCACAGCAAGGCAGAGGATGGTTCGATGATATATCTAGTTATGTATGTTGATGATATGCCTATAGCTGCGAGATCGAAGTCTGATATCCAAAAGTTTTAGGGGCTTCTCAGTGCTGAGTTTGAGATGAAGGATTTGGGAGCTGCTCAGAAGATCTTGGGTATGAAGATTTATAGGGACAGGTCGAAGAAGAAGCTTTTCTTGTCACAGAAGAGCTACATCCAAAATATAATGTCGAGGTTTGGCATGTCTTCAGCAAAGCCCTTAAATACTCCTAGTGCTTCAAATGTTCATCTATCCTCAGCTTATGCACCGCAGTCAGAGGCTAAGAAGGAGTACATGTCGAGAGTCCTATATGCTAGTGCAGTAGGTAGCTTGATGTACGCTATGGTATGTACTAGACTTGAACTTGCACATGTTTTTAGTATTGTGAGCAGGTTCATGATACAACCCGGGAAGGAGCATTGGTAGGCTGTGAAGAGGATCTTCCGGTACCTTAAGGGTACACCTGATGTGGGGATTAGCTTCGGAAGTTGGGATGGCAATGGGTCGGGTTTTGCCAAACCCAAACCCATGGGTTTATCCGTGAAAAAACCCCGGGGTAAAACCCACTGGCTTTAAAAACTCAAACCCAACCCAACCCGCTGGGTATCCGCGGGTTCATGGGTACCCACGCAGGGGCGGATACATGGGCCTCTAGGGGTGTCCCGGGACACCCCTAAAATTTGGGAAAACGATTATCTAACCTCCGGTAGTAGTTTATACAAAATATAATTGGTAATTCGGGACACCCTAACATTTGAAAAAATGATTATCCTACCCTCGATAATAGTTTGCTTATGATTAAAAAAATATAAGTGGTAGTCCGTGTTATTCCAACCTAGGACACTACTATTATCAAACATATTCTAATTATGTTGCTACTCATTTGTTATTCTGTTTTAAACATCATGCAACTAGTAAAACGCTATTTCTTTATCCCCAACTATTTTCAATACCTAATAATTAAACTACGTACACGCTACCCTTAATTTTGAATTGATTTTATGGTTACACGGCAAGTGTTGAAAGAGTCTTTTCTACTTTGAGCTACATTAAGAACAAGGTTAGAAATCGAATATGTGATAAGTTCGTGAAGTATTGTCTAGTAGGATATGTAGATTTTTTTTTGAACAGTGCAGACACGAAGTTTATTTATATTATTTTTTCAAAATATGAAAACACATAATGAATTTTAATAAAAAATTTATACAAGTATGATATTTTTAATATATGAATTATTTAATTTATTATTTAATTAAATTTAATTTTTGAAGAGGACACCCCTGTAAAAATTTTCTGAATCCGCCACTGTACCCACGGGTTTTTGTTGTTAAAAATTTACAATAACAAGTTCCTATCAAAATTAAAGTCAAATTTCAATCTCTCAATACAAATTATCCATATATAAAACACCATTCTAGAAAATTCAAGCAAATCACAAATTATTCAATACCAATCTAGAAAACTCAAGAAAATTGAAGCAAATCATAATTATTCATAAATAACAACATGATTAATTGAAAACTTCTTCCTTTCAACTAAGTTTATTCACTCTCCACTTGATAACATCAACTTCATTCTACACAATTAGAAATAAAAAAATTAGACATGTCTCCATAAACCTAAATAAGATTAGTTGTTTAGAATATTAAATATACCGAGAAAATTAATTATATGGGTGTGGGCGGGTACCCATGAGGCGGGTTTACCTAAACCCAAACCCAACCCAACCCGGTAAATAATGAACGGGTTTAAACCCAAACCCGACCCAAAACCCGTCAACACTAATTTTACCCGCGTTGACCGGCTTGGATCGGGTGGGTACCCGTGGGTTCGGGTTTTGTTGCCATCCCTATTCGGAAGTGATACAGAGTGCTTGGTGTCTCGGTATTCTGACTTGGACTACGCTGGAGATGTTGACACGAAGAGATCGATGACCGGTTATTTATTCACTCTTGAGAGTTCTGTAGTAAGTTGGAAGGAAACTTTGCAGTCGGCGGTGACATTGTCTACGACTGAGGCAGAGTATATGGCGTTGACAGAAGCTGCTAAGGAGGGAATATGGTTGAAGGGACTGGTTGGTGATCTAGGTCTACATCATGATCAGGCAGTGGTGTATTGCGACGGTTTGAGTGCAATATGCTTGGCCAAGGATCAAGTCCACCATGAGAGGACTAAACACATTGACGTGATGTATTATTTCTTGAGGAAAATGAAGAAGATTAAGGTGAAGAAGGTTGGTACCGCGGATAATCATGCTGATATGTTCACGAAGCCGGTTCCACATGGCAAGTTCCAACACTGCTTGGACTTGCTGGATGTCTTGAGTGAGTGACTCCGCCCTACGGGGCATTGATGGCGGGAGAGAGAGAGAGGAGCAGAGTACATCAGAGATTTCAGAGGAAGAGGATTCAAGTCAAGGTGGAGATTTGTTGATGTGACTTGAATCGGACTATCAGCCGCTACGACTGGTAGTTAAGGGTCTCGCTGTTATTTAGGTTCGGTGTATGGGCTCAATGTTATTTGAGTTCGGGTTCTGGGCCTGGTCTGTAACCATTTCCTTTGCCAGATTGGATTAGGTTTAGACCCACATGGAGAAGTACTATAAATACTTATCATACTCCTATGTAATCTATAATCTCCTCGATATAGTGAAACTGGCTCTCTCTCGCCCGTGGACTAGCTAACACACATCGTGTAAATGAACCACGTAAATCGTGTGTCTGTGTTTTTCGATTCTCGCTTTTGTATTCTTGCTTTATCGATTCCGACGATCTCCCGATCCGTAGCAGTGCGTTTATAACAAGTGGTATCAGAGCCTGGTTCGGTTCGGGTGGTGGACGTTAGTTTGGTGGGACCCTTGTTTGGTGGCCTCGGGATTTGCGATCCACGTTCGTTTGGCAGATCAAAGAGAGTTATGCGTCTGGGCTGTTTGGTGGATCCAGGAGAGATCCACATTTGTTTGGCGGATCAAAGAGAGTTCCGCGTCTGGGAAAAATCCTTGTACCGAGAAGCCCATCGATACAAGGTGTCTGGCGGATCAAGATAATCGTTGAGTAGAGGACACGAAGTTCGTGGTCCTTGTCTTGAGGGGAGGATTGTTATGGGACAATCCAAGTACCACATCGGAAATACAAGGGAAGGAACCCTTGTATATAATTGTCCACCTAGCCTAATTAGTACGAAGCCTTTTGGGGAGGAAACCCAAGAATAAAACCGTGTGGGCTTGACCCAAAGCGGACAATATCATACTAATGAGCAACCCGATTATGAGAGATTTTTCCAGAAATAGCACTGTTTAAAAAAAAATTTCCAAAAATAGCACCCAACTCCGAAAAATTCCAAAAATAGCACCATTTTTGTAAAACCGCAACCCGGAGGTGCGTTTTTCGATGAAAACGCCACCCGAGGGCGCATTTTTCGATGCAAACCGCACTGGTAGGGAGCGGTTTTGCAAACCGCACCCCCAGGGTGCGATCTGCTTTTTTTTTTTTTTGAAAAATCCTAACTTAGGTGGAAACTTCAAACGAACGTATCTTTATGTTCGGGTATCCGATCGTCGCGATTTTTTTTTTATTCCGCATAATTTTTCGAGATCTTGCAAGCCGCAAAATGCCGAAGGCGGTTTGGTCCCGCCTTCGTCCCGAAAAAACGTCGTTTGCTACCCCGAACGAGCCTTTTTTCGATTTCGTCAAACTTTGAACGACCATAACTTTGTGCTCCACAATCCGAAAATCATGAACTTTTTTTTTATTTTGCATAACTTTTTGAGGACTACAATTTTTTCTAGGAGAGAATTTTCAAAAAATGAATTATTTTGGATATACGGGGTTTTGGGAATAAGTTTACCTTTCTTTTTAGGAATCCAAGTACATTCCGAAATTATGTCTATGATAAAAAATTTAGTCCTCAAAAAGTTATGCAAAATCAAAAAAAAAATCATGATTTTCGGATTGTGGAGCACAAAGTTATGGTCGTTCAAAGTTTGACGAAATCGAAAAAATGCTCGTTCGGGGTAGCAAACGACATTTTTTGGTTCGAAGGCGAGACCAAACCACCTTTGGCAGTCTTCGGCTTGCAAGATCTCAAAAAGTTATGCGGAATCAAAAAAAAAATCGCGGCGATCGGATACCCGAACATAAAGATACGTTTGTTTGAAGTTTCCACCTAAGTTAGGATTTTTCAAAAAAAAAAAAAAAAGCAGATCGCACCCTGGGGGTGCGGTTTGCAAAAAAAAAAAAAGGCAGATCCCACCCTGGGGGTGCGGTTTGCAAAACCGCTCCCTACCAGTGCGGTTTTCATCGAAAAACGCGCCCTCGGGTGGCGTTTTCATCGAAAAACGCACCTCCGGGTTGCGGTTTAAAAAAAATGGTGCTATTTTTGGAATTTTTCGGAGTTGGGTGCTATTTTTGGAATTTTTTTTTAAACAGTGCTATTTCTAGAAAAATCTCCGATTATGACAGTCATCATTCACGAGTAAGATGATTTTGTCTTAAACCATACAACCACATTTTATCTATGATAATGTTACAAGAAAGTCATCATTCACGAAAAATCATAATTGCGGTACAGTAAGTTCGGTGAATAAAATTTTTACCGGCTAAATTCAGAAATCTCATGTGACTTAAAACTTAACTAGATGAATTGAAATATATGATGAATGACAATGTTACTTTCAACGAGAAATTGAATACTTAAATGGACAGAGGCCAGAGAGGCAACACAAATCTTAAAAGCAGTTTTATTTTTAGGAGAGAAAGGGATATGTTAATTATCTGCGCATTAAGCATATGATAAAGATGTGGAGGCGTATCGAATCGAATTTATCCCAGCAAGCATTTGGTAGTGTCGTCGCCTGATTACCTTTTGCTAATTACTTGATTATACCGCTAGCAAGCTAGCTAGCTAGGCCCATAGTACTACGTATCATGATTCTAATTACATAATAATAATTATGGCTGCAAATTGATCTTTGACACGTTCAATGCATTGGTCGTCATCTTCTCAATCGTCAAATATGGGTTCGTAGGAAATTTCCAGTTAGTATCCAGAACGGAATATTGTTCTTGACTACCATTTTTTACATGACATTGGTCTTAACCGTGGTCCATGACTAATGTCAAACAATTAGGAATTGTTTAATTTACTCAGATTCTACATCCTTAAAATGAATCAGCTCTGTTATGGTTACGTTTTGCGCTCGATAGTACTCTGTCATGTTTAAAGGCGACTTTTGAGTCGACTTATTTGTCAGTGGACTCGTGACCACGTCGAAGGTGCTTCACCATTAAAAAAATTTACTCTCTTTGACGGATTGTGATGTCGTTTGCTTTATTCGATTTCATAAGTTCGATATCAACTAGTAGAAACTATAAAATTTCTCTTTAAGATGATGTACTGATGCAATTTTGTTTTTCCAGGGTTGTATGTTGTTCTGCAAATAAATTTGGTCATTCGATAACAAGAGAATGAACTCATATATCTTTTGTAAAAATCGATAGTAGCGGAAAAGAAACCAAACACATAACATCAGAATTTACGTGATATCCCCGTCCAACTGGAACGAGACTAATCCACGGAGAGCAAGCTCTCGGAGAAATCAAACTAGTGTATGTCTCTCTGCCATAGGGTTTTTAGCTACAGCCGTGTACAACAAATATACCAGCTCCTATCAACAAGTTACGTGGAGAATGGCAAATTACAGAATAGAACCCTATGTAATAAACAATTACAAAAGGGTCCTCAACACTCCCCCTCAAGAGAAGGAGTGAATGTCGAGAAGTCTGAGTTTGACGAAGAGATGATGAAACTGATCAACAGTCAAACCCTTCGTAAACAAATCTGCCGTCTGGGCCAGCAGTGGCAATCTTCGCGGGAGCAATGTCACTAGACTAAACACGGTCACGTACGAAATAACAGTCCATCTCCACGTGTTTAGTACGCTCATGGAGGACAGGATTAGCAGCAATGTGAAGCGCTGCTTGATTATCACAATACAGTGGGGTAGGAGAAGCAAGGGCAACTCCAAGATCACGCAGAAGAACGTGCCACAACTGTCTACTTCTCTGTTCGCCAAGAAACAGGAGAACCACCAAGTGTAATAAAATACCCAGTTGTGGAGTTCCGGGTCAATGGACAACCACCCCAGTACGCATCAAAGAAAGCAGTCAAAGTAAGAGGGGCTGAGGCTAAAATAAAGATACCACGGCCAGGAGGAGACTTGAGGTACCGAAGAACACGAACATCAACATCCTCGTGTGCTTTGGTAGGAGCCTGCATGGCCTGACTGAGGATATTGACTGTATAGGCAATATCCGATCGTGTGACAGTAAGGTAGAGGAGCCGCCCAACCAGGCAGCGATTAGCACTAGGATCGGCGGCCAAAGGAGAAGTCGTGCGACCGATGTGGTGTTGTTGCTCGATGGGCGTGAGACAAGGCTTGGCTCCCTCAAGTCCTGCATCTACAAGAATGTCTAAAACATACTTGCGCTGATTAAGAACCATCCACGCGATGAACGAGCCACCTCAATACCAAGGAAATACTTGAGGGGCCCGAGATCCTTGATGGTGAATCGAGATTGGAGATACGCCTTGACACGACTAATAAAGGCCATGTCGGTACCAACAAGGATCACATAATCCACATATATGAGAGCGACAACAAAACTGTCTCCGCGCTGGTAGGTGAACAAGGAATGATCCGCACGACTCTGAACGAAATCATATGCCAAAAGGGCTTGGGTGAACTTCTGATACCAGCTACGAGAAGCCTGACGCAGCCCGTAGATGGATTTGTGGAGTCGTCAAACCCGAGTATCACCAGGACGACCAAAGCCTTGTGGAAGAGCCATATAAATCTCCTAGTCAAGATCACCGTGGAGAAATGCGTTGTTTACGACAAGCTGGTGAACATGCCAACCCCGTGCAACTGTGACCGCCAGTAAACAACGAACTGTGACTAGCTTTGCCACGGGAGCAAAAGTATCATGGTAATCGATGCCCTCAACATGTGTAAACCCCTTTGCAACAAAGCGAGCCTTATACCGCTCAACGGAGCCATCGAGGTTGAACTTTATTTTGTACACCCATTTGCACAAGATAACCTTTTTACTCAGACGTAAGGATACAAGAGACCACGTACCATTAGCAATGAGGGCAGAAATTTCTTGCTGCATGGCATCACGGCAATGCTTGTAGAACAACCTGATGAAAATACAAGGGTTCATCTTCGACACTCACTGTTGCGACGAAAGCATGATGTGCCTGCGATAAACGGTGATAGGTAACATAGTCATCCAATGGATAGAGGACAGTGGCCGAATGAGCAGCAACTGGGAGCTCAACATTGAAACCTGCCATACACGTGGAAGGAATCTGGATCTGGTCGCTGCGACGAAGAAGCGGAGGCTCGACCGGAGCAGAAGGGGAAACAGTAGGAGGCGTGGTTGAAGTGGAGCTGTCCGAAGTGAGTGGGAGCGAATAGGGGCTGTCTTCAGTGACCACTAGCGAACGTGAGGAGACTGGAGTTGTTGTTTCGGTAAAAGCAGTAGATGGCTTTGAAGGTACTCGAGGAAGAGAGATTGGTGAAGAGTGCAACTCGTCATCATCATAAAAGGATGGCCTGTGATCAGCCGAACCTGAAGGAAAACCAAAAGTAGGAGCCGGCATAGATTCAGGTGTCGGAACAACATCCTTCTAAACATCACGATACAGGAATACATGTTCAAGGAATTGAACATCACGGGACGTGTAAATAGTGTGCATCTCAAGATCATACACGCAACATCCGCGTTGAGCAGAGGGGTAACCAAGGAAAATGCCAGCCCTCCCACGTGCTCCAAACTTGTGTAAGCCCTGATGATTATCACGAGCATAAACCAGGCAGCCGAAGCTCCAAAGATAATCATACTTAGGGTCCTTCCTAAACAGTATCTGAAAGGGTGATCGATGACCGATAGCGACTAAAGGCATGCGATTAATGAGATACGCAACCGTCATAATGCACCCACCCCAAAACTTGATGGGCAAGTTCGCATAAATTGAAGAGATCGTGCAGTGTCTAAGAGGTGAAGATGCTTGCGCTCCACTACACCATTCTGTTGTGGAGTGTCTTTGCTGCTTTGCATGATGTCTGTAAGACGATTCCTTCCGTCTCGTAGTAAGCAGTGAGTTGGTTACTTGAGAACTCCGGACCATTATCAGCTTGGATCCTTCGTATCTGCTGCGCAAACTGACTCCACACCAAGTTACAAAAGTACAATAAATGTCGGCCAACATCACTCTTGTATCGCAGCAAATATACCCAAACTCCACGACTAAAATCGTCAATTATTGGCAAAAAATAGTGTGCTCCAGAGGTAGAAGCAGTTTTGTAGCTACCCCAAATGTCAACATGAATGAGTTCAAAACACGATGTTGTTTTTATGCTACTGAGCTCAAAAGTAGCACAAGTCTGCTGAGCACGTAAACAAGATCGACACGACTCTTTATTCTAAACAAAAAAACCTTCTCCAGACGATTGAGCTTTCCCATAGACGGATGCCCAAGCCGCGCGTGCCACAGCTCTGTGCGATCCAAACAACGATGTACAGAATGCGCCACAGCATGACCAGCTTCCAGAATCCGCAGATAGTACAGCCCATCGACATGCTTACCCATCCCAATCAGCCTCTTGGATGGTAAGTTCTGAATTACACAGAAATCGCTTAAGAATATCAGTGCCATTGGAAGATCAGCTGTAAGTATGCTGACAGAGAGCAAGTTGCACTGAAAATCTGGCACGTGAAGGACGCGACGCAATGACAATTCATTAGATAACTTTGACGTCCCAATACTATGAACTTTAACTCCTGATCCATTTGGGATTTTAACCTGCAGAGCAAGAGAGGAATCTAGCTCGAGATCCAACAATGAACTGTGATTAACAATATGTTCATTGCAACCAGAATCTATCACCCAACTTGACGAAGGGACGGAAAATGTACCTGCCATGTTCGACGATGGCTTGATGGATGCCTGTTGCTTGAGGTCGGCACCAAGGAGCGTGTTGAGTCGTGCGAATTGACTCGCTGTGAGGCCGGCTAGTGGACTATCAGCAACATCTCCTTCCCATCACCACTCTTGGACGAGAATCCATTGAGACGGTAACATGTCTCTCGAACATGCCCGGTAAGTTGACAGTATGTGCAGCGGGGCTTACCAACGGCATCACACGTCCTTCCATCCAATCCCCTCTTTCCTTGTCTCTGTCACGATCATGAGGGGGAACCCAACGATCCACCTTCTTCTCCACCTGAGCCTGAAAGACCGCCGCTTCAGGACGAGGGCGACAATTACTTGCAATGAGTCTCTGTTGCTCATCATTAGTAACAAGTTGATAGGCCTCGGCTAAGCTAGGAACCGATTTCATCGCCAATATCTGGGACTTGACGGTGGAAAACACGTCGTCTAAACCTATAAGAAAATCAAAAAGCATCTCCCCCTCTCGAACCTCACGCTGACGCTTCTTAACGTCACAGTGGCAGCCGGAGCAAGTGCATTCAAGCGATGGCGTGAGAGACGTAATTTCATCCCAAAGCCATCGCAGACGCGTGTAAAAGGCAGAAACAGAAGCCTTCTCCTGTTGGAGGCAGCTGATCGTGCTCTTTAGCTCGTAGAGTCGTGAAGCACTACCTTGTCCGAAACGCCAATGTAGTCAAAAGCGAGTTTCTACGTAGAAACGTTTTGGTGATCTAGAAGCGTAAAATCGTGAGATTTTAAGTTTTAAAGCAGAGTTTTTAACTACATAAATTGTAAAAACTGAGATTTTGTGTAGAAGCGTTTTAGTGACCTAGAAACGTAAAATAATAAGTTTTAAAGCGCGATTTTGACTACATTGCGAAATGCGACCGGAGATCAACCCATATCTCTTGTGCGATAGATGCAAAGCGAACGCTGTTCCAAACTTCCTTTGACATAGAAGTTTTTAACCATGCATTGACCATCGTTGCAGCGTCGATGTGCCTCACGCTCATTAGGGTTCGTCGCGACTGGTAACAAACCATCAACAAAACAAGGCTTGTCTTTGGCAATAAGGGAATCTATCATATCTGTGACACATTCCTCATAGTTGCTGTTCGTGAGTAGCTCGCCCACGAAGAGGTTGTTCGGACTATGCGAACGACATAGCTGGAGGTACGGCGACAACACCACCTGGAAATCGGTTGCGGCGCTGGTAGCCTTTGTGGAGGACTTTCCCGACTTCTCATCGTCGGAACTCATGATCAATCAACCGTGAATCTAATCACAGCTCTGATACCATGTAAAAATCGATAGCAGCGAAAGAAACCAAACACACAACACCAGAATTTACGTGGTATCCCCGTCCAACTGGAACGAGACTAATCCACAAAGAGCAAGCTCTCGGAGAAATCAAACTAGTGTATGCCTCTCTGTCTTAGGGTTTTCAGCTACAGGCGTGTACAACAAATATACCAGCTCCTATCAACAAGTTACGTGGAGCATGGTAAATTACATAATAGAACCCTATGTAATAAAAAATTACAAAAGGGTCCTCAACGTCTTTGTTTATGGTCTTTCATTTCCGCCTATTACAAATCCAACAATTGCAATGAACTAATGTATATATTTTTTTTTAGATAGATGATGTATCTTGTTGTTTTGTTATTAATGAAATAACAATTCGAATAGTTAAAATATTTGAACTGCTTAGATTCTAGAGACTCAACCATTGAACTTAACCATGGCTTTGTAAATAAAAAAAAAAAGGATTTTAACCATGGCCCATAACTACCATCGATCAAATTAGGAATTGTTTAATTTAATCAGATTGTAGATCCTTAAATGAATCAACTCTGTTATGGTTTTGCGTGATAGTACTCTATCGTGCTTAAAGACGAATATTGAGTTGTCATTGCCTGATTCATTTCTCATTTGACACGTGATCACGTCGAATGTGTTTATTACTAGAAAACATGACTATATCTTCGGCTGATTGTGATGTCGGTCGCTTACAATATCGATTCAAGGAGTTCGACATCAACTACTAGAAACTAGAAACTATAACGTTTCTATTTAAGATGATCTACTGATGCAATTGTATTTTTCTCGTTGTACGTTGTTCTGCGATCAAAAAAATTTGGTCATCCGATAACAGGAGAATGAACTCATGTATCTTTGTTTATGGTCTTTGATGTCCTCCTGTGACAAATCCAACAATTGCAATGAACTAATGTATCTTTTCTTTTTTGGTAGATGATGTATCTTGTTTTGTTATTAATGAAATAACAATTCGAAAAATTAAAATCTTTGAACTGCTTAGGTTCTAGATTAGATTTCATTTCTCCAAATGAACTCTCACAACTTTATGAAGATGTCTCGTTCAACTTAAACACTACATTGAACTCTCGTCAAATTACTATAACGTTTTTTTCCAATGAAATTGTACAAATCTAAATTGATCAACATGTTAACATAAACCAGAGTATTTTTACAGTCAAAATACCTGCCTAACTCCTTCCTATTTCTTCCAAACCGATTTCCTCTCCTCTGTCGATTCCCTTATCTCTATTTTGTCATTTCATCACGATCACATAATGAAGCTATCAGATCAAATAGGCGAATTACATTGAATTTTTTTTAATATATTATAGGAGCCAAAAAGGAAGGGAGCGGTTGGGTATAATGTGTAGGCAGCACCCATGCGCACAATAGCGCTAGACAGTTAAAATACGCCTGCCTGCATTATCCCATTCCCAGCTCAACAAGCTATTCTGGGGCGCCGGTTAGGCAACTGCGCAGGCGTTCTTATTCCCGTTTTCCCCTTTTTCCCTCTGGAGAACGAAATGGAAATTTATTATTTCTTAATAATAATTTAATAAGATCACCAAAAAAAAAACCAAACCAGAGAGAAACAAAAGAGAGCGATCAAATCCCAAATACGAAGTTTCGTGAAACAATTTAACTACAAACGAAGAAGAAAAGAAAAAGAAAAGAAAGGGCAGAAGCAGCAGGAAGACGAAGAAGAAGAACAAAAAAAAAATCATTCCCAAGAGGTTAGCTCTCTCTTCTCTTTCTTCCCTTCTCCATACTTTTCCCTCAATTGTATTCGGTTCCTTTTGTTCGATTCTGTCGAGCTCCTTCAATGGCGGTTTTTTTCTTCTTCTTACAGCTGAATTCAGTATGATGTCATTTCTTTTTATCTTGTTTTGTTTATCTGGGTTGGTTTTGATTCGGCGAAGTTTAAGTTTTTGTGTGTGTATATTCTTTTTTCTTCCCTCGTTGGAGTCAATTTCTCTGGGAGTTGGTTTGACCTCTGTGATTGGATGCTGAGAAAAGCTGGTGAGAAAATTTGAGAAAAGTATTTTCCTTTCCCCCCTGTTACCATCGGCTTCTATTCATTTCCTTTTCGCCTTTTCTCGTTTATTTCTTTTGTTGTTGGGTTTAAAGTTTTGAACTTGTTTGTGCTGGTGAGCTGGGGAAAAAATGGAGAAGCTCAACTCAGTGAAACAGTGATCTTTTATTCAAAATCTGATCGTGAAATTTTTATTTAGAGTTAGATAATTCAGCTCTCGAGAGCTTTACCACTGTGATTTCGATATCAGATTTTGGGTTGTTTCGGCACTTTTCCCTCACGTTGATTCGTTAGGATGTTCTGCTATGATCGGTGGGGAATATGGCTTCTCTGGCTTCGTTATTAATTTTATCAGCAGCCAAACAGACGGGTGATGGAAAAGCGTAAGCTTTATGCCAGAAAGAGAATTGAATTATCTAACTGTCCACAGATCGGGACTTGCGTTGTTTCAAATTTGCCGGTGCTGAGAATTGCTATGATTGTGTTGAGTTTATCTTTGCTTGATGTGTAACGTGTTGAGTTTTCTTCCTGGCAACAGGTTTTTTGGATATATTGGTGGGGTGGCAATCATGATGCGATTCAAGACGGGGAGCAAAGTGGAAGTGCTGGAGAAACGGGATTCGTCTTCAGGATCATGGCGTTGTGCTGAGATTGTGTGTGGGAACGGGCACAACTACACTGTGAGGTATGATGGGGATGCTGAATTGAAGAGGATATCGAGAAATGCTATCAGGCCATGCCCACCTGCGTTTGAAGTTTCTGATGCTTGGGTTCCCGGTGATGTCGTGGAGGTGTTTGATGGCTCCTCTTGGAAGATCGCCACGATCACAAAGGCATTTGGGGATAATTACTGTTTGGTGAGGGTGTTGGGATCTTCTGATGAGTTCGAAGTCAGCAACTTTTGCATTCGTGCTAGGCAATCTTGGCAAGATGACAAGTGGGTTGTGATTGGAAAGGTACTTCCTCGCGGTCAATCTTATTTGTTTTCTTAATTAGCTACAATTTTATACCTTCATTGTCTTGCATTGCATTTGCTTTGATTTCCTGAATTGGCCTGTTTCAAATGAACTTTAGCTTCAATGATATTGGTGGTTTTTGTTTCTCTAATTTGCTAAATCTCATGTCATGTAAATGAAGATGCATACTTTAGGCTCTACCTGAACTATGGGACTCATCACTAGAAAGCTATAGTTGACATTTTTGAATCTCGTGGTACTTATTTTCAGCTTCTGTTGTCCTGCAAGTCCTTATACACTCTGCTTCTTTGTGTCCAGGGAACTGGAAGCTGCAAAGATAGGAAACCCCAGGGGAAGTTAACCCTGAAGAAGAAAGCAAATGAGAAAAATGCTTCTAAAGTTCAATTGACACACTCAAGGAAAGTTGCGGAGAGGGAAAATGTGTGCATGCCTGGAGCGAAGAAGGGAAATCTCCAGAAACCCAACATGACTGTTTGTAAAAGTGTGAAAAGAAGTGCTTATGGTGATTCGCAAGCTGAAACATATTACTGTTCGCCCAGAAAATATAGAGCTGTTGAGAGAGCGGGTAGGCCAAAACGACTAGTTGCTACCAATCAACCCTTGCTGTGTGAAGATGTAGTAGTCAATGGTTTCCCCAGCCAAGCTGGGATTTCTGAAGTGGATGCTGAGAGGAGGCTGCTCGCTGGAGCTGTGGGATGTTCATATGCAACATACCTAGAATCTAGTGATGTTGATAGTGTTGCATGCTCAGTTGGTAGTTGTAGCATTGATGGCAACTATTCCAAAAGATTCTGTCTTCGTGCAGGCCATATTGAAGATGGTGAATGTAACTCTATTGATGCAGAATCATTTTGTGCACGCGAAGATCAGGAGGCAAACATCTCCCTTCCAACAAAAGAGCAATTGACTGGTGAAATCCATAGGTTAGAGTTGTATGCCTATCGTAGTACGATCGAGGCATTGCATGCTTCGGGCCCATTGAGTTGGGAGCAGGAAGCATTGGTGACAAACCTTCGCCTATCCCTCCATATATCAAATGATGAACATTTGGTGGAGATCAGAAATTTAATTTCTGCTGATAGTGCCATTGCTTCTAGATGACAAGCAAAAAAGTTGCATTCTTTCTCTCGTCATATTCATTTCCTGCAGCTGTAGGTACTTTGCAAAATGTTTGCTTGGATGCTCCATTGTAAGAAGCAGTTTTAACCTTTTGTCCTCATTGCCATTAGTTCTAAATCTTATAGCTGTTGAGTTAACGTGGATGTACCAGAGAAACCTCCCAAGTAATAAATATACTCACCTTTGCCTATTCATGTTACTTCCATAAATTTGGCATTTGATTCTGTATGGCGTCTCTTATTTGAGAAAAGCTTATGGTAGTAGAGTTGGAGTTCACTGTTTTGGCTTCGCTGTTGTATCCTTGAAAGTTCATATTTTGAGTTCATGGGAGTGGTACATTCTTAGCTGCTAAATCATATGGGATCTGACATCTTGATGTGCTCTTGGAAAACTGATTCATGGTTTTGGTTCTGTATATGAATACAATTTGGGTACTTTTATCTTGGTGTTCTCCGTACCAATTGGCATTGGATAAATTTCTCTGAAGAGGATATAGTTGATACATTCATATGTATTTTCCAGGGCCAAAGTAGGAGGCTTGTACTCCTCAATTTCCAAAGGCTTCAAGGATGATTTTGGGGTTTGCTACCTTCTCTTGGTCTGCATAATTGTCAATCCGTAGAACCCAGTATGATGAAGCTTCTTACTTTCTTTGGTTGTTGGCCAGTGTCTGCTCCAGGCAATATAAGGACCACAGATTGTGTTCTACTGAAACAACGGGCCGCGGTATCTGATTGCTTCCTTGATTATCACACTTGTGATGATATATTGCTTCTGATTTTCTTGTTTAAATGTTTATGGCTTCCTTTTTAACATCACATCAGTTGTTTTCTGCTTATCTTATGTCCTGCATAATTTGTTGGCACAATGCATGTTGTTTTGTATGGACCAACATCTTGATTAATCTGGAAACTGTGAAGACCAGTGCTAGCATTAGGTATGGATCTTATGCGAAAACATGGAGATTGGAGCATGGCGTAAACAGAGGGAGTGAGGTATGGGCAGAAGCACATTGTTTGTTTATGCTGTGGGGAAGCAAGCAAAATTTAAAAATTGATGTACAAGATCTGAGAGATTGAAATTTGTTAGTTGTGGCAGTGGGTAGTATGTTTCACCTGTACATTTCTAGAAAAATTTCCTGCACATTTCTTTATGCTTGCAGTTAATTGGCAGGAGACTGCATTTCAGATGTCCGCTGCCTGATAGTCACATTGTGTTGTGTATGCAGATGATTGATCACAAGTTGTGCGCATCAAGAATCTGTCCAGCTCTGGTGATCTTGCCCAACCCAATTGGGGAACTCTACGGTGCATCAGAGTACGAAGCTAATAGTGTCTTACCATCGTTCCATTGCCACTGTTCTTCAGTGCCAAATATGAGCTCGTTGATCCTTGGCGACAGAGATGAAGGTAGACGGTTAGATGAAATAGCTGAAAATGCTCGGCTTCACTTGCATAGTAACATCTTTGCTAGAACCAGCCTCTCGAGTCGTCGCTTAGTTTCATCATACTTGGAAATTGACTGGTACTCTCAGATGCTCTACCACTGGCATTTGATAAGGATGAGCTATTCTAGGAACAACCTAACAGCTCTTTCACTTTGTTATTTCTGTTTTATCTTTCGGTTCCTGACTTCTAGAGAGTAGTTGCTATTGTACTTAGGAATAGCCAATTATGTTCCTTCACTCTTGTATATATTCACACGATATCAATGAGAAGAGACAGGGCTCTCAATTCACTTACATGGTATCAGAGCTAAATAAACTCTAACGAGTCTCTTCCTTCTGCAAAATTTTCGATTTCTCCTCTTCATCATGACTACTGAGTCCACCACCTCTTCTACCTCTTCTCCTTCGTCTGCTCATGTCTCGTCCTCTACAAATGCTCCTATTTCTTTTCCCAGCAATCCTCAGCTGTCGGTCAAACTCAACTCCAGCCTCTGCTCCGCTGCTCTCGACTAATGGGCCACGTTGATGGCTCTGTTCTTCCTCCGCCGCCCACCGTTGCCGAT
This sequence comes from Linum tenue, assembly GCA_946122785.1. Classification (NCBI taxonomy): domain Eukaryota; kingdom Viridiplantae; phylum Streptophyta; class Magnoliopsida; order Malpighiales; family Linaceae; genus Linum; species Linum tenue. The sequence goes on from CAMGYJ010000003.1 coordinate 4,515,094, forward strand.
CAGCCCAATCCTGCCTACAATCAATGGTATGAACGTGATCAGCTCATTCTGATGTGGATCACGCACTCTCTCTCCGAATCTGTCATGCCGATTATCATCAATAAAGCGACTGCTCAGTAGGCCTGGGATTCCCTTGCTCGTGTCTATGCTTCCGGGTCGCCTGTGGTTATCGGTCATCTTCGCCGATCCTTCAAGAAGCTTGCTCGCGGCAATGATTCAGCCCATGAATACCTTCAACGTGCCAAAGGAATTTTTGATCAATTGGCGGCGCTGGGGGCGCCAATCACTGAAGCCGAACTCGTCACTGCTGTTCTTGATGGTTTGGACGATGAGTTTTGGCACTTTACTCGCAATCTGGAGGCTCAACTGCGTCCGGTCTCGTTTGAAGACTTGAGCAGTCTTTTGGTGAGCGAGGAGCTTCAGTTCCGGCGGTTTCAGGCTAATGGTGGTGGTTCTTCTATGCAAATTTTTTATGCAGGTGCCCCTGCTCGTGGACGTGGTGGCGGTAGGTTTCCGCGCAGCCGTGATGGTCGTGCTGCTGGCCGTGGCCCAAGGCCGGCGGCTCCTCTTCTCAATCCGCAGTTTGTTCAAAGGCCTCTGTCTGCTGGGCTTTTGGGTAGTGGGCCTGCGAGCCCCTCTGGCCCAACTCATCTAATCTGTCACAATTGTGGGGGAAGGGGCCATATCAAGCCCAACTGTCCTAGCCCATCCTTTTCTACTCACTCCAACAGCACCCTTGGCCCAGCATCATACTTAGCCCAATCCTCTCATCCTGCGCACTCGTCTCAACAATGGTTGCTCGATTCTGGGGCTAATCATCACCTTACCTCTGATTTGGATAATTTGGATCATCACTCTGAATATAATGGCACCGACCAAGTGACCTTTGGCAATGGTAAAAGTCTTCCTATTTCTCATTCGGGTTCTTCTCGTGCTTGTCTCTCCAATTTCTCTTATTCTCTTGATAATATTCTCCGTCTTAAGAATGCCCCTCATAATCTTCTTTCCATTAGCTCCCTCACTCGCACTAATCCTATCTCCATTGAATTTTTTGACTCTTATTTTGTTATTAAGGACCGCCGCACGAACTCTGAAATCTATCGCGGATCCGTCGATGGTGGTCTCTACTCGCTTCTGCTCTCCATCTCTCGCCCAGCTGCTCCTCGTGCTCTCTCTGCTTCTCTTGATCTCTGGCATCAGCGTCTTGGACATGCCAATTTACGAGTAGTGAAATCTTTTTTATCTCGTAATCAAATAAATTATCATGATGATTCGTCTTCTCTTTGTCATGGTTGTTCTATTAGCAAAAGTCATAAACTTCCATTTTCTTCTTCCACTTATCATGCTTCTGCTCCTTTGGAGCTTATTTGTAGTGATTTATGGGGTCCGGCTCCTGTTCTTTCATATGACCATCAATCATATTATATCTTGTTTTATGATCACTACAGTAAGTTTAGTTGGATTTATTTTGTTCAATACAAATCTCAACTACCTCATGTTTTTATTCAATTTCGCCAGCTCGTCGAAAAATTCTTTGGCCTTCCCATTAAAATGTTCCAATCTGATTGGGGTGGCGAATATTAGGCTCTCCAATCTTACCTTGCACGTAATGGCATTCTTCATCGTTCGTCATGTCCCTACACTCCTGAACAAAATGGGTGTGCTGAACGCAAACACCGCCATATTGTCAACAATGGCCTTGCTATGCTTCACCAAGCTCGTGTTCCCCTCAAATACTGGCCACTCGCGTTTGATACTGCCTGTTATCTTATCAATCGCACTCCCACTCCTCTTCTTCAAAACGACACTTCTTTCCACACCTTATTTCAACGTTCTCCTGATATTCTTAATCTTCGAGTGTTTGGCTGTTTGTGTTATCCATGGTTACGCCCATACACATCCCACAAACTTGAACCACGATCAATTCCTTGTGTATTCCTTGGCTATAGTAAGTTACATAAAGGATATCGGTGCCTCGATCCCACGACCTCTCGCATTTATGTGAGTCGTCATGTTGTTTTTGATGAGTCCAAATTTCAATTTCTAGATCCAAAAATCCCCTTACCCGACTCACCTGATCCATCCCTCTTCCATTTATCTTCCCTGCCCACGATTCCCATCCTTCCCCTCACTCCGTTGCCCCGGCCCTTGCCCACTCCAGCTTTGGGCCAGCCTACACCTACCCCAACACCCACAGCCCAGCCTGCCGATTCTCCTCCGCCCACTTCCCCCTGCCCATTAACTCCTTCGCCCGCTCCCATTGTCCAGCCCGCTCCTCTTTTGTCCTCTCCCCTCCCTCAGCCCACTCCGTCTCCACCCCCGGCCCAATGACCCGGCCCCGCCGACCCAGGAAACCTCCCCACCGACCCAGCCTCATCGTACCCCAGCATCCCCAGCTGTCCGATCCCTCCTCTCCCCCAAACCTCCTCGGCCGCTTCTCCAGTATCAGCGGCGCCGACCAGCTCCCCCCACTTCATCAAATCGCCCCGCCCATACGACCCTTCCTCCTCCTTCTCTCATCCCCGATCGCCCACCCTTCACCACATCCCCTCGCCTGCTTCCCTCACCCCCTCTTCCTTCCCCTGCCACAGCTCCGTCCCGCAGAATTGTGACCAGGTCCCAGACAGGCCATTTGAAGCCCCGCCATCTCCTCGCTGCCACACCTCCCCCGCTGCCTTCCACGGTTGCTCAGGCTCCCCGCACTGGCGGTCTGCCATGACTATTGAGTTTGATGCTCTAATGCGCAATCAAACTTGGGAGCTTGTTCCAGCTCCGCCCGGTTGCAATGTTCTGACGAATCGATGGGTTTTTGCGATCAAAACAAATCCCGATGGCTCAATTGAGCGCTATAAAGCTCGGCTTGTTGCCCGGGGGTTTCAACAAATTGCAGGCCATGATTTCCATCAGACTTTTAGTCCCGTTCTGAAGCCTGCAACTTTGCGTCTCATTTTGGGTATGGCTGTTTCTCATTCTTGGCCGCTCCATCAACTCGACATCTCCAACGCGTTCTTAAATGGCACGTTACAAGAAGAAGTCTATATGCAGCAGCCCACAGGTTTTGTTAATCCTGACTATCCTGATTATGTGTGCCGTCTTAAGAAATCGATATATGGTCTACGCCAGTCTCCCCGTGCTTGATTCCACTGTTTATCCGAGGCTCTCTGTGAATTTGGCTTCTCTGCATCAAAAACGGATCCTTCCTTATTTATCTACAAGAATGGATCGGCTATCCTGTACATGTTGGTATATGTGGATGATCTTGTTATTACAGGGACGGATTCCTCTCTTATTCAACAGCTCATGCTCTTTCTCCGTTCGAAGTTTGCATTGCGAGATTTGGGGCCATTGTCCTATTTCTTGGGTCTCGAAGTTCACCACACTGCCGACGGGCTAATTCTGAATCAACGCAAATACATTCTTGAACTTTTGCAGCGTTCTGGAATGTCCACAGCCAAGGCTATCTCTACCCCCTGTACTGCTGATCAACTAGTGCAAAGCGCCTCGGATATCTCTCCTGCATTTGCTGATCCAGGACTCTACAGGAGCATTGTTGGCGGTCTTCAATACTTAAGTTTCACACGGCCTGATATTTCTTTTGCCATTAATCATGTGTCTCAATTTCAGCAATCTCCGACTGATACACACTGGGCAGCTGTGAAGCGTATTATGCGCTACTTACAAGGGACTCTCACTCACGGTCTGGTCTTCCAGCGTTCTGATCGTCCACAACTACATGGCTATTCGGATGCCTCGTTTGCATCCAGTCCTCGCGATCGGAAATCCATCTCAGGGTATGCTGTCTTCTATGGTTCCAATCTAGTTTCCTGGTCAACTCGCAAGCAAAAGGCAGTAGCGAGGTCGTCGACAGAATGTGAATACCGGGCTCTTGCAACATTGGCCTCCGAGGTTATTTGGTTACAATCGCTGTTGTCCGAGCTTGGGCAGCCAACTCATCACTCACCGGTCCTATGGTGTGATAATTTGGGGGCCACTTATCTTGCACACAATCCAGTTTTTCACAGCCGCTCGAAGCATCTGGAAATAGAATTTCATTTTGTTCGAGATCGAGTTAACAAACAGCAGCTCCATGTCCGCTATCTGCCTGCCACAGATCAACTAGCCGATGTTCTTACCAAGCCTCTAACCCGGCTGCCCTTCTGAAATTTTTGTTCCAAGTTCCACCTCGCCGAGGTTCCACTTGCGGGGGCGTGATAAGGATGAGCTATTCTAGGAACAACCTAACAGCTCTTTCACTTTGTTATTTCTGTTTTATCTTTCGGTTCCTGGCTTCTAGAGAGTAGTTGCTATTGTACTTAGGAATAGCCAATTCTGTTCCTTCACTCTTGTATATATTCGCATGATATCAATGAGAAGAGACAGGGCTCTCAATTCACTTACAGCATTGTCCAATCAGATCCAGACCACGAAACGAAAGACCGGACCAGAATCAAGCTGTGGCTTTCTTTAGGGAATGACAAAGTTCCCGAAGTTGTGGGCCTAGATGACCGAAAGCCCAATGGGTGGCTTTGCTAGTAGACTAAATTTGTGGGCTCGTATCTTCTTATGGTTTTGTGGGCCTCGCCCTTAGCTATGATATCCTTTACTTGCATCATTCAAGGCAGCCAGTCTCATGACCATTTGCTTGTGGTTCGAGCACTGGTACGGTTGAATTCACAAACCTAACTAATCTCAATTCTATGTTTGTATCATGTAGAGGTGGCAATTGGATCGGATTCGTGGATTCGTAGATTGGATTCGTGGATCTATGGATCAAATGGTTTGGATCCAATGGATTGGTGGATTCATGGATTGGATCCAATGGATTGGTGGATTGATCCATGAATCCAAATAACATCCAAGGCTTGGACCAAAATGTAAATTTTGAAAAGTTTAGGTACTAAAATGTCATAATGAAAAATTTTAGGTACCAAAATGTAATTTTCCAATGATATTTTTCGTATAAAAATATAAATTTTAGGTATCAAAATGTAAAATATAAAAAATATAGGTACCAAATTGTAATTTGTCATTTGGATCCATGGATTGATCCATGAATCCACCAATCCAATTGGATTTGGATCAAATGGATTGGATTTAAATGGATTGGATTAGGTGGATAATTTGGTGGATGGATTGGATTGGATTCATGGATTTGGATCCTAATTGCCACCTCTAGTATCATGGTATCATCGGATTATATGTTTTTCGATATCTTCGTCATTGAAATTCAACTTAATTGGCATTCTGAAAGCGACATTGTGCTTGAATATGAGGTATTATTAGGAATGAATACAGGAGAAATTTTACAATGCTATATAGTATTGGTGCTATAGGTTTTTGCCTTTATGGTACAACTTGAAATTGTACCTTTAACGTTATGGTAAAACTTTAGATTATACCTATATTGTTTGTACCAATTCTTTTATGGTACAACTTGAACTTGTACATTTATGTGATGGTACAACTTCAAGTTGTAAAGTTGTACCATAACATAATGGTACAAATTCTTTTATGGTACAATCTAAACTTATACATTTAATGTTATGGTACAACTTTAAGTTGTACATTAAAGCACCAATACTATATAGTATAGTAGAAATGCTCATGAATACATAGCTGTGTATTTCCAAAAATGAAAAGGACGACATGGATTTGAATTGTTCAATCTTCTTTCTCTTTCATGCCATTCTCCCCTTTACCTGTAACCTTCTGTCCTAACATCTTTCAGCCTTATAGTTCATCACGAATCCCTTCTCTCTACTGTGTCCCCGTTTAGTTACTTGGCGTGCAGGCAAAGAAGATCAAGCTCGCTTCTGTCCAAATGGACAAGAAAAATCTGATTTTATTTGCCAAACCCATTACTAAAAACCCCATTAACGTTGGACTAAAAAAAAAAAAACATTTCTCTCCCTTTCTCTCCACGTTCTCTCTGGCTGGCTCTGGTTTATGCCGGCCCTTCTCGTGTACATCCTTCTCCATTTGTCCCCCCTACTTGAGAGCAAGAAATGAAGAAACAAAGAGGCAAATTAAGAACCAGTCGTGGAAGAATCAAGAATGAATTACGTGTTTGTTTTTGGAAAATGGTAAGGATCAAACCACACAACCGCAAAACCTACAAAAGCTCCAATCATACCATCCTGATACGATCATATTAGGGGCCGGTATGAATGTATGATTCGCATCAGGGGTGATAAGATGTGAGTTTTGTAGTCTTTGAGTTTTTTTTACCGTAACCCAGTCGATTGATTTTTGACATATGCTTGTTAATGTATTGTGCTGAGATCCATCATTACGTGTTAATGCATTATTATAGTACTGTTTTGCATAGTAGAACAAACCAAATGAGATTATATTAAGCAAATGAACACCCGATTAAAAAAAAAGGGAGTTGACAGAATCAGAATGGGAACAGGGTGGCAATGTCCCAGAGATCAGCAGCAACACACACTTGCAAGGTGTCATTCCCCCTCCCCCCCTTTTAAAAGTCCCATGAAAACGCTACTGCTGCTGAAGCAGATAACATGTAGAGAGAGAGAGAGAGAGAGAGAGAGAGAGAGAGAGAGAGAGAGAGAGAGAGAGAGAGAGAGAGAGTACAGTAAGCTAAGCTGAGACAAAAGCTTCTGCACCATTTATATACTTCTCTATGGAACACAGTCTGACTAAGTGTGATGAGAATGTGGTGTTTGTGTTGTGTTGGTTAAAGGGCATTAAACAAAAGAAATGGGTTTCCCTCTTCCCTACCAAATCCCTCTGCCCATTTGTCTCATTTGCAATTCCATCTCTCTTTCTATCTTCTCCCCTTTGTGATTGCAACTCTCCCATGTGATGATGCTTTCTCTCATTAATCAAAGAGAAATGACAATGAGAGAGAGAGGGAGGGAGGCAAAGTGGGGCTTTCTTGGCTTGGGAAAATGTTTCCTTTTTTATTAGTTGGAAGTTTGACCTATAATTGGTACTTATCGTCAAAATTATTCTTCTTATGGGTATGTGGATGATTAGGATGTTGATGAGGTTGATAACCCATGATAGTTTGGCTTGATTCCATCCACACCATTATTTCGACTGGAAAGTAATTCATTTCTTTATATCATTCGAAATGTAACAAATAAATCAGTTCTTTCTTGATCTTGTATCTTTGTGTTCAATTGTCAGCATAAAAGGACATTTTTCTAAACGGTTGATTTTCACATTGGATTTAGATGTTCATAAAAATGAACTATTTGTTACTTTGGACACTCTCCACCATCTTCATTGTTTTTTTTTTTTTTTTTGAATCTCCATCATCTTCATCACCATTATTGGGGATTATTATGCATATATAGTAAGGGGTGTAAGGGAGGCTTTGTGGGTTGTTTTTGTCATTCTTTTGTCCTTTCTTCTTGTGTGGGATTTGCAAGGGAAGGGGGGGTTTTGGGAATCTGACCTCTCCATAGTATAGTTACCTCAATATGTGTTTGTTTCCAAGAAAAGCAAAGCCCCAGCATCTCAGCAACCGAGGTACATAAATACTACAAACAAAATTCGAGATCATCATCATCATCTTAATTACCTAATTACGTGTACTTAACATGTCCAAATCCATGTAATATGTTTGGAGATTTCTAGGTGCATTAGTATTGTTTATCATGGAAATTATTACCTAAGTGATAGGTAAGTTCATTCGAAGTGAATTGGTTTCGTTTCGCTCTATGCGGGGGAGATAGTTTGTTTTAGGTAAAGTAATGTGGGGTTTAAGTATTAAGACCTTGATTCAAACCAATCTTTATGTGACCTAATTGTCTTCTCTATAGTTAGAAAAAAGATGTACACTCTTCGTATATCTCAAAACAGCCAACAAAACATTAAGATAATGGAACACAAGAACTGATCATGTCAATCGTGGTGGTAAGTTGTACGACAACTGAGAATTTGTTTGGAGGGTTGACTTCATGTTGAAATTACAACGTTTCCACAACTCTAACGGTAACTTAATCCACGAGCAACACTCTCCCTAGCTAGTTAGACGGTGAACGTAACTTGATCGACTCATTGATCCTTCAGTATTAACTTCAACCCATTCCCTCTCCAAGGAAGTTAAGCAATATGGGGAATTAGGAGATTGATAGGTGCATGGGACGAAGGCCTAGCCATTGACATGGCTTGGGAAGACAATGTCCTTGGTTAAGGAATTTGAGAAGTAAAGATTTTTTTTTAAAAAAAAAATACATCGATTGGATTGTTTTTATAAGGTAGAGACAAACCAAAAATAAGGGTGGGGAAAGAAAGGAGAGACAAGGGGAAGACAAGAGAATTAAAGAGGCAAGACAAAAGATTTGTTGAAGTATCAAAAGTTGTCATGGTTGTCTTGCCCTTTTTGTTCATTTGTTCTTGTTGGGTCTTCTTTTTGCCTTGGATCGATTCAAGGGGCAAAGGAGTGATTGATCGATCAAAGTTGCTATCAAATTATTGGTCCTGATCTTGGACCATGTCTATGTATCTTTCTTGTTCATTAAATTCATATACAAAACAAAACTAATTACATAGTACATGGAAAGCCAAATTCTCGGATTATGTGATCATACTTTGTTCTTATTCACACTTACGCTATGTTTTTGTTTCTAAGTTATTTTGAATCCTCCACCCAACAATCCTAACCACTTTCTAACTGGAACTTTCAATAATCGCAAAAGGAAGTCGGCACAAAATCTGAAAACAATTTCTCAAATATAAACCAATGATATCATAGGTGCATGGTTTGTAGAAAATTGAGAAAATGTGGAGTTTAGATTAATGTTCTCATATGTGAGAATTGGTTACACAAAATTGTAATTGAAAAACCCAGGATTGTGAATTTTCTAATTCCTACAAAATTAGGGAATCTGAAAAGAAATCCCAACTCTTTCATTAATTATTTTTGGGCAAGTCAAACAAGAGTTGATGCAATCCAAATCTCACATCCAAATCGCTCATTCAAACAAGTCATAAGGTTCAATTTTTTTTCTTCAAAATTTTAGAGTTACATGAACCAACATGTTCTTCATACAGGATCAAAGTCTTCGGCCAAAGGTATGATAGAACATTTAATCCTGAATATTTGACAACAATTCACAAGCTATTTGAGCCAAGTGAACATTGCCAACACGTATTCATTTTTTAGTTGATGGGGAATCTTGACGTATATGTCCAACTGTACTCCGGTCCCATGAATGCTCGTCAAACCCATGAGCATGTTTGATTCTAGCTTAATTATCACCTCTGTGGATAGCCACCACAAGATTTTCCGATGAAAATGATAAACTACGAGAATCGAACTAAAATGCACAAAGTATACCAACCCTCATCTCTTATCATTTGAGCCATTTATAAGACAATTATTTGTAGCCATATGCATGGAATGATGTGTGTGTAATTTTGCCACAGATACAAATTCAGATCCTGCCTCATCGTCAATGTCTCTATTGAGAATTTGGATGATGTGTTTGTAATATATGTTTTGTCACCTAAGAGACTTTTTTCCCCTCTCGTTAAACACACATCAATTTTATATGAAAGCCGGCCATCTAGAAACTGCTTATGAGTTATTATTAACATATGATCATCACACTCAAAAGTCCAAACCGATACTGACTTGTAGGTGATCGTGAAATTGAATATAGCTAGCTAGCTAGATGAGATTAATTACAGTACTTTTATTCTACGATTATGGAACGCCCAACACTCAATCGAGCGACTATGAATACGATAAAAACGTCTTAACCATGGTTGGGGTAATTGAAAAATGACCAATCATGCATGGAGGGGAAGTGAGATTTCTAAATTTTGTCTAGAAGAGACCAGACAATGAGACCATGGCAGTATTGATAAAGGGGGGTTATATATATAATATATTTTTTAAAATTTTATAATAATTAGATGGGGTGTTTTTAATAAATATAGTGAGATCATATACAGCAGCCATTGGCCAGCTAGCTCAATGGCTATACAGCTACATACATTACAATACATGTGTACATAAAATATAAAATTCAATGAGATGGTTGTATTATTGAAACCTTATTATCATTATATTCTAACCATAATATATTTAATGCTTGATATTTGAAATTAACATTTTTTTAACTTAAGAAGCTGTTGAATTATGGCATGTAAAGTATCTATATTATGAAATTATTTTCCCCCATATAAGAAATCCTCTCAATGGGGGAATCTCTCACGTGACAATTAAGAAGATTCTTCTTACACCCAATATTTACAAGTAACTTAATCATATCAATTTGTCAATGAGAATCATTGAGATGTAAGAATTGACAGAAGCTTAGTTATATCATATATGCTCATACCAAAAAGAAAGAAAGAAGAAGAGAATAAAAAGCTTGTTTGTATTGTATATAACTTCTCTTTTCTTGATCAATTATAATAAATAGAGCTTGACCTGATATTATTAGTTTATAATAATTCAAAGTTATCTTACTTTAGATATGGAGATTTATAATTGAGAAGGATTCATGAGGGTGTCTTCACATTTCCTCTCAAGACAGTTTTCTTTGCAACTATGACGGATCATGTGAAGAACTGACGGCACGAAGAAACAATCAATTTGTTATGACAATGTGAAGAATAATGTAGCTTTTTTCTGGTAGCACGCTTTAACAAAATTTTAACCAAATATCTTTTATATATTTTTGGAATGATTTTTGATCGATATATAGCGTGACATTTATACGAGATTGACAACAAATCTATCTCTATGTGACAATGGACATTTGGTCCAGCAGAGACGGTAATAATTAAGTAGATATAGATTCATATATCCCGATCCGAAGATTGATATGCATCACAATCGAAACAACTCCGCTCGTGATCAAGCCTAATATATAATACTTTCAAAAGTTAAGTACATTCCTAACAAAACACCAACTTGTTGATCCATTCACGAAGTCATCCCCTACTTACATGTTCGCAACGTCAGAATCGAATTTTAACCGATATGTCCACTCTTTCTGTGGAGAGGAAGATGGTTGGAGTGTTGATGAGCTGGTTAGTTAGTTTCCAACTATGCTCACAAGTTGTTAGGGTTTGTTAGACTGTTAGCCATCTAGATCTAGTTAGGTAATAGAATCATGTGTACATAATCACATAACCGGTTTTTTCTTGGTGGGTCATTTGTGTCTTTTTCTCCCCTCTTAGGTGGACAATTTGTAATTGGATGAGCCCAAAGAAATATTATTTTTGTCGTATATGGTGAGAGATAATGGCTTTGCTAGGGATATGGTTGAAGAGTATAGGGTGGGGATAATAACTGTTAAGGCATGCTCAATAATACTAGAAAAAACCCCACAGAAAATATTAATCAAAAGGTCCCTTTAAACACCCCATCCTCTAATGCCTGTCTGATAATTAAAGGCTATGATTAGGACCTTTAATTACCCCCTTAAATCACCCACGTTAAAAAGAGGAGGGGCCAACAAAAAGGGTCATGTCAAAAGATAATGACTACGTTGAACACAATAGTACTAAATGTTGGGGGTACTAATCAAAGGAAATATGCCATGCAGGGCTTTATTTGGATAATATTCCCCAAAATCATTCCTGGTTAATCATGCTTAGAATGATAATTAATGAACGTGAGCCAACAACCCCTCCCCCCATTGAATTTTTTTGGAAGATTTGGGATCTTTTACTAATTAAGGTGAATCCTGTGTGTGAAAATGGAATTCAATAGTGGAATGTTTACTAATGAGAATTGAGATTGAGTTATGGAATGGCTTGATTTAGGAAATTATATCAGGAGTATTTGTTTTAGAACAATTGATTTTTTAAAGGGAAGGAATCTCAGCTCATATATTCGAAGTTATCAAGAATAGGGGTGTGTAACAGTCTGATTCGGTCTGGATCGGATCAAATTATGGACAATCGAGGTCCAATAGAGAAGGATGCATGTTAGGACCAAGGACCAGATTCTTCGGTGCATTTGGTCAGCTCCAAATATCATTTGGCCCACTTTTATTCAGTGTTTAATATTATTAAAATTAATAGGATCAAGAACCGAACCATGTTATATTTGGTTCGGTATGGTTCGATCCAAATATCAGTATGATTTAGTCCGATTCAGACCAATCTGTTGCACACCCATAATCATGAGTCTCATAAATACTAGTCTCATGAATACCAGACCAATCCATGAGAGCAGATGATTCTAACATATATCCTCCATGTGGCTAACAAGGATATTATCCTACAATGATGGGTTGTGAGAATTGAACCCATGATCATTGCCCCATATGCCTTTATCATTGAAGCTACTATTTGGCGATTATGTAAGTTGTCGATTTAACCACGAGGTTTGACAAATATAACAAACTCCACACTTACACTTCTCTTTTGAACATTGTTAGCAGAGAGATGGTTATCGGTTCAAGGACGCACGTGTCCCTACTTTTTCCGACCTCTGTAACTTAGAGTTTAACAATTGTATAAGTAACACAAATTACATTTCCATTCATTGTGAGCTTCTCCTAATAACTCCACTTATTGAGAAGAACTGATTTCGCTTCAACGATTAAGAATGCATGATAATCAATAGTAAGAAGAAAAGCAAAATTGAATTGGATAAATATGAACTAACCTTATTGAATTTACAGACACTTAATCGACAGAATGTTTACCTGGTGTTGTGTTAGTATTGAGCTTATATCAAGGAGTTTAGTAATCATGGAATGTGATCACATGCCTCCATGGCATGCTTTGATTCCTCTCTTCAATCCAATAAACAATGCTTCCCATAACAACAGAAATCAATACAATAACGCACAAATGCAGGTAGTGGAGAGAGTAAGGAAGGATAGTAGAGATCTTTCATTCTCTGATATTTCACTCTTCCTGAGCTCCCCTTTACCACATGCATCTCTTTAGGGACAATTAACCATGCCCTTAGATTAGAGGCACTGCCCCCTTCAAGGGCAATGAGAAGAAGATCCCAAAAAGCCAAATTACAAAAAGCAAAAGGCCATTGTGCCTACAAAAATATTTAACCTTTACTAAAGTACAACTCAAACAAACCCCATAACAAAAAAGAATGCACCTTTTTTTTTTTATAATACCACCCATTTGATAGTGTATTTTAATGTTTTGCATGCTGGATTACAGCAACCACTAATTAATTACCATTAAGTGTTGCTTTAAAAGAACATTTCATGCCCCTTCTAGGATGGTGCAACTGTCCCTTCTAATTGATTTCCCTCCCTTCAAGACCTTGGAGCTAGGAACACTTTCATTGTCTGAGGTTAAATGGCTAAATGGTCATTGTAATGTCGGGCATGTAACGATATAATCACATAACTTAGAGTTTGAGTATCATAGCATGTAACGAATCAGCATGTCGAGTAAGCTTGTCTACGTCGTTAGAATAGCCAATCCACCCAACATACTGACTTCAATCAACTTTCCCTGAACCAAAATCTCGTAATGCAAACCATTGAGTCAACCACCCAGCTAACCCAACCTTCTTCCTCTCATCCGTGTGGATGTTCGTGGAGCTTCTTGAGCAGTTTTGGATATACAACAATCTTGTTTGTCGTGTTCTGCCGAATTAAAAACATGTTAGAATAAACGAGTAAATATTACTGATTGATGTGTTGAAAACCACTTAATTACAATTAAGTTTGATCATGTATTTAACCCATTATTTTAATTCACTTATAAAACTTGTTTCTTGGATGAAGGGCCGCCAAACTACTTTCCTTCACCTTGAAACGGGGAAGGGAAACTTCCTCTCTGCGTTCAGTTTCCCAAGAACATCCCATGCTAGCTTCTCAGCACTTACTAAGCTCTAGGCCATCAACTATAAGAATTGATCATATTAACCGTCAAACCTTTGAGAATGTAATTGCATTGCTTTGAATTCTTGGTACTAAGGTATATATCAACCTTAGAATGTGTAATAACTAATAAGTTATGTTGTTGTCACGTGAATATATATTCGTATACACATTATTCTCGGCATGATACCCATTGTCACGCGATACGATTTATAATACATTCATGTGTCTATAACAAGATGCAAAATACTAGATTTCCTTCTACAACTACATCTATTTCTCTAACATGTTATACGACAATTTCATCTGATTTTGATTGTTAGTAAGTTAAGAACTTGAAATTCGCCTTTTTTAGATCACGAAACCTAAAGAATTACACAAAACTTGAAAACAAAAGGTGGGCAAATTTTTTTTCTCTTGGGAGATTGGGTTTGTAGATATGTCGGTACACGAAATGGGGCGCACATCATTGCCCTAAAAATCACAAACTTAGAAACTAGAGAACAAGTTTAAATGCTTTGCCTCAAACTAACCCCCAATCCAAGCAAAGTTCCCCATAGGGTTTCGCAAATCTTTAACCGGTTTCCATTAATAAGCTCCAAAAACTTGCAAAAACCCTCCACTATTATATTTGTTTTGCACAAAGAGAAGAAGTAAAGCGCAATAGATGGAGTGCTAGCTAGTTAGTGATGTGATCCACGTAAACATACGATGATGAGAGGTTCAAGGTGCACGGTTTAATCAAGGTGCACGATTCATGCATTGGTATGCGACATTGTCCCAGCTGTTTGCTATGGAGTAATTGGCGGCCAAAACGCACCACCTTTTCATGCCATTGCAGAGTTCACAATTGTATATGTTGAATTCATAATGAAATTCATCAAGGTATGAATGATTAATAACTACATCTTGTTAGAAACCGAACAAAAAATTTAGGGTTACCGATCTGGCTGAGTCGCGGACTAGGTCGCTCTCTTTAAGACGTTCGCGGCACTGCCTCGTATTGCGCACAGCAGACTATCAGCCGGTCGCCTCCAGGATAAAACAGCCATTCTGATTTGTTGCTCATCGGTTTTGTGCGAAAAACCGGAGCTCTATAAATTCACTCTCTCGTGTTTCTGCTCTTCTGAGGTGTGTTTAGAGGGTCTGGGGCGTCTCCTATTTATAGGAGCAGAAAACCCAGAATATTCCCTCTTTCTTTGGGAATAAGTCATATTTTATTTAGGAAGATAATTACTCCCATAATTAAAATATATTATATTAAGATAATTAATTCTAATTATCTCCATAATATTCTTTTTATTAATTATCCTTCTATTTCCGTATCTAGAAAGGATACTGGATAATTAATTCAATATAGCTTTCAAAGCTATTCATTCCCAACAATCCCCCACTTGAATAGTTTTGAAACTATCTCTGAGCATCAACAGATCCATAAGATCGGGCATAAGCTAAGGTATCGCGAAGATTTGAACCTTAGCGTAGTGGTTACACTTCCGATTTCATAAGGGTGACTCGTAGTCTTGAACCCTATCTCAGACAATGTAGCACACCGGATCTTTTCATTGAGTGATATTCTCTCATAGGCCGTGCGTTTATGGCCATGCACGTTATCCCGGTTTAGTGAACGCTCTAGCAACTTTGTGCCTCCAAAGTTCCATAGGGAGCGGCCCCACTCCCACATTCACATAGGTGAGTCTATCAGAAGTACCCCCAAAGTAAAGTACTTCACTCCACATAGAGTATAGATCTCATTAAGAGTTGAACTCAACCTCCAAGGCTTTGGGATTCATGCTTCACTATGCATGAACTTTTCTCAATATTACTCATGACTTGTTATTACCCATTGAACCCGTTTCTTGGGATCTCCAGTCTATCGGGTCGGGTTACCATCACTTGTAATCCATGGTTCGGTAGGCATAAGTCTCATACCCTTGGCGGTATTTTGGACTTTCTCTCTAGATAATCCTTTCGTCAAAGGATCAGCTAGATTCTGTTAGGACCTTACATGATCCACCCTCATTGCTCCTATCGTTAGGAGTTCTCTTACAGTACTGTGCTTACGACGAATTTGTCGTCTCTTTTCGTTCTAGAACCGGTTCCCTTCTTTAGTAATAGCTGTGGTGCTATCACAATTAATCAACTACCGGAGGGATCGGTCTTTCCCATAAGGGAATCTCTAGTAGTGACCCTCTCAATCAACTTTCCTCTTTACTAGGCATTGCGAGCTCTATCATTTCTGATTTCTTAGTTGATTGAGCCAGGATCGTGTACTTCTTAGACTTCCAAGACATAGCTTCTCTATCGATGTTTAAAACACAGCCTCTTGTTGTCTTGGAGTCCTCTATAGGGTATTCTAATCCGCATCACTATACCCTACCAATACATCAAAACCTTTGATAACAAATACCAAGGTTTTTTCTGTTCTTTTAAGGTGTCTCATGACCCCTTTCAATAGCATTTCAATGCTTCATACTAGGACAATCAGTAAGCCTGCCAAGTACCCCCCACTAAATCGGGTCTCATGTTTATCAGTTGCCTTTCGCAGACTGTAGATGCTAGTATATTCTATCTTTCTTACACCGTCTTAGGTGTTCTTTAAATATTTATACGAGCATCATCAAACATGTATGCAGGTGTACATCCTGTATTTTCCTAGTTATTAGGATCTCTAAGCATAACATTTGTTTCATTTAGATCCTTCACATTCAACATTCTCAACCATCATGGTTTTTCAATATTGACATCACGAGTCTTTGTACCAAAGGTCGACGTGTCATTCATAATGCAAGTGTCATTCTCAAATTTGTACTAAATGCACTTGTCACTTTCACTTTTAAAACCATGAGAGAGAACCAATTTATTCATGCCATCGTCTTAGAGTCTATTTCAAATCTTACGATGATTTGTCTAACTATAGACTCCCTAAGCATGTTCAGGAATAACAACCCTATAGGTTGTCCCATGTATATTTTCCTATCTAAATCACCATTCACAGAATCATGTTTAACGATCCATCTGACGCACAACACTAGCAATCAGAACATACTTGGATGTTATTCTACATATGGTGAATAGATAACAAGAAAATTTACAATTTTTCCTTTTCGCTTAAAGCCTTAGCTATTAGGCGATCCTTATACTCATAAACTAAACCAATAGGTTTCACTTTTCTTTTAAGAATCCATTTATTACCCATGACTTCATTGCCAAGAGGTAATTCTCAAAGATGCCAAATCTTGTTCGATTCTATCGATATATTACCCAAGGCTTTTCAACCAAGAGGTAACTCTACAAGATTTTAAGTCTTATTAGACTCCAAAAATTCCATTTCGTTAATAATGGATTTCTCCCACAAATCTGCATCTTTATGAAAGTTAAAACTTCTTGCAGACTTGTATGATTCTTTACAGGGTGTAAATAGCAAACTCATAACCAAAAACCTTAAGAGATTTCAAGTTCATTTGCTTCTTCTGAGTTTAAACTCATATTTATTACCCCCACTAGTTCCATTATTTCTAATAGTTGGCAGGACACTACCCCCACTATTTCTTGATTTAAAATGGAAGTTTATTGGCATCAATGGATTTCACAACAACATGAGTATTTCGTTTCATAGGAACTATGTGTTTTTATTGTTGACAACATAAAACACACTCATATGCTCTTCTAGTTATCATGCTACACTGATTCTCTAACTCTACCACATGCATGCCGCATATCGAATAATCAGTGCAAACATGATGCAATTAGGCATTTCAAACCATTTCAAATAACTAGTCAGACAATCAGAGCACTCTAAAGAGTAATAAATTGTTTATTGTCTTTTCCATCAAGTTTACCCACATAAATCAGATCAATTTATTCTGATTCTCTAATCACATATTATGGGTCATTTAGCTTGGATATAGAAAATTCATATTTTTCTCAATCCAATAATAATATGGGAATGCGATATAAGATATTCTAATTCTTCACACATACACACTTGGAAGAATTTATCTTATCTACTTAGCCATTCCTTACATCTAGGATAGTCAATGACTTTCTAGAGTCAGGGTTCTCTTCCACTTTTCCAGAACCATCAACAATAGTGGTGAGGGTTTTGCCCAACAACACTTTCTCCTTCAATACGCGTCAATGTATGATTGAGCTTAGCTCGTTTATCACACACATATCTTGAAGCGGTCCTATCCAACAACCATTCTTCAGAGTTACCATTAAGGCTAACCTCTGTCATCACCTCAGTGAATATTATTACCAAATCCTCTTCTTTAGTCAAGTTAACACTAGGTTAAACTTGTTCTTACACTTTCGTGTCTTATGACCTAGTTTCTCACAAATTTAACAGAGAAACATAACGTCATCTTAGAGGATTGGGTGACAATCTTATGGTTACTACGATGGGTACCATTTCTAATTGGTGTGGCTCTGGTTCAGCTTGTTGCTCTCATTCTTGAAACTTTAATGTTTCACAGCAACCTAAGTGGTTCGTATAGTACTGATAATAGTACTTCTTATAATATCGCACTATGGAAAATTAATCCATTCTATTCCCACATATTCTTCATATATATGCACGCATTCAAACAAAACCATTCTATTCCACAACATGTATTCTATCTATACTCTAATCATCGAGGTAATACATCTCAATGACCACATATACATGCATCAATTCGATTTTACTTTCTCGCATTAATATGGATTTCTCAATACCATGCATAGAACTCAAGTGAAATAGATTCTAGCTCATCATTCATCATAATGATTCATAAAGAAGGTTATGAATCTTACCTCTTTTCGAGAGTTCATTGGATTTTGCGGTGCATAACACATATAGTGTCTATGTTCCTTAGTCTCCAAGCAGTTCTTTCTTTCACAACTGCCATGGTCTCATTCCAAAATTAGAAGACCACCCGGCCCAGAATCATTTCACCATTCTTCTATCTAAATTAACCTGCCATGGAATTTCTCACGTGAGTCCAGTTTGACAAGGGAAATTAAGGACCCAATAAAATCACAACTAAGTACTTCCCTGAAGCGGAAGTTCGAATTCAGTCGGGCCTGTCCACTAGTCGGCCCACATCACTTCATTAGTCTCGTTGACTTCACATAATCCAGCCGTCCACGATAAAGCTTTCATATGAAAATCTTGCCCCATCAAACATTGCAGCGGGAGCAGAGGAGAGCTGTTTATTTGATCCAAATAATCTAGGCCCACCAAATTAAATGGCCCTGCGAAAATTCTACACAATGGACGTGAGTCCACTTTTACCTTGGGTGGTGGAACTTATGGACAAAAGCATATTATTGTGCAGGAATTTTACCTTGGGTGGTGGAACTTATGGACAAAAGCATATTATTGTGCAGGAACAATTAATTGGACAAGGAGCATTTAAATGGACATGATCAATTAATTAGCCCAAGACTGAAATGAGAGCACCAAATTACTGCACGGAATTGAAGGCATAAAATTACTGCCTTCGTCTCCCTGTCAGACACGTTTCCTTTGCTTCCCAGATGTATATCTCAGGCTTCTTACGCTCCACCGGTAAACGATCCGGAAGGCGGTCCATCCTTGTCACGGCGTCTCCGGGAGTACTTCCGCCGCTTCAAATAATTGCCATATAACTTGACAATTCATATACCGCAAAGGTAGCGGCCCAGACCTTGTTTAACCACCGCTTCGGGGGCTCGATTTAGTTGGCGATGGCCTCAACTGCTTCCACCCCTCGCTCGACATGCGCCTCCACGTCACGATCCGAGGCCGCCCAGAGATTCCCACGTCATGATCAAGATGGAAGCGACAGTCTCCGATCTCGAGTTGTGGTTATGGATCGACAATCTCACTTGTGCCAGAATCGGTATCTATTCGGTACATAAGACAGCAACCAAACGTCTTAAAATTGTTAGAAACCGAACAAAAAATTTAGGGTTACCGATCTGGCTGAGTCGCGGACTAGGTCGCTCTCTTTAAGACGTTCGCGGCACTGCCTCGTATTGCGCACAGCAGACCATCAGCCGGTCGCCTCCAGGATAAAACAGCCATTCTGATTTGTTGCTCATCGGTTTTGTGCGAAAAACCGGAGCTCTATAAATTCACTCTCTCTCGTGTTTCTGCTCTTCTGAGGTGTGTTTAGAGGGTCTGGGGCGTCTCCTATTTATAGGAGCAGAAAACCCAGAATATTCCCTCTTTCTTTGGGAATAAGTCATATTTTATTTAGGAAGATAATTACTCCCATAATTAAAATATATTATATTAAGATAATTAGTTCTAATTATCTCCATAATATTCTTTTTATTAATTATCCTTCTATTTTCGTATCTAGAAAGGATACTGGATAATTAATTCAATATAGCTTTCAAAGCTATTCATTCCCAACACATCTTGTCAGGTTAACGAACTAAATATTAGAACATAAGGATTTAACGTGGTTTCTCGGAATGTCACCATTAATTTGCGGGAGAGATAGAGTTCTTCAAGTCAATATTATTCAAATTAACCATGTACTCTAGTTATAACGAGAGGTATATAGGTTTGGTATGACAACCCCTAGATAAGTTTGGTATGACAAACTAAATACTTCAACCCTCAATAGTGTAAGAAATGTTTGAACAAGTGTGGGCGAGGTAGATCAAACTACCAACCGAGCTTTTATAGGTTGATTGATCCTCCAACAACTCCCCACTTTTCCTATGTAACTAATGATATTTTTTTCATTGGGAGTGGCACAAGCTATGTAAGCTCCATACAATGTGGTTTCCAAAACATCAAATATATAGTTCCGCTGCGGCACAATCAACCCATGAATCGAGTGTTCTACCTCCAATCCGAAGAAAATAATTCACACTGCCAAGTCCTTTCAAATTAAAGGAGCGGTAAAGAGGCTCAGTCAGCTAGTGAACCCCTCATTAATGCTCCACGTAAATCAACAAGACTACAATATCCTATCGTGAACATAAATCAACAAGACTACAATATCATTGATCGTGTTCCAAACATTCTGACTCTGCGTTAACCTCAATGCTACCATGAATTTTTTTGAACAACTTCCTTGATGCCTACTTGAGCTCATACAAGAACCGAATCAGCTTGCAAACATGCTTGAAATTCGCTTTGTACACCCAGGAAAAATAGTTAATATTAAAATGTCATTGCAACTCAACCTAATTTGATTATAAAAAATATAATCCTCTGTTAAAGAAAACAAACGAATCGGCTAAAAAACATTATGGCTGAAAGTACCTCCACGACCATATACATAGCTTGCTCTAACTAACACCTTTAATTATTAAGAGCTTACGATTGCATTTGTAATTAAGCACTAATTAATGAATTAAGTAAGGAAGCATTCACATCAAAACATTGTCACGGGAATTTGAGCGGTCCATGGACACAAAAGTTGGTTGGTGTTTGGTTGTCGTGTTTTTGTTGTTTCCTTCCTGTCTTTACTTTTCCAGTGTTCATTAGTATTACTAATTCGGCTTTGTATAGGTTTCTGGCTGGACCATTTTCTGGATCACCATTTGTACTTGTTGTCTTAAACTAAGCCAACAGCTGAGCACAGTTTAATTATGGTTTGGTTGCTAATTTGGTTTTAGCTGCAACAATCCAGTGAATGAATAATTAAATTGCCGGCCATACTGATGCTAATTTCTTTATGGGATCAGATTAGATGACCCGTTAAGGCGATTTTTTGTCATCCTTTCCAGACGAATAAAGACTTATTGATCGATAAAAAAATTAGCACTATAAAGTTTACTAATCTCCCACTTAACTAATTACTAATGATCACTGAAAACATTACTATTCGATCCACGTAAGATTACTATGAATGGAAATGGGTCGGTTCGGGCGAGTATCATGATACTCATATCCGTCCCGTGGCAGGTCGGGTAATTTATCATGAGCTGTGAGTCGGGGGCAAGTCGACCCAATGAATATGCAATTTATATGAAAGACATTAGAAATATTTATTAATTTCATCATTACGACCAAGAAACAAACCATATTATGATAAATGTAGTTATAATATTGGAGAAATTGAGATTTTCACTAATTTACAACTTTATTATAGCTAAAATATGATGTAATAAAAGGAAAATCTTAAATAATTTGACTAATATTACATGCAATTTATGCGAGAACGGGTCGAGAATGGGACAGGTCGAGTCGATGATAGTACCCATGCCCGCCCCGCCACGCCTACGGGTAGGGGTGGAAATCGGTACGGTATTGGTATCCCAATACCAAATACCGAAATCCCAAATACCAAATTATACCCGAAAGTCAATCACAATCCCAATCCCTAAATAATTTCGGTATCCCAATCCCTAAATATTGCTTAATCATGATACCCATACAGCAACCCTGGTTTCAGTGTTCGTTTTGTAGGTCGGCGTAACAATAGGGAAGCCCATTTGGTGGCTAGGAAAGCCTTCTCTTTGTACCCGACTATGAGTCGTGCTTTTAATTTTCAGGCCTGGCTGTTATCCAGGATGTAACTATCTTTCTTGGAATCAATATAAGATTATCTTTTGTCAAAAAAAAAAAAATGATACCCATACTCGCACCGTGGCAGGTCGGGTAATTTATCATGAGTCGTGAATTGGGGCAAGTCGACCCAATAGGTATGCAATTTATATGAAAGACATTAGAAATATTTGTTAATTTCATTATTACGACCAAGAAACAAACCATATTATGATTAAATGTAGTTAAAATATTGGAGAAATTGAGATTTTCATTAATTTACAACTTTATTATAGCTAAAATATGATGTAATAAAAGGAAAAACTTAAATAATTTTACTAATATTACATGTAATTTAAGCGAGAACGGGTCGAGAATGGTGCAGGTCGGGCCGATGATAATACCCATGCCTGCCCCGCCACACCTACTGGTGGGGATGGAAATCGGTACGGTATCGGTATCCCAATACCAAATACAGAAATCCCGAATACCGAATTATACCTGAAAGTCAATATCCCAATCCCTAAATAATTTCGGTATCCCAATCTCAATCCCTAAATATTGTTTAATCATGATACCCATACTCGCACCGTGGCAGGTCGGGTAATTTATCATGAGTCGTGAGTCGGGGGCAAGTCGACCCAATAGGTATGCAATTTATATGAAAGACATTAGAAATATTCGTTAATTTCATTATTACGACCAAGAAACAAACCATATTATGATAAATGTAGTTAAAATATTGGAGAAATTGAGATTTTCACTAATTTACAACTTTATTATAGCTAAAATATGATGTAATAAAAGGAAAATCTTAAATAATTTGACTAATATTACATGTAATTTAAGCGAGAACGGGTCGAGAATGAGGCAGGTCGGGCCGAAGATAATACCCATGCCCGCCCCACCCACGCTTACGGGTAGGGGTGGAAATCGGTACGGTATCCGTATCCCAATACCGAATACCGAAATCCCGAATATCGAATTATACCCGAAAGTCAATCCCAATCCCAATCCCTAAATAATTTCGGTATCCCAATCCCTAAATATTTCGGTATCTCAATCAGTAATTCGGTATCACAAT
Source organism: Linum tenue (assembly GCA_946122785.1). NCBI lineage: Eukaryota > Viridiplantae > Streptophyta > Magnoliopsida > Malpighiales > Linaceae > Linum > Linum tenue. The sequence goes on from CAMGYJ010000003.1 coordinate 4,538,450, forward strand.
CTGTATTATCGAATAAGAAATAAATTACATTTGAAATAAATAATTAAATATATAAATTAGATTAGATTGTTTAGTCTAGGGCAAAGGACTAAGCAAAGAATTTTGAGTTTGCCTAGAGTTAAGGATATGGATAAGGAGAATGAAGGAGATGTGACATATCAAATTCTTGTTATTGGTAATCTTTAATTTGATGAATTGAAGGCTGAGAGGCGACTAATATTAGTGTTTGCTTTTTGGTGTTATGAAAATAACAAGTTATTAGGTGAGAGATGAGCGTGACTTAAATTGGAAAGTCAAAATTGAGTTGGATGGGGACTTTTGTATTGTGAAACAAAGATGAAATGATCTATGTATAATTAAATGACACTTTTGGTGGTTGAGGGTCGAGTCTAGTTGAGAGGATAAAATATACACTAGCTTATATTTCGGTATTGATTGCTATTTTGGTATATACTGATCCAAATCCCGTAATCCCTAATGCAGAATTACAATTGAAATTAAATCTCAATCCCAATCCCAAAAAATAATACGTGTATTCGGTAATGCCAAATATAGACAAATTAGGTACGATATTCGGTATATCCCAAATACCGGTACCAAACTTCCAGCCCTACCTACGGAGCGTGTCGGGCCCGCTCCAAAACAGATCAAACAAATCGAGTAAAAGAGATCAGCTCAAAATTGCCATCCCTAAAGATTACTAATAATCTACATTAATCATTACTAGTAAGTTCTCTCTGGATGCTTGTTGATCCGCCCTTAGAATGCTTGCTAATCGATTAACCCCATTAATCATTATTGATCATGAGACCCTATAAAATCACTAATGAACATCTAAATAATTACTAATTACCACTTAAAATTATACTAATTATCTTAGAATGGTTACTCATGAATATTTACCAACCAACCACAAATGTTCACTTATGTTTATTAACAATTACCACCACTACCCGACTATCGATGGTGGCACCTCTGACTTATGCGACTTCGCCGATGGAATCCCCTCATTTTTCCGGGGGTGGGCAAAAACTTCAGAATGGGGAGGTCTTCACAGCCTAATGAATTTGATTTTAAAAAGAACCCAAATTCTTATCATAGTATGATATCATTTCATCAGATCGCTTCAATCGAATCGATTTCTATAGCCATTGAAATTAACAAAAAAAATATTTTATGTCACGGCTAATAGTATTTATGTCGATGTAGGTTTTTCTTTTTTGAAAACGTGTAATAATATATGTTATTGCGAACACTCTTCAATCTCTATTGTCAAGTCTAGTTTTTCTTTATTTGAGTACACACAAGTCCATTTTGGTAAATAATTGTCCAATTAGTGTCAAATTAGACAAATCGCAACAATATTTCGAGAAATAGGCAACATTACAAAACTGTGAGAGATTCTTGAACATATACACATTACATTCACAAGAGAAATTCAGATGGAGAGATTGAACTTAAAACCTTTCCTACCCTACTTGTTAGCTAATTGCCCCCTAAAATAATCCTAAACCCAAATCAACCCAAAAAATAAGAAAAAATTACAAGCAAGGCAAACAACCTTCATCCCAATTTTCTAAATCAGGGTTTCACCCTCAAAACCCAAATTAAGAAAAAGGGCCCCAAGAAATTTCAAAAGAGAGAAGAAAAAAACCCACAGCCGCCTCCATTTTCCCTTTTTTTTAACATTAGGGGTTAGCAAATGTATACCATATTACTTGGGGTATCCTTCTGTAATTTTCTTTTTGTCTTTTCCCGACGAAGGATAATTTCTTTCAATCTTTTTTCTTTCTTCTCACATCGATACATCCAGACCGTTGGATACCGATTCCGATGACGTCGACGACGGGGCCAGTTTCTCAAAGATTAAGGGAGCACCGTACTGAGGATACAGCAGCATCAGGACCGTCGGCGCGTGCTTATAAGTCGGCGCCAGCTTGAACGTGAACCGTTGGATGATGATCGCGAGAGTGAGCTTGGCCTGCATGATGGCCAGGTTCTGGCCCACGCAGCTGCGGACCCCGAGCCCAAACGGGATGAAGGCTGCCGGGTGCTTGGCGGCCCGGGCCACACCATCCGCGAACCGGCCCGGATTGAACTCGTTCACGTCGTTCCCCCACACCGTCTGATCGTGGTGCAGGGCCAATATCGGGATCAGCAGCTCGGTCCCGCGTGGCACCTTGTACCCTCCCAGCTCGACATCGACTCTCGTCCGTCGGATCGTCGCGATAGTCGGAGGATACAATCGCAATGACTCGTTCAATATCATGCTCAGCTGTAAGTCACAAGTTATATCGAAAAAGTCAGTAATAGCTCAAATCATAGTTCTAACTTCTAACAATTTCGTGTCGTTGAAACCGAAAGATTTGATGTGGTAAAGTTATTAAACAGTTACCGTTTTGAGCTTGATGAGGTGATCTTTGGAGGGAATGTCACGTGATCCGCACACCCTGAGGAGCTCGTCACGTGCCAGCACCTGCCACTGTGGATGCATCGCGAGAAGGACGGTTGTCCACGTCAGCAGATTGGATGTGGTATGTTTGCCGGCGAAGAAGAAGCTTTTGCACTCCTCTACGATGTCGTTTGGCGTCACGTTGTTCGGGGACGTTTTTGACGCCTCGATCATCAGCCCCAGTAAATCCTTCGCCGGCGCCGCCGACTTCCCTCCTTCCGCCGCCGCGGACTCCCGCCGTACGTCGATCAGCTTCGTCAGCGATTTACGCACTTCCTTATCGAATTTCCACGAATTCATATTCGTCCTCGTCGGGAAAAACCTTAAAAAAAATAACAAATCTCAGTAAAATTTAAAAAAAAAAAGCGCCGCAATTCGGAATTAAAGAAGTAATTGAAAAGGGGGGAATTTTACCGGTAGCCGGGGATGAAAACTTTCTGAAACGATTTGGCGGCGAGAAGCATCTGCTGACCCTGGACCTGGAAAATAGCCCTGCCGTCTTCGTAACTGATTCCGAAGGCGGTTTGGGTGATGACGTCCTCCGTCAGAGTTTGGAACCACTCGGAGACTTCGACCTCGACCTCGCCGGATTTCGACATTGCCTGCGTCCACTTGTCCAGCATTCCGGTGACGCTCTCCGCCACCACCGGCACCAGCAACTAATTAAAAGAAAAACCCATGATTAATCAGAGATAATTAGTGGGAAACTAGTGATTAATTTACGACTTTGATTAAGTTCTGTTTCTTACCTTGAGATTTTCCATGTGGAAAGTCGGGGTGATGATTTTGCGGTGGTGAGCCCATTTCTCGCCCTTGAGGCTGAGGAGGCCGTCGCCTTCGAGCTGTTTGACCAGCGGGTGGGCTTCCACCTTCTCGTAGAACTCGGATTTGGAGGTGAAGATCTCGCGGATCAGGTCCGGGTCCGATACGGTCAGCCGGACCGTGGGTCCGAACCACACCAGAAACGTCGAGCCTGCAAACAATCATTAAAGAAAGAAAAAAATGAAAATGAGAAAAACAGAGTGTGATGAATTCAGAATTTCCCGTTTGCACCGGGACGGAAATTGTGGAGATCCTCAAGTAGTAAGTGAGAAGTAAGCGAAAAGAGGAAGGAATGGTGAAAGTGAAAAAGGAAAAACAAAAAAACAAAAAGACAGCGAGCAGCAGAGGGAGGCAGAGGCAGACCATTAAATTCAGAGAGGGGGGGAAGGGAAGAAGGAGAGGCAGAGGAGAGGACGACTGGCGTGGTGGCGGGGCACACAAAATGGGAAGCAAAGAGAGGAATTGCAAAAAGACAACTGGAAGCTTAGAACTTCATTCATTGTCATTATCAGAACCGGGAACCCCAAAAACCATAGAAGAAAGGAGACCCTGCCTTTCCCTCCTCTCTCTTTCTTTCTTTCGCTTGCTCTGTTATTCATAAAAACAAAAGGACAAATTCCATGATAGATGTTGGGAAGAGGGTGAAAAACCCAGCAAAACCCACCAAACCGAAAAAGAGAAAAAACCGCTCAATTCCTCATCCCTCTCAAGTGGAACAGTCCAAAAAAGCTTGGACAAAAGAAGGCTGTTGCAAAAGCGGGGAGAGGTGGAACGGAAGAAAGAAAGAGGGGTTTACGTTTTAGAAAGAAAAAAAAGTCTGAAATTTTGGAGATGGATGAGATCACAAAGAAAAGAAAGAAGAAAAAAGGGAAAAGGTAGGAGAGGAAAGAATTAAAAGCATCACATCATAACATATAACAGAACCCCCAGAAGGAACACCACCACCATCCGCCATTAATGACTCTGTTTCCCAGCAAAAACCCAAATGCTGTTCTCTGTACCCGTCCCCCATACATTATTACGAACCCTCATTAATTAATGTAACAGAAGGGAACCCATTGGAGGAATAGGAGGAAGAATCAAAACCCAGAAACCCAAAAAATCAAAAACCATCTCTCTTTTTTTTTTTTTAAAACGAAATCACAATCAAATCCAGAATTGAGCAGTAGCAACTAGTAGCAGTAGTAGTTTAGTTTACCATAGATTTTCTTCCAATGGTGGTAGAAGGAGAGGACACGAGGCAAGATGTTGTGGGAGAAAGTGGGCATGGGCTGAGAAGAAGCCTTGAGCATCATCTCCACCAGCTCCTTCACATTGCCAATGAAGAACCGATACGGCGGGCCTCGGATGCCTTGCCTGGCGAAATGGTCCTCAATTCTCCTGGGCTTCCACCACAGCAGAACCACAATCTTCAGCACGAACACTGCCGCTAGAAACGATATCGCCGCCAGCTTCAACATCAGCCATAACACCACCACCACCCCTTCCTTATCCATGGTCGTTTTTATTTTTACGCCTCTGTCTTTCTGATGCTCTGTTTCTCTCTGTTTTTGTTTTGGGGTTTTGTGATGAGGAGAGCTTGATATAGGGCTCTGGTTTTTGTTTCTTGTGCTGGAGGAAGGAGGAGAAGGGGGAGGGGAGGTTATTAGTAGGCGTGAGCTAAGTGTGCGTTGGCTTTTTAATAGAGCACGAGAAGGAAGAGAGAGAGCAGGGGCAACGGCGTAGGGGCCGCTGTTGGGAGAAAGCTTGGAAATGGGTTTGGGTGGTGAGGGTCAACGACTTGATTTTAATTTTTTTTTGGGTCCTCTGTTTCCTTCGCAGCTGCCTTAGCCTGGCTTCTACTTTGCACGAAATTTCACTACTCGGTTTTTATAATCGCCCAAATTCCCCCTATACTGTCGTTTTTTTTCTTCTTTTCAAATAGTTGGAATTGTTGGAATAGATAAGTATAATCATCCAGTTATAGTCACAAGATCGCGATACAGGTTGTATTTGTACTAATAACTTGTAACGACTTTATTACGAAAGACAGGTTGTTACATGATCCAAGATTAATTGATTCACAAGAAAAATGCGGAGTCTATGTAGCCAAATAATCGGACAATTCCATCTGATATTGCTACGCGCCATAATGTGTGGCGACAATATAGATGATTGATTGACTGACTCGTTTAAGGGAAGTTTTAGGTTTACATTGTATAACTTTCAGTGAAATCCGATCTTGTCAGTGCCAAAAAAGTCGGACGGTTATGGTTTTCTTTTCCCCTGCTCTCGTTAGTTTGTCAGATATTTATCGGATCTAGAGTTCCCTAAAACATGTGATGTCGTTTGACTTATTATACGCATGATTAAACTTTTAACGACAAAAAAGTAATGATAGGTATAAGGGAGGCGGACAGAAAGAGGAAATACTTAGGTTCAAATTGTATAACTTTCAGTGAAATCTCATCTGATGGGGGGTTGTTTACACCAACAATTAACCTTGTACCACGTCAGTTAAAAACAAGGAATTAAATGTCTTTATAAGGCCAACTTAATTATAACAATTAAAATCGACTAAGATGGGCCACGTGGATTGGATTTTTGGGTCCATGACACCCATGCCAAATCCACTTTGCGCGCCACCCTTGCCATCAATTCCAAAATTTGGCAAAGTGTTGGAACCACCCCCATGACGTGGTAAGGGGGGCGGACATCATACCGCCACCCCCATAACATGGTGATGGCCGAATTTGGCTAAGGCAAGGAGTATGGGAGCTACCCCCAGGACGTGGCAATGGGGGTGGGCATCATACAGCCATCCCCGGGACATGGCAGGGGGGTGGCCACCATCATACCCCCCCTAGACGTGCCAAGGGGGGTGACCACCATCATACCACCCCCCAGGACGTGGTAAGGGGGGCGGACATCAACGTACACCCCCCATGGTACGGAAAATGGTGAGGTAAAATGTGGCTAAGTATGGAAGATGATGAGGGTGGCAAGGGGGGTCACCAACGTACACCCCCCCATAGTATGACCAAGGCAAGGGGGTCATGTGAGCACGTGGTCTCTTTACTCTTCTAATGGAAGTAATATTTGCAATTTTTAATCCATGTGATTCAAATACTCACTCATATGTGGTACGTGGTATTCCTTCATGCCTTAGCCATTTTTACTCTATGGATAAGCAAAACTACGGAGGAGGTGCCAAGAGCAGAGGTTGAGGTCTCAAGAGGAGGGGGTCAAGACTGAAGAGGATCCCAATTCCAACACCAGGGTAACCGTCATAGCAGTTGAGAGGATAACCGTCACTCCACGTCAGTAGAGCAGTTTCTTGGAGTCGTTATTTCTGATGGCTATAAATAGGAGGTAAAGATGACAGAGAAGGGGTTCACCAAAATCACATCAGACAACACAATGTCAACTTTTATCCTTTTATATTTTCCTCTGCAAATTTAGCCATAGTTGTAGTTCTGGAGCTCTCACTGAACCTCTGTAGGATAGAGTTAATGTAATTTAGTTTGTCTCGTAGATTATCAAGAACATCGAACACCCTTGTTTGAACTTTGTTCAAAGAGGTGTGGACCGTGTTTGTTAATCGTTTGTTTGGAAGTCAAAAAAGGTGTAAAAATCAATTCTCTGTTGATCTAGTTTTCTCGTCGAAAAACAGGGCCAAAAAATGGTAAGGTTCTGTTACTTCTGCTCTCATCAGCTTGTCAAAGTATTTATAGTATATAGAGTTTATCTAAACATCCGATGACTTGTGATTGACTATGCACGATCCAACTTTTAACAGCCAAAAATATATATGTATGATTGGTCTGAGAAAGATAGAAAGAAAGAGAACACAATGAATCACAAACACAAGAACATGGTCGATTTCGAGCAACACAAAGAGTTATCCAATTGGGGGGTGCATGTTATTGTTGGGGACATTTGAAGGTCACTAAGATGATCAATTGTTGGATTCTAGGGCTGGCTATTTGTTCCAGGTTTTTTTATTTTACTCGAAATCGGATCGTATAACCCGGATTGAAAACAATCCAATTCAATTTTTGGGCTTAGATTTGAGGTAAAAAAATCGTTTGGGACCGGATTGAAAACTAAAGACCGGATAAGAGAGCTCAACACCCAAAACTTAAGGATAATTTGCATAAACGGTCACAAACCTTTGTACTTAGTACAAAACTTAACCAACTCCTCACCCTTTCAGGCCTTAGCCACTCAAATCTCCACAAGCTCAATATAAAATCAATACCGAATTGGGACCGGATCGGGTCGAGACCGGACTGTATCCAATCCAATCTTTGGTCCTTATATTTTCAAAAAGACCGGACTGGACTGGATTAATTTGAGACAATTTAACCGGACCGGACCGTATAGCCACCCCTATTGGATTCAACGTATTGCACTTATTATGTACATGGTAGAATGAATAGGTTGGTTGGATGAACTTGTTTAGATTTTAAATGGAGAAATGGTCTAGACTCTAGAGTCATAGTTAGATTAGCGGGATTTTATCAGAAATAGCACTGTTTTAAAAAAAATTACAAAAATAACACCCAACTCCGAAAAATTCCAAAAATAGCACCCTTTATGCAAAACCGCCACCCATACCAGCGGTTTAGGCGAAAACCACCACCAGGGCCCGTTTTCGATGAAAACCGCCACCCGGGGCGCATTTTTCGAAGAAAACCGCATTGGTAGGGGGCGGTTTTGCAGACCGCACCCCCACCATACGGTGTGGTTGCAGACAGCACCCCCACCATGCGGTCTGTTTTTTTTTTTTTTTTTGAAAAATCCTAACCTAGGTGGAAACTTCAAACGAACGATCTTTTTTCGATTTCGTCAAACTTTGGATAACCATAACTTTGTGCTCCAAAATCCAAACGACATGAAATTTTTTAGTTCACATAAATTTTTAAGGAATACAACTTTTATCATTGACATAATTTCAAAATGTACGTGGATTGCTGAGAAGGGAAGGTAAGCTATTCCCAAAATCCTGTATATCCAAAAATAATTCCTGTTTTGAAAATTCATTCCTAGTAAAAATTGTAGTCCTTAAAAAGTTATACGAAATAAAAAAAGGATTCATGTCGTTTGGATTTTGGAGCACAAAGTTATGGTTGTCCAAAGTGTGACGAAATCGGAAAAAAGCTCGTTCGAGGTAGCAAACGACATTTTTTGGGACGAAGGCGGGACCAAACACCTTTGCCAGTCTTTGACTTGCAAGATCTCAAAAGGTTATGCGGAATAAAAAAAAATTCGCGACATTCGTTTGAAGTTTCCACCTAGGTTAGGATTTTTTTTTTTAAAAAAAAAGCAGGCCGCATGGTGGGGGTGCGGTCTGCAACCAAACCGCATGGTGGGGGTGCGGTTTGCAAAACCGCCCCCTACCAGTACGGTTTTCATTGAAAAACGTGCCCCGGTTGGCGGTTTCGCCTAAACCGCTGGTACGGGTGGCGGTTTTGCAGAAAGGGTGCTATTTTTGGAATTTTTTGGAGTTGGGTGCTATTTTTGGGGGGAAAAAATTAAACAGTGCTATTTTTGAAAAAATCCTTAGATTAGCATTCGAATCATGATGCAATTATATATATGCACATAGTTATAGACGGTATTTATGAGGCAATTAAATTATGATTAGTGGGTTGTTCATTTCAAAATTTGAACTTGACCTAAACATCCCCCTTTAAGTTTTAACCAAATGTAGGAAAACCCAATTCTCCCTTTTGTCTATATCGCCAAAGGAATTGGTCATCTTCTTAACAACCGTTGGCCTTAGAATTATGAAGAAGTCTTTGTATTTTCGTTATTATAATTAGAAGCCGGTGAGACATGAATTTGAAAGGAACAATATTTCTTTTCATACTTTGTTCTTTCACTGTTTCGGCGTATGCCATGGGGGTGACAACCAAGTAATCGTCACTTGGAGTCACCGATCTCCAAGCATTGCCGGACCAAATATATATATGGACATATGGGAAAGCAATTCCGCCGGCTGAGGGCAAAGGGTAGAAGTAACTAATGGCGGAGCCAGAAAGTCGATTGAGAGAATAATAAAGTTAAGTTTAAAATATTTTGAAATCTGGCAGTCAAGTAGCTAGGGACAATTATCAAAAATGAGTTTTACGTATAATTTGACTCCAATTTAGAAGTTGCAGGAAATGCAGTGAATTCGTTATTGTACTTACTTGGATACTTACATCCTCTCCAATCACTATGATTAAAAATTTGTCAAACCATTTGATATGCAGGAGACAATGGTTCCATGAGGGGTTACGATGTTGCTTAAATTTTGTTTTTTTTTTTTATCTAAGGTTATAACTTATAATGTGTGTATTTATATCTTGAAAAAAATATAAGAAAGTGGTAGTAAGAGACTATCATCGCTCCCCTCTTGCAATATTTAGATTCAATTGTGGGAAACTATTGTAGTTTGTTATTTGCAAGTCCCTACTCACTCTAACTCTTGGCTTTGCCATTGGCCGCCATGAGATGCAAACGACTACAATCACTAACAATTTCTTTTTTGCATCCGAAATATACCAAAACCGTAAGACGACTAGTGCGTATAAATTATTGCTTGTGAAAAGTTACCGTACTGGCGGCCGATCAGAAACACCTTTTACAGAGTCTAAATCGAAAAGCAATTTTGAACGATACAAAGCAGTTAAGCCATGATTTTAGTAAAAAAAAATTATATCTCTGATTTTTCCACACCAACCTCATGCATGGTTTCACAATTCTCAGTATAAACACAATTCTTAAGTCTACTCTTTTATCAAAATATGCAAAATTCATAGACAAGTTGGATTACGATGGTAACACATATAAATTATAAATGGAAGAACTTGTGTTGCATGCGTTGCAATTTTCCCAGCTAACAATTTACATTCCCATTAATATTATTGCTAATCTGGAGCTAGCTAGGTATGAAAAATGTCCCCAAATTAATTGTTTTTTAGTACCCCAAATTCGGTCTACATGTAGGACCCAACCAAACCGAGTAATAGTAGGAGGCCGCCGGGGAATTGACCCGGTCGGAGTCAGGATTTCCAACCCCCTTCAGCTTTGTATTTGCGGTTTGACCCACCTTAATTAGGTAGCCATGCAAAAAACAAAATTTAGGCCATTAAACAAATGGACCATACGGAAAATATGAGGGCATATTATTTATTTTTAAAAAAATTGACGTGTGCAATTATTTTGTTTATTCCATCTTTTAAGGGGTTATGTTCCTTTGGGAGAAAATGCATCCACCTATTTCCCGGGGATAAAAAGATAATTTTATATAGCTAGTCTATGTCATTGTCAATTAGTTAGAGAAACTTCCCAACTTGTTGAAAAAAAAAAAAAGATGGGAAATGATTAAACAATGATATGGGTGTAGTATAACACTCAGGGTACAAAATCTACAAAATACGTGACCTGTGATATGATAGTATGCTTCGTCTCAGAGGTGGTAAAACTATGAATTTTGTACCCTATCCTTTCCCTACAATAGTGAATCAATGATACATATAGTAACACGTATGAAAACCTTAATAAATATAAATACGTTGGTGGGTAAGTGTAATGGTACTTGTCGATTCTTATCTTATTGAAATCCTTGCATCCAGTGATGCAATGCATATCTGTGTTGGTTTCGTTTTTACGTATTGAAGGGGACTTCAAGTGGTAATCAGTAAGGTAACGTGTGGGTGACTTTCGCAATGAGATGGTTCAGTTTTGCCAGTAATGATAAGAGTTTATGTGAATCTGCAAGCTAGCTTTTCATCTTGTACATCAATTTACAAATAAGGCTATCCATCACATGGTAAAAAAAAAAAACGTTCGCACGTTTGTCTTTGGCTATGGTACCAATTGTAACACTACTTATTTACCATAAGCAATAAGATGGCTCTACTAAGAGATGACAATTTTGACCTAACTTATCATGTCTCACTCCACTCTTGGCCCATTTTCGACTAAATTACATGTAATTGTACTAAAATTACTTCACATTTTATTTTAATTACTTCACATTTTAGCTATAATATAGTTATAAATGGAGAGAGCCTCACTTTCTTGAATAATTTAACAATATTTCTCATATTATAGTTTGTTTCTTGATTTTCTTATAAAAACCAACATTTTTAATATTTACCTTAAAATTACATACACATATGGGTTATATGCCCTAACCTGCGCCTTATCATAAATTATTCAATTTGGACCAACCTCATACAAAGTAAATATTGTATATAGATATTGAGATACCTGTCCAATCTTTCCATTCCCATTCCTAGCTCTACATTCAAAAATAAATGAATAATAGGCCGGACCATGGACATTCTAATATGGGGCTGTGCCTCAGAGATTAACGCTCTGTTTGGCAACAAGGGGGGTGCAAATTGCAGGAGGGTGCAAGTTGAGGTGCAAATTGCTGGGGGTACAAATTGCTGGGGGGGTGCAAGTGGAGGGGTAAATTTGTTGTTTGGATGAAAAAGTAGGGGGTGCAAAATGATGTAAGAAAGAGTTTTATATATAAAGAGTAAATATAATAATATTAAAGAGTAAATATAATATTAATGTTGTATTATACATAGGTAGTAAAATACGGTACGCGAAAGTTGTGTATAAAATACGTACGGATATTTTACTTCGTCTCTAACCGAATGTTATGTTTAACAGTTATAAATATATAAAAAATAATTATTGTAAAATTAAATATATAAATAATATATATTTAGAATTTGTTTGGGTGGGATGGGTTGGTCTTTCGCAATGAATGGCGGGAGAGAGATAGAAGAGAACAAAGTAAAATAGAAAAGAAGAACCGTAGAAAATAAAAGTGGAGAGGAGAAAAAAATTGTAAAAGCAAATCATTTTTTGCTTCCCTTCCTTCCGCCCCAAATTGGGAGGTTAAGTAAAACAGTGTCTTTACCCCTTTGATGCACCCCCCACCTACTGTTGATTATTATCCAAACAGGTACAAATTTTTTGGGATTCCCATTTACCCCCAAAAACTTGCACCCCTCCATTTACCCCTCAAAACAAACATAGTGTAAAGAATTGCCTAGACATTCTAGCTCCATATTTATTTATTTTTAATCAACCCAAAACACTTTTTTTTATTACCTATAAAGGGAGGCTTGCCATCATCCTATCTTGTAATCCTATAAGCAATTAATGTCCTAATTGGAGTTTTGTACTTTAGTTACAAAAAAAAAAGCTATTATTTATCCCAAACAAGGTGTAAGCCTTTCTGCAACTTTAGACGTTTTTGCTGTCCAATACTGCTTTAATATTAATTAATTTTAATGTATTTAACAGTGGAAAAAATTGATGTCATGTAATTAATTTTCAATGATCATGCATGATTGTGGGAACAAAGAAAATATTAGCATCAGTTAGTTACGGGATATAGGTGCTATCTTTTGTTTAAAGCAGGGTGGTGCTATTATTTGCCTTTGTTCAAATATATAAAGTTGTGAAATTTAGGATTGGGGAATATATTGACTAAAAAGTCCATATTTTTTGGGAGGAAGTGGAATTTAGTCATGTTTGAAAGTGAAACTAAACATTGACATTCCCTAGAAATAATAAAAACATTATTATTCATATATATAATTTTCTATGATCATGGCATGTTTGTTGAGTGATATGTTTTCCTTGACTAGAGCCTACAAGATACATGATGATATTAAAATGTACATATTATCTGCTTTCAAAAATTCAAATTAGTGAGATAGATCGATTCTTCACATGATAAAATAGTCTGCTTTGACAGTAAACTTTCATTTTTTTTAATTCCTGCAATCCCCGATATTAATTAATAGCAATTAAAACATATAATATAGTGGGCCGAAATATGTAAGCTATGGGTGGTTACTTAAACCTCTGGCCAACTAACTTCCCAATTATGGCAAATTTTTCCAAGAGCCAATACCTAAAACTCAAGTTATAAGTTGTCTTTTTTTCTTACAAGGGTGAAAAGGATGTGTTTTAGATAATAGTTACGAAAAAAGATGGAAGTCGAAGATGAAACTTATTTTAAGCGAGTTTAAGACTTTACCATAACTTATTAACGAACTATATATTAACATTGTCATGATTAGATTAGCCTCGGATTGTCACATAAAATGGCTATCTTATGAAGGAGTTTATTAGTACATCATATGTCAATGGGGAAATTGGTATACATTAAATTTTATTCTATTTCTATTGAATTGTCACTAATCTCAAGTCTTCTCTTTTTTTTTTTTTTTTTGAAGTATCAAGTCTTCTCTTTAGTGGCCCATGTAACATGATAGATATTGCATCATAATAATACAACATTGTTTGTGCCTTTCAAATGTCAATTGACAGAAGGACTTACTAATCAATTCAAACCCATTTTTGCATACAATAGAAAGGCCATGTTCTCCCATTTTTTGTGTACCAAGAGATGAAAATAATTGAAATACATATCATCAAATTATTGATGCAACCACACATTCATAAAATAAATAAATATTTATTCAATTTTATTATGAATAGTATGTATTTATTATGACTTGTATTGAGCATCTACAAATATCCCAAGAAAAGACAGCCGGCTCGTTTATTTACTTTGAACCAGAATTTAAAAATTAATATCACATCGTCTAACTGCAAGGAATTAAATAATTTCATAAGACTAACACAATGTTAGCAATTAAATTATTCGAGTTAGGCCTTAATTAAGTAACCAAGCCAATATTTTATGAATGGAAGAATTTTATAGCACTTCAAAATGATAAATCATTCACCAATATAAAATGAAGAGAGTAGAAAGAAATTTACGGACGATAGCTAGAAAGAGCACATCTCCGTAGAAACTTATCATATTTTCTTTAACTTAATTGTACTTAATTAAAACCTTATTAAAGAATAGAATGGAAATGAATGATGATTAATTCCCTTGAGAAACCATGAACCAAATCCTCTTCAGCTAGGGACAAGAAGAAGAAGAAAAAAAATGGAAAGAGGGATTTGTTTTAGGTAAGCTATCCATCAAATCACAAAAAGTTATGATGCTGATAAATCAATTTTTCATAACCCAAAATATGACTTTTGATTATCCAACTAATTAACCATAATAATTTTCCAATAACAGAAGATTCTAATGATGATCTTAAACAAGAAAGCTGCCATTAGGGCAGAGACAAAGAAAACAAAAGTACAGAGGTCACATGTGACAACCTTTTTTTTTTCTTTCTCATAACGTTTTGGATTGAAATGTGAATATCAGCTTTTGTACTTTGCTTATGTTAATTAGCTAAGCTTCTCCCCATTTTTTAGGGAAACTTTTTCAAGAAAAAAACAAGAAGAAAGTAACAAGAAATTATTAAGACAAAATTGTGTCTCAAATGGGGCCGCTTTTTATCCCAAACCCAACAAACCCGGCCCATTGCTTTGGCCCACCACCTAAACAAGAAAAATACAAATAATTATTATTTATGAAAACCACGATTTCCTCCTCCTGAGTGTAGAGGAAAAGAACAGAGAACAAATTCTCTTCGGAAGAAGTCAGAAACAAAAGTATACATTAGACAACAGTAGCCGCCTACCTTTTAAAGAGGAGATAAGAATACAAACCAAGGTTACCAAATTTTGAATTAGTTCACAAGATGAGAGGGGATGGACGGCAGTGGATTATTACGATATCTCAATATTCATATCATGTTGGATATAAGTTAAGATGAGTAGTGTGGATTTTAGTTATTGAGCTCTTGAGCTTACATTATTTGTTGAGTATGAGTTAAGTGCTCTGGCATTCCTAGAGAGTGTTGAAGATAACTTACGTTAGAAAGAAAAGAAGGAAGTTGTCACTTGATGAAATGCCTCACAATTTCAACAATTACGAAACAATCAGAATGAAGGGCGAGCTCTATAAGAGGACACACTCCAAAACAAAAATGTTGGAGAAGTATGCAAAGAATGGAGTTATACGTTCCGTAGAAAATTAAACCTGGACTATGCGTAACTTTAAAGATAAAATAAGAAGTATATAAGATTCCCTTAGAGTGATTGATAAAGGAAAAGGAAAGAAAGTGTTCCATATAGAGAAGAAAACTTATAGAAAGGGAAGCAACAACATGAAACATCTCACTTCCCGCTCCCAAGTGTTTGGAAGCGCAGAAGGGGAGAAAATGGGAATAGGGGCACCCTTAAGAAGATGTGGCACAAGCTAAGAGTTTGATTTCATCATGATGCTCACAACACCACCAAATAGGCAAATTGGTAATGGATAAGGTCCATAAGGCGACTGTCGAGAAAAGATCCACCAAGTCCATCCAATGGAAGAGTCAAATAAGAGAAACCCCAACGGGACAAAGAGAAGTTGCAAGCTAATGTTTTGGTGTCCTTGTGATACTCATACCAACTCCAACGGGAAATTGATAAGGGATAAGAGCCAAGCCCAAATCAACAAAAGTGCACAAAGATCACTCCAAGGAGCCAAAAAGAACCCCGACATGCGACAATTAGGGTCAAGAATTGACCTTATAATGAGAGGTGTCTAAGGGGGCAAAAACTACCGTGTTTGCTCCCCCTAACGCCAAATACTTATAAAGAATTCAGAAAGTGCCAATGCGCCCAACCAATGCGTTAATTGGTTGGAAGGTGCTTGATACAGACAACCACCCTCAAGAACAATATGAATATGAATTCTATCTTCATAAATCATTGAAGCAATATTGGCATGACTACTATCTTCTTCATAAACGAGTAACCTGGATCTCCCTATGCCCGCAAACTGCTTGAACCTGGTCGACCCTCCATGAATTGGGCTCGAACATGGTACATTCAGTCGCATAATATAAACTTCTTGTAAAACTTCTCCCATGTGGGTTAAGATGACTACATTGAGGGGACAAGCTAGTGAAGTGACTCTTGAAGGATGATGATGATGATGGGGGGTTGATAATTAATCACCTTGAGATTGATGTTTGCCCTAAGAGATTAAGAATTATGTGTGGGGGAAAGGGGGAAGAAGCCAGAAGGGGCACAAAGGGGTTTGTTATTTTGGAATGTTGCTCTTAAATTAGAGCACATGGGAACAAAGGCTGTCGATTTGAGAGTTAGTTTGTTGTGTGGGTTTAGTAGGGAAATATATATGCTTGCTTGCTTGCTGTAGTTGACCCCCAACAAAAATTGGGCTGGGTACCCACGCAGAGGGCACCCTTTCCCTAATCTTGTCCTAATGCTCCCAAGACATCTTGGGGCCATCTGCCTCCCCTCCTCTCTCCCCCTCGTCCCTACAAAATTTATAACCCCAAACTCAATTCTTACCACATTTCATCATCACCATCGTTGTGGTATGGACCAAATCGTTTCACATCCCCAAATGCTAGTTATGGTGATAATTAGTTAATCTCAACAACATAACTCAACTTATAATCAAAGATTGCAAAATCGTACAAGTGGGTGTACTATATAAGTTGATGATAGAGTGGTTTAACCGTGGTTCGACCGTTTTATACCGATGAAATCATATAACAACTTAAACTCGTATATGCGATGTTTCTTATTAGACCATCGATATGGTACGATCAGCTAACACGGCTCATTATACAAAGTCTGGATGAGTAAGGCTTTCGTTTGGAGTATAGTACTAGCTAGTTTAACAAGCATGTGATCTTCAAAGTTGAAGCTTAGGTGGCATGCACATCACCCCCTCAATCACAGGATTGTCAAACGCGGTATTTGGAATGGAGTGATCAATGGAGGGTGGTACGAGCCATTTCATGGATTGAATGTTTCAAGGAAGATCTGAAATGGTCCAGACTCCAGAGACTGCTGGCTGGCTGCTGTTCAACCGTCTTAACTTTAGTTTGTAACTTTAGATGTAGTGCTGTTGAAACAGAAAGAAAGAGATAGACTTTCAGAAAAGGAAATTCAGAGCAGAAAGTAAGGAACAAAATTCTACCTTAGATTCATGTTTTGGCCTTCCCCCTTCTTTTTCAACTTTCAAAATGTTTTGTTTTGAAAAAGAGGACAGAGTGGTGAGCAAAAAGGGCCATGGATTTTTCGAAAACGAACAAAATGTAATCCACCCAAGGGAAAGCCTGCAGATGATCAGGAAGGAAGGGAGAGCAAAGAAAATGGAGAATTTGCCTTTCTTTCTTCATTTTATTGCTGCCCACCCAAAGAAGTTATTCGGATCTGGTAAACAAGTTCAATTTTGGGTGGATCATGACTAGGTTTAATTTATGGGGTTTTAGGTAGTTGGTCTCTAGTCGGTTTGGGAGTCTGTCTCGGCCTTCTATCTGATGTACATCTCAGCGTTACGAATATAATATTCTTGTAGTTTGTTAGGAGCTCAACTTCAATATTTATATTTTGAACGAGAGGAAGCAACTTATCGGAGACTACATCATCCATCGAGGTAAAAACTCGCTCTTTAAGCGTCTTAGTATTGATACACAAAGCTCTTAGATGATATATTATATTGACTCGCATATGACGTTGATGAGGTCCTAAGCCTATTTATTATCCAAATTCATACAAATGCCACTTCCAATATTATACTTTTCTTTATCCCTTTTGATTCTTTTTTGGGTTGTTGTATGAGATATGAATGAATACACATTAAAAAAAGGCTGCCAGCCAGTTAGCACTTCTGGATTGCATAATTTGTCAGTTTTAGAATCTGGGTATCAGTTGCATTAACTGCACTTGTAAGTTAAAGATCACCCTTTTTGTTTGTGGATTTTGCCTTTGTAATTATGACCTCGTGGTAAAAAAAGAAAAAGGGGTTCTTGATTGAGTAATTTGATCCCTGGAATTTAGCATTCTTCCATTTTGTACCTAAAAGGGCCAAAGGAGAATATTTGTTGGGCATTCTTTTGAGTAGAAAATATAATTTGTTGGTAGAATTGTACTTTTCATGTTTTATTGGTATATATGTTATTTTTAGGATTATAAGTATAATATGCTTTTTATTGTACATGTTTATCAAATGGGTCTATTATTTTTTAAATTAAACATGCCGTTATAGTTTGGAAAAATTATCAAACATGCTCTTTTGTTGAAAAATTTATCCAAACATCATCAACGACATTCGAATCTTGATTTGGGTGTCACAAAAGTCTAAAATATCACTAATAATTTTCCTTTACCATTTTTTTTGTTTGTTTCTTTTGTATAGCCCCAATACACCTAATAATTTCAATTTAACAATACTTAGAGAAATAAATAAAGGGCAAAACTGACATTTGACCTTCCATTTTGTCGAGGTCAGGTTGTCTGAACCATGGTTCGACCTTGGTTGACGGTTTTTTGGATGAAAATCTTAACACAAGGGCATGTTTGATAATTTTTTCAAAGTGAATGTACAAATAAAAGTCATGAAGATGAACATATTATACCTATAAACCTTATTTTAAAGCCAAACGATTCATTATCATGGTTTTGGATCCATCCATGGCCCTTCACTTGTGCATGGTCATGGTAGAGAAGAAATTGCTAAACCCTACTCATGGGATCGGGAACCAAAAATCTGAATGAGAAGGTTAAAAATATTATACTCAAGAGATTAGAACCCGGGTAGCTTTGGAGCGAGGAAAAAAATATTATCAACTACTCTATTTTTCAACCTGGATGTCATGGCCAAAAACTTATAAGGAGTTGTCGAAAGGAACTATGGGGTCGTTTGGAAAACATGATTTATGATATGGATTTATTGAATCTAGAGATTTTTAAAAAAACCTTGTTTTTCTGCCACAATTAGCATATCTAGATTTAAGTTTTGGGATTTAAAATCTCTAAAAAATAGAGATATCAAATCTCTCTAAAAAGTAGAGATTTTAAATCAATAATTAATCGGAACAACTTTCCCAACATTATCCCTCTCTTCCTTTGATGATTATCCCGCCCTTTCCTTTCTTTTTTTCACGCGTGCAGCCTTCCCTTCCTCTCTTCTATTTCAACCCAGAAAATATTATGTCCACTCTCCTTCTCTGCCCAACGAGGAACTGTGTCAAGATTGCATCTCGTCCCGCAGCCTGTCCCGCAACACATTTGCTCTCCTCTGCTAACAATTGTTCGTTGTGTGGAGGTATGTATTTCCTTCCTTTCATCTCTTTTATTTCGACACTTGTGATTGCCCTGTTGCTTTGATATCATGATTCATGATTCCTTATTGCTTTGGAATCTTAATGATATTATCCTTAATTTGGATCATATTTTGTTGCTGTGATTTTCGAACATAACAGCTTGATTCATTACCTACTATTTACAGGAGATTTTCTTTTATTTCTTGTGCCTTGGCTGCATTTTCCCCCTCTATACATGTTTGATATTGTGTTTGCAGGTTGTATTCTGAATTTATGATATATGCAGCAATCAATGGTGAGTTGCTCAGCATGAGTGACGAAACAGAGAAGGTTGTTAAGTGAGGATGTTATGTGTTGCACCATGTGTTAGTTAGAAACTGAAATTGGGTTTTACTTTGATTTTGCCGCCTTCTTTGTTGAGGGCAAGTGAGTCATTTAACTGAAATTTAGATATTATATTTTTACTAATCACAATTACCAAACACTGAACTTTTTAGAATCATATCCATACAATCTCAGGAGTTAAAATCTCAAGATTCATTAAAATCTCTAGATTCATACTCTCATTCTCCAAACGACCCCTATAAGGAGTTGATGGAATGATTCTCGTGGGAACGTAATAGGGCCAAAATATTATTGTGATGAAATCATTGATAATAATTAGAAGACAATTCTCTTATATATATACTAATCCAATTGGAAGGCTAGGAGGTGCAAAGAGCTTAAATTAGTTGGTAAAGACAAAAGGCAAGCGGAGCAAAAGGAGGGATTTGTAGGTATGATTTGGTACAAAATCCCACCATCATTCACCATTTCACCTTTCCCTAAATTCGTACCAACTCATGAACTCCAAGTGTTGAAACAATCTGTTAAATCAGAGTAATGTGTTTAAACAATAATCAACTCTTGATTAATGACTCTCGACACTTGAACTGAAAATAAGACTTTTTATTTGAATGAAAATATTCAGTACAGAGGACACTTAGCCAAGCCAAGCGACTTGGCTCTTTCGAACAGAGAAACAGAAAAATCACTCAACAATCACTCACTCCCCAAGATTGAATCACCCAGTACAAACAGATACCCTGCGATTCTTTCTACCAGAGTGAAGACACCCTTTTGATCTAAATTGAAAGAAATCCACAACCCAGAAGTTCTCACAATTCCCTCTCAAAAGTACCATCTATACAATTGAAGAACATACAGCTTTATACTAAGTAGAGAAGTAGACCGTTACCTAGAATCAGTCTTGCGGTAGCCTAAATGATGTCTCTCTTATAGAGCCGGTGCGAGGAGGAGCGGGATATAGGAAAGCTAGGGATTTCGTGAGAAGAAGAGGTGAAATGATCGAGATTGCTGATCTGCAATCAGCAAGCGAGGAGTCCAGAAGTTGACTTCGAAGGATGATCTCTTAGACGAAAACGGCGTCACTTTGTTATGAGAGAGGAAGAGCCAAAACGTCGTCGTGTGGCTTCAGTTTGCAAATAGATGAGTCGTTTTGGTTCAACAATTTCCCCCTTCATCCGAGAAGTCTTCTGCAAAAACAAAAACAATAGAAAACAGCAGCACAGGCAATCCAGAAAAACGGGGGGAATTTCATTTAACGAAATGCAGAAGTACATGAAATTTTTGTCCTGTAGAAGGACCACCAAAACATCAGGATATCATCCTGGCAAAAGTTCCCCCTAAGCAAAATACCCTAGATAACAACAATCTAGCTAAAAACAACAAATCCTACCAACAGGATGAACAAACAAGAGAGCGAAGGAAAGACAAGAGGAGAATTAGGAGGCAGGAGAGGAAGCAGGAGCAGTGCCAGCAGATTCATCTGACGAGGAGTCCCCTTCAGAGATTGTGAATACCAAGTCGCCGGTTTTGCTTGATTCACCAATCGACTTGGTTTTCTTGATGCCAGAGGGCTTGGGAGGAGGACCGAGAAGGGAAGTAGAAGGTTGAGGGGGAGGAGAGACATCAGTAGGAAGGTCCAGAACCATCAGCACATTGAGTGCACTGATGTACATAGTGGAGGAGATACTCCTAAACTCGGAAAGATCGACACCAAGGTTGATCAACAGGCGAGTAATAAGTGACCCAAATGGGATCAACCCTCTGTAGTTTTCATCACCAACCGGCAACAGTTGACCAAACACGATGCTCGAATAGTCCAGCTTTCGTCGTGCAGTTGCACTTGCAATAATCCACAGATCCATGTGGAGAACTCTGTCTTGGTTGAACGACCGGGGAAAAAGAACATGGGTAAGGAAATGATGAAAGATCCTCAACCTTGGAGGCAGCCAGCAGACAGGAATGGGTATGTCTGAGCCTCCAGTTGGCTCAGTTGAGAAGTTGCCATACTCCACCTCGACTTTGAACTCGTGCTTCCAGAATTCAGAGGGATGAGCAACTCCAAGGCCTTGAGAAGGGAAGCCTAATATCCCATTCAGAGCTTCTACTGGTATGGTCAGGAGATGACCATATACCAGCGTGGTAAAGCTTCTAGAGCTGATACCAGGACTCTTGAGGTTTGAATAAAAGTACTTGACTGCACCCGGACAGGCAGGATGCACAGGTTGGCGGAGTAGAAACTCCCATCCAAGTCCTTCAATGAGGGACACTATATCATACTTGTAGAGGTTAAACTCATATGGGTCGAGTTGTGTGGTGTGGTGTAGCCTTCGTTTGTCGAAGTGCTGAAGGTAGCGATGGTGGTTGACAACTAAAGGCTCATGAAACATGTAGCCAGAGAATGTGTGCACCAGTCCATCAAAACGGAAAGGACGGGGAAGGTGGTCACTCATTTTGTGGTTGAAGGTGAAGTTTGTGGGAGTAAACACGATAATGGAAGAGTTTTTGAGAGCAGTGTGAGATAGGCAAATGTCACTATCTCCTTTTATAGAAGAAAAATCAGAGTAGAGAAGTCCTGGAAGCTGAAGAGTCTCAGCAGACTCTAGTTTGTGAAATGATTAAGCTAAAAAGGAAAGGTGCATTGGACGAGACAAGCATGAGCCGAAATGGAGCGTTTTACTTTGTGTAAAACAAGACACGCAAAAGATGCTTTGAACAAATAACCCAATCAGCTTACTGAAACATAGATTTAGGTTTAGGAGTTTATAATCATGATTTTTCTCCACCAATGCATGTAAGGCATAGAAAACTGAGTTGTCTTATTTTTAAAGATCTTTAATTTGGCTTAAGGATCTTAGTCCTATTTCTGTGCAGAGTTGAAGAAATCTCTCACTTGCCAAAGGTTTAGTTAATAAATCTGCTAGTTGATATTCAGTTTTAATGAATTGAAGCTCGATGTGACCAGCTTGTACAAGCTCTCTGATAAAATGGTATTTGATTTCAATGTGTTTGGTTCTAGAGTGTTGAACAGGATTTTTGGTCATACTTATTGTGCTTGTATTGTCACAGCATACTTGAATGTTGTTGAACTTAAACCCATAATCTGAAAGTTGTGCCTTCATCCACATTATTTGTGCACAACAACTTCCAGCAGCCATATACTCTGCCTCGGCCGTAGAAAGTGCTACTGCACCTTGTTTTTTACTAAACCAGGACACGAGTGATGAACCAAGAATTTGAATTGTTCCAGTTGTGCTTTTTCTATCTACTAGACTCCCCCCAAAGTCTGAGTCGCTGTATCCAATTAGTTCAAAAGCATCAGTTACAGGGTACCATAATCCAATATCTAAAGTTCCCTTAAGATATCTAAAAATTCGATTAACAGCTTTGAAGTGGCTTTCTCTAGGTTTTGATTGAAAACGTGCACACAAGCCTACACTAAATTGGATATCAGGTCGACTTGCTGTTAAATACAAGAGTGAACCTATCATCCCTCTGTACTTCTTTTCACAGAAAGGAGTTCCTCCTTCATCTTTGTCTAGTTTCAAATTTGTGGCCATAGGAGTTGTACTAGGGTTTACTGAGTGCATATCAAATTTCTTAAGCATCGATTCAGTATATTTTGTTTGACTAATGAATATCCCTGAGTCCAATTGCTTAATTTGCAACCCTAGAAAGTGAGATAGCTCTCCCATCATGCTCATCTCAAACTCAGACTTCATTAAGTTACTAAACTTGGTACTCATGGATGAATTAGTTGATCCAAAAACGATGTCATCTACGTAGATTTGCACAATTAATGTATCACCATTTTCTTTCTTGATAAATAATGTTTTATCAACATTTCCTTGAATGAAGCCTTCTGTTCTTAAGAATGATGAGAGTTTTTCAAACCATGCTCTGGGGGCTTGTTTTAATCCATAAAGTGCCTTAGACAGTTTGTACACATGATCAGGATATTTATGATCAACAAAACCTGGTGGTTGAGTCACGTATACTTCTTCTTTTAATTCTCCATTTAAAAATGCACTCTTTACGTCCATTTGATATAATGGAATTTTCATGAAACATGCAAATGCACACAACATTCTAATTGATTCGATCCTTGCAACAGGGGAAAATGATTCTTCAAAA
This sequence comes from Linum tenue, assembly GCA_946122785.1. Lineage (NCBI taxonomy): Eukaryota > Viridiplantae > Streptophyta > Magnoliopsida > Malpighiales > Linaceae > Linum > Linum tenue. The sequence continues at coordinate 4,562,249 of CAMGYJ010000003.1, forward strand.
TCAATACCCTCTTCTTGCAAATAACCTTGTGCAACAAGTCTTGCTTTATTTTTAGTGATTTCCCCTTCTTCATTAGTTTTGTTTCTAAAAACCCATTTTGTTCCTATGATCAGTTTATTTAGTGGCCGAGGAACAAGTTCCCATACTTGTAACCTAGCAAACTGAACAAGTTCCTCTTGCATAGCATCTAACCATTTATCATCCAAAAGAGCTTCTTTATAGTTTCTTGGCTCAATCATTGAAACGAGGGCATACTGACCTGGTTGGTACTTACCTCTGGTGTGTATCCCAGCATGAAGTTGTCCAATGATTTGTGAAGGCGGGTGTCTCTTTTGGATGTGTGGAGGTGCCTGTCTTTCTTCTTCTTCGAATTTCTCATCATCTACTGCCTCATTTTTGCCTCTTTCAGTTGATTCTGGTGGGGAATCTTTAAGTTCATCTTCAGGTTTATCTTCCTCATTAGCTATGGGAAACAGCAAGTTTATACTTTCTGCAGAAACTTTGTTAGAATTCCCAGATTCATCAAACTTAACAAATACAGATTCCTCGACTCTTTTGGAACTTAGGTTATAAATTCTGTAAGCCTGTCCTTTAAGTGAGTATCCCAGAAATATACCTTGATCAGACTTTGAATCAAATTTATACAAGTGGTCTTTGGTATTTAAAATAAAACATTTACATCCAAAAGGATGAAAATACCCCAAGTTAGGCTGTTTATGTTTTAGAATCTCATAGGGCGTTTTGTTAATGACTTTTCTGATCAAGACCCTATTTATTACATACACAGCAGTCATAACTGCTTCTCCCCAAAGAAACTTGGGTGTTCCATATTCAAGTAACATTGTTCTTGCTGTTTCTATAATGGTCCTATTTTTTCGTTCAGCTACACCATTCTGTTGTGGTGTTCTTGGTGCTGAAAATGTGTGATTAATGCCTTTGTCATTACAAAGTTCACTAAACATATCAGAAATGAATTCCCCTCCGTTATCACTTCTAATTGTTTTAATTCCATTCTTGGATTCATTTAATATGAGATTTATAAAGCTTTTGAAATGACTAAAAGTTTCATCTTTTGATGCAAGAAGATAAACCCAAGTGTATCTGGAAAATCATCTACTAGAACAAAGGCATAGGACTTGCCACCCAAGCTAACTACATTTGTTGGTCCAAAGAGGTCCATATGGATTAACTCATAAGGTTCTGAAGTAGTAATGTCCTTTTTCGATTTAAAGCTCTTTTTAACTAGTTTTCCTCCAACACAAGCATCGCAGAAAAACTTTGAATTTTCTTTTAACACAGGAATTCCACGAGCTGATTTAGTTCTAGAGAGTTTTGATAATTTGGAAAGACTTATATGACCTAGCTTTCTATGCCATAACATTTCCAGGTCACTTTGTTTAGCTTGAAAACATGTTTCATTAAACGAACTCAGACAATTTAAATCAACCACGTACATATTATCTTTCTTAGTTCCACTAAACAGCAATTTATTATCCTTTATTCTGATGATTTCACACGAGGATGACTCAAACACAACTTTGTTTTCAGAGTTGCACAATTGACTGATAGATAACAGGTTATGCTTAAGACCCTTAACAAACAACACAACTTTAATAGTAGGGAGGGGACTCTTACCAATTGTCCCATTTCCCATAATAATTCCTACATGATCATCACCAAATACAACCTTACCTCCCCTTCTGTAGCTTAAATAAGAGAAGAGTTCCTTTTTACCTGTCATGTGGTGGGAGCAACCACTGTCAAGATACCATGTATTCACATTTTCTCCCTCATTCTGCAATCAATCACATATTAGTGCATTTTGGTACCCAAAATGTTTTGGATACTTTTGTTTTTCTGGGATATAGATCATAACAAAACTTTGCTACATGTCCTTTTCTTTTGCAGAAAGAACAGTTGAAAATTACAGGATATCTTGTAAATTTTTTGTGCATAGTGGCTTGGGTTTGAGAGAAATTTCTGTTCTTAATCTCACCTTTTCTTTGTTTTGTGAAAACTGTGTTGTTCTTGCAAATGCTTCTTAACCTCTGATTCTCATTTTTAAGTTCAAAAACTTGTTTGTTAAGTTCATTATTCCAGTCACCTTGAATGCTCAAATTTCTTTTTAAATTAGTAATTTCTTCTTTTTGAGCTTGATAATCAGTCATAAGCATACAGTATTTACTCTTGAGCCTCTTACATTCTTCTTGAAGATTAGTTAACTCATGCAGAAACTCAGTTTTTAGTTCTGTTATATCCGAGCCTGAGTCAGAGATTACCTGATAGTTTGAGGGCACTAGTGGACTGTGGCTACATGAAGACTGACTATCACTCTCATCTCTGGTGGCAAAGGCCATGTATGCCAGATTCTTCACTTCTTGCTCTTCTTCTGAGCTATAATCGCTCCAGGAGGCTGCAAGTGCTCTTTCTTTTGTTTTGGTAGGGCATTTTGATCTCATATGACCTGCCTTTCCACACTTAAAACAAATGGTCAAATCTTTTTCATTGGAAGACCTTACGTCTTCCTTATCAGGTCTGAACCTTTCTCGACCTTCAGGGGGTCTTTCATAAGTTTTAGAGGAGTTTTTATCAAAGAAGCTCCTATTTGACACATATTTATCATTAAATTTTGGAGCTCTTTCAGTGCCTTCTCTATCTCTTTTAAGATCATAAGAGTTATTGTTAAAACCTCTCGAATCATGAAATGATCTTCTTGCGTGAAAATCTCTTTTCATTTTGAGCATTCGATGAAACTTCCTACTTACCAAAGCAAATTCTTTCTCAAATTCTTCTCCCATGTCAATTTCAGAATCACTATCACATTCTTGTGCTTTAAATGCTATGACCTTTCTTTTTCTATGATCGTCTTTGTTCATTTGTATGATCACTTCTTCGTGACTTAGTAAGGACCCTATCAGTCTTTCTATAGATAGAACTTTTAGGTCTTTGGCCTCTTCAATTGCAGTTCGTTTTGGCAACCACTCTCTAGGTAAACACCTTAATATTTTTCTAACTAAGTCCTTTGTTTCAAAGATCTTTCCTAGTCCTTTTAACCTGTTTATTAAATCATTAAATCTCTTATACATACTAGAAATTGATTCTCCTGAATTCATTTCAAACGATTCATACTCATTCAATAGCACATCTATTCTACTTTCCTTTACCTCAGATGTACCTTCATGAGTAGTTTGCAGGGACTCCCATATTTCCTTTGCTGATTCGCATTGAGCCACCTGACTTCTTTCCTCAGGAGACAGGGCTGAGAACAAGATATGCATGGCTCTTGAGTCGAGTTGAGAGGAAACCTTTTGATCTTCCTTCCAATCTTCTTCATTCTCATTATCCACCGGAACTGGTCCTTTTCTTACAACTGCCCACAATTCTCCATCCACTCCACGCAGGTAGATCCTCATCCGTTTCTTCCAGACGGTGTAATCTGTTCCATCAAACCATGGAGGGTTTGTGTTTGCTGAGTAAGCTACACCATTTGAAGTTGATCCAGACATTTCGAGATCTTTCCCTTTGGCGACAGTAAGTCCTTCAAAGAGCCTGCTCTGATACCAATTGTTAAATCAGAGTAATGTGTTTAAACAATAATCAACTCTTGATTAATGACTCTCGACACTTGAACTGAAAATAAGACTTTTTATTTGAATGAAAATATTCAGTACAGAGGACACTTAGCCAAGCCAAGCGACTTGGCTCTTTCGAACAGAGAAACAGAAAAATCACTCAACAATCACTCACTCCACAAGATTGAATCACCCAGTACAAACAGATACCCTGCGATTCTTTCTACCAGAGTGAAGACACCCTTTTGATCTAAATTGAAAGAAACTCACAACCCAGAAGTTCTCACAATTCCCTCTCAAAAGTACCTCTTTACAATTGAAGAACATACAGCTTTATACTAAGTAGAAAAGTAGACCGTTACCTAGAATCAGTCTTGCGGTAGCCTATATGATGTCGTTCTTATAGAGCCGGTGCGAGGAGGAGCGGGATATAGGGAAGCTAGGGATTTCGTGAGAAGAAGAGGTGAAATGATCGAGATTGCTGATCTGCAATCAGCAAGCGAGGAGTCCAGAAGTTGACTTCGAAGGATGATCTCTTAGACGAGAACGGCGTCACTTTGTTATGAGAGAGGAAGAGCCAAAACGTTGTCGTGTGGCTTCAGTTTGCAAATAGATGAGTCGTTTTGGTTCAACACAATCTAAGAGTATCAACCACATTATTATCAGTTCAATTTAAAGTGCAAACAAATTGATACATAAGTGGAAGGAGTCGTGTTTTGTTTGAAATATTATTTGGAAAAAACATAGGCAATCCATATTAGCTAGTTAGCACGATATCATCGTCTTATGGTATAGTTATCATCCACATGGCATCACATCATTGATGAGTTGTCGGTTGACCAAAGTGTCATGCCACATAACTCGAGTACTCGACCACATATTACTTGAGCACGTATTACCACGTATTAAGTGTCCTTAGCTTGCACAAGCTTTTTGCCCGCATTTGGTTGACTTGAGCTACTAAAAGTGTCATGGATATGAATTGAGCTATGCTCTCGCAAGTATGAGCTAAGTGATCTATAATATATTACGGTTGAGCTATGTCTAGTTATAGTGACCTAGAGTAAGCATCTCCAAGTTCATCTGAGTTATAGGTCAAGTTCTATTTTCGTATTTCCTAGATATCATAAGTTCCTTTGAGCTTACTATGAGCTCTCTTGAAATATTATGTGATTCTTCGAATCCTCTAAGAGCTACAATGGATGAGGTTCAATGTTTCAAAATAGTTCTAAGACCGCTCCGCAAATCATCCATCAGATCAACACTTGTGCTGACATATCCAGGATGTTTATGATCAATTACACATGTTAGGGCCTAGGAGGACCTCTGAGAGAGCAATTATGTATCCATTGAGAGAAAGTAGTCAAGTCTTAACTAATGTTATATTGACGACTTATATGTATGTCACTCTCCATATCCGACCTTGGTAGGCGACACTATGAAGGGGAAGTGGCCTAGTTTATCAAGACTTCTAGGATAAATCTCGAAGATGAAATCATAGCAAGAACATAGCTGATGTCTGATAAGTTTACTTTTGCATGGTCTTAGTCTGGATTTGTATAAAGGAGTTCAGACGAGTAATTCCATAGACTGATTCTGATGTTGCATTCCAACTAACACAACATGTCAATCACATTGACCTAGACTATGTCTAGGTACCGCTACTCGATAGATGTTATACTTCAAGTGGGAAGTTCCCTTTACTCAAAATTAGGATTTCCCTATAGATTTCCATACTACGAATAATCTGGATGCATATTTAGGCTATGTGTTTACGTATGATCTTCATTAGATTTTCAAATTCTGTTTGATTAATAATCCAAGTTAGAACATTCTTTGCATATATTTAAAATACCTAAATTTCTGACTTATCAGTTATCCTTAAGAACCCATATCATCATGTGACATTTGTCATAGCCACCTAAATCTCTTCAATACTCTAGCTGATTTTATATGATATCCTGTGTGTGCTTATAACTTGTAAGTGCATGGTATTTGACTTTATTTATCTACGCCCCTACCTTTTGTCATTTTTTTCGCCATTAATTCCTTCAAGCACTGCCAAAAAAGAAAAATTATGAAAGTAATTGGCATTAGAAGCACAAAAGGGGAGGCTCCTTTGACTAGCCATACCATGATGATAGGCTTGAAAGAGATCTTATACCCACTCAATTGTGAATCCATTTACTAATAGCAAATGGAAGTTGGGATTGAGTTTTGAACACAATTAAAAAGGTTAATCACACCGTAGAAAAGGGAGATTTTGCGCATGCTTTTATTAATTAACATAATCACCTAAAGGCCAAGAAAAAAGTTACAATCTTTTTTTAATTAGATTCTAGTGACATCATTGAATGATCCATATCCAATTCCATGTACTTGACTTCATTAGAACTTTTTTTTAGAGAGGACTTTATTAGAACTTGTTATAAGGATCAATGTGTGGAGACTTGATTTGGTTTGAATGATGTAGTTTGTATTAGGTGAGAGAGGTATGTTAAATACCTTCTCTTCAACATAAAGCTAACTTATGTAGCTACAAACAAGGGGCCACTACATCCATGATCTAAACCACTACTGAAAATAAGTAAATACAATAATAAATAATAACTAACTTAAGTAGTGTTCTTAACATGCCCCGCAAGATGGAGGATTGGGAAGACCCAAATCTTGGATCGAAGCAGTTGAAACCGAGTAATGGGTAGTGGCTTGGTGAGGGAGTCGGCAAGCTGGTGATACTTCGAAATATGTAGGACCTGAAGAGCAAAGGATTGAACGAGCTCACGAACAAATTGATAGTCGAGAGCCAAATGCTTCATGCCTGAGTGGTGAATTGGGTTGCTAGAGAAGTTGACCGCACCGAGGTTGTCGCAGTAGATTATCGGTAGAGACGAGATGGGATGATGGAGCTCGGACAGAAGGTTCTGAATCCATAACAGCTCAGCGGTGGCATGTGCCAGAGCCCTGGCCCCTGTACTCCGCTTTCGTGCTAGACCGAGCAACCGAGAGCTGTTTCTTGGACTTCCATGAAATAAGATTGCCCCCATAATAGACCAGATACGCCATCGTGGAGGTACGATCGTTGGGATCGCCTGCCCAATCAGAATCAGCAAGGGAACTACGGAGGACGTCTCAGGTGTGGATAGGCGAAGACCATGAGAAGCCATGCCCTTGAGATAGCAAAAAAGTCGTTTAATATGTTGCCATTGAAGTTTAGTTGGTGCATGCATAAATTGAGACAAACTTGTTGACGGTGAAGGCTACGTCAGAATGAGTACAAAGTAGATAATGAAGAGGGCCAAGAGCTTGCTTGTAGAGAGTGGCATCAGCAAGTGGCGTGCCATCAACAAGGAGAAGACGAGCAGCAGAGGACAAGGGAGTGGGAGTTGGATTGGTATCTGCCATACCGAAGCGCTGTAGGAGGTCGTGTATATATTTGGTTTGGGACAACAAGTACCCATTAGGAGTGGAAAGTACCTCGATGCCCAAGAAATAACCAACATCGCCAAGACTCTTGAGGGAGGACCAGCAAGGCGAGCTTGAAAGTGAGTTAGAGTGGGAGCATGATTGCTAGTGAGGAGGATATCATCCATATATACAAATAAATAGAGTGTGACCTCGCCACGATGATAAATGAATAACGAGGCATCAGAACGAGACTTGACAAATCCCTCTTCTTCGAGAAAACCAGAAAGTGCCATAAACTAGGACCACGGAGCTTGTTGTAACCCGTAGATAGCTCGAGATAGATAACACACAAGATCAGGAGAGTGCGGGTCATGAAAACCAGAAAATTGAGCCATGTACACTGTTTCTACAAGAGAACCCTGTAAAAAAGCATTGTTAACGTCGAACTGCATAATAGACCATCGGTGGGAGAGGGCGATGGTGAAAACTGTGCGGATGGTAACCGGCTTCAAGATCGAGATATATGTCTCATGAAAATCCACGCCAGGGCGTTGAGTGACGCCCTTGGCTATGAGGCGGGCCTTGAACCGATCAATGGAGCCATCGGGATGGCGTTTGATGCGAAAGATCAAACGACAACCCACTACATGTTGAAGGAAGGACGAGGCACCAGAGTCCACGTGTTGATGGCTAGAAGAGCTTGATATTCAGCCCACATAGTTGTGTGCTAGCGGGGATCTTTGAGAGCTTGGGCAACCATGGTCGGTTCAACCTCGACAGCTAACTGCGAAATAAATAGTTTTTTTGGGGCGAAATAACCATGTTGGCTTGTGGTTACTGGTCGATGTGGAGTTTTGGCCAGTGACGAAGGGATACGATTTTTTTGTGAGGAGGAAGGTGCTGGGGACGCTGCTTGTGGAGGCGCAGAGGGCAAACTATGAGCTGAGCGTGATGCTAGCAGAGCTGGTGTCATGGGACAGGAAGGCTGGGGGGGGGGAAAACACGGACTGGTTGGGTGGTGTAAGCAACCCAATCAGGGCCATAAAATGGTTCAACGGGAGAAGGAAGGCCAGGGAGAAGGGATTCATCAAATTGAACGTGGCGGGAGACAAATATACGACCGACGACAAGGTCATAACATTGATAGGTGCTTTGTGTGAGTAATAGCCAAAAAAAGATAGTGGCGGGATCAGAAATTCAATTTGTGGGTGGAGTAGGGGCAAAGCCAGGGGTAGCTAACACAACCAAAGACCCTTAGTTTGGTGTAGTTCGGTGTTCATTGAACAAGGAGAAAATAAGGGGTTTGGCCACGAAGAGAAGAGGAGGGGAGGCGATTAATCAGGTAAGTGGCAGCACAGAAAGCATAGGACCAAAAACTAAGAGGAAAATCGGCAGTGTGAAAGAGAGCATGTCCAGTTTCGACGATATGCCTGTGTTTACGCTCAACTAGGACATTAGGATTAGGTTGGGGTGTGTGAGGAGAGGTCAAAAGATAAGTTATGCCATGGATTTGAAGAAATGAACATAATTTTTCAAACTCACCACCGCCATCACTATAAATACGGTGAATAGTAGTATGGAAAAAGTTTTCAATCATGTTTTTATAGGTGAAAAAAATGTGATGAACATCAGATTTGCAAGATACGGGATAAAGCCATGTATAGCGGATGGAATGATCAACAATGACTAAATAGTAGGAAAATTTTTCATGAGAAAGAACAGGGGAAGGTCCCCAAACATCCATTTATAACAAATCAAACGGCCGAGTACTGGATAGACTAGAAATTGAAAATGGAAGTTTGTGACTTTTATGAAACGAGCAAGATTCGCAAGACGAAGATGACAAAGAGAAAACAGGAAGAGACTATTTACACAGGATACGAGAAAGAACTTTTGGTGAGGATGGTCCAGCCAATTGTGCTAGGTTGTCCACGATGCTTTGGACGCCTATAATACCAGCCGAACAAGTTGAGTATCCACCGGGTAGCTCATAGACGTCGCCCTTATTCTGGCCTCGTAGCAGATGCGCCCCCGTTGCTAGATCCTTCCTAACAAAAAAATCAGAAAAGAATTTCACAGACACCGGATTAGATTTACAAAGCTGAGCAACAGAGAGTAGACGACGCTTGATAGCAGTAACACACAACACATTATGCAGAGCCCAACGTGTCATCAGAGAAGTTAAATGGGAGTTGCCAATGTGAGAAATAGTCAAAAATGACCCATCGCCGATAAGAACCTCGTCCGAACCATCATAATCGGTATACAAGGAGAGATTGCCAAGGTCTGGCGTCATATGATTGGTGGCGGCGGAGTCAAGTAGCCAGCCGGAAGAGGATGGGGTCGTCGAGGTGTGATGAGCTTGAGGGCGGCCTCTGATGCGATAGCACTCTTTAGCTGTGTGGTCAGGTTTGTCGCAAAATTGACAAAGAGGCTGATGGCGATCAAGGAGGGACTGAGCAGGAGGGCTGGAGGATAACCTGGTGGGGCACGTGGAGACGATGGGCCGCGCAGAGACCAGAGACTAGCTGGTTGGCGAGGGTAGAAGTCGAAGCCATAAGAGTGTGGTGTTGGCGAGCCACGACGAGATCTTCCAGAGGGCCGAGAATAGCTACGCCCACGACCAGTAGAGAAGGCGGAGGTAGGAGCATTGGATAAGTTGTGACGTAACCAATTTAGCCATACTCCTCACGCAACCCTCGAAGAACATAAAGGATTAGATCTTCATTAGCAACCGGGTCATTGACAAGAGCCCACTCAACAATAGTGGTTTGCATAGCCTGAAGATAAGCCGAGACCGGACTCGTGCTTTGGACCTCACGATTGTGCTTTTCTTTAAGGCTAATGATTCGTTTACGGGAATGACTCACAAACCTACATTCTAAGGTCGTCCAGGCCTCTCGCGAGGACTCAGCTGCAGAGTGAATAATTAATTGCTCTTGCCTGAACCAACGCATGCGGACAGCGGAAGTGGCCGTAGCAGCAGTTGCAGGATGAGTTCCATCGAGGAACTTCAGCAGGTCAAGCCCTCGAAGAAGGGTAAACAACTAGGCACACCATGTGGGGAAGTTATCACTGGTAAACTTGGTGAGTAGCTGGCCGCCGGGTTGAGGGTGATGATAGTGTTGGCATCATCAAGGTTGATCACCGTTTCACCAGAGTTTTCAGCCATAATTGCAGTGGGCAAGGAGAAGAGTGCAACGGCTGTTTGGGAAATATTTGTATGAAGATTAGTGAAGAGAGAAGATTGGCTGAGATAAGAGAGAGAATGAGATAGACGAGAAGAGAAGGGAATCGAGATTTGAAGAAAGGGTTTTTTAAGGAAATTGGAGCGTGTGCTCTGATACCTTGTGGAGACTTGATTAGGCTTGAATGATGTAGTTTGTATTAGGTAGGAGAGGTGTGTTAAATACCCTCTCTTCAACAGAAAGCTAACGTATGTAGCTACAAACAAGGGGCCACTACATCCATGATCCAAGCTACTACCGATAATAAGTAATTACAATAATAAATAATAACTAAGTTAAGTAGTGTCCTTAAGACAATGAAGTCAAAATCGTGATTCTATATAAAAGCGTTTCAGTGACCTCAAAATATAAAAATGTGAGATTTTAACTTTTAAAACGTATGTTTTGACTACACTTATAATAGTGGAACCCATATCAAACATGACTGAAGGACAAATTGCATAGTACTTACTCATACATGCAATATTTTTAAACAATTTTGTGAGTATAGCAGTAATTGGGCTTCGAAGCGGGGAAAGCCCACTGGAACAGCAGCCAGAGCTACGTCCTCACCAAAGGCTGGAGCCGATACGTCAAGGAGAAGCAGCTGGACGCCGGCGACGTCGTTTTGTTCGAGCGCCACCGCGGGAACCAAGATCGGCTGTGTATCGGCTGGAGGAGGCGAGGCAGCGGTGGCGCCAGTAACAACAACAATGTTAATAACAATAACTCTGATCATCATCAGCAGCAACAACAACAACATTACAACAATCAGGCAGTTGGCGGCGGAGGAGTGGGATGGGGGAGAGGATCAGTGGTTGGGGATTTGGTGGTGGAGCGGCGGCGGCGGGCAATTGGAGGGGAATTTTGTGGGGGAAGGGGATGGGGAGGAGGAATTGGAGGAAGAGGAAGCGTTTGGGAGTGTTGATGGGCTTGGGTCCATTTCCTGTTGTTGCCACCACTGGTTCTGTTGTTGTTGTTGTTGTTGTTGTTCGGATGGGATTTGGTGGTAGAAATTGATGTCCAGGGCTGGGAATATCATGTCCTCAACGGAGCCTCTAAATTTTTTAATTATTTTATTTTATTTTATTGTGAAAATGAGTTGTAAATGGTAGAAGATTAAAATTTATTTTATTTATTATTTTTTAATTGCCACGTCACCGAGTTAAAGGTCAACTTTGAGGGTTGACTGCCACATCAGACATATTTAACGGAGTTGGACGGAGAGTGACCAAACTTGAACCATTTAACTAATTTGAGTGACCAAGATTGGATTTAAATATTTTCAGTGACCAAACATGAACGTTTTTTGTAATCTCAGTGACCAATCATGAAATTAATCCCTTCACTTAACATGAATTTGAAGGAAATCTTGCTACAAAGAGAGTACTTAAAGGGCATGTTCTTTAGAAACTAAAAGTTCGGGGATTGATATGGTAAAAGTACTATAGTAGAGACCAGAGGGGCCTAATATTGCAAACTATCTATTCTTTGATTTGAACTGAATTATCATTTTGGGATTTGCCAGTTGGGCAATGTCAAATCATAGGGCGCCATGTGTCAACCAATCATTTGCTTCCCAGGCCTGTTTTTGTCCACTTGGATGGAACTCTTTTGTTACATCAGAATCAGAAAGTCACTCTGTCCTTTGGCCTTTGCGCTTTTATTGTAGTGTAGTGAAGTTAGTAGCCAAAGCCACAACTGCCCATCTTTGTCGCAATCTGAAGTAAGAACTATTCATTGATCAATTCTCTCAAAAGCCCTAGAAAATCAATGATCAAAACTTATGAAGTCATTTAGATGAAGGCATCCTAAAAAATGATGTCTTTCACAAATAATTCACAAATAATTCACAGTTGGGACTTAATATGTGTTCTGGTCATCATCAACATCCACGAAGATGAACTAACCGATATTATCTTTTGTTCCACCCTGATCGAAGTCGAAGTGAAATCACTTTTGTCTAATTAGATAGTCCAATTCTTGTATGCCTTCTTCTAGTCGATCCGTCCTCATGTCCTTGGCGATGTGTGGTTTGGATTTGGTCGGGTGGTTCCGATTCAAAAAAGTATGAACTCTCATATCAATGTCGAAACAGTCTCTTGATCCCGCTCATTGCTTGACCAGACCGGGTTGCACGATCGTCAGCTAGATTATCTCTTCGGGATAACTAAATGATGGAGAAACACCACTTGATGTGGAAATCAAAGAAAGAAAAAACAGAGGAGATAAAATAAAAGAGGCAGTGGAGAAAAAAGGGTACAAAGATAACAACCTCATCAGGTCAGTGACTGACAGTAAAAAGTGAAAAAAGAGAGAATCCCACATCAAAGCAGCAGCAGCAGCAGCTGGATTACTGGAGAGGGCAGAGACCATACAATAGGGCAGAGTCCAATCCCTCCCTCGCGAATCGAGGGCTAAGTGTTTTCAGTTTTCATTTAACAGTTACAAACTTTTTACAGAGCCCCACAGTAATAAAGGAAACAGAGGAAAGAAACTAGTAAGTAGTAACACAAAAGTTCCATTTTTTTCTTTTTTACTGCTGCTTTCTGTACGTTTAACTTTCTTTTTAACCTTTTCCTCTTCCATCGTCTTCCCCAAGAAATCTCTCTTTTGTTTTGTCATTCCTTTTCCCACCTCTTTGTTCTTTGCATGTTAACCAATGAATGGTTAAAGGGATCCTTTATCTCTTCTTTTCAAGTATGGGGGGTTTAGTTTAGCTAAGTAAGGGTTAAGAACAAATTAAAGCATAAGCATGCACACTATTACATGGCATGTTTTTTTTGTCTCTTTGAAAACCATGCTTGTCTCCCATTCCATGTCTCACTCCCCATTGCCCAATGCCCATACACACTAACTAGCTATGCTCTCCCTTTATCCCCAAAAACTATATGAGTTGTGATTATTATATACTCTTTTATGTCTCATACCATTCCAAAACCTCTCTTTCCCTCCCATATACATTCCATCTTCCTCTATCGTTTTTTTGGTTGCATGTGAAATGAGAGGGGTGATGTATGGAAAGTGGTTAAGATCCATGGATGGAAATTTTTTAATAATTGGAGTTCCATTGATCTTTCTTAACAATTTGAATTATAGGAACCAATAGGTTTTTTATATGGTATTGGAATTGGTTTTTTTTTTTTTTTTTTTTTTTTGATAACGAGGAACACCCTCCACGGTCACCACATTTTGTGATGCCGTAGTCAGGCTAAACCCCGGGACCTCCGCCGGCGGTCCGGGTGATAGCGGGATGCCTCCGGGAACACCATGGTGGCGGTGAGGATCGAACCTGGGACCTTATGGTCGCCAGTCCTCCTCCCTTACCACCAGGCTATGTGACCTTTGGCTGGAATTGGTTTGTTTATGTGGTCAAGTGTTCAAATCCTTACTACTGTTAATATTAACCCTGATCTTAAAGCACATGGTATGATAGTTCTGTGCAAATTTCAAACCCATGATTTGGTTTTTGTTTGACGGGTGTGTAAAGATGGGCCTTTTCCAATAACTCTCTCTATGCATGAACATATAACTCGAGTTCTTAATAGATGTTCAATTATGGATTTATATCATTTACTAACACGACCCCTCAAATGGAAGCCAACTCATATGGGTTGAAGTTTGCACATGTTCATCATACCATGTACTTAACAAATAAGGATCGTTGGAATTCTTAACACAAGACTTCTTACTGATTGAAAGCTCTGATATCATGTAAAAAACCAAATGATCCCAATAACCCGAGTTATAAAAACCAATTGGTTTATGACAGTTGCGTCTCATATGATTTCGTGTTCATACATTGTCCCTAATATGAGATTTGTTTTTTTCTTGTTGAACAAGAGAGGAGAGATACGTTTTATATCTAAGTTGCATCTTAGATTGTGATATTTTATCCACCCCGACTCGGATCTATCTCGGTGAAGATTTGTGTTGATTGGTGTAGAAGAGTTGGGGTGGTACTGATATTTGCTTTAAATAGTTGCATGATGTATGTCGCAATGTACTTAGAAGATTGAATCCTATGCTTGTCGACCTAGCTAGCTATAATATAATGCTTCCAAAGTGCATCATGATGATGATCGATCATCGCCGGCCGGCGGCCGGCCATGAACTCTTTCCAAATTCATGCTGTTGCGTGAACATTGCTCGAATTGAAGGACAGTAGTAATCTCAGTTTTCATGTCCCCTCTATATATCTCTTACATGCAATCATCGATCGATTTCCTTCCACATGGAACGTTTTCATACGATGGGAATTCGGAAAAGCCCCACCACTCTGTTATTCCAATTGAGAAAGGAAAATGGAACAAGAGAAGAGAAACCCCTCAAGCACAAAATATTTAGCTTCTGCCAGCCGCCAAATCCATACTCGTTGCTTGTCAACTCATTATTATTGCATAGTAGTACAGTTTAGCCGACATGAAAACACACCCCATATGCTCCCATCATTTCGCGAAATAGTATCTCGGTCGGTTGACTCGGTCTGATATATTCTTATACGATCGATTTTTAAGAACGTATCACACGATGAATCGTTATTTAAATTAGAGCGTATAATTTGACGTGTATTCGAAAAAGATAAGTAAGGGTCCCAAATGTTTTGAAGGGTTATGGATTGAGAAGTCCCCATGGGATCAAGGAGAGATGGATGTACTTATGGAGAAACTAGCTTAGGTATAGGTTATATGTAGGCATTAATGCACATTCAGAGTATTTGAACATATGTGGAAAAAGTTGGGGGATCATAGACAAGGATACTTAGCTTTCCATCTTCCCTTCCAATTTATGCCCTCTCCCCCACCTTTATTTTCCCTCCCAATTCCACACAAAAATAAAAAGTTGTGTTCCGATCTTGTATCTGTTCTTTTGTGTTTTCCCCATCTCCCTTTTCACGGGTCTTCTATCCAATTCGTAATGTCTCCACATCCGTTGTATCGTTTAAATTATGTTTAAGAGACCAAACTTAATCCATTTTATCGTCACGATGTTATAACAATCGTTCAACTGATTCTGTTATCGCGTATCTATGAATCGATTAGTCTCGTATATTCGATCCACTATCGTGTCACGATTCATGGTCCTACCAGCTTCAACATCAACTGCTTCCTTCTCATTTGTTCTTCAGGAGATGGGTCCTTCTTTTCAATCCTTGTTTTGGGTTCAAAGAGGAGGCA
Organism: Linum tenue; assembly: GCA_946122785.1. NCBI lineage: Eukaryota > Viridiplantae > Streptophyta > Magnoliopsida > Malpighiales > Linaceae > Linum > Linum tenue. Next base: position 4,577,633 of record CAMGYJ010000003.1, read on the forward strand.
TGGAATTTAATTGAGTGAATGAATAGAGAAGCATGAACATATGGTTTTTCGTATCTTCACATGATGGGAGCCATGTGACGATATGTCACAATCTTCCCATTACTTCTTCTTCTCTATATCTTAATTATTTTCAACTTCTTGTCATAATAATCATTATTAAGAAAGGCCTCACCAGTCACCAGTACAGTCTGATCCTTACTGAATTTTCAGCAAATTTAATATTTATAATTTTTCATGATTACCGAATTATGGAACATATTCAGATAGATGTAAGTCAATGCTCTTGGGAAAATCCAAAGACAGTCGACAAGAAAATGAGCAGCAATTCGCAGAAGAGTGAGCCCCCACCGAGCGAGAGGGGTGGATAGGGGAATAAGAAAGTTGAACCTTCGAGCACAAATGTGCATTTACTATTGGGAGAGTAGGAGAGAAAGAGATTTGTTTTCACGGGTTATCGACGATTCTACAAATACAATAGGTAAGGGTGGCTGCTAAAAAATCCGACTCAGCGAATCATTTTCAGACTGGACATTAAATTTATCTCGCGTCAGCGACTCCTGTTCGCTTCATTGATGAGGTTGGCAATGCCGCAACGTATGTGGTGAAGACTCACGGAAGTCGAGTATCCCAATCGATCTATGGTGGTTAATGTGCTTTTGAGTATTGTAAGATTAAAATTTTGGTTTAAATGGTTTGTAACTTTGTATTTACCATTTAATGTAGCAGCGTCGACGAGGGCGATAGTTAAAAATGATTGCACACGTGTCACACATTGTTTCAACACTGTAGTTAAGATACATAATAATTATATTGTTTATATATCTCAATAATCTGGTGAACAATGGAAAGTCATATTGCATTGTATGTGTGTTTTTAAAACTAATAAGGTTTTTTTTTTTTACTTGAAAATCCGCACAAATCCATCCACGCGTTTAACGACAAAGGATGGCTTTTAAAACTTGTGTAGGGAAAATGGCTCCCGGGGCTGTCCCTCCAGAAGGGCAAAGCCCTACACACTCTCACTGCCCCGCAACCCTTAAAAGCCCAAAGACAAACCCAATTCAAAAGAACTCAATCCACTCCGACCATCCAGAACCCACCTCGCTGTGGGGCTTTTTTTAGGGGCAATTCAATTTACCACCTGAAAACACTCAAGGGAAGGGACAGTGTCCTACAATATAGATCAAAAGCCCCCACAATGTTGTTAACATGCAGCCTAGCCTAGCCACTGCCTTGTTTCTTCCTCCGGCCTTGTTAGGGTGCAGTGAAGAAACTGGCAGGAGGGTAGCAACGAGTCGGCATGGAAAGGGACAGATGGGAAGAAGTGGTTCCAAGAATGGAGGGGATAAGTATATCCTGTTCCAGAGACACAGGGCAAGTTGGGTGGTGGATATCACTAAGTGGCTTAGTGATCTGTTTCTCTGTTTGTGTTTGTATCTGTCCCCCCCCCTTTTTTTTTTTTTTGGAATCGGTACTTAAGGTTGCCATATACTCACTCCTATGGCTTTCACATCACATGTCATGAATGTCCGAATATGGAGCGCGAGTCTCGTCATTGTATTGTATCGTTAGACCTACAAAATGACTCGTCGTGATTCGAACACAGAATTGGATTGCTGGTATGGTATTACTTCTAGTTCGTTGTAGGCCTTCTCGACGGCTGCATCGATATTGCCTAGCAAGAGGGGCCGAGGGGGTGTTGTGGGAAGATGGTTGAATGTGGTTGCAGATGTGAGGTCGCTTTCTTCCAGCCCAACAATGGAGCCCATAAATAGGAACGGGCAAAAATCCAGGCCAATATCCAATTGAGGAAGAAGAGACAATAAGTCCGTCAGTAACCAGGCCAGGCCCATTGGGAACAGATCCAGATTAATACGAGGCTGAGAAACGCGCAGGAAAATATATCTCAAAACACTCCCGTCTTCCCAATTATACCAGTTCCAAGAACTCAAGGTTCCCAATCAAACATCCATCACAAACCAAAGCACAAATCCCACTCTACTATAGAGAAAAAGTGCACAACCTCCTCAACCCGAATTCCCCCATGACTAGAGTCTTTCAAAAGGTTCTCATAACAGCAACAAATGGGCACATCCCATCATGAAGAGAGAAAACTCTGGAGATGACCATAACATAGTGCCAGAGAACCTGCACAAGGGGATCCAGCTTTTCACAATACACCGCTCTAATCGAATGCATCATCATCGTCATCAGGAAGAGGCTGGTTAGCAGCTTGGGCAAGTTCAGCTTCATGTCTGCACATCAGAAAACAATTTGCATCAGCCATCGCAGTTAGAAATCTGACCAGACAAATCAATGAATTATAGACATGTATTAGGAGGCTTACTGTTGCTGCGTAGCCATGTCAATTTGTACTTCTGGGGGTCGAAGAGCAACGGCCTCAACAAAGTGAAGATTGGGATCCCTAAATCCAGTAATGTATATCATCAGTTTTAGGATTGATCAAAAGCAGCAATGGATTGCAAGTATGCATCTGTAACAGTGTTGAAATTACCCAGCAAGCTTGCGGGCAAGGTACAGGAAAGGTTTCTCGAAATTGTAGTTGCTCTTGGCAGAAATTTCATAGTACTGTAGGTTCTTCTTCCTGTGGAAAGTAACCTGCTTGGCCTTCACCTGCCTGTTCTTTACATCAACCTTGTTTCCGCACAGAACTATGGGTATATTTTCACACACCCTGAGAACAAAGAAATTGGTTAACATCTGGCCTTTGTAAGATAAGTGAAAAGGATGTCACAATTCAAACCTAAACTAATCGTGCAGAGGTGAAGATGTAAATACATAGCAACACACCTGCAGAGATCACGATGCCATGTAGGAACATTCTTGTACGTCAATCGAGCTGTAACATCAAACATGATAATAGCGCATTGACCATGGATGCTGCATTATGGGATACCAAAAGTTGGTCAAAAAATCAAACCAATATATATACATTATTTAAAGACGGAACAAAACAGGACAATATCCACAGAGACGACAGAAGAATCAGAGAATTGAAGCAATGATACTTAATCTACAGCTCACGTAAGGGACTTGAAACTGCAATATACTATGTAATGACACTAACAGCATCAATGCTCTGAATAATTCACTTTACTCTTAACCAAAAGAAACCCCTGAGCTCTGTGTATATATACTTTACCACGACCATCTAATGAAAGCAGCAAACATACGAACAACATCACCAAGCAATATATGACAGCAAAAGAATATACAGAGGATACAAGGATAGCAATGCAAGAGGCAACAACAACTTCTAAACTCGAGCATAGGCTGAAGAATGGAGAAGCAAACACTGCTAAGAGAAAAAAATAATGAAGGAGCTGCTAAACATAAGCCAACCAACTACTAGTTCATGCACGACGGTTCATCTACATTCATCAATTCATTTCACAATGCTATTATACAACACACGATCCCCACTTACTAGTATCCATCTCTAAGACCGCCAAATTTCTCTTGCCCAGCTGTGTCCCAGCAGTAGAACCTGATCTTTCCACAGTTAGTGGTGAAATCCAATGGATGAACTTCCACACCAATGGTTGCTGCAAAATCAACACGAAATTCAATTTAACTAAAACTCAGACTGAGAGATAGTGCTCAAATCAAAACCCAATTTAACCAAACACCCACGTTCATATTTCTTCTCAAACTCTCCAGTAAGATGTCTCTTGACGAATGTGGTTTTCCCTGCAACATCACCAAGACAACATCTTGTCAATAAACCTAATAACCACTGATCACTAATGGCGTACACCAGAAAAATTAACACACAGTGAGATCCAATCCAAGGGCCTAGCATTACTACCCTTCCTTTAACACGGACACCTAAACAATAAATCCCAAACAGGAGAGATCTTAGAAAAGCACTACAAACACGAACTAATCAGCATAGCACGATGGACGAAAATCAAACAACAAACGAGAAGAAAGAAAGGTAGGAAATTTACCAGTGCCTCCATCGCCAACGATAACGAGCTTGAAGCTCGGGTAATCAACTTGCTGCTGGTTCGGCAGAGCCTATATACAGAGCCCAAAGGAGGGAGAAAAAACAACAAATCAGCGAAACCTAATCACGAAACCTCCGATTACATACATGACAAACGAACGAACCAAAAGCCCTAGCAAAGCAGCTAAAATTCGCAATGACGGGACCGGAAACGAAATCGGAGAGAATACTAAACAAATGGGACCTCAAAGGAATCGGAGACGTACCATTCTCGCCGGAGATGCGTGGACGAAGCCTCGAGAACCAAGGGTTTCGGAAGGAGCGCTGGAAGGAGGCAGAGAGAGCAGTGAATTGAAGACGGCGAAGCTATGAATTTCGGAAGAAGGTTTATATAGGGTTCAACCTCGGCAGCGTAGCTTGAAGATGCAGCACTGCTTTAAAATCAAGCAACTACCTGGGCCGTTGGATTCGATTACAAGAAATGACTTTTTTTTTAAATAGAATATACTCGGCTCGTCCAGAGCCGTCCGATTAAAAATTTCGATTTTTCAGCGCTTTTTGAAATCAATCCGTAGAAAGGTAGGCCGTTTTGTTCATGGACTAAGTTGTAAAAGCCCATCAAAGGGACGGGCCCAGTAGTGAGCCCATTGAACGCCAAAGCAGACTCTTCGTTAAGTTGGGACAAGAAAATTGATTAGTCGGAGTTTTGTTCTTTCTTCTTCTCCAGCAGCAAATCTGTGACGGATCTTCAGCTCAAGCGCTTCCTGCTTGCGACCTGTAATCGAAAATGTCCTCCGCGGCTGATCCCACCAACCAGTAAGTTCCTTTAGTATTCAAATCCACCTTCTAGCGTTCAATTGTATAATCCCATGAAACTCCGGCTGAGAATGGATGTGGCGCGGGTGCAGGGCGGCTGTCGCTAGGAAGCCGAAGACTCCGTTCAAGTTCTTGATTCCGCTCATCTATGCTCCAGTTCTTCCACTAAGTAAGCTATTCCCGTATCCGTTAGCGTTGAAATTTCGACGCTTTTTTCCGATTCTGTTGATTGGGATTTTAGTACCGATGGCGAATCCGGTCTTTTATTGCTTTTTCAGTTCGACTATCGCTGCGTAGGAATCCGGTCCTGAGGGACAGGCTGTTCACTGCTGTGTTGGCTGGTGCCTTTATTCATGGTGGTTACTTGGTGTATCCTTTTTCTCCCTTGACAATTAAATTATGGTTTGATATTTACCTGCTCCTATCAATTGATTCCTTTTCTTATTTTTATGTGGGCATGCTTGTTGGGTTACACCTGAGACGATCAATCAATCTGCACCTTGCATATGTTTTTTGAAAGAGTGGTTATCTTGCAATGGCTACAAGTAGATTCTGATTCCCTTATGTCTTAGAACTTTTGTTGCAGCATCCTCCACTAGGATTTGGACATATATTGGCCTTGGTAGTTTCTAGTTTGCCAGGCATTGTAAAATTAGGCTTCTTGGTGGAATGTTATTGTCTCCTTAGCTGTGTATGACATTACTTCCTTAACAAAATCTTATAATGGGTCTCATCTAGCTAGTTTGTTTCTAATATACAGCCTTTTGTGACTGTAGCTGCAAAGCGAGACAGATGGATATATAGATATAGATAGTTGATAAAAACTTTTTTCACTGGTAATTATGTTGATCATAGTGGGAACATATGTTTAACTGCGAATGATTGCTGGTTTAAATACGCAGAGGAGGAAATATGCTACACTAAGCATAGTTTGTTCTTTTCCCCTCTCTTTGCAATTTCTTATAGGGGAAAAATTGTCTAAAAGAGTTTTCATTAGTCTTTTCAGCGTCTTCTTGAGAGTCTAGATCTTGATGTTTGCTGTTGTTTGCATCATTCTATACTTGTGCCTCCATGCTACTTGAAGTTGAGAACATAAAGCTCTCTTACCCCACAATTGTTTGTGTATCCTCTGCCTTTGCAAGTGGCATATTGAAACTGGAGAGACCATGTACAATAGATAATGATCTGGTGTCTTGTGGATTTGATTCTCCTGCTGAGTCAATCCACTTAGCATCTAAATCATTTGAGGTTCATCCCTTTCAGTTTAAGTTATGGTACAATAGAAGGTTTCATAGGTTTTAGGATCTCTCAGTGTCTGCAGGTTGGGTCAATCTGCTTTCGGTTAGCCTGTTCCAACTGGTACCTTGTGTTTTCCTTTTTCCATCATGACCCTTTTTAGTTAACACAGTTAAATCTCTGCTCCCTGGCTTGTTCATATTGCTGAAACTTTGTGCTTGGTCCTTGTCGAATCTCCTACAGTCATATAACCCATGCCGAGATATGTTGAGCCTGCCATTACTTGTCCAATTTGTCATTGTTGACCTAGAAATAACCAGGGGCGATTCCGGCGAGCTATTAGCAAAACACTAGGGATGAGAACTGGACCAGAAGAGGGAAACAATCAATTTGATGTTATAAAATGTTCTACTTGTATACCTACATTTTTGTGATGACTGAACAAGTTGGTCTCCCTTTCTTCACATATCTGCTATCAGTGTTCCTTGATAATCAATTTTCCAGGACCGATTTATACGACGCCGAGAGCAAGTGAAGATCGAAAGACAGCATGGAGGAGCCTGGTTCCTGAGTCCCATTTTACACACCAAATTGGTTTGTTGAATTTGATACTGTTGTATTCTCGCGGATAGTTTTGTAGCCTGATGAATTCTGAGTTGTAATTCGGTGCCATATACGTGTCGAAAATAATACTAGAGATACTAATAGAGTCCCACATTTTGCTGTGACATAGACTTGCTAGTCCATGAACAGGTAAAAAAACAACTCCTCAAAACGCTGAGACCTACCATTTTCATCAAGGGTTTGGTTCCAGATGATGGTTGATGGATGATTGTAGACATGTGCCGTTACCATCATACGACTTGATTCTAATGTCTGTCTGCATCAAGGAAATCTCCAGCCGAAACCTTTGATTGTGCGACGCAGTAGGATGCTGCCTCTGGCATTTGTTTCATGTGTTGCTCACAAGTTGGAAGAAAGAAAACAAAACACCAGAAAGCGCGCAATTTGACGGTGAGCATGGCGCCACCCACCCAACCACCACAACCTTTTGGCCGAGCCAGAACCACCACCACCGTTTGGAATTTTCTGCGCTTTTTTCATACCGACGGAAACACGTTCATGAGAAACCGCTGCTTCTCTCTTTCTGTCAATTCTTGACAATCAATGTTTGCTTGTCCTGATTAGCCCTTTGAAAACCCTCGAAATTTCCAACACAAAGTACGAAACCCCGTCGCCGTCGGTCCAGGACTTTGGTTTCATTCATTCCTTCTTCCCGGCAATTTCCGTCACCACAATTCCCCCCGCCGGCTGCTCTGCTACCGGCCAAATCCACCCATTTTTTCTGTCTATCACTATAGTTAGAACGTAGGAAAAGAATATAGAATATAGTCGAGGCATCAATTAGCCGCATTTTGGGAACTATAGTGATTGAATTGTCACCGGAACCAAATTTTGGTCCGTAAGTCAATGATATAATATTTTCTGTTTAAGTTGTAGTTTAATGTTCATTCAACTATTTCATATGGTAAGGTTTACACTGATTTTATTTTTTTTAGTAAAGGTGATATTAATTTTATTTTGTTGTGGCTATATTATATACTACGTTAAGAATTCGAATCTAAAACCTCAAAATTCTCAAGGTTCAAAATTAGTGATATTATCACTAGACCGATGGGGAATTTCATAGGATTCGATTTAATCATCTAATTTTGCATAAATTCCAATTTGAAGGGAACTCTGTTCGGCAGAAAAAATTTCATCGTTAACTTAAATCCAAATCTTGTATGTAAAAAATAACAGAAAATAATAAAATATCTAATATAGAGCAGAGCATATTCTTCAGTCTAGCTGGCCAGATACCAGAATCAATATCCTCGGGCGGCTTAATTGTGATTAAATACATCATTTGACATTAATTTCATATATAAATCCACGATTAAGCTAATAAAAACCGATGAATTATTGGATCTTGAAGCTAATGATCCAATTAGTGGAAAGTGGGCCCGAATTTGTATGAGGAAGGCACGGCACGGCATTGTTTATCAAACAGTGCTCTAATTAATCAGACGGCAAATCAGATGAGATCGTAAACCGAACCATTCAGCCGGAAAATGGTAAATGCAAAGTTCCAAACCCAACCGCTTCCATGGCGGAACCGGCGGCACAGATCCGCCGGAAAATAGTTGAAACAGCATACGAAATTAAAGAACATGATGACGGACACTAATCTTTGTTTTTTCATCGACTGCTTTACAGAAGAAGCTAGTTAATTCGTCTGTTACAAACAAGGAACTAATCAAACAAACATTAAACCCTAGAAGACGAAGAAGAAGAAGTCACCGGAATCATCCCACGCTTTTCTGCCTCCAAACTAAAATTTATGGACGGACGGACTGACTGGCTGACGGACGGAGCCGGCCAACGACGCAGCGCAAAAGCGAGAAAAAAAAAACGAAAGAAAATGATCTTACAAATCTAAGAAATTAAAGACGGATCTAGGAAACGGATCGATTACACACGAGAAGGAGCAAAAAAAGCGTGAGGGCAAATTAATAGATCGGCCGGAAGCTACCGGTCGGCGGCGGCGGCGGAGCTGTTGTCGTTCTTCTTGAAGTCGGAGGCGAGGCGGGAGGCGATGGCGGAGTGGTACATCACGTCGTGGTGCGACGACGCTCCTGATGTCATCATGCGGAGCTGCTTGGCCTTCTCGGCGGTGAAGCAGCCCGGGGAAAACCGAGATCTGGCCTGCTTGGACTCCAGATCCGCCCGATTCTTGTTCTGGTCGCCGTCGGCCGGCTGGATCTCCGAAGTCCCGACGTAGTCCGGCTCGGAGGACCATCCGAAGAGCGGGGACCACCATTTCGGCGAGGCGGAGGAGGAGGGAATTCTCCGGGGGTTGTTTGGCTCCAAGCTGGACGAGGAGCAGACGACGGCGGGTCTGAGAGGAAGGAGATTGGCGGCCATTTGTTTGATCTGAAGGAGATTAGAGCTTTCCAGAATCCGGCGATCGGAGAGTAGGAAAGGAAGCTTTGTTGGGAGACGGAGGTCGGTGATAATGGCGTGGGGGGGATTTTTATGACAGTTGGAAAGGGAGGTGGTGGGGGCGTATTTGAAGGAAGTGGGGGAAAGAGAAAAAGGAAGGGAAACGGGAAGGAGTGGATAAGATGGGACACGTGGAGGTTTCGGCGGAAGAAGCGGGAAGAGGGCTATCTAACGCCTTTGTTTATTACCGGCTATTCCGGTGGCTGTCAACTTGGGGCACCACCTGACTCGGAGGTGAGGCAGCTGTGACACGGACTCGGCAGCCGATATATGTTCCGTTTTGCGTCTTTAAAAATAGGATTAGGTCTTACGCCTCCATTAACATTCAATTAAGTTCTGATTAATTGAGTTTTACGTTCTAGGATTAGGACAACCGCACTCCAAAGTCCAAACCCTTAATTAAAAAAAAAAACGAATTTGAACTATTTTTAAGATGAGGGAGTGTATAATAAGGAGTTATCCGTTACGGATGACACGATAAAATGTGTATGTAATTCAAATCAATTTAAATAAGGTAAATAGAATTTTGCATAGTGAGGTTAGATACATGTACGATTGATTCAGTATTAAAAAAAACTACATCATTACATCATGATACAGGTAAATCTCATTTTTCACGTGTTAAATTTCGCGGACACATCACAACATTAGAAAATTTTCACGACGGGACGTGAAAGCCACGCGTCGGTCGATCAATCCCGTTTATATCGATTATGGATTACACAATAATATCCATATATTAATAGGTCTGTAATTCGCATCAATCGAAACAAGGTAAACAAGGATCCATTGCATCAAGAACACTTATATAATCTTCAAACGTCAATTTCCCATACAAATTATCCATACATAAAACACCATTCTAGAAAATTCAAAATATCACAATTACACTAAATAAAATCGGATTAATTACAAGGTTGGTCACTGAGTTTACTAAAAACGCTCATGTTTGGTCACTCCAGATATTTAATTCTATCCATGGTCACTAAGATTAGTTCAAGTTTGGTCACTCTCCGTTAGTTTTTGCTGATGTGGCAGTCAACTATTATAGTTGACCGTTAAATGAGTGACGCGACCATTAAAAAAATATTAAAATAATAAAATTTAAATATTTATAATTTCCACCTCATTTTACAACTATTAAAAAATAAAAATAAAACTTAATAAATGGCCTCCGCCATCTACGCCACCGCGATTCTGATCCCTCCTCCTTCGATTTCTCTCTGCCTCCTTCCGATTACTCACCCGCCGGACATTCTCCCTTTTATTCCCTCCCTCACCAGCCCTATCCAGAGGAAGAGGTGAACAAGACCGGCCCCGGCGCCGCTCACTTCCAAATGGCGACCACTACCACTACTAGTCTCCGCGACGGCGACGGAGATGATCGCGTCATTAACAACTCTCTCTCTCTCTCTCTCTCTTCAATTTCGGGGCACCGTGATCGATACCCACCTGATTCGTTATCCGAATTCCGCCATGGAGATCAGGTTGCTCGCCAAGAACAAGCCTGAGAATCGCCTCAAGATCGCCAAAGCCGGGGAGATTCGACACCATGGATCAGAATCGTGGTGGCGTAGATGACGGAGGTCATCTATTAAGTTTTATTTTTATTTTTTAGTAGTTGTAAAATGAGGTGGAAAGTGTAAATATTTAAATTTGATTATTTTAATGGCCACGTCACTCATGTAACGGTCAACTATAATAGTTTACTGCCACATCAGCAAAAACTAACGGAGAGTGACCAAACTTAAACTATTGAACTAATCTTAGATTCTTAGTGACCATGAAAGGAATTAAATATTTGAAGTGACCAAACATAAACGTTTTTAGTAAACCCAGTGACCAATCTTGCAATTAACCCAAATAAAATCACATGGAAAAAGTGTAGTGAGAGTTAAATTTGAGGAAATTAGAATTAGGGTAGGGTTTGGGGAGAGTAGGGCGACGAAATAAGTGTGGGCGGGTATCCATGGGTCGGGTACCCCTAAACCCAAACCCAACCTGATGGATAGTGTACGGGTTTAAACCAAACCCAACCCGAAACCCCACCTTGACAGGGCTGAGTCGGATAGTGTACCCGTTGGTTCGGATTTTTGTTGCCATCCTAATCTCGACATTGCATTTACTCACGGGATCAGAGAGGATAGAGGTTACTATGTATTTCTTGCATGGATCAAACATTATTGTGCTAGAGTACTAGAGGAAGAGGTGTCACCCAATTTAGCAGTGGCCCATGGTTACTCTTGGGCTGTAGGCAAGCTACTAGATATACATGTGGGCAAAACAAGTATCTTTTCTCCCGCTTGGGCTAGTGGCCCGGTCGCACGGACGGAGGCCCGAGCAGAGAGGAATTATCAAAGGAAGAAAGCAACGCATGCATGCAGGCGAAGGCCCGCATTGAGCAATTTAGTCCGAGACTGCATTGAGAGGTATTTTAGGCCCGGCCCAAAATCGGTCCCAGCTAGCTCCAAATTGTTAGCTTGTTGAATTTTGACCATCTTGGTTAGGACGTTCATACTCCTCGTTCGAATATAGTTTGAAGAAGTGTGAACCCAAATAACTTCCGCATTAATTTCCAGAAGTCGAAAGTATATCCATTCAATAAACATCGGAAAAAGTTTCCACCGAGAAACAACTGATTTTATACTCTTGAGTAGACATACAAGTTGGCAACCAAGATAGATGAGCCCAAGCAAGTTTCAGGCCCCTCTTGCTAGTTCATACAAACGTTTGATCATTAATTAGGTTAGATATAAGTCCCTTCTCTATAATGATAATCACATACAAAAGGGTAGGGTGAGCAATAAGTATCCATTCCCTAGCTCCTTAATCTTCACAATTAGAGTCCTGAATTGCATGCTTTGAATTAAGCTTACAAATGTCCAATGGACGACCGCAATTCATGGTCCAACTATAACCCTAATCGATTTTAGGAAGCTAATCAAAATTGAACAAATTAAAGCAACATGACTTCTTGGATCTTTTGAGAATATTCACGATCGAGTGACCAAGCAAACACCCTTTTCTGTTCTACGGCCCCAACATTTGGACGGCAAGTAAGCGGCCATTATTGATCTGATCATCACCCAAGCTTCGTGCCTTTGATTATGCGGTCGATGAGGGGCTACCATTGAAAGTGATTGACTCCATAGCTTTAACCTTTTTGAACGTGGGTGGGAATTCATAACTCGATCGGAAGCTACAAGATTCCTCTTTGGTAGTTAGGTGGCTTTTGTTTTGCTTGGGAGAGGAACGGTGGCTATTGCTAGTCAATCGCATCTTTTATTTGATGAGTTGGTGCAAATAGTTAAAGTTATTTAGATAAATTGTTTCTATGAGTATTTGATTCAGATATCTCGTGGTTGAATCTTCTAAAACAAATAATATTTGTTAGGAACTCAGAATCGCAAACCGTGAACATCTGCAGAATTCATAACTCAGTGCCTGAGTTTTAGGGTTTGAATTCGTCAAACCTTATACAATATAAACTAAGCTTATAAAGACAATTAACCCTCCAACGTTACTCATAAAAACAAGGGGCATATATATAACCTGCAGCCCATGATTACATAATATATCTTCAATCTACCGATATAATAAACGTTACGTACCATGACACAAACCATTTGATACTATTACTCGAATTATTTCCTTTTTCGGTCCTTAGGACATTTCCATTGTGCAATGTCCCGTAGTAGCCACTAATTGTATACTAATTACCGAAGTTCAAAATCACATGCAATGTCCTTTGTTGGTGGGCAATTGGAATATTCTCAATGGAATCTATGCCCTCTCTCTCTCTCTCTGGACTTGCTGCAGAAGGTTTGTACTGCAATACGCTTTGTTTCACTGTTTTCTGCTTTCCTGAAAGGAAAGCTTGTCTGTTTGTTTGTTGACAACATTACCCATAGGTAAGAGGTTTCACATGATTGTAAGGTGGGAGTTACGTTGATCGTTATACACTAGCTAGCTTAGGTAGTTCTGGTCATTTAAGGACTATGTTCTCCTCCACATTACAGTAGTTTAATTCAGCGGCCACCATGCATGTAGCCTGTTGAATCAAGTTCAGTCAATGAGTTTTAATCGAATAACGGTTTGATCTAGTGGTTAGGAGTGATCCTGACCCGTCCTCAGTGGCGGAGCTATGCACAAAGCACAATTGAGGGGGGTGCATGTAGTGCCATGTAGGAATGGAACCACTGATCCAATCGTTAACAATGAGCAATCTCACCATCTCAGCTAGGATTTTTTCATTTATAAATCACACATTTAATTATAGCAATGTTAATTATCTGTCCTAATATCAAAACGCAAAACTCTAATCGTCGATCCCAGCAACCCCTAGTTACAATTTCGTTCTTCCTCCACCTAGCAGTAGCAGAGGCGCTGCGAGTTGCACGCAGAGCTCGCCATCTCCGACTCCTAGCTCGCCGAACCTCCACCTACCACCCATATTTCCGGCTCCTATCCTCCAAATCCAAACTATCTCCAGGCAGGGACGGAGCCAGGAATTTAGGTATGCGTCATTTGTTGACCCTGTAAGGGTCGGGACGTGTAGGGACAACTTAGGGACGAGTCAGTTTTTGACCCTGTGACCCTTAGCAACAACAAATATCTCATACCACATTGGACCTCTTTGTAAAGTTTTAAAAGTTTAGGTACTAACTTGTAAAAATAAAAAAATAGGTACCAAAACGTAATGTCACCATAAAAAATTATGGACTTATTTGTAAAAAATAAATTTTAGGTACTAAATTATAAGAAAAATAATTTTGGGTACCAAAAAAAATAATTTGTACAAAGTAGTGTGTTAATTACGACCGCTCCGGCCCGGCCTGACCCTTCCCAGCCCTTGAGAGTCAGACAGGATAAAAAAGGAGATAGGGACAGGACGGATTAGTTATACATCTTGTCTTTTCAAGGACGGATCAAACAAGGTCAGGATGAAACAGACAAATTTTCAGCCAACTAGTACTAATGGTAGTATGGTTTCACAAACACTCCTTGAAAAAAAAAAAAGGGAAAAGGGTAAAACTGATAAGAAGATATTTTCCAATATAATTAATGCACATCTCCCTCTCGAAGTTAGGAGAAGGTGGCAATCCGATCTAACCCATATTTTCAGCAATGGTAGCAGTCAAAACTAAGGACCACGGATAATGTTTATCGCCCACAACATTCAACATGTACCTCTCTCTCTCTGTGGATGGGTTGCTCTCTTAAATTACATGCATGCATGCTCCCACTATTTCCCCTCAGATATTTTCCATGTAAAAAAATTCACTCCGAAATGAAAAAAATTTATAGTCTCCCGTAAGTCAAAGTTTACTCCTCCTTCTGTCCTTTGTGTGGGGCAAGGGAACTAATTAATGGGCTAATCTAAGTCTAGTAGGTTTGGAGTAAGACCATGCATCTCTATTGACTATTGCTAAAGAGCAGAATTATTAAAGTGAGGTGGTAACTAGAGTGATAATTGCTAGGGATAATGGAGTGCTTCTTGCTAAATTGATAAGTTTGCTATATGAGCAAGTCTTCTAGCAATGTTATATATACATATGGGGATGTACTTCGATTTTGTTTTATTTCTTTCCTTTTTCATTTTTTTTTTGTAACAATGGTATAGTTGTGTATTATATTAATAAGTTGTTTAATTAGATAAAAAAGTACTCATATATAAAATTAATAATATGATTATAAAAATGATTATGAAACACAATTTTGGGTTATGAACACCAACTTCAAAATTATTTAAGAATTCATGATAGGTAAAAAAATCACCAACTTCAAGCAGATTTAGTTGAAGAAATTTGAAATCCATTTGGTTATAAACACCAACTTCAAAATTATCTTGTAATTAATTATTGATTATATATCAAGATATTTTTAGTATTTTATAATTCAATTTACTAAACCCTAATTTTTGCATAAACATAAACTGTCAAATATATTATACAGTATTTTATTAATTATGATAAAATATTTTCAAAAAAATAATAAATGATATGGATATATTGTAGGTGATGAGGACATCAATGGGCCAGTCACACGTGCTAAGGCAAGGACGTTGAAGGAGAAGGTTGCGACATATTTGGATAGCTACTTTGGAGCCATGGATGTGGAGCTATTTCGAGGGAAGCCATATATGATGATTCAAGTGGAGGAAGAAGGAGGAAGTGCTGAAGAGAAGGCAGATTGCAAGAAGCAGCCTTAACGGGTTGGGCTTAACGGGTTTGCTGGGCTGTTTCCGAGTTTCCTTGTTTTAAAGTCGGTTTATGATTGTTTTTCCATGTTGGAGTCGGATTTGGGTTGTATTTTGCCTATTTAAAGGGCTGAACACGTTGGTTTTAGAAGGAGACGATTATTATTGAATTTCAGAGGCTAAAGCCGAGTTCCCTACGCGGAATTTGCCCTAATTACTCTGTCGAGAATCTCCAGAGTGCTAGAGCGACTCTTATCAGCTAGGTAATCACCCTGGTTGTGGCGAGCTACCCATATCGATTGCCCTTTATTCTGAGTTGAATCTGTCCGATCGATTCCTATATCGATTGCCCTTATTCACGGGTGAGTACTGTCCGATCGATTTCCATCCTATCCGGTTCTGTTTGGTTCGAGAAGCTTGACCCTGCGCAACTTTGATTATATCAAGTGGTATCAGAGCTAAGGTTCAAATCAGTGGCGTGTTCTTGAAGTTTTTTTTGAAGATCTTGTGCGTTCTTGTTTGTGTTCTTGGTGGTTTTGTGCGAGTTCTTGAAGGTCTTGGCGTGTTCTTGAGCCGCAAGACAAGAGGTTGTTTGTTCTTGAGAGTTCTTGGTGTTCTTGCGAGGCAAGAAGCAGGTTGTGCGAGTTCTTGTGTTCTTGGAGGTTTCTTGCATCGCAAACATGGAAGCAGCACTCGAAGCGATCAGAAATCAATTGGAGAACATTGCTCGTGCTCAAGAAGAGCAAACCGCAAGGCTTGCCGAGCAAGCCACGAGGATGGAGGCTGTCGAGACAAGGCTCCAGCAGCCGGTTGTGGTCGATGCAAACCCTAACCCTAGACCTCGACAAGAAGAAAGAGGAAGGGAAAACCGAGCTCCTCCACCCTTAGTTCACGAAGTACAGCGTCATATGCGCCAGCATAGACGCCTTGGAATGCCTCGAGCTGAAAGGAGAGGGCGGCAGCAACATCATGAAGAGGAGTTTAATGACGAGGAAGAAGAGGGCTTTGAGGAGGATGATGATTTGCGAAACCTCAAGGTCACGATTCCACCTATTCGCGGTACCACGAACCCTGATGCTTATTTGGATTGGGAGCGAAAGATGGAACTAGTGTTTGATTGTCATAACTACTCCGAGAAAAAGAAAGTGACATTGGCTGCCCTAGAGTTCTCGGATTATGCACTTGTTTGGTGGGATCAGTTGGGAACGAAACGAAGGAGAAACAGACAGCGTCCTATTGAGACGTGGGATGAGATGAAAGGAATTATGAGGGATCGGTTTGTACCGAGTTCTCATTTGCGAGATATGTATCAAAACCTCCAGCTTCTCCGGCAAGGAACTAAAAGCGTTGAAGATTATCACAAGGAGTTGGAAGTGTTGATGATACGTGCTGATGTGAGAGAGGATCGCGAGGCTACCATAGCTCGTTTTCTGTATGGTCTCAATCGAGAGATCAAGAACGTGGTGGAGATACAACCGTTCCTTGAACTTGAAGATTTGGTGGATATGGCAAGTAAAGTGGAACGACAGCTTCGAAATAGGAGGTTTCAACCCTCCATGAATTCCACACGTTCGAGCCAAGGAGTTGCAACCAACCCTAAGCCGCAACTGCCCGTGAAAGAAGCTCCTAGACCCGCGGCAAGGGCTGATGGTGCAAATCCAGTTATGAAGCAAGGTGGATCGTCGGGGGAAATTCGTTGTTTCAAATGCCATGGAAGAGGACACATTGCGAGCCAGTGTGCCAATAAGAAGACCCTGATCTTGCTTGATAATGGTGAGTATGTATCGGAGGAAGAGGAAGAGACCACCGATTGTGATGTCGATGAGTCTATGGAAATGGAACCACCTCCAGGCAGCTTGTTTGTAGCACGGAGAGTATTGTCTGTGCAGCCTAAGGAGGAGAGTGAACAGAGAGAAAATATCTTCCATACGAGATGTGTAGTTGATGGGAAGTTGCTGTCTCTAGTGATCGATGGAGGAAGTTGCACGAACGTTGTGAGTGCGTGTGCGGTGAAGAGGCTAGGGCTGCCTACGTTGAAGCATCCAAATCCATACACGCTGCAATGGCTTAACGATCATGGATCCATCAAGGTCACAAAGCAGGCACTAATGAAGTTCGAGATTGGAGATTACAAAGATGAGATTTTGTGTGATATAGTGCCTATGCAAGCTGCACATGTGCTTTTTGGCAGGCCATGGCAATTTGATCGACAAGCACAGCATGATGGAGTGACAAATAAGTACAAGTTGCAACATGGAGGAAAGAAGTTTGTGTTGAAGCCTCTGTCTCCAAGTGAAGTATATCGAGATCAACTCCAAATGCAGCAACGTCGAGAGCAAGAAAAGGCAAGTAATGCCTCGGCCAAGAAGGGAGAAGAGGGAGCTGGAATTGTGGATTCGAAGGCAGTGATGCTAGCACGCAATGGAGATTTGAAGCAAGCTGCCTGTGCACGAGAACCTTTGATTGTGCTCATGTACAGGGACGTGCTGCTCAATCAAGAGCCAGTCCAAGAAGTTCCAGCCGAAGGAAGAGTGGTGTTGGATGAGTTCGAGGATGTGTTTCCAGAGGAAGCACCGAAGGGGCTGCCTCCTATTCGCGGAATTGAGCACCAAATTGATTTCATGCCGGGAGCTCAAATTCCAAACAAGGCAGCATATCGAGCTAACCCGGAAGAGACCAAAGAGCTGCAAAGGCAGATTGACGAGCTCATGGAGAAGGGGCATGTTCGAGAAAGTTTGAGCCCGTGTGCAGTTCCGGTGATTCTCGTGCCAAAGAAGGATCACACTTGGCGGATGTGTGTAGACTGCCGAGCCATCAATCAAATTACAGTTAAGTATCGTCATCCAATTCCACGATTAGATGATATGCTTGATGAATTACATGGCTCTACGGTGTTTTCCAAGATTGATTTGAGATCAGGTTACCACCAAATTCGTATGAAGGAAGGAGACGAGTGGAAGACTGCGTTTAAGACCAAGCAGGGTCTATACGAATGGATGGTGATGCCCTTTGGTTTAACCAATGCTCCTAGCACTTTCATGAGGCTGATGAACCATGTTTTGAGGCCATTCATTGGCAAGTTCGTGGTCGTATACTTCGACGACATTCTGATCTACTCGAAGTGCATGGAGGATCATCTCAATCACTTGAGAGAGGTGTTGGCGATGTTGAGAAAGGAGAAATTGTATGCTAACCTCAAGAAGTGCTCGTTTTGCACTTCTAGTGTTATTTTTCTTGGTTTTGTGGTGAGTGCAGATGGAGTCCAGGTGGATGAAGAGAAGGTGAAAGCAATTCGCGATTGGCCTACTCCAACCAACGTGAATGAGGTGCGGAGCTTTCATGGGCTTGCTGGATTTTATCATCGATTTGTGCCCAACTTCAGCACCATTGCCGCACCATTGACATCCATCATCAAGAAGAACGTGACGTTCTATTGGGGAGAGGAGCAGACCAGAGCATTCGAGCTGCTCAAGCACAAGCTCACGCATTCACCTATTCTGATGTTGCCGGATTTCAATAAGACATTCGAGGTGGAGTGTGATGCTTCTGGTTTGGGAATTGGAGCAGTGTTGATGCAAGAGAAGAAGCCGATTGCTTACTTCAGTGAGAAGTTGAGTGGGGCTGCCCTCAACTATCCGACGTACGACAAGGAGCTTTATGCTCTAGTTCGAGCCTTAGAGACATGGCAACACTATCTTTGGCCGAAGGAGTTCGTGATTCACACTGATCACGAGTCGTTGAAGTATTTGAAAGCTCAACACAAGCTGAACAAGAGACATGCTCGATGGGTTGAGTTCATTGAGTCCTTTCCATATGTGATCAAGTACAAGCAGGGCAAGGAAAATGTAGTTGCTGATGCCCTATCTCGAAGACATTCGCTGATCACGACAATGGGGGTGAAGTATTTGGGTTTCGAGCATATCAAGGAGCTCTATTCTGTTGATGTTGACTTTGGGGAGATCTATAGAGCTTGTGAGCAGCATGGCGATGGGAAGTTCTATCGAAGTGATGGCTACTTGTTTCGAGCTAACCAGTTGTGTATTCCTCGATCATCACTTCGAGAGTTGCTGTTGAAAGAGGCTCATGGAGGAGGCTTAATGGCACATTTTGGTGTAGACAAGACGCTGAGTTGTCTACAAGAGCACTTCTATTGGCCGCACATGAAGGGAGACGTGGAGAATCTGTGTGCGAGGTGTGTGGAGTGCAAGCAGGCCAAGTCGAAGGTGCAATCATCTGGATTGTACACACCGCTACCGATTCCATATGTTCCATGGATCGATATCTCTATGGATTTTGTGCTTGGTTTGCCGCGGACAAGGAAGGGAAGAGATTCGATTTTCGTGGTGGTGGATCGATTCTCGAAGATGGCACACTTTATCCCATGCCATAAGACTGACGATGCGATTAACGTGGCTGATTTGTTTTTCAGGGAAGTGGTGCGATTGCATGGGATGCCGCGTTCCATAGTATCCGATCGAGATACTAAGTTTCTGAGTTTCTTCTGGAAGACGTTGTGGAGCAAACTGGGGACGAAGCTGTTGTTCTCTACTACATGTCACCCTCAAACCGATGGGCAAACAGAGGTGGTCAATCGAACATTATCCCAGATGCTTCGAGCTGTGATCAAGAGCAACATCAAGGTTTGGGAGGACTGCCTGCCCCATGTAGAGTTTGCTTACAACAGGATGGTGCACTCGACGATGAAGTTCACTCCGTTTGAGCTCGTGTATGGTTTCAATCCACTCACACCTTTGGATTTGATGCCATTACCTTTGAATGAACAGGTCAATCTCGATGGAGCCAAGAAAGCTGAGTTCGTGAAGAGTTTACATGAGAAGGCGAGATTGAACATTGAGAGAAGGACGGAGCAGATCATGCGCAATGTGAACAAAAACAGAAAACCGAGGCACTTTGAAGTTGGCGACTGGGTGTGGGTGCATTTGAGGAAGGAGAGGTTTCCCCAGCAGAGGAAATCAAAGTTAATGCCCCGATGTGATGGTCCTTTCCAGGTGGTTTCGAAGATTGGAAGCAATGCCTACAAGATCGACTTGCCGGGAGAGTATGGAGTAAGTGCAACGTTTAATGTTTCTGACCTTGCACCTTATTTGGATGGCAATTCGGATTTGAGGGCAAATCCTTTTGAAGAAGGAGGGGCTGATGAGGACATCAATGGGCCAGTCACACGTGCTAAGGCAAGGACGTTGAAGGAGAAGCTTGCGACATATTTGGATAGCTACTTTGGAGCCATGGATGTGGAGCTATTTCGAGGGAAGCCATATATGATGATTCGAGTGGAGGAAGAAGGAGGAAGTGCTGAAGAGAAGGCAGATTGCAAGAAGCAGCCTTAACGGGTTGGGCTTAACGGGTTTGCTGGGCAGTTTCCGAGTTTCCTTGTTTTAAAGTCGGTTTATGATTGTTTTTCCATGTTGGAGTCGGATTTGGGTTGTATTTTGCCTATTTAAAGGGCTGAACACGTTGGTTTTAGAAGGAGACGATTATTATTGAATTTCAGAGGCTAAAGCCGAGTTCCCTACGCGGAATTTGCCCTAATTACTCTGTCGAGAATCTCCAGAGTGCTAGAGCGACTCTTATCAGCTAGGTAATCACCCTGGTTGTGGCGAGCTACCCATATCGATTGCCCTTTATTCTGAGTTGAATCTGTCCGATCGATTCCTATATCGATTGCCCTTATTCACGGGTGAGTACTGTCCGATCGATTTCCATCCTATCCGGTTCTGTTTGGTTCGAGAAGCTTGACCCTGCGCAACTTTGATTATATCAGTAGGTCTCACAAATTCCTAGTTTTAATTACCTTTTGGATGGAGATGAATGGAAATTGTTGAATGAAGTATTTGCTAAAGTTGCCGAAATGATTGAGAGGACCATTTTATAAATTACTAAATGATTTATGATATAAAAATGATAATAACTATACCATTTAATTTATAATTGGATTCATCTAACTTTTCATTCTTTTAATTACCTTTGGGATCTCAAAAGTCTTTTATTAGTCATTTTCTTCATGTATCACAATGGAGAACACATAATGAGTAATTCGGATTCCAATGGAAACAAACCCCCCGAAAAGTTTTTGCAACTGATTACAATCACCTACACACAAAGCCCCCGAAATGTTTCTAATCGGTCATCTTTGTTTTCATGACTCACTCTTTTGTGTGTTCTGTTGTCACATACATAAAGTGTCCAGCTCCAGCCAGTTGCAGGCCTTAGCTTCCACAACAGGATCTTTCCCTCTAGCTAGCTAGCTCATATCATGTATGCATGCATCAAATGGGGACGGTTCTCAGGCACTATTTACTGTACATATATATATATGGGAATTAATGGACAACAAGTCGCTAGCTAGTGTCTAGTTTTGGCAACAAAAGAGAGAAGGCATGCACTTCAACGTGCCACTGTCTCAACTTGACCAGTCCCTTTATTTTTGGGCTGTCGTGATCAAATACAGGTTTTTCTGGATTGCAGTTTCAACTGTAATCAATGAATGAATAAGTCTTTGGATGGTATGTCGTAATCCATTAGGTGGGATCGATCTAGCAGTTCCAAAACCACGGGCGGTGAATAGTACGTACTAGCTAGCCACTAGTTAATAATGGATGCAGTAGCAGTAGCATCATCCAACACATGGAAGAGATGGAAGGCGCGCTAGCTGTCGCGTTTTAACCAGCGATATTTTTATCACGATAATTTTGAAAGATATTTATCCGTTCTTCTCAAAGTGAGAGAATTCTATGTTGAGATCCATAGGGACTCATAGTTTCTTCTTCTTCTTCTTCTATTTACAGAGGCCTGTTACAGCCTACAAGGTACTACTAGTGGGTTGGGGGATGGAAGGGAAAAAATTAAATGAGCGTCATCCCTGGGATTCAAACTTGGAGGTTCCAGGCTGAAAATCAAGGTAGGACTATTCGATCACGACCTCTTTCGGATAGGGGTTCATAGTTTAATTGGTTGAATTGGGGAAAATGTCAAGGTTTTACACAATCATTTATATGAAATGTCGAAAAAACATATTATATCATTGACATATGCTACGATAATTTTTGCAAATGTCGGAAAATACAGCGTCATATATATTTTGTAACGACAAAAAGAAAAGTCGCTTGGATGAAATTAGCATACATTTAACATAATTTTTGGTGAGAAACCTTATTGGCAATTTGACATCTTTAAGCAACATTTGATGATGATGCTACATGGGTTTTACGTTTTTAGCTGTGGTGATCATCGGTAGGTTATATCATTCTGGCCGTTTTGCTTATTGGATTTGGATGAAGGATTTGCCATTGTAATCCAACCCATCAAGTATTTCATCAACTTCTGTTTTTACTTATAAAATTATTTTGAAGTGTCAAATCTGTGGATTCCATAAATTCGTTAAGCTTATCGATTAGCTTGAAATTTGATCTCACACCACAAATATAATTCATGATGTTCATTAACTTTTACATTCCTGTGTTTTCTATTTATTTATAACAATATTGCCCTTATTTATCCTTCTCAATTCTCGTTGTTATATTAGACTATAGACACACCAATCTTGTCGAACAATTCATGATCTCACTGGACGAAAATTGAGTGACGACGATTTCTCACAACTATAAACAATGTAACCATAAGCCATTTCCTTTCCTAGATTGCGATATAGGGTTTGTTAAAATGTGACAGAAAATGAAAATTTCCAAATTCACATGATCCAGGGTGGTTTTTGCTGCACTCCCTTTACAAGAAAAAAGGCTACCCTAAACTGAAAGGTATATATTGACCATTACTAATTTAATCGTCCAATTTCTAGTTTCGATGTGATCGGAATATCATATTCGCCGGTGGCCGGTGCTCATTAATATATCATCACCTACACTTGTAATTCCATATCGGGAATGCCCATACATTGCCTTCTAAAACAATTAATCAAGTATAGATCTCAAACCATATAGTAATGATATACATCCTTTCGTGCATAATTGTATAATCCCAGACTTGTTTCTTGAAACTTCTTCACTTAGGATAAAGCTAAACTAATCAGTAATCATATAAGTGTGTGCCATGTATATGTATCAACTATATACCATTCATAATAGAATGTCAACTCTTTGTGATGGAAATGGTTAACGTATAAAAGGGTTTCTACTTTCTAGTTCAACGATGTTGGGGAAATATCCTAACTCGAATCAATCCATCAATCACACAACCTAATTCACCTAAGTCTCTCTTCTCGCTCTGAGTCGTTCGATTAACATCGCGATGGGTGCCGTCGGCGGCGAGGCCACCCAAGGCTCCGTCGTCGACGGTCGCCCTTGAACCTCACTATTTGGCATCACGGAGGATAATCGCTTAGAGTACGTTGCGCCTGTTCTAGTGGATGGTGTTTTCCAGATCCCTAAAGCTGTCTGGGATGAAGGAGCGAAAAGGTGGGAAAACAGCTTAGTAGGGCAATTTTTGGGGAAGCCACCGCTTATGGGTGATTCATAGCTGGGTGAATCGATTCTGGAGTCGCGATGGCCAGGTACGGGTCTCCTGGTTGTGTGACCGACTTATCTTGTTCCAATTACCCTCAGAAGCTGCTTGCAACTAGGGTTTTGAGGGGGGTCCTTGGCACCTGCGGGACAATTTGCTCTTCCTTTGACGATGGGAGGTGGGGATTCGCGCTGGAACTTGATAATAAGGCTCTGCCTATTTGGGTGAAGCTGATCGATTTCCCGCTAGAGCTGTTGTCGAAGGATGGGTTGGGGAGAGAAGCAAGTCTGATTGGCAAACCGCTTTGTATGGATCAGCTCAAGGGATTAAAGTTAGGGTATGCTAAAATCTGTGTGGAGGTTGAGGCTTCGACAAAGCTGATTGATCAAGTGAGATTTGCTGTGGGAGGAGGTAAGGTTTACGCTATCAAGCTTGAATACTGCCATCTACCTGTGAGGTGTAAGAAATGTGCAGTGTTTGGGCATGATTGTGCTGCTCCAGTTGGGAAGTGAAACAGGTTTGGCAGTAGAAGGCTATCAATGTTGTTGAACTTCCAGTAGCAGTAATTACAGACACCGAGGCAGCTCAGCGGGGTGAAGAGGTTGTTCCTCCTTCCCCAACATCAGTCTTAGTGGACGTGGCAAGTTCTTCTTCTCCAACTTGTGCTTCTCCACAGGAAGCTCCCCCAGTGGACAAGGGGTCTAAACTAAAAGTTTGGAAGGATCTTCTGTCTATTCCTCCTTTGGACTTCTTATCTGCTGTTAAAGAAAGAGACGTGGTTCTGCAGGCTCCGAAGAAAGGAAAAGGCAAGGGTAATGGCAAGGGTGGTAAGGGTAGGGGTAATTTACCCCAACCTGCTGGATGAACTGTCTTGTTTGGAATTCGAGGGGGTTCAATAACCCCTCCAAGCAATCTTCAGTGCTTGATTACTTACGTAGATATAAGGTGGAGGTAGGTGCAATATTAGAAACTCGTGTACAAGTTAGTAAGTCTGAGGAAATCATTCCGAAATTTGTTGATTATGAGGTTAAGCCAAATTATAATCATGCCCCTCTAGGCAGGATTTGGTGTTTCTGGAAGAAAGGGTTGCAAGTGGTTAAGATTAGTGATGGTGCTGATTATATGCATATGTTGGTCAGAGCACAAAACGGGGTCAGTTTCTTTTTTACTGCAATTTATGGGTCCAATGAAGAAGTAGATAGAGCAGCTATGTATTCAGCCCTTAGTCCTTTTGTTGTTAGAGGTTTTCCCTGGGTAGTTGCTGGAGATTTTAATGCCATTCTCAACCCTGATGAAGCTTCTAATGATGTTCCTGTTAACTCGAGTATGGTGGCTTTTCTAAATTGGGTGGGTTGTATGGAGTTGGATGATCATCATTTTTCTGGGCCTTGGTTTTCTTGGACTAATAGGCAGACAACCAACCCTATAGCGATGAAGTTAGATAGAGTACTGGTTAATTCTGATTGGTACTCATCTTTCCCTTCTTGTGTAGTGGATTTTCTCCCTCCAGATTTTTCTGATCATTGCGGGCTACTTATTAAACCTGTTTTGCCAGCAAAGTCTTTCCCCAAACTATTACGGTTTTTTGACATGTGATTGGATCATCCATCGTATCTGGATATCATGAAGAATGCTTGGGTTACTTCTGAACAGGGATCAAAGTTGTACTGTCTGAGGATGAACCAACTGTCTGCCAAGACAGAATTAAAGAAGTTGAATAAAGAATGTTATGCTGATATCAGTAAGAAGGTTAGGGAGGCACAAGAGCTTTATAAATATGCTCAACTGGATTCTCTTCAGCATCCTTCTTAGAGCAATTTTATTGTGGAGCAGAATCTAGCACGCACTCTTTATCAGTTGAAGAAGGCAGAGGAAAGTTTTTATAGGCAGAAGTCAAGGGTCCAATGGCTTACATTAGGTGACTCTAATACAGGTTATTTCCATATGGCTATGAAGATAAGATACGCCAAGAAGATGATTAATTAGTTAACTCTTGACTATGGGGAAGTTCTTGATAAACTTGAGGAGATTGTTGATGAAGCTGTTTCCTTTATAGGAAGTTATATGGGGTGGTTAATGGGGAGATTCAGCCTGACCCAGCTCTCTTGGCTGCTTTAATTGACAAGGAGGTATCTGTTGATGAGGGGTATGCTTTATGTTCTCCAGTTACTGCGGATGAGATTAGAGCTGCACTTTTCTCTATGAAACTAGACAAAGATCCTGGGCCTGATGGTTGGATTCCTGGGTTCTATTAAAAGACATGGAGTGTGGTTGGAGAAGATTTAACTGCAGGAGTTCTGGAATTCTTTGATAAAGGGACTTTACCAAAAGTTTTGAACTATGATTCTCTCACTTTAGTCCCTAAGGTTCAAAATGCATGTAAAATGACTGAGTATAGGCCAATTGCGTGTATTAATGTGGTATACAAAGTCATTTCTAAGGTATTAGCTAATAGATTGCAGTCAGTTCTCCCTAGCATCATAAGTAGGAATCAGTCAACTTTTATAAAAGGGAGAAACATTACTGAGAACATCTTGATGGCACAGAAAATGGTCTCCAAATATAGACAAAAGAATATTAGTTCTCGTTGTGCAGTCAAGGTGGATCTTATGAAGGCCTTTGACTCTGTACATTGGGAATTTTTATTCCAAGTCATGGAAGCTATGCAATTTTCACTGCGTTTCATTGATTGGATCAAAACCTGCTTATCATATGCTTTCTTTAGTGTTAGTATAAATGGAGGCTTGTGTGGTTTCTTCCCAGCTTGTAAAGGAGTGAGGCAAGGTGACCCACTGTCGCCATACTTATTCACCTTAGTTATTGAAGTGTTATCACTCATGTTGAACAATGCAGCTCTTATTAAGCAGCTCCCTTTCCATCCGCAATGCAAGTCCATAGGTTTAACCCACCTATGCTTTGCGGATGACTTGCTTATCTTTACTAAAGGTTCAACATGAGCTCTTTCTTGTGTCAGGCGAGTGTTGGATAAATTCTATTCCATTTTAGGGATCAAATGTAATCCAGATAAATGTGCAGTCTATTTTGGTGGTACCCCTCAAACAGCTAGGGATATAGCGTTGAATTTAACTGGTTTTCAGGAAGGGTCTCTCCCTGTTCGATACCTGGGGCTCCCTTTGGTTGCTGGCAAACTTCCTGTGAGAGAATGTGATCTACTGATTGATAAGATTGTTAATAAACTCCGTTCTTGGAGGTTTGGGAAGCTCACCTATGTTGGCAGACTAGAGCTTATTTCCTCAGTCATTTACCCAGTTCTGCAGTATTGGCTTGGTATCTTTATTATGCCTAAGTGCGTTATAAAACAAGTTCAGAAACTCTGCTCTGACTTTCTGTGACATGGTAACGAATCAGGTATAGCTAAGGTGGATTGGAATTTACTCTAGATTGGAATTTACTCACCATCCGAAAAAAGGAGGGTGGCTTAGGTCTCAAAGACCTTACTGTCTGGAATGTTGCTTCTGCAGGGAGGCTACTTTGGCTCCTCTTAATGCAGGGCGGCTCATTCTGGGTTTCTTGGGCTTATAACTATAAAATCAAAGGAAAATGCTTCTGGGATTTGAAAGAGACGCAAAGTGGATCTTGGATTTGGAGAAAGGTGCTTAAAATTCGATCTTGGTTTCAATACAGACTGATGGTGGAGGAAAGTGGCGAGGTGTCCTGGGAGGGTAAGTTGTTAGAGAAGTACAAGATTACAGTAGTGTGGAATTCCTTGCGGAGTAAGCAGCCTGCTGTAGCTTGGTGGCGCCTTTTATGGGCGAAATTTGCTAATCCTAGCAACAGGTTCATCACCTGGCTTATTATTAAAGACTGAATCATCACACGAGACAAGTTAATTCGATGGGGAATGGCTGTTGACCCTAGCTGTATGCTCTGTTCCAACAGTCCTGAAACTCGAACCCATTTATTTTTTGATTGTGAATACACGAGGAGAGTTGCCGAAGTGGTTTTGCAGGGTTGTCCTATGCCTGCTGATAGAGGTTGGGAGTCGTGGTTTGGTGCTGTTGTTGGCTTATTGAAGGCAAATACCCAGGAGCCTGTTATCAGTTTCTGTTGGTGCTGGCTACTAGCTGCAATCAGGCGGGAGCGATGCTGCAGAGTTTTTGGTGGTGGTATGCCTTTTGTGGAGAAGCTTGTGGCTAATTTTAGATCGGATGTAGATCTGTTTGGTATTAATCATCTTGAGTTTAGTGCTGCCTTTACTAACCTTCATGCGTAGGGACAGGGTAATCATGTAGAGGTAGATATAAGGGGTTGTTTTTTTGTGGGTTTCTTTCTGTGTTGGGTGTTTTTTCACCATTCTTGTATTTTCGATTCTGGATTTTGCCAGTTGAGCTTAATGAAAATCGCAACTTATCGAGAGAGAAAAAAATATCGTAACTCTGAAATATATTTTCATGTTTGGCAATATCAAGGTGATGTCGTAAGTACAAAAAGTGAGTTAGGTTTAACTCTGTGTATATCATCTGTTTGTTTTTTTCTCATTTTTCTTTTGTGAAATGTAGTTATGGCTCATATGTATTAAATATCCAAATTTTCACTTTCATAATTTAGTACTTTAGTCATACCAAAAATCTTGCAACCCTGGTGGTGCCATGCATGTCAGAGTCGGTTAATTATAATTCCAAAGTGTAAGCTTTGAGTCTCGGAATTTTCTGATTTACCCCTTACCCTCCAGTGTAGTTGTGGTAGACAAGTCTATGACAAAAAATAAAAAAAGTACTTAATCATGATTTATATATAAAATTTATCAAAACATATTAGTTAGCTAGATGAATATTATCATGAATACCTGTTAGTTATCTTTCCGATGATGATTTATAAATAAAATTTATCAAAACATATTAGTTAGCTAGATGAACATTATCATGAATACCTGTTAGTTCTCTTTCCGTTGTTGAATGATAAAACAAATATTGGGTGCCTGGAGGATCTTGAGTTTTCAATTTTACCACTCCTATCTATGTTGATTGATGTTTCACCAACATAGGGCATTTGGTCTAGTGGTATGATTCTCGCTTAGGGTGCGAGAGGTCCCGAGTTCGATTCTCCTATTAGATATATTTGTATCTAAGTTTTGTCAAAGTTTTATATACCCCCCTACCCTATCACCTATAAGGAGAAAAAGAATACTGCAAATAAATTCATGCTCTGGAGACTTATAGTCTAATAATTGAATTGTTTTTGTATTGATATGCTATCACAAGTGTAATAATTAGATATAGATATATAAAAGCTTGTTTAGTCACAAGTTGTTGCTCTCTACAAAGTCTATCCATTAGCCAATTTTATAAGTTGATTGAATAAAGATCTGTATGTGTAGGGGTGAAATATATAAAATAACTCAACAGGTTTCGGATTTCAGAAGTTTTTCCTTCAAATTTCAATTGCTCTCGTCTTCATGTTACTATAGATGGTCCCCGACAAAATTGTACACAAATTTTAATCAAATATCGATTTATCGAGAGATGTAATTTATTATTCATATAATGAATTTACGATATTAATGTTTCCCTCCCGGTTGTAACCTGCTCGTTATGATCCGTTTTTGTCGACTGCACATGACATGATCGGGTGTAAAGCTTTGATTAACTAATCAAATATGGAAAAACTTCCTCTTAAGGAATGGAGTAGTATAATTGAAGAAATCTATTATTGGCTCTTGGGATACTGTTGTGGGCAACTTGTACATTTGATGCATTCTCTCTTAGCCATAATTGGAGGCATATGGCTCCCATGACGTTTGAAAATTGGTCAACTAATTCCTGCAAGTTTTTTTCCATAAAAAAAAATACAATGATAGCTATAAATGGAAAAAGTCAAATGAATCAAATTGGGTACCTGGATCATGACTTACTGTAAATGGATTATGAACCCTCCAAAGTCAACTATAGTGGTGGTTGGTTGGTTGGACTTAACATACAGTTAGTCGGCAGTTGCTAGTTAGCAATAGCATGGACAATGAATAAGTTTTTCCAAACATTATTGTGTTCCAATTATAGTAAGTTTGGGTTAACGTTAGATTGATATAGTGAGTGAGTAAACATGTGATTGAGATAGGTGAAATATATTTGTGATGTTCTCCATTGTTCGGTTTTGATTTTCGGCCAAGGAAAATCACGTTGGAGTTAGTTCTGGTCGATTACTGATGGACAGACCTATCTTCAGGACATCAAGATGGCAAGACCGACTTCCCCACGGCATGTTCTGAGCCCCTATTCCTAACCAACACTTGATCTTGATAATTTAAACATAATTATTAATTAATCCATCGACTCGGATCAATATACTCTCATTCCCATTTTTCCAATAGTGATAGATTTATCGTCGATGTGCATCCTCCAATAGTGAGAAATCGATGAGATGGAAGATGGAGTAGAGGAATGTGAGATTTAAAGACTTATTATGAAGAAGAGGTGGAGAAAGTACGAAGAGGAAGATGGAATATATATATATATATATATAGATGAAATTAAATTAGAAAAAAAGTGGAGATGGATGAAAAATGAGGTGGCAAACAATCCAACCCAACCCAAAACTATTTGATCCTTTACTAGTCAAGATTGAATCCTTCTTCCATCGATATCGATCAATGTCTAAGGGCAATCGCACTCCATATAGGTTAGGTTAAACCGAAACTAACCAAATTCCATCCTAATCACTTCTAGAATGGAACTATATACTCGCATTGCACATTTGCACATGTATCGAAATGTTGCCTTAGTAATAGTCTCTAGAAAAGATGGTTTCAAATAATGAGCTGCCTTTAAACCCAATGAGAAAATTAAGAACTGGAGCGAGATACTACAACTAAGCTAATTACTTGAAAATTTTAATGCAATGGGGAAAGAAATTAATGTCGAACCTGCAGCAAAGTTCGCTGTCTCTATTACATTTTTTTCTTCTTCTGGATACTTTTTAATTATTACAAAGTTAATAATAATCATCGTCATTATTATCAGAAGAGAGACAAGCAGAGTAAGCTCACTACTGGAGCTGATTTCTAGAGGGAACCTTAACTCCTATCACATCCTAAGACGATAGCATCGAGAACATGCATGTTTCCATACGAATTAAGTTAGGGCATCTCATTTTGTCACAAGAGCTTAAAAGGAAAGTGCCGTTTGAATAACCATTGGGAACTTAATTAAACAGGGACTAATACTGCCAAAACGAACACTTAGTAACAGTTGGCTGAAGAGCTAGGTCTTCTCTTGCCCCATTGTGGCAGTTTGTCTCGGAGTTGTAAGTTGATTTAGAACGATGATGAACAAAAGAGTTCGAGTATTTCGTCATAGGCCTACTATTTGAGATTCAGATTTTACTAAAATTATTCGAATTCGTCGTAAATATAGGTTTAATTTGCAACATTTTTGTGATTAGTCCAACATTTTTTTAATTATCAATGTAACATTAATCATGAACGAGATATGTCAGTTAGAAAATTAATTATAAACTGAATTATGGACGATTGAGATTGATTTGGAAAGAATATTAATCAATTAGGTAGAAGATTATTGAAATAAGCTATTCGCCTTGCTATACAATGATTGTGATCATGTACTAGTGTCCCGCGTGTACATAAAGAGGAAAACAAGTGTGCATTCTTCTTAGTTGCAAGAAGCCCTTCGATGAAATTATGTTTTCATTATCTATTTCAGATCAATCATTTGAGACATTAAATTTTGCTGTAGAATTAGTGTAATATGATGATATAACATATGATAACAACTAATTAGCGGATTATCCTAAGCTCTAGACCTCCAGTTTTGAGTTCTATCCCTAAATTCCAAATTATAAACCCTAACCCTAACCCTAAATCTCTAAACTCTAAATCCTTCAAATTAAAGTAAATCTTTAATGGGTTTTGTGCAAATTCATGTGCGTTATTGTTCATCACATCATAAGTGATGATTAACATCATTTTGACATAAATCACATGTTTAAAATAACGGTTATGAAGCGAGTGCACTGAATAATGCACCCAATAAAGTGAGTGCACCGAAGACGCCACAATCAATGAAAATGTAATTCCATTGATAATTTAAAGACTTGTATGAAAAAAGTATTAAATCTAAAAGTCTATTAAGTTTATGTAATAAAATATAATTTTTCGTATGGGTATGGGTACATGTACATACCCAAATTCAAGGATAAAAAATCCAATAAATAGATGTACCAATTTACCATATATTTGAATTTCACCCAACTTAATTGGGTTAGATAGTAAAATATTAATGGATTTGAGCAAAATTGTCATCCCTATCCATGTGTAGTAATCAATCATATTTAATAAAAACCCCACACAGTTGAAAAACTAAATTGATTACAAAGTTTCTCTAGAATGGAGAAATTTGTTGGGAAGATAAGCCAAAGACTCCCACGCAGGTTAATAAAACCCAACAAAAGAAGAGAAAAAAGGTTATTCCCTGGTTGATCCAAACCTCCCCGATTCTCGAGTGAGTGATTGGATTCGGCATATTGATCGGTCTTGGACGCTGCTGCTATACGGAACATATGCGCTGAGGATGTCGAAGATGCTATCTTTCGAGTCCCTATTGGTCCTGCTGAATCGAGGGATTGTTGGGCTTGGAAGCACACTGTTAATGGAGAGTATACTGCCCGCTCGGCCTACCATGTCCTTCGTGAAGCACGTGATTTGCATGCCACCCATCCACCTCAATTGCAAAGCCACCCCAATAGTGAAGATTGGAAGTGGATGTGTTCCCTCGCTCTACCTCCCAAGTTGCAGTTCTTCATATGGAAATGCGCTAAGAAAGCTATTGCGACGAGGGAGCGACTTTTCACCTGCCGATGTGCTCCCAATCTGAAATGTCCAATATGTGAGATGCCATCTGAAACGATGATGCACTGTCTTTTCCACTGTCAGCATGCCTCAGAAACTTGGAACCTATCAGGGCTCCTTGTCACTGTGCCGCCTATGGATGCTTCATTTGCTTCATGGTTTTTCAATCTGAAAGACACCATGGGGGAGGCACACATCCGGAAGATAGTCTACTGCCTATGGAATATTTGGCTATCCAGGAATGCTTTCATCTTTGACAGTAAGGCCCCTTCCCCGGCCTCTTTGGTAATTAAGTCGGCCCGTGACATCCTTGAATGGGAAGAAGCTCGAGTTTCGACACCTTCTTCGGTCCTTACCGGCCAACTCAGTTACCTTCTCAGTCTAGGGGTTCCTGTTTCAACACTGAACCACCGCCCTGTACCCGAGTGATGTTCTGTGATGGGTCGTTCATCTCAAACTCGAGTCCGGCGGCATATGAGATTACTATTGCTAACTCTCAGGGTCACGTGTACGACGGCAAGACTGAGACCTTCCTTTGTTCTCATCCGATTCAGGCAGAAGCTTTTGGTCTTCTCAATGCTATTAGGGTTGCTTCTCAGGATAACATCCCAACCTGTATTCGTACAGATTTTCAGGTGCTTTCCCTTGCGCTGCATCAGGAACCCTCGGCATGGCCTTGGATGTGTCGGGCTACCATTGTGCAGATGGTTCTTCTTCTCAGGCTTGCACCATCGATTCGTGTTGAGTTTGTTCCTCGACGTTTGAATCGATTAGCGGATTGGGTGGCACGACATGCTAGGGCGGGATCGTTACCAGTGGATTGGATTTTAATTGTCAATATTATTGCTCCACTCCTGTAATGTGACCACAGTTTTCCCGGTTTCGGATGGAATAAAAGGTTGCTTATTGTCAAAAAAGATTATAGGTTAATTATCTTATTGAGCTATATTGTTTCTATTTCTCACTCCATCACACATAATGATATAAATAGTTGGTAGAGCATGAAAAATGACTGTACTGTGAGATTAGTAGAACTCTTAGGCAACAGTAAAATAAGTTTACCTTTATATATAGTAATGGTTGCTCAGTTTCATATTCAATTCCTGCCATCTTGTGATGTAATTTCTAGGGTGAATGTTGAAG
This sequence comes from Linum tenue, assembly GCA_946122785.1. NCBI lineage: Eukaryota > Viridiplantae > Streptophyta > Magnoliopsida > Malpighiales > Linaceae > Linum > Linum tenue. The sequence goes on from CAMGYJ010000003.1 coordinate 4,611,341, forward strand.
TTTTACCCTATGCTACATACTAGAATATCTCTCAATATCACCAATATTAATCATTGTCTTAACCCGCATTCGATCTACTAAGTTGGCAGACAATACAAATTATGATTGCAATCAAGGGCGGAAGTTGCTCCGATTCCACGACGTGGAATGAGGGTTTTAACTAGCAAGAGATGTGTTGAATATGAAATGTGCCCATATTGTGAGCTGTACTCCAGACAGCTCTAGAGCCACCCATGATGCTCAACAGGCAGCCCATGTTGCCCTGCACTTCAGCAGCACACCCATTCTACTCTACTTCAGCCCATGCTTACAATCTAGCATGGTTATTGTTATTTATTGTTCCTTATAGTCTTTCATTCATGTATAAGTAGTGTAGAAACCATTCTGTACAATTCAAGCTTTCCATTAATAAAATCTTCATACACAAATTCATCATGGTATCAGAGCTGCAATCAGATTCCAGTGAGGGAAAGCCCAAGAAAAAGAAGAGGAAGAAAAGAGTTACGTAGAGTTTCATACCATTTTTCCAATGCTGTCAAAGCCGAGCCGGAGTATGACCCGGTAACGTGAACGGCTCGGTCATTAGTGGTCCAGCCGGCATTAGACCGTTTAAAAAACCGTTTGAGAACCGGTACCTAATAAACAGCCGGCATTCTCCCTGTCCCTTGCGCGAAAGGTGTTCCGTCTTTTACCTCTCCCTCCTATCCTATGGCGTTGGAAGCTGCGATCTACTCACAAGACCCGTTTGGTTACCCACCATTATTCAAGGACCACTATGGCTATGACTTCCAGCAAGAACAAGAAGAAGAAGAAGACGGCGCCCTCGGAATAATCCTCGAGGACAAAATAATGTTCAACGATTCCATCGCCACATTTTCAACCCGTCGCCGCAGGAGGACGCTCTGGCGGGGTCCACGTCTATTGCCCCCGCACGGCGGAAGCGGCGGCGGACCAAGAACGCGAAGAACAAAGAGGAGATAGAGAGCCAGAGGATGACTCACATCGCGGTGGAGAGCAACTGGAGGTAACAGATGGCGACGACATATGGCGTCGAGTGATGGCGAACGGCGACGGTGAACGATGACTGCGGAGGGCGAGGCTTCTTCATTCTTCCGTCTTCGTGTCTGGCTGCGCGAAGGAAGGCGAAAGAAATGAATTGAATTTGGGTTACGTTTTCATTCAGCCCCTTTCATTTTCATTTTCAATTTTTTTTATTAAAGCAACCGGCCCAAATGGTAAAAGCCGGCTGAGCGGCTCGAGCGGTTAACCGCTTCGGCCGCTCGCCGACCGCCCCAATTAACCACTCTGGCTAAATAGCTGACTTGAGCCGGTTTTATGGCCGGGTGGCGGTTTTCTCGGCTCGACCGGTCGACTCGGCTCGGCTTTGACATCACTGCATGTTTCCGAATCTCTATTCTTCTGTTCTTCGGTTTCCACTATACAAAGTTCTTTTTCAATCCTCAGTCATGAGTGAGCATTCTCCAGGCTGCTCCTCGTCAATCATGCTTCCACCATTAGTCCATTCATTTCCAATCACGAGCAGGATTTTTCCAGGCTGCTCCTCTTCCATCTCATCCTTCCACCATCACAAATAAACACCACCATCTCCGGCCCATCTCAGTAAGGGTCATCTCTCATCCAGGCGAAGTCCTTTCCGCCTTCAATCAATCTCTATGGCAGATCAATTCCCGGGGAGAATCTCAGTCCGGCGAACTCTCTAGTAGCCACTGCCTTTAATCAAATCGACGTCCGCGACTCCCCACAGCTCGGCATCTTCACCATCGGTCTCTCATCCCGTCGCAATCAGCATCATCACCGTCACCAGTCACGCTCCCCTGCCTTGCCCTGCATCATCCGTTGCCAAATCGTCGGGTCGCCATCGCAGCTCGTCGACATCTCCGCCGCCGTGCATGTCCCTATCTGGCGGATGACACCATCATCGGCCACGGTGCCCAGTCAAAGTCATCACCATCATCGGTCAAATCAGCGGAGTCGGGTGTCAGATCCGACATCCGAGTCGTCGTCGGATGAATCGTTGTCGACGACGACCAGATCCAGTCACCAACAAAGTCATGGCATTGAGGACAACTACGACCCAAGTGTCGGGTGTCCCTTCCATAGCCAATGTTAGAGTGAAAGAAAAGCTTCCGTGTGCAAAGATTGTCAAGCCAGTGTGCGAGGTTTCTCCGATCAGGTTGTTGCCTTGACGTTAGACGGTTGTACGATCCAAGAAGATATCGACCCCTCGACGTCCAAGAGGCAAACACAACCCAAGAAAAGATCGGCCCTCAGCTTCACGAGGTACTATCGATCAGATAGTTCCTATGGCGTTTTTAGACGGTTGTACGATCCAAAAATAGATCGTCCCCTCGGTGTATAAAAGGCAAACACGATCCCAGAAAAGATCGACCCCTCGGTGTTTATTATTGGGAAAAGACCAATTATTCTTCACCTTTTAAGCTGGGCATTCACAGTGTTCATGCTCCAGCTTGAGGGGGAAAATAGGTAGGATAGGGATGCTAGCCCGTTAAGAATCTGCAATATATCCCATAAGAAGTAAAGAAAGTTAGCTGAGAAGCAACAACTTATTCTGGGAGCCGTAAATGGTGCAAATCCGAACCAGTTAGTCGATTTAAGTCGACATATCTATAAGGTTGCTCGAAGAGAAACCATCAGTGGCCTCCAATAACAACCTCGTTCAAGATGTTCAAAAGGCAATCACGATCCTAGCATGATCGTCCTCTTTTCCTACTTCACATTTCTTTTTCAAGCTTGACATTCTTGTCATTCATGTCTACGCTTGAGGGGGAGTGTTGAATATGAAATGTGCCCATATTGTGAGCTGTACTCCAGACAGCTCTAGAACCACCCATGATGCTCAACAGGCAGCCCATGTTGCCCTGCACTCCCGCAGCACACCCATTCTACTCTACTTCAGCCCATGCTTACAGTCTAGCATGGTTATTGTTATTTATTGTTCCTTATAGTCTTTCCTTCATGTATAAGACCATCTCCATCCAATTGCTTATTGCTATTGCTTATTGGGTGGAATCCTATGTGGCAATAGCTTTAAGCAATTGCAAGGATGTAACACTTCTTTCTTATTTAGCAAGATTGCTAAATAAGCAATCCCCTTTGCAATGCCACATAAGCAATTGGGACCCACACATTCATGCACTCAAATTCTTTCTTTTTTCTTTGTTTCTTTTCTATCCACTTTGTACACATAAAATGTATTGTTAAGGAAAAGAATATGTAGTAGGTCCCATCAATTGCAATTGCTAACATATTGCAGGGATGTAGGTGGTTTGAAATGGTTGAATTGAATAGTTGCTAAAGTTGGTAATGTGGATGTGGGGTCCATTTATGAAATGGCTAACCTATTGCAGGGATGGAGATGGTCTAAATAGTGTAGAAACCATTCTGTACAATTCAAACTTTCCATTAATAAAATTATCATACACAAATTCATCAAGATGAGATGTAATCCAGCCCCAAAGTACAAACTAGATGTGTACGTCAAGTCGCCCCCCAGGGGTTTATTCCAGAAATCGACATATCGTATCATCACATCACCAATTAAAGTTGGAAGACTTTCCACGCTTTTAGGAGCCTTTTGTTTTTCCCACATTTCACACTTGACTTGACATGGACCTATCTTATATATTATCAATGTCATTATTATAATGATCAACGACAATACCATGTTCCCTACTCCAAAACGTACGTTTTGTTGATAGTTATGGAAGAATTGAATGTTTATCAATTCGACTTGAGTTATCCGTATATTGTGATCATAGATAGATACAAATGTATACTATTAATCTAATTTCTTACTTGAATTATGTACGTCATCTCAAATAACAATGCATTTTTACAAATATGACTTGTCTATTCGTTAAGATAATGACTGCCTTGTTTGATGAATATAAAGCTCATGACAAAATACACAATTACCGTCTAGAATCAGAGGTTCTAAACTATCCTTAAAATTCCTGATTCCTGAATACCCTGCTTTGCAAGTTACAATTGCCTTCTATTCTTGTCTTTCTAGAAAGATTGGAAAATGGAGTGCAGGAAATGTAAAGGAGAGGAGAAGAGAGCGGACAAGTCACGCAATCAACAGTCAATTTTTTGTATCTAATCATGATTGTTCCACTATGCATGCATGGGTTTACTATTCGACGTATTATTTTTCACTCATTAAGTTAACCATTGGAGTAAACCAAACGGCTGACTTTATATGAGACGTACGTGAGTGTCTTCTTATTAGTGGGAAGCATAACTATCTTGGCAGAAATGATATTCCATTTGTTCTCGATGCATATAATTTCATATTTTTATTAGTGTATCTGATGATAATGTGGTTGAAGTTTGCATGGACTCACCATTGAACATGCCATGTGTTTTAAGATAACGGGTGATATAGGGAGGCTTGAGGACTTGAACACGCGACCTCAAGGACAAATCAACTATGACGTCGTGTAAAAGACCAACCGTTTCCAATAACTCGAGTTGTTGGAAAGGATCCATGCATGGACGAATTTTAACCACTTCCTTCTACAATGATTGCTTGGAGAATTTAAGAAATTGTATCGTACCTGTGACTTGACGTGAAACAATTCCCTATCGACATATATGATTAAATCATAGTTTCTCAAACAATGTATCGTACTGTTTAATCATATGATTAAATCATAATTTCAGGACAAGATATGCCGGATCTAACTTTTACGAAATAACTTCAAGTATGGTTGTTGGTATACCTACAAAACTACTGCTGACTCTACTCGTATGTGGCAGGGGCAGCCATTGTTGACCACGATTCATCTCCAATTCTCCATATCCATCCAGTAGGCCATTCATACATTTATATGCATGCGTCACATCTACATCATCACGTTTGTTTCGAAAACCTAAGGAGTGTTCTTAATGAAATTATTATTGCGGGCCTTATCCATGCCGATCGATCGAGCAATGGTTGACGCCGACGAATTAATTAAGTCTTGGCAAGTTTAATTATCTGCGGTGTGTCTTGGTCAACGCAAATTTTAAGTAGACTCCACGAGTTTAACGGATGATCGATCGAGTTAATACTTAATAAGTTACATCTTCAAATCATATCACGAAACTTTTTGCAACGAATACAATGTTGCTAGAATTGTCGAGTCAAAGTACGATTTAATACGCTATATGATTTCCTTGCGTTCTCAGCATGATGATGCGATCGATGTCATTTCATGAGAGTATATGTAATGTACGGGTAGTTACGTTGCTGCGTATAAATACACAATGTACATATAGTCAATGCGACTGATCATCTAACCACTAACCAAATTTGTATTGAATTTTGAGATAGGTATTCCGTTCATACTGTGAAAGTCTACCACCTCTCTAATTAGTCAACTTGTTCTTGGTAATCCAAATGCCCTAATCTTTATTTTGGATTGGGTTTCCCTTCTATTTCTCCGACCACCCATGGCACATACCCACATCCATCTAACCTAGAGAGTGAGATATCTTGGGCTCCTCACATAGTCCAAGAATCAGTCGCGCGAATGGAGAATTAAAGGTCATTTGTATTTTTCTAGATCCCGCAACTTTCGTTGTTACAACTTCATGAAAATAAAATTGATTGGTTTCTCTCCTCCTCTCTCATCAAAGTTTGGTGGTCGACGATCCAATATCTTCTGGTGACGGCCGGCAGGACTATCGCATGGTCGATAGCTCTTTTCCAAGATGTAACAACGAAAGTGGTGGGATCTAAAAAAAACTAAACTTGCGAGATTCATGAACTTTAATCGGCTGATTCTTGGCTTCATAAATTGAATTTTTAGTTGTTCCAGATCTAAGAATGGAGAATTAAAGGTCAGTTTTATTTTCCTAGTTTTCTTAATCGGCTCATATCTTCTTCGTTTTAACTCGGATTTTAATTTTTTTTGCACAGATGAAACGAGTTCGTTGTGCTTTACAAAATCAGATCCATTTTCAATATTTTTTGAGAAAAAAGATTTCTTGCCTCTCGGTACCAACTGCATACCATATGATATTTTCTTCGTTTTTAATTCGTTTTTGAAAACGTTTGCACAGAAGGAACGAGTTCATCATGATCTATTGGATCTACAAAATTCTGGGTGAACAAATTACAGGACCAAAAAATACCAAAAAATACCATACAATACCACATTGTTAAAAGTCGTAAATGACAGTTAATATACTTCTATTATCATGTATTCAACCATCCTACAATCTTGGTTTGTTTATACCACCATGGTAAGCTTTTCAAACCATAGGTATGCTCTTATTTCAATACTAGTCAATACCATATGGTATAGACTGGTAAAAAATGGCTCAATTTTTTTGTTTCAAAAATATATCAAAGTGGATATCATTTTGAAGAGCACATTTAATCGGATTTATCTGTGCAAAAAAATTTAAATTTCGACTTAAAATGAAAAATAAATCGTCCCTTAAAAATTAAAGAGGAAAAGATAAAAGGCTTTCCAAAAGAGAGGGATGCTGATGTCATCCTCAGGGGCGGATAGATGGGCCTCTAGGGGTGTCCCGGGACACCTCTAAAATTTGGGGAAACGATTATCCAACCTCCGATAATAGTTTCGTATGGGTATACAAAATATAATTGGTAATCCGGGACACCCTAACATTTGAAAAAATGATTATCCTACCCTCGATAATAGTTTGCTTATGATTAACAAAATATAAGTGGTAGTCCGTGTTATTCCAACCTAGGACACTACTATTATCAAACATATTCTAATTATGTTGCTACTCATTTGTTATTCTATTTTAAACATCATGCAACAGTAAAACGCTATTTCTTTATCCCCAACTATTTTCAATACCTAATAATTAAACTACGTACACGCTACCCTTAATTTTGAATTGATTGTATGGTTACATGGCAAGTGTTGAAAGAGTCTTTTCTACTTCGAGCTACATTAAGAACAAGGTTAGAAATCGAATATGTGATAAGTTCGTGAAGTATTGTCTAGTAGGATATGTAGATTTTTTTTAACAGTGCAGACACGGAGTTTATTTATATCATTTTTTCAAAATATGAAAACACATCATGAATTTTAATTAAAAATTTAAACAAGTATGATATTTTTAATATACGAATTATTTAATTTATTATTTAATTAAATTTAATTTTTAAGAGGACACCCCTATGAAAATTTTCTGAATCTGCCACTGGTCATCCTGATGTGAACGGGTTACTCATATTTACTCACCATAAGGTTAGTCAACGGATCTGGACGCCCGATACAGATTGAACCAACGGATATGCCACGGGTTGGGATAAGACTGTATATTAGAAACAAAACAAGCGATAAGGAAATTACGACCAAGTCGTATAGTTAGTAAGCAACAAGCAGACTGCAATAAATCTGGCAAATGGATCGACAAGAGAAAAGCAACCTAATAAACCACTTGCTGTCTCCCTCTTGGAAATAATGGCTGTCTCGATACGGATACGGCATCGTTTCTGTCCACGAGCCAGTTCGAACCTTCTCAAAGACCATTATCTACTTAATAATAATTAACCAATAATTTAATTAATCAATAATATGCACCTACCTACATCTATATATATCCCGGCCCAAAAAATTAAATACAGTTGACTTCCTCTCTCTTTCCCCCAAATTATAATTAATCCATCCCCTGCTTTCTTCTTCTTCAGAGAAAATCCTTCCAAGCTCTAACCACCATTACTATGTCAATCCTTCCCCTCTCCTTCTCCTTCCTCTTCCTAATATTCCTCCATCTCCCCTCCGTCTGCCTCGCCGACATCGGCACCGCCGCCTGGTACCCGCCGCCATATTCCCGTAAGTAACTGCTATTTCACCGTTACTCACCCAACTTGTCAAAGATGGTCTTTTTTTAAAGCGAATTGTTGTTTCCCGATGCAGCGACGGCGTGTTACGGCAGCGACGCGTCGCAGTTCCCATCGAGCTACCTGTTCGGGGCGGCGGGGGAAGGGATATGGGACAATGGGGCGGCCTGCGGGAGGCAGTACAAGCTCCGGTGCCTCAGCGCGGTGGCGGCCGGGTCGTGCCAGCCCGACCAGACGATTCAGGTGAAGATCGTGGATTACGCCCGGAGCTTGGTCTCTCCCGGGTCGGCGTCCGGGACCACCATCGTGCTGTCGCAGAAGGCGTTCGCCACCGTCGCGAATTGGACCGCCAGCCAGAGCATCAACATTGAGATCCAACAGTAAGTTTGGCCAGAATCGATGCTCTGTTTTCTTCTTCTTCTTCTTCTTCTTCTTCTTCTTCTTCTTCTTCTTCCTCAATTCCGTTAGAGTCCCCTGTTTTCTGATCCCCTGGATTGAATTTTGTCAATTGCAGGGTATGAATAATGAAGAGAATGCTTTATTCGGGGGGATTCCGAAATCGCCGAGAAGGGGATCATCAGCTGTGACGGGCGAGAACTATAAAAGGAAGTTTGGAGACTTCATTGTAAAGTCATTAGCGTCAGCTTTCCTTGGAGGTGAACATTTATTTGCCGTGTGTATAGCCAACAATTCCAAATCAATAAAACAATTTCTCTGACTGTATTTTAGTTTTACCTGTTTTGGCATAGAGTAGATTTCGCAGCAAGTAGAATGTTAGACAAGGAAACAAAGAAGAATTAACCAACTAAATTATGGGGTTTAGGGGGAAAGAATCTAGAATTTTAGTTGTTTAGTCTATATATATTCTATTGGAGTGGGAATGCGAGTTGTTTAAGGGAGAAGGATTAGGTGACGATATTTGAAAAAAAAAATCATAAAGATTTGAAAGAGAAGTTTGGAGTGGAAACATAATCAAAACATAATTTGTTTCTTATAGTAGTATTATTTACGTGATTGTTTTTTGACGATTTGTATTTCTTTTCATTAGCATGGAAGGATTTGAGCATTTGTTAATTGACACGTGCTAGGTAAACTACTGTTATAGATATGTGACCATTTGTGTTCTTCAAAAATTATGGAGCTTGTTTCAACAAAAAAAATAAAATTATGAAGCATGTTTCTGAGAATGCTGATAACTCGAAATGACCCGAAACTTTATATAAAACCTGTTAGATAAGGTCAATATTTGATCTGAAATCAACAAAACCAACATGACCCGACCGTAACCTGAGATTCCCAACCCGACCTGATTGACAAACCTTTTTTTTTCCGTTGAATCAGTTTCTTGTATTGCTCAATGAGAATCCGATACAACGAAGCAGGATCAGACAGATCTTGAAAGAGCCAACTTGCCTCTACCCTCTACCCATCTGTGATTACATACAATAAGAACTAGTGGGTACTATTCACTAAAGAAAATGTAACTCTACTAGTGCTGCCTGTATTGCTTTGTTTCCAATAGCTATATACTGCAGATCCGCCAGTAACATTTCAACAACTTTCTCCGGTGCCCTACAGACTGATCCGTGAACAACCCCACATCTTTCCATCCACACGAATGAAATAATCATACACTAGAGTAAAGCATGCACCTGAGCTGTTCAAACATTCCTGCTAGCAGCAGTAGCAGCCTACAGCATGGAATCCCAGTTTCGATGCGCAAGTAGTTGACAGTTCATTATATATGCTAATCTGCAAGTAAACGAACAATGGAGATCAAAAAGATGATCTCTAGTTTCAGTTGCCACACCATATAAAGGACAAGAAGCATCCACAAGTTTGCCCCATTTCTGCAACTTATCCCTCGTGACAATAACATTCTTGTTCAAGATCCACGCCAGCAGATTATAACGTGGATCACAGGCCTTGCACCAAATAAGTTTGTGCCATGGAACTTCTTGCGCTTTACAATGCAATGATTCCCAGACTGCAACACCCTAACCCGGTCGGGAACTAATTTTACTAAAATTTCTCTTCAAAATAAAATACTAAAATATGAAATTGTAGCGGAAATTTTTTTCATAAATAAGATACTGAAAACACACTCTTTTAGTTCAAAGCAAAGCCCTAACACGTGGGCAAATTAAACTCACACATTAAAATCTCAATCTGATCTCCAGTCTATACTCATAATCATAAAACATAATAACTAACTAGTCTCAAGTGCTGCTGCTTGTGTGAAACTCTAACTAGACATCCTTTGTGACGCTCGTACCGTCCTCCTCTAGCTAGCTTCCCTCGAACTGTTTCTCTCGATCTCGCTGCTCTCTAACTGCTCCTCTAGCTCATTCCTCTTCAAACTGGTGAGTGAGTTGGGGTCAGTCTACGCTAGGGATGTCAGTCGGTCGGTTTCGGTTTAACCAAAAATCGAAAAGTCGGGTTTCGGTTAAACCGAGCGACCCCCTAGCACTACCGACCACCGAATGGCGCGTTTCAAAACCGCCTAACCGACAGGTCGGTTATCGGTTATAACCGCGGTTAGCCGAATTAAATACAAAAAATTAAATAAAAAAAAAGAAATAGAAGAAAAGAACCACCACACATTTTCGTCCTTATCTTCTTCTTCTTCTCTCCTCACCCAAAAAGCAAAAGCATGTCTTTTCTTCTCCCCTCTCTCTCCTGCCTCTGCTAACCGCCTAACCCTCCATCTCCATTCTCCAAGACTCTTCTTCTCTCCCCTCTCTCCCAACCAAAACCAATTTTTTTTTCTCTCTCTCAGCCAAACTCAATTCCCATTCTCTTCTTCTCCGAACTCATGGAGACATGGACCAAGACCATTTTTCTTTTCCTTCTCACTTTCGCGGCCGCGGTTCATCTGCTCGGGGACGGCGACGACGACGACGGATGGACGGGAAAGAGGAAGGATGGAGGCGGCGGCGCGAGGCGACGCGATGAGGACGGGATCTGGGCAGCGGCGAGGAAGGGATCTGGACGGGTGCGACGCGACGAGGAAGGATCTGCATGGCGGCGAGGAACGGAGGAAGGCGACGGCCGTGAGGCGACAAGGAAGGGAGCTGGGCGGCGGCCGTGACTCGTGAGGGTGAGGGTTTGATGGGGGGATTATAGGGTTTCAGATTGGGGTTATGGGTTTTATATGTCATTTTTTTTTTGCAAGGAGGGCAATATATGAGGGTTGGTCGGGTTGGTTCGGTTTTTTTGAATAAATGCGGTTAATAATAGTCGGTTACTCGGTTATCCGAAGCTTTTTATTCTCCTCCGTCCACCGACCGAAGTAATTTTAGTATCGGTTTTTGGTTTGCCGAAAACCGGTCGGTTCGGTTGTAACCGACAGTTATCCGCTAACCGGAAACCAAACTGCCAGCCCTAGTCTACGCCCTTACGTTTTAAAAATCTAGTACTTTAGTATTTTACTTCAGATACTTAAGTTAAACTGGTGGGAGTTGTTTGTACTTCCACTCTTAAACTCCTAACTCTTAAAACTGTATGGGAGTTACTGTTACTCTCCATTCTTAAAGCTCAAAGCTTGATTTAAATACTTGACTAACACGGGGATCCCTCACCAGCTAGTCCGGTTGCCAACTCATACATATGAGAAGCGATCCAGGCTTTTCAAAAACTTAAACTTATCGTGGAAGGCTCTTCTCCAACGATTCTCAAGAGCATAACTGCTGCTCATCTTAAAATATCTCAAGAGCATAACTGTTGCTCTATCTCAAAGGTCTTAAGAGCATACTGCTGCTTTATCTCAAAACCTCAACTGGCAACGGACTAGCGCTAGTGACTAAAAACACTTAAAACGACTTGACCTTCTTGAAAGTGAGTTACTTCTTAAAAAGTACTTGTTTCAACATACAACTAAAAGCATATTCACACAAACTCACATGGCATCATAGAAACACACAAAGCAAGTATGGCACATAGCAATCAATCTCAAAAACTCAAATATCGTAAGACGTAGAATTTACCCCCTTTACACTTACCTTACTATTCCGAATCCACGTGAGTTAATCGCTATCAGCTATCAATAGCCGCCACCATTATATCCTGAATTCTGCTCCCTGAGATCCCTTTAACAACGACGGATGCTGACTCTTGTTCCTCTTTATCAACAACAAGCTGAACTCCCTCACCCATATCAATAAAAGTTCACCATGAGTGAGCATAAAAGAAAGCTCCAAAATCATTGTATCCCAATTTTAACAAGTTTTCAGGTCCATATGGAGTTTCCCCTTCTCGATAGTTTCCTTCCTCTGATCAGCTCCGCGATCCACCTGAGGTATGTTTATATACCAAGGGAAGGAATCAGATGAAAGATTGGAGTTCTGGAAGTCCTCGAACGAAAGGCGCGAAGTTAGTACGAAAGCTGCTTTTGGACTGTTTGCTGGCAACTTACTTGAGACTTTGAAGAATTGAATTGAAACCTTTGGTTTTTTTTTCAAGTTTGCGTACTTGTGTGAGCTTTGGTGGACTCCAAGCTCGTTGAGCTCTTGTATCGATCAAGAACGCGTTGATCGTGGCCGTGCATCTACCCTTATATCATTCGAGCCTTCTTCCACGTGAAAGATTGCATGTTTGATTCCGTTTTATCCAAACACCCAAGAACATCCTTATTTTTTGTTCGAAATTCCGTTTAATCAATTCAATCTTTGAATTGATTCGTTGCTGCGTAATTCTGATCACAAAGTACCCCCTGGTGCTATATTACTAGCTTGTGAAAATAGGTATGTTTATATACCAAGGGAAGGAATCTGATGAAAGATTGGAAATCTGGAAGTCCTCGAATGAAAGGCGCGAAGTTAGTACGAAAGCTGCTTTTGGACTGTTTGCTGGCAACTTACTTGAGACTTTGAAAAATTGAATTGAAACCTTTGGTTTTTTTTTTCAAGTTTGCGTACTTGTGTGAGCTTTGGTGGATTCCAAGCTCGTTGAGCTCTTGTATCGATCAAGAACGCGTTGATCGTGGCCGTGCATCTACCCTTATATCATTCGAGCCTTCTTCCATGTGAAAGATTGCATGTTTGATTCCGTTTTATCCAAACACCCAAGAACATCCTTGTTTTTTGTTCGAAATTCCGTTTAATCAATTCAATCTTTGAATTGATTCGTTGCTGCGTAATTCTGATCACAAAGTACCCCCTGGTGCTTTATTACTAGCTTATGAAAATAGGTATGTTTATATACCAAGGGAAGGAATCAGATGAAAGATTGGAGTTCTGGAAGTCCTCGAACGAAAGGCGCGAAGTTAGTACGAAAGCTGTTTTTGGACTGTTTGCTGACAACTTACTTGAGAATTTGAAGAATTGAATTTAAACCTTTGTTTTTTTTTTCAAGTTTGCGTACTTGTGTGAGCTTTGGTGGATTCCAAACTCGTTGAGCTCTTGTATCGATGAAGAACGCGTTGATCGTGGCCGTGCATCTACCCTTATATCATTCGAGCCTTCTTCCACGTGAAAGATTGCATGTTTGATTCCGTTTTATCCAAACACCCAAGAACATCCTTGTTTTTTGTTCGAAATTCTGTTTAATCAATTCAATCTTTGAATTGATTCGTTGCTGCGTAATTCTGATCACAAAGTACCCCCTGGTGCTTTATTACTAGCTTGTGAAAATAATGTAGACAACCCCTCCATTGCTATGGTGAATAGATAGGGTGATAGTGGATCACCATGTCTTACTCCCTTCCTGTGCTCCAGTGAAGATTGTCCCTTGATCGATTGTTATGGTGGCTGGCAAACCAAAACGATAAATAATGTGTTCCTTGATAAAAGAAATCACCTCCCCCTGGTTCACCGTCTTCATTGGTTTTGCCTCAATCAGTAGCCACAATGATAAAGGTATGTTTCTTAGATGATGAGGCATTGACTTGTCCAATCAGATCCATTTCCCAACCAATGAACCAAAGAATGGTCGAGGCTTAACGATAGATCTCAAATCAATGGCAGGTGCTCTTTGCACTGATCCATGACGTTGGCAAGCTTCACATCCCTCAGCAAATGGTGCACAATCAGGCTCAATAGTTGGCCAGTAATATCCATATCGATGTAGCATCCACCTCATGGATGGACCAACTTGATGTGATCCACATATTCCCTCGTTGGTCTCACCCATAGCTCGTAAAGTCTCCTTGACCCCCAAGCACTTGAGCAACAAACCATTTGGCTTCTTTTGAAAGTGTCCCATCTAGTAAGACATAGTTCCTGGCCCTAAATTTGGTAGTATAATCTGCATCCCCACTTGGATTTTGAAAGTACTTCACCAGTGGAGCACGCCAATCATTGGCATCATCTTCAATCACGCACACCTCAACAACTTGTTTCATCCTATCCCTCAAAGGGCTAAGAGTTTGCACGAATATTTGATCTCTTCCTCCGCTAACAGACTCTCTGAAGCCAGATGCCTGCTGGGCCAGATAGTTGGCTTTGCCATTATCCATACGAGGAATAAACTTGATGGACACATTATCAAAGTAAGAAATCAACACTTTGACCCTCTCAAGATACAACTCTAACACATAGTTGACACATCGGTATTCACCAAGCACTTGGTACACTACTAGTTCGGAATCTCCCCCGATGTTGATATTCTTTGCCTTTAGGTCAACAAGCATTTTCAAACCAACAACCAAAGCTTCATACTTTGGTTGGTTATTAGTACATGGCCCATCAAAGGAGAATGCAAAGTGCATGGCATGACCTGATGGCGAGGCCAACACCATGCCAGCTCCTGCTCCTGAACGTGTCTTTGAGCCGTCAAAGTACAACGTCCAATGTGTTACACCCCATCTTTTTCAAAGTAGAAATGACTATTATGCCCTTGCTCTAAATTTGTCAAATTCCATCGTAATATCAATGAGGACAAAAAATATGAACTCTCGGTTCAAATAGTATCGAGTTTCGATATAAAACGAGGAAGTTACAGATGTTTATTGAGTTTTGGATTAAACTCCCCCGTAATTGTGAAATTTCCAAGATAAGCCTGGGGCAATTAAACCCTAACCTATCCCTACCTTTCACTCTGCCTCACCTATATATATATATATGTGTATGTGTTAAGCCTAAAACTAATAAAACAGGGAATTGCACCGTCCACTGCTCCAGGTTCCCATCACTATCGTCTCTGTCGTCTTTCCCCCACTACGCAAGCAGCGCCGCCTCATTGGTTTGTCAACTTCGCAACCAGGAGTGTAATGGTAACCAAACAAAGGAGGTCTTGATCAATTGTCCGTAGCGGCGAGGAAGGTAAGTGAATTTTCGCCCACGTTTATTGCCGGTGGAGATGTTATATGTGACCAGGGGAAGGCGGGATGCTCTTCGATTTTTGCTAGGCTCCGGATGGAAAAGGAAGCGCCGAGGATGCCTCAGGTGAATCGGTGGATCGCGGAGCTGATCAGAGGAAGGAAAATATCGACAAGGGGAAACTCCATATGGACCGGACAACTTGTTAAAATTGGGATACAATGATTTTGGAGCTTTCTTTTATGCTCACTCATGGTGAACGTTGCTTTGGCATGGGGTATTCATGCATGGGATATGGGACGTGTAAGGGAGCATGGAATGGATGGAGCATACGTGGAGGTTATTGAGATGGGTGAGGGAGTTCAGCTTCTTGTTGTTAAAGAGGAACAAGAGTCAGTATCCGCCGTTGTTAAAGGGATCTCAGGGAGCAGAATTCAGGATATAATGGTGGCCGCTATTGATAGCTGATAGCGATTAACTCACGTGAGGTGAGTGTAAGAGGGTAAATTCTACGCCTTCGGTATTTGAATTTTTGAGATTGATTGCTATGTGCCATACTTGCTTTGCGTGTTTCTATGATGCCATGTGAGTTTGTGTGAATATGCTTTCAGTTGTATGTTATTGCATGCTCTACTTACAAGTAAGTTCAAGTTTAAGAAACAAGTACTTGAAGTAACTCACCTTCAAGAAGGTCAAGTCGTTTTAAGTGTTTTTAGTCACTAGCGCCAGTCCGTTGCCAGTTGAGATTTTGAGATAAAGCAGCAGTATGCTCTTAATTAAGACCTTTGAGATAGAGCAAGAGTTATGCTCTTGAGATATTTTAAGATGAGCAGCAGTTATGCTCTTGAGAATCGTGGAAGAAGAGCCTTCCACGATAAGTTTAAGTTTTTGGAAAGCCTGGATGGCTTCTCATACGTATGAGTCGGCAACCGGACTAGCCAGTGAGGGATCCCCGTGTCAGTCAAGTATTTAAGTCAAGCTTTGAGCTTTAAGAATGGTGAGTAACAGTAACTCCCATACAGTTTTAAGAGTTAGGAGTTTAAGAGTGGAAGTACAAACAACTCCCATCAGTTTAAGTTAAGTATCTGAAGTAAATTACTAAAGTACTGGATTTTTAAAACGTAAGGGCGTAGACTGACCCCAACTCACTCACCAGTTTGAAGAGGAATGAGCTAGAGGAGCAGTTAGAGAGCAGCGAGATCGAGAGAAACAGTTCGAGGGAAGCTAGCTAGAGGAGGACGGTACGAGCGTCGTAGCTGATGTCTAGTTAGAGTTTCACACAAGCAGCAGCACTTGAGACTAGTTAGTTATTATGTTTTATGATTATGAGTATAGACTGGAGATCAGATTGAGATTTTAATGTGTGAGTTTAATTTGCCCACGTGTTAGGGCTTTGCTTTGAACTAAAAGAGTGTGTTTTCAGTATCTTATTTATGAAAAATTCCCCCGCTACAATTTCATATTTTAGTATTTTATTTTCAAGAGAAATTTTAGTAAAATTAGTTCCCGGCCGGGTTAGGGTGTTACACAAGGATTCTCATCGACCATCCCAACTTATACTTGCTCTGTTGGCATACTTACACATGGATGGTCTGCCAAAAAATTTTCTAGGGCTTGTCCCTTAACTGCCCATTGTGGCACATACCAAGTGTCCACTTACCAATCCTACATGGATGATTGGCCGGGACAACATGTATTTAATAACATCAGTTTGGCAAATGAGCTGCACCTCAACAGGTGCCAAGTATTATATTAACTTCGTACAAGCAAAGTACACGGCCAAACATAAATTTTCTAAGGATGAGTATTTTTGCTTGGCCTCATTCAACAACCTACTTAAGTAGTAGAATACTTGCTCATTGCTAGAATCATTCTCTTGAGCCAACAGACATGCTACAGATGTGTCTGTGGGTGAAAGATATAATTTCAAAGGACGATTTCGAATTGGGGAGTTGAGCACTAGCGGGTTCACCAAATACCTTTTGGTATCTTCCAATGCTTTTTGGTGCTCCTCTCGCCACACAAACTCATCTTCCTTCTTCAACTTGAGCAGCGAAGATAAAACTTGGGTCCGGCATGCACAATTCGAGATGAACCTTCGAATATAATTGACTTGGCCTAGGAACCGCTGCAACTCCTTTTTATTGCATGGTGGCGTGGCCTCAAAGTCAATGATGGACTTGGTCTTGTTCTGGTCGACCTCAATGCCACGTTGACTCACTAAGAATCCTAAAAAGTTACCTGCAGTCACACCAAAAGTACATTTTAGAGGATTCAATTTTAACTTGTGAGCTCTCATACGCGGGAAGGCTCTATGTAAATGAGAAAGGTGGCGACTTGTCACCTTCGACTTGACGAAAATGTCGTCAATGTATACTTCCACCAAGTCACCAATCAGCTCATGAATATAGCATTCATGGCCCGTTGGTAAGTTGCACCAGCGTTCTTCAAACCAAAAGGCATGACTATCCACTCATAGCAGCCAATAGCCCCTGGACAGCGAAACACCATCTTGTGCACATCCTCCTCAGCTATATAGATTTGGTTTATAGCCAGAATAACAATCCATAAAAGAAAAAATCTCATGTCTGGTAACAGCATCAAGCAACATGCCAACCACTGGCACATGGTACTCATCTTTTGGGGTGACCAAATTCAAATTCCTAAAGTCTACACATACACGCAAGCTTCCATTTTCTTTCTCACTGGCACAATGCATGACAACCACTCAACATACCTAGCAGTTCTAATGAACTTTGCTTTAACATGCGTTCAATCTCTTTCTTTATTTCTGGCAAGCCTTCATAAGCAAAACGTTTAGGTGGTTATTTGTAAGGTGTAAAGCCACTTTTAATTGGTAACCTATGCTCTACTAATTTTCTATCTAAGCCAGGCATTTCATGATAATCCCATGCAAAGCAATTTTTAAATTCCTTTAAAAACTCGAATTGATTGTTCCTTGGCCTATTTTACGCTAGGTTGTGTTGTTTTGTCGTGTTTCAGGTCCTAGCAAGTAAAGAGGTGCATAGGCGAAAGTTTTGGGTCATTTGGAGGTCAGGTGGCGATTCAAAGAGCAAATTACGGGCAGCCCCTGCCAAATTACGGGCGTAATTGCTCCAGGCATGCCCGTAAACGCAATGCCGAGCCTAATTCCCCAGAATTCCTCTCGGCAGTGGAATTACGGGCAAGAGTCACATGAATTACGACCGTAATTCAGTAATTACTGGCAGTAATCTGCCAATTACGGTCGTAATTCCCCCATCAGAGTAAATGGAACGCGCGTTTTGGGCGTTTTACGGGCAGACCATGATTACGACCGTAATTCTGCCCGTATTTCGCCCAGAATCTGGTTTTTGAGGCAGATTCGAGCCAAAGGAGAGGGAATCGACTTTTTGGAGCAAAAACAGAGTTTTAGAGAGAGAAAGTGCGAAGAACAAACCCTAGGAGCTATTTGGAGTGGATTTCTCACCATTGAAGCCCAGATTGCATCTCCAGGAGTGAAGATTGACATCCTAGAGCAGATTCTTCCCATTGTTATGAGTATGACTTATTTGTATTCTGTTTTCCCCTCTCTCTCTATGGAGTAGAACTCTCTCTCACTTGGGTATGAAGAACCCTAGTTCCATGTGTTAGGGATTTTGATTGTAATGACTTGGGATTGTTATACTGTTTGATTATAATCGAATGATGCATGATTCATTGAATTAATTGAAGTCTGATCAGCTTTTCTTGATTTCTGCTGCAACCTGAGATAGATAGAATCTGATTAGGTTGTTAGAGCTTCATCATTCGGTAGTAGTGGATTGGTTATACGAGAGTTAGTCAATCTGCTGCTTTGTACTGGAATCCAATTCCAGTAGTGGAGTTCTGTGTTCATAGCCTCAGCTTCCTATTCCGGTAAAGACTAGTCGTCTACCGGGTAGTTGGACTGAGAGGGCTTGGTAAGCTTAAGAGATTCCAAGCTATTGTCGGATCTTCCGCAGTTTAATCAACAGTAAATCAACCCAGGGTAATTACAACGGAGACCTAACTACGGAGAGTGATTTGAGCGGTGTCAGCGAGTGTTTTCTGTCTTGCAGGTCCGTGGCGTCAGGGTCGGAAGGCGGTGCGGGCTCGGCGGATGGATGTCGACGGCAAGTGCAGATGGGGACGAAGACGGTTTCGTGCAGCAGAGAGTCGGTTGGGGCTTCTTGGTGGTATAAGCTTCAGGTGGAAGAGGGGAACAGGAGGTGGTTTGTTCTGATGGATGAGACTCAGATCTCTTGGTTGCAAGGAGTGCTGCAGACTGCGGCCAGGAGAGACTGGCGCTTCCCTTTGGCCTGTGTTAAGAGGAGTGGCGGGCGTGTCATTCATGTTGGCAGAGGTGCGAACCGGTTTGGGGTTTTTTCTGCAGGTCTCGGAGAACATCAGCAGTGGACGGATTTTCAAAATATGTATCCCCTCTGAAGGTCGTGGGGGTGGCTGGCGGCGGTTGATTATTCTTCTGCAGACCTTCTACTCGGCTGAACTCCAGGCCAGGATCAGGTCGAGCTATGGTTTGGGCGCGGGGGAGATTCCTTCTCCCCCTCCCCTCCTCCTTTGGGCGCGCCGAGCAGGTCGTACGCTGAGGTCGTCAAATGTGGTGGTTTCTATGCGGCCGGTAAGTGTGAGATCAAGAAGGTTGGGAACAGGCGTATCATTGTTGTGGGAGAAGAAGGGGTTAGGGAACGGGAGGAACTTTTGGGAAGAAGCTTGGTGCTGAATTTCTCTTCTAGGTCGGCTGCGTTCACTAGTTGTTCGGTGCAGGCCTTCCGTCGCTGGGCGATTAAGGCTTGGGCTATTGATGAAAACTTTATCTTGGAAGACAGGAACGACGGCAGCTGGTTCCTGATTTGCCCGAGCTTTCAAGAGGCTTTGAGGATTAGGGGCTTTGATCAAGCTGTGTTTGAGAGTTTCGTCATCAGTATTTCGTCTTGGAATGAAGAGGGTGCCTCGTCCTCAACTGGTTGTACCTGGATTTTGGTTTTCGGCATCCCTCTTCACCTCAAGAGCGTGGAGCCTATCAGGACCATTGGCAAGTTTTGTGGCTCTCTTGTTGACATTGACTGGGGATCTTGGTGCTTCCCCTTTGTGCGAATTTGTGTGAAATCGGGCTCGAGGATCCCCCAAGCTATCACCATTTCAGATGGTTCTCGCTGTTTCTCGGTCTCGGTGGTTTGTCCTCCGTCGTCTGTGTCTGGTCGGCGCGGGGGAGAGTCGGTCGGAAGGAAACACAGGGCTCGTGTGGTGGGGAAGACGAAGAGCCATGTCGCAGGCCTTGGCGTGCAGCCTCGTAGTCCCACATGCATGAATGCTTCGGTCGGCCAATCATCGGAAGCCTTGGCTTTTGGGCATGAGAATGTTCTTTCGGCGGACTCTAGGGCCGGGTCTGGTACTCTTTCGGGCAACTCTTCGCGGCCAGTCACTAAAGTGTGGGTGAGAAAAGCTGGGCCGTTGGCACGTCCCGCTCTGGTTGGGCCGACTCCGGCTCGGCCCTCTCTCAGTTTGTCTCCCCGGGCTTCCTTTTCTTGGGCATGCGATCAGGGCCTTTGGTCACGGATTCTGGGCAGGCTTCCTTCTCCTCTCCTTTCCCTTTCCCCCCCACCCTTCCTAGCGATTCAGTCACTCTCTCTTGAGCTCCTCGTCTCTCTGCCTAGTGATATCGGACCTCTTCTTCTACACCTCCCCTTCCTGTCACCCCTCTCTTTATCAAGCTCCTTTTCTTGCTCCTTGGTGTTGTCTCCTCTCTTGTCCCCTGTTCGCCCCTCTGATCGATCAAGCCCCAGGAGACAGGTGTGCCTTAGCCCAATTGACTTCGATGAAGCTGGCGAGGATTCTTTTTCTTCCCCGTCGCTTTCGGTTGTGTCACCAGCAATTGTCACGCCTAGTGTTTCTGTTTCTGATTCCCATTCTGATGATGACCCGCTCTTTCCTTGCCCAGAGGACCCCCCGCTCGTGTCGTCACCCTCGTGTCTCATGGATAAGGGGGCTTGCTCTTGGGATCTGGATGCCTTCCCTTTCGATTTGGACTCGCTGAGGAACAGGAGCCTTGATTTGGGGAGAGTGTTCTCGCTGGTGCACGAAGATGGTCAGGATCGGACTGATTCTATTATCTCCTCGATTGCCTCGGACACTCATAAGAGGAAGGTTCATAGCTCGCGCTCGAAGCTTGATATGGAGATGCGTCGATTGGGCCCAATCGCTGAGCCGGTCGTGGGTCCAAGGAAGAGGAAGGTGAGTCCGGCGGGATCTCTGCTCTCTTAATATCATGGGTAGTGCTGTTCTGATTTGGAATGTTAGGGGTCTGTGTGAGATGGATAAGAGGGCTCGCATCAAGCGGATTATCGGCCGGAAAAGTCCTGGTATAGTTGGATTGGTGGAAACTAAGTTGACTCAGTGCTCTGATGCTTATGTTCGGGGTATCAGTGGCAGAAGGGATGTCGGTTGGGTCGCTAAAGATTCTGTTCGGAGTTCCGGTGGCATTCTTGTTTATTGGGACCAATCTTTGTTTCAGTTGATTTCTAGCAGGGAAGGCTCTTATTTCGTTGCTGTTGAGCTTCTTGATCTCACTGCCGACAAAGTTTGGCATCTGATTGTTGTTTACGGGCCGCAGGACAGAGTGGACAAACTCAATTTCTTGGCCGAACTCCTTTCCTTTTGTGGTCATCTGAATGGCCCCTTCTGCGTTGCCGGTGACTTTAATCTTGTGAGAGGGCACGACGACTATGTGGGAGCTAGAAGCAGTACAGATATGATGGTAGAGTTTAATGATTTCATCGATAGCTTGGGCCTTTTTGATCTTCCCCTGGGGGGTAGCAGGTTCACATGGAGCGGTGGTTCCGGTCATCTTTCCCTGTCTCGCATTGACAGGGCCCTTATCTCCTCTGAGTTTGATTCCATGTTCCCTGAAGCTACCCTTTCTGCTTTGGAGAGGATCGAGTCCGATCACAACCCGCTTCTCATCAAGTGGGGCTCGCGTACCAGGACGAAAAGACCGTGGAAGTTCGAGATTATGTGGTTAGAAGATGGTCGATTCTACGATGGGTTGGGGAGCTGGGTTCAGGAGCCTGTCCGCGGCATTGGTCATGTTTTTCTTTGGGGGAGGAGGCTTCAGAGTCTGAAAACTAAGATTAAAGAGTGGAATAAGGCTATATTTGGCAACGTCAATACTAAGGTGGAGGAGCTTATTGGGTTGATTAAGGAGCTCGATAATGCAGAAGAGTCTTTTATTCTCTCCGATGAAGACAGGGAGCGCCGATCCAACCTGAAGCTGGAACTTGGCAGGGTTCTATTCTTGCAGGAGATTAGCTGGAGGCAAAAATCGCGTGAAGTGTGGCTTAAGCTTGGGGATTGTAATTCTCGTTATATCCATATTGTGGCCAACCAGAGGAGAAGGCTTAACACCTTTGACACTATTATTATTAATGGCCAGCGGGTGGAGGGCAGGGAGGAGCTTGCGCAGGGAGCCGTTTCCTATTATTCGAGTCTCTTCCTTGAGAGCATTTCGAGGCGGCCTTTCCCTTCCCTGCTGTTCGACTGGGGACTTACAGATTCCGATCGCAATATGCTGGTGCGCCCGTTCGCTGAGGAAGAAATCAGAGCTGCTCTGGCTGATTGTGATGGCAGCAAGTCACCGGGCCCTGATGGCTTTCCGTTCGAGTTCTACTTGAGGTGCTGGGATTGGGTTAAAGGTGGGGTGATTGAAGCTTTTAAAGAATTTTTTGATACAGGCTTTCTCCCCAAAAGCATGGCGCACTCTTTCATTTGTCTTGTTCCGAAGAAAGATGTTGTCGAAGATATCCGGGATTTGAGGCCCATTAGCCTCATGGGAAGTTTTAATAAATTGGTTAGCAAGGTCCTTGCACTAAGGCTGCGGGGGGTTCTTCCTGGTATTGTTTCCCATTTTCAACATGCTTCTGTTCAGGGGAGGCAGATCTCTGATGCGGGACTGATTGCCAACGAGCTTGTTGACAGCCGTAAGAGAAGTGGGCGTCCTGGGCTCATGTTCAAGCTTGACATCGAGAAGGCCTTCGATAATGTGAACTGGGGATGCTTGTTCAAAGTTCTTTCTATTCTTGGTTTTCCTCCTATTTGGCAGAAGTGGATGAATGGTACTATGTGCTCTCCGATGCTTTCCCTTCTTATCAACGGCGAGGCTAAAGGTTTCTTCCCTGCTCATAAGGGTTTGCGACAGGGGGACCCTCTCTCTCCCGGGTTATTCGTTCTGGTCATGGACGTTCTCTCTTTTTTGCTGTCTAAGCTTAAGGAAGTTGGCAGAATCCGCGGATTTTTCATGGATGAGGGTAATGGGCTCGGGGAGGTGACCCATCTTCTTTTTGCAGACGATACTCTTATATTCTGTGACGCATCCCCCGAGCAAGTCTTGGATATCTCAGCTACCTTAGTTTGTTTTCAAGCTATCACCGGGCTTAGGATCAATCTTGACAAGTCCACTATGTACCTGGTGGGGGACGTTGCCGAGCCTAGCTTCTTTGCTGATATCTTTGGTTGTAGGTGGAGTAAAGATCCTTCCATCTATCTTGGTTTCCCTCTTGGAGCCAAGCCTAACGCGGTCGCCATTTGGGATTCTATCATATCCAAGTATCAGAAGAGGTTGGAGGGGTGGCGGGGTCGTCATTTATCCTTTGGGGCTCGGGTCACTCTGATTAACTCGGTGCTCTCGAGTCAGCCGGTTCACCTCTTCTCTCTGTTTAAGGCTCCTAAGTTGATCATCAATATTTTGGAGAGGACGCAGAGACGCTTCCTCTGGAGTGTCTCAGGCGAGGCTTCCAAAATGCCCCTTGTTAGCTGGGACGTCTGCAAGGCTGCGAAGAAGAATGGCGGGTTAGGCATAATTGATTTATCTTCTTTTAACAGCGCCCTTTTGGTTAAGTGGCTTTGGAGATTTGGGACGGATAGACATGGGTGGTGGCGAGTCCTCATTTCGCATAAGTACCCTTTTCCAGCGTCGTCTTGGCAAACAGGCTGCATTAGAAGAGGGAGTGGTAGATCGGTTTGGGTTAATATTTCTAAGGAGTATAATATTTTCTGGAAGGTTGCCTGTCTTGATCCAGGAGGTGGTGCTGATGTCTCTTTCTGGATGGACTGTTGGGTTCCCAGTACTGTGCTCGCCGTTGCGTTCCCGCGTGTTGCTGCCGCCGCTTCCCGGCCTTGGGCTCCGGTCTCCAGCATGCTGACTCGCTCAGGTGAGAGGGTGGGGTGGGATCTTGATCTTAATGTTGTTTTGCGAGGGGGGGGCTGAGAGAGATAGAGTCGAGCTTTTGAATCTTCTTAATTCCTCCTGTACTGACCGAGTGACCAGCGGGCCTTGTAGGCTCGTGTGGTTGCTCAACCCAGATTCCTCTTTTTCAGTTCATGCCATGTACAGGTTTCTTGCCGATGCTCTCTTTCCGGGTCGGCCGAACTTCCCTGTCCAGTCGGTGTGGAAGTCAATCATTCCTACCAAGATTTGCTTTTTCTTGTGGACGGCCTGGCACAAGAGGATCCTCACTCATGATGTGCTGAAGAGGCGTGGGATGTCGATTGCTAGCCGGTGTGAACTGTGCAAATGCTGCGAAGAGTCTGCTGATCACATTTTTGTGGATTGTAGCTTTACCCAGGATCTGTGGCGGGTGATCCAGAGCGCCAGTGGTGTGGACAGAGCACCGGATGGTAACATCAGCGAGTCTATTCATAGCTGGCCTTCTGACCCTCCCGATGAGGTTGGAAGTTGGTTCGCGTTCTGTCTCCTTCATGCTGCGTGCTGGCACGTGTGGCTGGAAAGGAATGGTCGGATTTTCGAAGGCCGGGCTCTTCCTGTTGGGGTGCTAGCTCGCAAGGTCTGCAGGGTGGTGGTTGAATGGTGCGTGGCTCACGGTAAAGTCGAGAAGCAGGCTGGTGGAGCTTGGCTTCAGCTTTGCCTCTCCAGGATTTGACTTGCTGCGGTTGCCTCGGGTTCCCTTTCTCGTTGCTTCCAGTCTTGGCCCGGGCTCCTCCCTTGCCGGGGGTGGTGTTGGCTTTGGTTCTCGTCTGTGTCTTTGTCTCTGCTTGCTTTTCGTCCTGGCGCGCGAGCTCTTATCCGCGTCCTTTCTTTCCATTTTTTCTTTCTTTTTCTGTGGTGAAGGCGCCTCTCTCGGCTTTGCCTTCTGCCCCTCTTTGCTTTTTGTCTTCTCTGTAGGTCAGCTACTCCTTGTGGCTTCCCTGTACTTGATACTTTTTTTCTCTTCTCCTTTGATTTAATGCATTTCACCCTTATAAAAAAAAAAGGAGCTAGGGGGACTCATTCCCGAGTGACTCTTCCTTTGCTTCAGAAAACCGAACCAATTCCTGTTTTCTTACTGCTTTTACTTTAATCAACAATCACTTGACTTAGTTAGCTAGATAATAGATATTCACGGAGTAGGCAGTAGATCTAGACCCCGGGTTGATAATAGAACTTGCCACTTTACTGCATTCCCGGACTGCGATTATACTTGGTCAGTTTGGTGTTGTGTTTTAGCGTGTCATGGCCCCAATAGCAAATGGTTTGGTGTCAACTCGTACCACTTCGACCACACCATCCTTGCTTTAGGATATTAAAACTGGTGCAGCGATGAAGACACACACTTATTATAGCATGTATCCAGTCTCTACCAAGCAAAGCGTTGTAGCTAATTGCTCCATCAACAACAAAGAAAGAAGTCATTCTTGGCTACCCATTCTTACAACTACTGGTAGTATCCCCTTTGCAGTGGTGGAACCACCAATGAAGCTGGTAACAAACACTTCCGTTGGGATGAGATCACTTGTACTTTTTCCCAATTTCCTGAGCATAAGAGTGGGCATCACGTTCACAACAACATCTTTGTCAACCAACACCCTTTACGCTGGTACTTTATCAATCTTAGCTTTTATGTACAATGGCCTGAGATGTCGAAGCATCTTTGCATCCGACTCATTGAACACCATTACTCGACTTGGTTCCCATTGTTATGAGTATGACTTATTTGTATTCTGTTTTCCCCTCTCTCTATGGAGTAGAACTATCTCTCACTTGGGTATGAAGAACCCTAGGTCCATGTGTTAGGGATTTTGATTGTAATGACTTGGGATTGTTATACTGTTTGATTATAATCGAATGATGCATGATTCATTGAATTAATTGAAGTCTGATCAGCTTTTCTTGATTTCTGCTGCAACCTGAGATAGATAGAATCTGATTAGGTTGTTAGAGCTTCATCATTCGGTAGTAGTGGATTGGTTATACGAGAGTTAGTGAATCTGCTGCTTTGTACTGGAATCCAATTCCAGTAGTGGAGTTCTGTGTTCATAGCCTCAGCTTCCTATTCCGGTGAAGACTAGTCGTCTACCGGGTAGTTGGACTGAGAGGGCTTGGTAAGCTTAAGAGATTCCAAGCTACTGTCGGATCTTCCACAGTTTAATCAACAGTAAATCAACCCAGGGTAATTACAACGGAGACCTAACTAAGGAG
The DNA here is from genome assembly GCA_946122785.1 of Linum tenue. Lineage (NCBI taxonomy): Eukaryota > Viridiplantae > Streptophyta > Magnoliopsida > Malpighiales > Linaceae > Linum > Linum tenue. The sequence continues at coordinate 4,637,940 of CAMGYJ010000003.1, forward strand.
CTAGGGGGACTCATTCCCGAGTGACTCTTCCTTTGCTTCAGAAAACCGAACCAATTCCTGTTTTCTTACTGCTTTTACTTTAATCAACAATCACTTGACTTAGTTAGCTAGATAATAGATATTCACGGAGTAGGCAGTAGATCTAGACCCCGGGTTGATAATAGAACTTGCCACTTTACTGCATTCCCGGACTGCGATTATACTTGGTCAGTTTGGTGTTGTGTTTTAGCGTGTCATGACCCCAATAGCAAATGGTTTGGTGTCAACTCGTACCACTTCGACCACACCATCCTTGTTTTAGAATATTAAAACTGGTGCAGCGATGACGGCACACACTTATTATAACATGTATCCAGTCTCTACCAAGCAAAGCGTTGTAGCTAATTGCTCCATCAACAACAAAGAAAGAAGTCATTCTTGGCTACCCATTCTTACAACTACTGGTAGTATCCCCTTTGCAGTGGTGGAACCACCAATGAAGCTGGTAACAAACACTTCCGTTGGGATGAGATCACTTGTACTTTTTCCCAACTTCCTGAGCATACGTGTGGGCATCACGTTCACAACAACATCATTGTCAACCAACACCCTTTACGCTGGTACTTTATCAATCTGAGCTTTTATGTACAATGGCCTGAGATGTCGAAGCATCTTTGCATCCGACTCATTGAACACCATTACTCGACTTGGTTCCTCAACTATTGATTGTTCAACGACAACCTCTTTCCCCTTTCTTGTTTCCACATGCATAACACTCTTTTCATCTAGCTTCTCTTCGATAACCACATAGTTATCTTCTTCCTCAAATTCTGAACCCCATTTAGAATTCTCAATAGGAAGGCTTGTGGATCTTTCCTTGGTACAATACGTAGTAGGGATACCGACCATCATCCTCACCAAGTACTCCCACATATTTGTGTCCAACCTCGTACAATTCCCTTAGGATTTGTTGAGAATTCTTGTGTTGCCTTGTTGTCTCACCAGACAAGTTGATTCTTTCTCCAGTATGGGCCATCATGACACTCCACAGATCATCCTCCAGTGCCAAACTTGCAAACTCAGTAACCAGTTCATAAATGGGTGACTCTTCATCATCTCCATCCAAATCTAGCTCGGAAAATCCATCAGCCAACTCTGCAATGGAAAATCCATCAGCCAACTCCACTTCAAATTCACCATCTCCTCTTTCACCATCCATTTCAAAGTGCAAAATCATTGGCAAAATGTAGTTATTCACCACAACAGGTGGCAAACTACCAAACTTGATGGTTGTGGACGTGTTATGATCATCATCCTCATCATCATTGTTCTTTCGGTCAAACTTTGATGTTGGATATTTTGACTCTAGCATCTCTTCTTTCATAAATGACTCATCCAGCTCTGCATCATACCCATAATTTTCTAGGGCTTCATCATTCTTATTTGCACTCTTGCCACTGTCAGGCACCGTGATCTTGAGACCAATGACAACAGAGTTGTTCACACGAACATTGATATGCGAAGGAACCTTCTATACTATTGACACGCTAAAACACAACACCTAACAATGGCCAAGTGTAACCAATGAAAGGGACTGCAGTATAGTGGCACAAGTAATAAATATCGAATCCACGGGTCTCTAGAGTTACTATTACTCAGCTTCAGTTCATTATCTAGCAAACTAGATTAAGGATTGATTTACTAAACTACTCTACTAATTACAAGTTGGGAACTCACTTAGGTATGATTCCCCCTAGCTCCTCAATTAGGTCCAAGTTGCAATTACCTTTGGTTGATCTACTGTTGATTAAACTGCGGAAGATCCTAAATTAGCTTGGAATCTCTTAAGCTGACCAAGCCCTCTCAGACAGAATACCCGGCAGGTGACTAGCCTTCACCGGGATAGACTGCTAAGGCGATTCACACAGATCTCCACTACTGGAATGAATTCCAGTACAAAGCAGTAAATTGATTGACTCTCGCACAACCAATTCACCACTATCAATCAAGGAAGCTCTCTTAACCTAATCAGATTCTATCTATCATAGGTTAAAGCAGAAATCAAGAGAATTTGATCAAGATTCAATTGACTCAATAAATCATGCCTCAATCGATTTTAATCAAACAATAAAGCATCCAAAACTTCATATAAGAAAGATCCTAACTCATGGAACTAGGGTTCCTCAAAACCTAAGTGAAGGGAAGTTACTCCATAGAGAAGAGAGAGACTGCAGAAATCTGATCTAGATCTTCAATCTCCATCTCCAAGCTTGATTCCTGAGCTCCAATGGCGAAGAAATCCTCCAAAATAGCTCCAAGAATGTTCCCAAGTCGCTCTCTCTCTCTAGGGTTCGTCCCTTGGGTGTTTGGGATCCAAAACCCAGCTCTCCTCCTTTCCTTTCGCTGAAAATCGGGTTTTAAACAACAATTCCCGACTCGCACGGCCAGGGTGCACGGCCGTGCACATCACCATTCTGGCCGTGCACCTCAAAACGCGGCGTATCAATAAGTCGAACCTCAACCAACTCGCACGGCCAGGATTGCACCTTGCACGGCCGTGCGGATTTCACTTGTGCCCGTGCGTGCCCACGCACCAACCCGCACGGCCAAAATTGTATGTTGCACGGCCGTGCGTGGCCACGCACAATCCCGCACGGCCAGAATTATATGTTGCACGGCCGTGCGCCTCCCTGGTCTGCCCGTGCAGCTTGCTCAGCCTCTGTTTAATGCTTCGTTTCTCCCTCGTCCGGACTCCGAATCAGTCGCCGTTTGATCCCAGACGCTCGTAGTCTCGTCCTCTTTCGTTTCATAACAAGCTTGAATGATTCTCTGTCCATAAAGTGAGGTAGAAATCCATTCTTCTTCAGGTCATGCCCGAGTGTCTTCTCCCAAATCGTCAATTGATCTCTGATCGACTTGAAACTTGCGCCTATGCTTCACTTTATGTGCTAGGACCTGAAATGTGACAAAGGAACACAACCTAGCATAAAATCGGCCAAAGACACGGTAATTCAAGCTCAAACAATCAAGAAACAAAAGGGGAAAACATGTTCAAATACCGAGTCATCAAATCCCCCCACACTTAACTGTTTGCTTGTCCCCAAGCAAACCTAACTCAAACCAATGCAACTCTCCAGACCTCTATAGCAACAAACAACCTCGATCGTAGGTAGCGGACTTCCTAGATCATTTAGCAGCTTACGAGGTCAACCGACGCACAAGTCATCTCATAGCCTCTTCGGCGAGAACGCTAGTCTCGAGTCGGCATCATGGCAAATAGTGAACAGAGGACAAATGAATCGTGGATGAAGAGACTCTCAAAAACAAAAGATCATGGACTCACATTTTTCAAGGTGCTCGATTTTCTTTTTGGAGATGGTTGGAACCCCTTTTCTTTCTTCTTTTTGCTTGTTTTTCTGTTTTTCTGTTTTCTTTTTCAAGGGTTCCAACCTGTTTTTGCAGAAAACGGGGGCTCCCACCTAGCAAAGGTTTTGCGGGAGCCCGGCTCTTACCGGCCATGCCAGGAGCAGTTGTCTCGAGCCTCGTGCGGGGGAAAGACATGTAAGGGGGCTGGAGGTAGTAGGTGGAAATTGGGAACGGATTCCCGTCTCCCCTTACACACTTTCGCCCTATTCGTACGGGAGACGTCATTTTAAAGCGCATTTTCGAGCACCTGTTATTTCAAAACATGATACAAGAGTCCATGACAAGCAGAGAGTCCACAACACCACACAATTCAAGGGTCCTAAGATCACTAATTCACTCAATCAACCAACACACTATGAAGAAGAAATGAGACTTCTTAAATGCATCAACATCCTCCATAGTGCTACACTACCTCCCTAGGTTGCAAACCACTACAGAGACTGTCAATTCAAAGCATACTGAGCAGGTAATTGCAAGGAACACGTACTTGGAGCCCTCAAATTTAAAAATTTGGACAATGGACTAGGCTCCAAGCACACAAACAGCCAAACATTCACCCGCATACATAATCGAACACCCCCCCACACTTAAGCACGACATTGTCCTCAATGGAGGAAAGATAAGGAGGGTAGAACGAAGTTACCAGATCAAGGGTGAATGATGATGGACGGGGCAGGCGGTGCATTCCAGGAAGAGAGAGTAATCAGAACACAAACACCACACAAAATCTCACAAAGGTTGAGCTATTGACTCTAAAACCAAATAACAAAACTGACTCAACCGAGGAGAAATAGAGAAAGAAATGCAAACCGACTGGTTGGGTTGCCTCCCAACAAGTGCTTCTTTCACGTCGTGAGCCGGACGATGGCTCCTAAGTTTCGGTCCATGCTAGAACCTCCTTGAAGTTGAGGTTCTCATCTATGAGGTGGAGTCTCAAGTCACGAGCATGTGGTATGACAGGTGATGGAAGCTCGTGCACTTGATGCATATGAAGTCTCCACCCTCGAGACCTCTTCTTCTCTTCTCTCGTCTCATTGCCCCAAACCAGATATGACAACATCGATTGACCACCATCGCGTCCACCAAGAGGGACCGATGTCGAAGTGGCCTTGGTCTGGCAAAGAGACACTGCAAATGGGTCCTTGCTAAGTAGTTCCTCGACGTTTGGTGGAGATATCACATGCAACTCATGGCCGGTGCAGGCCTCTTCCACCTCAACTTCGTCCTCAGCCTGGACGCCAATTGCTTCGTCAACCTCCCTTCCTTGTTCATATGGTATCACCCCTGGGAAATGATCAAGAACTCCTCCTGCTTCACTTTCGTCATCCTCCACAACTTCTTTCTGAACCCTTTCTTGCCCTTCGTCTTCTAGCACGGATTGGAGAGCAAGTTGCCAAGCAATTTCTTTCATGAGATTTTCTTGCATCTCCTCACTCATGCCCGCCTCTTCAAAGCTCAGTTTGGGATGTGGGAAGGTGTGGTCGGCTACGATAGGACATTCTTGATCATGATCTTCACGGGAGCTCTCCGTGATAACTTCTGTTTGCTCCACAATGTCCTTGTAGCCTTCGTCTTCCTCCTCCTCTTCTAGTATGATAGCAGAAGGGTGATCTTGAGCAGGTTGTGCATAAGCTTTCTCAAGATCCTCGAGGCTCTTCTTTATGCTCAGGAGGGTCTCCTCAGTTTCACGGTAGGAGAACCCAGTTTGGGCATTGTCTGGGATATCCATCTTTGGAAAGGATGTCTCAGGTACTCGAGCAATCTGGTCCACGAGAAGCCTCAAGTGATAGTTTGGATCTGGCTGATGGAGGAATTCTTCTTGATAAGGAGATTGTTCTTGAAATACCCAGGGGTCTGATTGTTCTTCGTAGGATGGGGGTTGGTACTGAAACCCGAATCCATAGTCTTCTCCTCCTTGATTGCTCCAGGGGGTCTCGGGGTAATACCACTCGGATGGTGGTGGATACCCCCAATGGTTGGAGAAGCCATGAGGATCCATGATTCAGATCTGCACCAACAAAAACAAAAAACACCCAAGTGAAAAGCAAGGGTGGAAAAGAAAAGAAAAAAAAGCTAAAGTAACAAACTTCTGCCTCCCTGGTCTGCCCGTGCAGCTTGCTCAGCCTCTGTTTAATGCTTCGTTTCTCCCTCGTCCGGACTCCGAATCAGTCGCCGTTTGATCCCAGACGCTCGTAGTCTCGTCCTCTTTCGTTTCATAACAAGCTTGCATGATTCTCTGTCCATAAAGTGAGGTAGAAATCCATTCTTCTTCAGGTCATGCCCGAGTGTCTTCTCCCAAATCGTCAATTGATCTCTGATCGACTTGAAACTTGCGCCTATGCTTCACTTTATGTGCTAGGACCTGAAATGTGACAAAGGAACACAACCTAGAGTAAAATCGGCCAAAGACACGGTAATTCAAGCTCAAACAATCAAGAAACAAAAGGGGAAAACATGTGCAAATACCGAGTCATCAACTATGTCGGGGTCATCCCATCCACGACAATTGGTTGTTGATGACGAACGTCATAAGTGTGCCATCCACTTGATGACACATTAGGCATCTTGAAGGTTCTTCTAACAGGTGGTGAACTTCTGGCAGGTAGGGAGAGTCCAAAATGTGCACTTTTGAAAAGTGGGGCATTTTGAGCAACCCATTGCCTATGTTTCCCTCTTCCCCATGCAGGTGCACATACTCTTTCGACGTGACGTTCATATGGTGGATACCTTGGCTTGAATGGTCTCTGTGGACCAAGGCTTTGATGGACTGATTGTGTTGGTCTCTCTCCACCAAGACTCAGATTCCCTTTGCTTTGTGCACACAACTTTTCTTCATCAGCCAGATCAATACGTGATCCATCTTTCATGCCATTTGATGATGAGCCACCTTGCAAAATGACATTGGAGTTGCCACTTGGCTGCGGTGTTGTATCCAACACCATCTTGAAGCATGGCAAGTCAATCTTTGAAAAGTCAAGATTGACCATGTTGATGCCCACGAAATTTGGGAATGGATCAGTATCCACTGTCATGACATCCCTCTTAGGGTCTGGGAACTTGATGCGTCCCTTGTCAATCACATCCTGCAAAACATTACGAAAAACCACACAACTTCTAGTGGCATGTGACATACTATTATGCCACTTGCAATAATGTTTTCCTTTTAACTTCTCAGAGGGTGAGATACTATGCCCCCCCAGACAGCTTAATCTGACCATCCTTGTACAATTGGTCAAAAATTAAGTCTAACTTGGTTACATCAAAAGAAAATTTTCTAGGTTGGACTGGAGCACGATTAGGTTTTCCAACTTGCTGTTCATTATCCATTTTGACTAAGGAAGCACAAACGTATGGCTTCCCTTGCACAATTTCAGCTCAATCTATCTAGACACCATCACCATCCTGAGCAACATGGTTAATGCTATAATCAAAATTAGGGTGGTACAGTCCCCTATATGTACTACTTCTATTCTTTTCTTCACGTAGAAGAGTCTCATATATAACCGCACATGACATCAACTGGAATAAATCAGAGAACTCCCTATCCTGAATTTTTTTTACGAAGTTCAAAGTTCAAACCACCTTGTGCTAGCTTGACAAATTCACGTTCAGTCAAGTTCACAAAACAACGATTAGTACATTTTTAAAACTTGTCAAGAAGTGTTCCACAGTCTCCCCTGGTTGCTGGCGCATACATGCCAAGTCAGCCATGGTTACTTCAGGTTCATAACGATAGAATTGTGCATGGAATAATTGTTCCATTTGTTGCCAAGTTTGCACTGAATTAGATGGCAAATTGACGTATCATCCAAAAGCGGGTCTTGTCAAAGAGTTGCCAAACAAATGTAGCTTGACAAAATCACCCACATCAACACATTGGACAGTGAATCGTCCAACATGTTCCACTGTGAATTGGTCACCCGTTCCAGTACGGTACAAAATTTGGTATCTGACACGCTAAAACATAACACCTAACAATGGCCAAGTGTAACCAATGAAAGGGACTGCAGTATAATGGCACAAGTAATAAATATCGAATCCACGGGTCTCTAGAGTTACTATTACTCAGCTTCAGTTCATTATCTAGCAAACTAGATTAAGGATTGATTTATAAACTACTCTACTGACTACTCTTCTAATTGCAAGTTGGGAACTCACTTAGGTATGATTCCCCCTAGCTCCTCAATTAGGTCCAAGTTGCAATTACCTTTGGTTGATCTAATGTTGATTAAACTGCGGAAGATCCTAAATTAGCTTGGAATCTCTTAAGCTGACCAAGCCCTCTCAGTCCAACTACCCGGCAGACGACTAGTCTTTACCAGGATAGAAAGCTGAGGTTATAAACACAGAACTCCACTACTGGAATGAATTCCAGTACAAAGCAGTGAATTGATTGACTCTCACACAACCAATTCACCACTATCAATCAAGGAAGCTCTCTTAACCTAATCAGATTCTATCTATCATAGGTTAAAGCAGAAATCAAGAGAATTTGATCAAGATTCAATTGACTCAATAAATCATGCCTCAATCGATTATAATCAAACAATATAGCATTCAAAACTTCATACAAGAAAGATCCTAACACATGGAACTAGGGTTCCTCAAAACCTAAGTGAAGGGAAGTTACTCCATAGAGAAGAGAGAGACTGCAGAAATCTGATCTAGATCTTCAATCTCCATCTCCAAGCTTGATTCTCGAGCTCCAATGGCGAAGAAATCCTCCAAAATAGCTCCAAGAATGTTCCCAAGTCGCTCTCTCTCTCTCTCTCTAGGGTTCGTCCCTCGGGTGTTTGGGAACCAAAACCCAGCTCTCCCTTTCCTTTGGCTCGAATCTGCCTCAAAAATCCGATTCTGGGCGAATTACGGGCTGAATTACGGTCGTAATTCTTCCATGCCCGTATTTTGCCCAAAACACGCGTTTTGGTTAAGTTTCAGCGCACCCAAAGCTCCTCTCGGCAGTGAAAATACGGGCATGGGAGGCCAAATTACGGTCGTAATTCTCCTACCCCTAATTCTTCCTCCGCTCCTGTTCAAAGCTTCGTTTCTCCCTCGTCCGGACTCCAAATCCGTCGCTGTTTGAACCCAGACGCTCGTAGTCTCGTCCTCTTTCTTTTTATAACAAAATTCCATGATTATCTGTACATAATATGAGGTAGAAGTCCATTATTCCTCAATTCATGCTCGTGTTTCTTCTCCCGAATTGCCAAATGATCTCCGATTGACTTGAAACTTGCGCCTATGCTTCAATTTACATGCTAGGACCTGAAATGTGACAAAGGAACACAACCTAGCGTAAAATAGTCCAAGAAATCAGAAACTCAAGCCAAAATGAAGAAGAAACGAGGGTGCAAACATGTGCAAATCCGATGTTATCAAATTCCCCCACACTTAACCGTTTGCTTGTCCCCAAGCAAACCAAGTCAACCACAAGGTAAGCTCACATATTTCAATCAACCAACATTGGGGACATGTCATAAAGGCACAGAACACGTGAATCGTACTGGTTTTCAAACATCAGCACATGAACAACTTCAATAGCAACCTGGACAACCACCACAAAGGACATTCGAGTGCAGCAAAATCGAGTAAAGGAAGAGTCTCCCTTCTGTTCACCAACCAACCTAGACTTGACTCAACCACTTACTCAAAACAGTCACCTCATGCATCCAACTCAAGACATCAGAATAGAGACCGAGCAATCTAGGTTCTCACCGGGGTACAAGAGTATATAGAATATGAAAATGAATCACTCACTCTCGACCAGTGGGGTCAGGAGAATTTGATGCGAAAAATGCGCATGCTATTTCTCTCAATCTCTAACATCTCTTCACCATGATGGCAACCTCTAAATGCTAGAGTTCACATCTGGAGTGTCACCACTAACTAATCCGGAGGTCTTAGACACAGGTTCAAATGACTGGCTAGGGTCTTGGACATGGGGAAAAGGCCTTTTAGGTGGTGGAAGTATTCATAGCACAAGGTTCCACATTTCCAAACCCACACAATCACAATCAAACAAACCAGTATTTCCTTTCTGCCATTCTGCATTACTCAATATCTCAAGAGCACAAGAGCGAAGGAGGTATAAATGTCAGCATTTCCAAGCCAGACTGCTAAGAAACACTACTTAATGGGCATTATTCAGATTTTTGGTAGTGACTCTCTTTTGCTTTCAATTTTTCTTTGTTTTTTTTTTCTTTCATTTTCTTTTCATTTCTTAAGAGAGCCACCACTTCTGCACATATTTCAAACACATGCCCAACTTTTAAGCACTACCTCCAACACTCACATTAAATTCTGCAGAAACAGCAGAGAACATGTAAAAACCACTCTGTGGAACCTTCTAAAAGATGCAAAAGGGTGATTTTTCATTATAGACCGAAAGAAGGGATAACACACGGCTCAAAGGGGCTGACTAGGGGATATGAGACATCAGGATAGTCAATTTGGTCGTGGGCTAATCCTATGCCCCCATCATCTTAGCTAGTGACAACGTGAATGCTACACATCATGGAAGAGGGATCTATCGCACAAGAAAGAAACGAGCAGGCTCAAATCTCACATGGCTACCTATATGCTCTATCCCACATTCTGATTCCCTGAACAAGATGCATAAACTACTGTCACGAACAAGTGATTCATTCAAGTCACAGTTGGTAAGCAAACAGTTGAAACACTAAACCCCTACACAACTCTACTGCAAATCCCAGTCATCATTATAGGTTGTCCTAGTCGCAATCCAGTTGTCATGCATTCATTCGAAAGCCGTTTGATTCACCAATTAAACCACAGTGCCAATACGATCATGCAACATCAGTGCTTGGAGCCCTCAAATCTCGAGATTTGGACAGCGGACTAGGCTCCAAGCACCCATATATACGTTCCAATAAATACAAAGAACCCCCCCCCCACACACACACACTTAAATGCGACAGTGTCCTCAATGGAGCAGAGGGAAGGGGAACGATGTTACCGTGAAAGTGGTCAGGAACGTTGACTGGATGGCGGACCAGTCAATAGCAGAGGACTGGACAAGGACCAGTCCAACGGGCTCAGAGCTAGAGGCAACAAAACACACACATTGGGTGAAAGAAATAATAGTTCCAAGTCTACAATCCACACAACTAGAACAAGAAAAAGAAACAAACACAATACGGAGTCTAAGTCTGGAAAGAAAGACAAAAGCAGAGCCCAACTCGATGGGCTAGCAGAGCCAGCTCAGTGCTCATCGCCTCCGTCGCCAGCTGGAGGCGGGTAGTGATCCTCATGCCCCGGGGACGCCCCCAAGGGTAGCTAACAGCAGCAGGATCCATGTCCGAGTAGCTCATCATGTAATGCCGAGCCGAAATGATGCGGCGGCGACCTTCGCGCTCACGGTCGAGTCGGGCGTTGAGGTGCTCCTGGCCAGCAAGGATCTGCTCATTCTGGCGGGAAATGGCCGCCAGTTGCTCGGCTATGTAAGTGGTGGTGCTGCAGCAGACGGGCCGGCAGCGAAGGTGGAGGTGCCAGGCGCAGAAGGAGTGGTCTGACGATTCGTCCGACGAGTGGTCTGACGGGCTGCAGCATCACTCGCCTCGAGGAGGTCCTCACCCTCTGGTGCACAAGGAACAGGGCGAGGAAGGCCCCGGATCCAGGTAACGTCCCCGTCGCGCTGCAGGATCAGCTGGCGCTGTAGGGTGTCCCTTGAGAAGGGCGTCGCGGGCAGTATGATAGTGAACCCGAAGAGGTCGATGTTGAAGTACCGTGCTAGAGCAGTGACCACCGGCCCACACGCCAGGGCTCAACCACACCGAGAAGCCTTGACGACAGTCCTGACGATGAGAGAGGACAGATGGAGGTTGTCTACCTCCTGGCTGATGGAGTGCAGGCAATGCAAGGTGCGGAGCTGAAGATGACTGGTGGAGCCCTAGCTGGGGGTGTAAGATTTCCCCAACAGCTGGTTGAGGATGCGCCACTCTGGGCGCAACTGAGTAGCCGTGGTGTAGCCCGGTGTGAATACAGCGCCTGCAAACTCCGGGAGGCAGATCCTCTCGAATAATTGCTGGTCCCGAAAGATGGGACTGTCGGGCTCTTCGATGGCCAGGTGACAGGCGAATGGTGGAAGGAGCCCCAGTGCCCGACCGAAGTCATCATAGCTAAGGGAGTGAAACTCTCCGCTGAGTCGGAACTGGATGGCGTTGCTGTGTGCGCCCGCGTGGGTCCGGAAATGCTCGAAGGAGGAGTAGAACTCCCAGAGGAGCTCCTGATAGATCGGCTCAGCGAGGCTAAGGAGGCGGCGCCAAGAGTAAGCGCGGATGGCAGCCTCCATTGCCTCGCGAGCACCCAGCTCCTCGAAAACCCTCCAATAGAGGTAATGGTGCTGAACGACTTTGCGGCGACGGATGTCCCGCAAAGTCTTCCTCTGGTCGGCGTCGAGCATGTTCAGGTAGGTGTTCATGGTCCTGCAGCCAAAAAGCAGCAAAAGCACAACAACATACATGGAAATTCGTCAATGGTGAGTTCACAAGCAACCACACCCGGGGCCCTCGATTCAGATAATCGGACAGTTGACTAGGCCCCAGGGGAGGAAAGACAATCAAGCCAATCACCAACCATCAAAGATTAAACGCACTTGGAGCCCTCGGATAATAAACCCGGACATCATATGAGGCTCCAAGCGGGACAATCACACACACATGCTGCACGGTAGGCCTACCAAAATAGTAACATCAAAGCATGTAATGCCGGAGGCCTACCGAATTCATTCAAACACGACCTAACCCCCGAATTCCCTCACTAAAAACCCATAATACCAATCATCCACAAATCACAATGAAAAAGAGAGAAACACACCTGGAGGCACAAGAGGGTATCACAGGGAAGGTGAGGGAAGAGGGTGACTCCACGACAGTCGCCGGAAAACTCGCCGGTAGGCTCGCCGGAGTTTCGTCGCCGGCGACTTCACCACCGCCAAAATGACCCAAAGATTTGGGGAATGAGGGCCTGGATGCCAGGAACGCGATGGTGGTCGCGGTTTCTCGATTGGAGGTCGGAGGAGAGAGATCGGGCCGGAAGGACACCGAAGGGTCGCGGTTTTCCGGCGACCCAAACCACCGCCAAACTCGACCCCATGGTATAGACTTGTGGGCGCTGACGAGAGGAGCACGGGGGGTGGTCTCGGATTTCAATTTGGAGCGCCGATGAATGAGTTATGGCCGGAAAACCACCGGAGAAGAGGGTGGGGCGATTTTCCGGTGAGAAAAGAGAGAGAGTTTGACCATAAAAAATGAGGAGAGAGAGGGAGATTCTCAGCAGAGCGGGTTTTAAAAAAATTTTGGGGGTAATTACGGGCACAATTACGGCCGTAATTACCCCCTGGCAGCCTGTAATTCGACTGCCGAGAGCAGATAGCCCCTCTGAAATAATTACGGGCAGGATTACGACCGTAATCGGTCAGATCCTGCCCGTAATTTTATTGCCGAGCCTTTTCCCTCTTCTGGCTTAATTACGGGCAGGGGGCATGAAGATTACGACCGTAATTTGGCCCCTCATGCCCGTAATTTCACTGCCGAAGGCTCTTTTCTCCAGTTTTTAAGCTGCAATTTCAAACAACCAAACCCAAGCGTGCCCCGGCTCGAAAAAGGACACCACCATAGACAAAAATAGACCATCCGGGGCACGAGAAACATTCCAGAAAGACTCCAGACAGACTCAATGACTCGAAAACGACAAAAAATTAAAAAGGAAAAAGAATAGAAATGCAAACCGTGGTGGGGTTGGCTCCCCACAAGCGCTTCTTTACCGTCTTTTAGATGGACGCCAGTAGAGGAACTAAGGGTCCTCGAGCTTGATCAGCAGCTCTGCGCGCTCGACAACACCTCCCAAATACAACTTTAGGAGGTGGCCATTCACCTTGAATGGCTCGGTTTGAGCATTGCTGATCTCCACCGCACCGTGCGGGAAAACTTGGGTGACCATGAAGGGTCTCGACCACCTCGAACGGAGCTTGCCCGGAAAGAGTTTCAGGCGTGCATTGAAGAGCAGAACACGATCACCTACCTGAAACTCCTTCGGGCCCCTTAACCTCGCGTCGTGGAGACGCTTGGTGCGCTCTTTGTAGAGCAGGGTGTTCTCTTAGGCGTGGTAACGCCACTCCTCCAACTCCAGCAGCTGCAACTTACGTTCTGTACCTGCAACACTCAAATCCAGGTTTAGCAGCTTAATGGCCCAGAAGGCTTTGTGTTCTAGCTCTACCGGCAAATGGCACGCCTTCCCATAGACAAGCCTATAGGGATAAGTGCCAATCGGATTTTTATAGGCAGTCCTATACGCCCAGAGAGCATCATCGAGCTTGGTGGACCAATCCTTGCGGGACTGATCCACCGTCTTTTCAATTATTCGTTTTAGCTCCTGGTTCGTCAGCTCGGCCTGCCCATTTGACTGGGGATGGTAGGCCACCGACACCTGATGCTTAACGCCATAGCGAGAGAGGAGTTTAGTGAATTGCCCTTGAAAATGGGTTCCTCTATCACTAATAATGGCGCGAGGTGTCCCGGACCGGGAGAACAGCTGCTTCAGAAATGAGAAGACCCGTCTTGCATCATTGGTGGGCATGGCTTGAGCTTCTGCCTACCTCGAGACGTAGTCCACTGCAACCAATATGTATAGATTGCCATAAGATGGAGGGAATGGGCCCATGAAATCGTTACCCCAAACATCAAAAATTTCACAAATAATAGAGATATGTTGGGGCATCTCATCCCGGGAAGAAATGTTACATGACCTTTGGCAGCGGTCGCACTGTCGTACGAAGGTGTCTGCATCCTTGAAAAGCGAGGGCCAATAGAATCCCGACTGTAGCACCTTCTGCGTCGTGCGGTTTCCTCCATGGTGACCTCCAGTAGGTCCCTCGTGGCATTGAGACAGGATGTCTCCCATCTCGTGCTCCATGACACAGCGCCGGATCACGCCATCTGCTCCGATTCTGAAGAGGGAAGGATCCTCCCAGAAGTAGTGCTTCAGATCGGAGAAGAACTTGCGCTTCGCATGAGTAGCCATCCCCTTGGGTAACTGCTTGCCCACCAGATAATTGGCAAAGTCAGAATACCAAGGGGCCACGTTGTCCACCAGTGTCATCGCCAACAATCGCTCACCCGGGAAGGAGTCGTCGATCTCTTCCACGAAGTTGTCCACCGGAGGGGCTTCCAACCGTGAGAGATGATCTGCAGCAACATTCTCGACTCCTTTCTTGTCCCGGATCTCTATGTCGAATTTCTGCAGAAGCAGGATCCAGCGGATGAGCCTAGGCTTTGCATCAGCCTTGCTCATCAAGTAGCGAACCACCACATGGGAGAGCACCAGATATGGCCGGAACTTGTCAAATGCATACACCACAGCGAGGAGCTCCTTCTCTGTGGTGGTGTAATTCTCCTGTGCATCGTTCAAGGTCTTCGACGCGTAGTAGATGGGCTGGAAGTGCTTCTCGCGTCTCTGACCCAAAACTGCTCCGACTGCATAGTCACTCGCATCGCACATCAGCTCAAAAGGAAGAGACCAGTCAGGAGTCACCATGATAGGTGCATGGGTAAGCTTCTCCTTCAGAGTCTCAAAAGCAGCTGTGCACTCGGGAGTGAACTGGAATGGTGCATCCTTCTCCAGCAGCTTGGTCAAAGGCAGGGCAATCTTCGAGAAATATTTGATGAAGCGCCAGTAGAAGCCTGCATGACCCAGAAAGCTGCGAATCCCCTTCACAGACACAGGAGGAGGTAGCTGACTGATCGTCTCAATCTTCGCGCGATCCACCTCAATCCCCTGCTTGGAGATCTTGTGCCCGAGCACAATACCCTCACGGACCATAAAATGGCACTTCTCCCAGTTGAGTGCCAGATTAGTCTCCTCGCACCTCTTCAGAACGAGTTCCAGGTTATGGAGACAGTGAGTGAAGGAGTCTCCATATACCGAGAAATCATCCATGAAGACTTCCATGATCTCTCCAACCAGTCGGTCGAAGATCGTCTGCATGCATCTCTGGAAGGTTGCCGGTGCATTACACAGCCCAAATGGAATCCTCCGGTAAGCAAAGGTACCGAAGTGGCAAGTGAATGTGGTCTTCGCCTGATCCTCCGGTGCAATAGGAATCTGGAAGTAACCAGACATGCCATCCAGGAAGCAATAAAACTCATGGCCAGCCAACCTCTCCAGCATCTGATCAATGAAAGGTAGGGGAAAATGATCTTTCCTGGTGGCGTCGTTCAGGCGCCGGTAATCGATGCAGACTCTCCAGCCGGTCACGGTCCGCATCGGGATTAACTCCTTCTTCTCATTCGGGACCACAGTCATCCCGCCTTTCTTCGGGACCACCTGAGTGGGACTGACCCACTTGCTATCAGATATAGCAAAGATGATCCCTGCATCCATGAGCTTCACAATTTCTGCCCGTACCACTGCCTCCAAGTTAGGAGACAATCTTCGCTGCGGCTGCCTGACTGGCTTAACCTCATCCTCCATCAGAACAGTAGAGCCACCAGCCTGCTCTTCTGCTCGGGTGTCAGATCCGAGCTAATAATGACCGGGAGCTTATTCCCCTCCCGAAGAAATGCATACTCCAGGTGAGATGGGAGGGGCTTAAGCTCCAACTCTGGTGGCTCCTCCAATGATGTAGCGATCCGGGGCGAGATAGGGATCGACTTGAATGGTATCTCTCGCCCCTCGATCGCAGCCTCGTCCAGCGCCGCAAGCTGCTCCTCCAGCTGCACATCCTGTGATGCATGTTCCCCTAGCAAAAGACAATGCTCAAGGAAATCATCAGTACCCGCACAAATGATAGCGAGTGCGGTCTCAAAATTAGCAACAACATCACAGTAATCTAGATCATCATGGAGCTGGGGATGTTTCATATTATTAGAAACAGAGAAGGTGATTTGTTCACCCCCAGCTCTCAAAATCAGTTTTCCATCATTCACATCAATGAGCGCCTTGGCGGTGGCGAGAAAAGGTCTACCCAGTATCAATGGCACATCAACATCTTCATTTATGTCCAAAATCACAAAATCAACAGGGTGTGAAAATGGCCCTACTGCGAATATCAAGTCCTCTGCTATACCCCTAGGATGCACAATGGATCTATTAGCAAGTTGAATGCTCATCCTAGTATCGCTGGGTTCACCTAGGCCTAGCTTTTTAAACAGTTTATATGGCATGACATTTATGCTAGCGCCTAAATCCGCCAAGGACTTCCCTACATGCAAACTACCAATCATGCAAGGGATAGTGAAACTCCCTGGGTCTTTTCGCTTCTCTGGTAGTTTGTTCTGCAGGATGGCAGAACACTCCTCGTTGAGCATCACCGTTGACAGCTCCCCAAGCTTCCTCTTGTTGGTGAGGAGATCCTTCATGAACTTGGCATACTTGGGCATCTTCGATAATGCTTCCACGAAGGGCATGCTTATGTTTACCTGCTTCAGCATTGCCATGAATTTGGCAAACTCAGTCTCCAGTCGGTCCTTGTGCAACCGAGTAGGAAAGGGAAGCTGTGGTACATACTCCTTCACCACTGGTTGTGGTTTAGGAGCAGACACCTCAACCTCCTTCTCCATTTCTTCCTGATTAGCTGGAAGTGCTGAAGCAGGGGTCTCTCTCTCCTCTGCCCGAACAGGTGGATCGGCAGTCACCTTGCCACTCCTGGTTGTGATGGCACTGCAGTTGGCATTCGGGTCCTGCGGGTGAGGGATGGTCTGACCAGGCAAGGTGCCAGGAGTCCTCTAAGCTACAGCCTGGGCAACACTCCCAAGCTGAGTCGATATATCCCGCAGCACAGCCTGTGTGTTTCTCTGACCAGCTTCTAGCTCCAAGAATTTACCTGAAGCTTTCTCCATGAAATGTTCGATGTTATTGAACTTTTTTGCACTGGAGGTAGCCAGAGAACCCACCAAATCTCTCAATTCCGCCATCGGGTCAACCTGTACTGGGGCTGCAGGTGCTGCCCCTGTCTGATGAAATGGTCGCACCTGTGACTGAGGTGGAACTGGCCCCTGTCTGGGCGGGTAGAGAGGCTGCTGCGGCTGCTGAAATTGCCCTTGTCTGGGCTGGTGAGGAGGCCTCTGGAAGCCGGGTGGTCCCTGGGGAGCTTGTGGTCTAGGATTTGCCCCAGCCCAAGAGAAGTTAGGATGCTGGCGCCACCCCTCGTTATAAGTGTTGCTGTAGGGGTCGAAGCGCCTGGCATTACTGATGAAGACCACCTGCTCCTGGGGGGTAGACGATTCCCTCATTGCCTGACAGTCCTCCACGGTGTGATGGGAGCTCTCACACTACTGGCAGTGCATCGCCTGCGGCTGTCTTGTACCTGCAATCAAACCAGAGCGATCGATAGCTGAAACCAGCTTCGATACCACCTGCACCAAATCAGATGACTGGGTGCCCACAGCATGCACACCCCTTCCTGGTGCTCGTCTCGATCTCCTGGCAGTTCCCCAATCGTACCCGTTCTCCGCCATCTCCTCAAAGAGTTGATTTAGTTGTGGCGGTGTTTTGGTCAGCATGTTCCCGCCACAAACCGAGTCAATCAGCTGCATGTCCTCCGGGAAGAGGGCGTGATAGAAGGTGCCCACCTTGAAAGCATCGTTGAAACCATGATTGGGACACCTGAGAAAGAGACTGGTGTATCTCTCCCAAGCATCCCTGATGGTCTCATCCTCATCATGAGCAAAATGGGTAATTTGCTTCTGCAGGTCAGCCGTCTTGGATGGAGGATAATAGCGGGTGAGGAACTTGTCCGCCAGGTTGGCGAACGTGGTGATAGAGCCCGGAGGTCGAGTGTCTAGCCACTCCTTTGCCTGCCCCTCCAGAGTAAATGGGAAGTACCTCAGCTGGATGGCATCTGCTGGGACCCCATTTATCTTGATTCCATCAATCAGCTCGTGGAATCTCCTCAGATGCGATCGGGGGCACTCACCCTCCTTGCCACGGAACACCACTGAACCGCGCAGCATGGTGTTTACTGAGGTGCTCACCTCAAAATTGTTGGCTGGGACATGAGGGTGTTGAATGGGTGACCTCATGTCCGCGGCTCTGGCGGTCCAGTAGGATCCCATGGTCTGCTCCTCTGGATTGATCACATCCTGGTTTTCTGGATGAGCCATCTCATCTTCGTCAGTGATTTGTAGCTGTGCTAGCGCCTCCTCCGCAGCCAGTCGCGCCTTTAAAGCCCGCTTGAAGTTCCTGCAGGTCCGTTCAAGCTCCTGGTCTAATGATAGTAGTTCTCCTGACTGGCTACGGGTCATGCACTACCTGCACACAACCAGCAAAGGCAACCCGTGAAGGCAGACAGGTGGAAGAGAAAACAATGCAGTAAAGAAAAAGCTAGAGTAACAAATTCTCACGTTTCCCCAATAACCTAGAGGGTCCCCGGCAACGGCGCCAAAAACTTGACACGCTAAAACACAACACCTAACAATAGCCAAGTGTAACCAATGAAAGGGACAACAGTATAGTGGCACAAGTAATAAATATCGAATCCACGGGTCTCTAGAGTTACTATTACTCAGCTTCAGTTCATTATCTAGCAAACTAGATTAAGGATTGATTTATAAACTACTCTACTGACTACTCTTCTAATTACAAGTTGGGAACTCACTTAGGTATGATTCCCCCTAGCTCCTCAATTAGGTCCAAGTTGCAATTACCTTTGGTTGATCTAATTTTGATTAAACTGCGGAAGATCCTAAATTAGCTTGGAATCTCTTAAGCTGACCAAGCCCTCTCAGTCCAACTACCCGGCAGACGACTAGTCTTTACCAGGATAGAAAGGTGAGGTTATAAACACAGAACTCCACTACTGGAATGAATTCCAGTACAAAGCAGTGAATTGATTGACTCTCGCACAACCAATTCACCACTATCAATCAAGGAAGCTCTCTTAACCTAATCAGATTCTATCTATCATAGGTTAAAGCAGAAATCAAGAGAATTTGATCAAGATTCAATTGACTCAATAAATCATGCCTCAATCGATTATAATCAAACAATATAGCATTCAAAACTTCATACAAGAAAGATCTTAACACATGGAACTAGGGTTCCTCAAAACCTAAGTGAAGGGAAGTTACTCCATAGAGAAGAGAGAGACTGCAGAAATCTGATCTAGATCTTCAATCTCCATCTCCAAGCTTGATTCCCGAGCTCCAATGGCGAAGAAATCCTCCAAAATAGCTCCAAGAATGTTCCCAAGTCGCTCTCTCTCTCTAGGGTTCGTCCCTTGGGTGTTTGGGAACCAAAACCCAGCTCTCCCTTTCCTTTGGCTCGAATCTGCCTCAAAAACCCGATTCTGGGCGAATTACGGGCTGAATTACGGTCGTAATTCTTCCATGCCCGTATTTTGCCCAAAACACGCGTTTTGGTTAAGTTTCAGCGCACCCAAAGCTCCTCTCGGCAGTGAAAATACGGCCATGGGAGGCCAAATTACGGTCGTAATTCTCCTGCCCGTAATTCTTCCTCCGCTCCTGTTCAAAGCTTCGTTTCTCTCTCGTCCGGACTCCAAATCCGTTGCTGTTTGAACCCAGACGCTCGTAGTCTCATCCTCTTTCTTTTCATAACAAAATTCCATGATTATCTGTCCATAATATGAGGTAGAATTCCATTATTCCTCAGGTCATGCTCGTGTTTCTTCTCCCGAATTGCCAAATGATCTCCGATTGACTTGAAGCTTGCGCCTATGCTTCAATTTACATGCTAGGACCTGAAATGTGACAAAGGAACACAACCTAGCGTAAAATAGACCAAGAAAGCATAAACTCAAGCCAAAATGAAGAAGAAACGAGGGTGCAAACATGTGCAAATCCGATGTTATCAGTACCCTAAACCCTCTTGGGAACAGATACATTCTATCCACCACTCCGGATATGACTTTCGATAGACAGGTGGCATCGTTGGTCTCATACCCAAACCAAATTGTTCAGCTAACAAATGTGCCATCTGATCACAGAGTGTATTCACTTCGTGCCCTCCTTGTTGCCCCCCCCCCCCAAGCGGTATGAATCCATCAGGATCCACTCCTTGCATGTTCAAGGGGGCGGGATTTGCTGCGGGTATGCACATGGTGGTAACGGGTCAACATTGTTTAGACCCAAACTCATCCCAACATTAACAGGAGCCATGTATGGTCTAGCTTTTGGAATGTTTTGTTGAGCAACACCTTGCACATGTGACGGTTGTTCAACATGGATATGAGATGAAGTGGCGTGACTCTCGCCGACATTCACCCTTTGAGGTGTTGGTACGGTGGTTGCCACCGATGGGGTAGGGTTCACATGGCGTGGCTACTCACCTCAACCACCACCGTTGGATGGTAGATTAGCGTTTTCATTTTCAAGATTGGAAAGTATCGACCATCTGAAGACAAAGCCCTAGTTTGTAAAACTGGCATGTTCAAGAATTTCCTAAACTCACCCAAATCATTCGTATTTTTGTTTACCAGCTCAAATAATTGAGCAAATCGTCTATAAGCACGTGAACTCCAGGGACGGAGCCAGTTTGCTGCTAGGGGGCCATGGCCCCCCAAGATTTTAACAACATTAGAATAGCGAATGTATTACATAATCCCCGAGTAGCCCAGATGGTTGAGATGTTTGTTCCTGGTAAATGTGCAAATTTTTACTCCTTTTCTGATATCAACTTCACTTCCTCCTTACACACCTCATTGTTATTCATACTTTAATTTTGCGCTAAATTGATTTTAATTTTCGATTTTATTGCATGTTCTTGAAACCATAATTGTATTTTGATTGCAAAAAAAGGAGGATTCTTATCCATGAATTATTAATCACCTATTATTTTTTGTAAATAAATCATCGATTGTTTGTGTAAATCTATGAAAAAAATTCGTCAACTTAATTTCGTTTATTCATTATGTCGGGGGGAAATTTTGTTGGTATTCAAAGGTAAAAAAAAATTTGTCGGCCCCCCTAATTTTAAATCCTGGCTACGTCCCTGGTGAACTCAAACCATCAATACGCTCATCCAAAGAAGCAAGATGAAGAGTTACCTGCTGGTAGTTTCTGTTCGTCCCCACCACCAATTGGCGAGTCTCCTCCACCATTTGGCGAATTGATGGTGCTACCTCGTTTGGATCTGCATTAGGCACCATGTTTGGCGCCTATGCTCTAGTATTGTTTCCTCCTGCTTGGTCAACTTCAACGTTAACTAACTGCCCCTCCTCCACAGAATCTTGTGGAGGATTACCATCCTGAATCCTTCGTCGCGGAGGCATATCGAACATACGTTGTCCCACCAGGTGTGCCAATTTATTTTAGGTGGCATTTCGCGTGATCAATGCACCCTGACTTCAAGAAAACAGAAAATGATGTTACTCGGTTCACACCTCTTCAAACACTGTTCGAACGAGGGTGTTCGATGCATACATGAAAGGATCTGGTTAATGTTACCTCTACTCCTATGGAGATTCCTTCAGAGCTCCGCAACTACTAACTACAACTAACAGAGAAGCCTTGTTGGGGTCCCTAGTGCTACTGCTACGATTACTATTCTAGAGGGAACATATACATTTTGACGAGACTGTATGTGATTTGATTTGTCTGTCCCTTCTCCAGATTCTTGCTGCCAGTTTTGTTGCGCCTCGCCCTTTAACCACCTTCTCTCTCTCTTCCCGAAAATCATCTCCACATAGAATCCAGTAACTCTTCCGAGCGCCCTTTGCAAGTCAGCTGCTGCTTCTGGTAACCACCTTCAACACGTCATCGTGTCCCTTGACAATCAACCCTACGTACCATGACGAACAATTAGATGGTCACCATACACCAAATAACTTGGATAGTATCCCTATTGTTGAATGGCACCATCCACTTTGAGTTTGGATGGTGTCCATTATATTTGGGATGGTACCATTCATCATAGGGTTTGGATGATGTCCATGATATTGGATACTACCATCCATAATGGGATTTGGATGGTATCCATACCATGATATTGGACACTACCATCCATAGTGGGGTTTGGATGGTATCCATGATATTGGACACTAACATCCATTATAGGATTTGGATGGTATCCATGATATTGGACACTACCATCCATTATTGGATTTGGATGGTATCCATGATATTGGACACTACTGTACGTGGGCACCGGGTCGGGCCGCCCACTGGCTAGCACGACACGACACGGTTAGAGCACGACCCGTGCACGGGCACGAAATATACGGGCCAGCCTGCACAAGCACGAATAATTTATGGGCCGTGCCGAGCCAAACTTCATGGGCACGAGCACGGACACGACACGGTATATAAGTGGGCCGTGTCGGGCCTAATGTTTTCGAGACTTTATTGAGTATAAGAACGGATATGACACGAAAATAATATTTATTTGATCAAAAGTAATATTTATTTGATCAAAAATAATATTTATTTTGTGGAAAATAAATATAGAAAGAACTATAGGTTTAAATATTACAAAATACAAGTGTCATATAATATATATACGTAATTGCTACCATAACTAAAAACGGACGAAGAATTAAACAATGCCAAATCACACCCGCTATACTTTCAATTCCCCCGGTTAATACTGTCTTTCTCCGTCCAATTTTCTCCTTCTTTTTCATTCTCTCTTTTATTTTCTTCTTTTTCATTAAACACGAATACAGACACAACACGAGCACAAATAGGCACGACACAGGTTGGGCCTTGCAAAGTTCTCAAATGGGCCTACAATGCACTACACGAAAACTGACGGGCCGTGCCAAGCACGACATGAAATAAATGGACCTGAAGCGTGCCCGTGCCGTGCCGGCCCAAGCACGGCCCAACGCTCATGTACAGACACTACCATCCTTTAATCCTACGACCCAACTTGATAAATTGGATCATCCATATACACATGAACTATCTACGTAAATTGGTCAAGCTGTTCATACATGTAATAATTAATAAAAATTATTTTGGTGTAAACAGATGGGATTTGGAATGTTCTTAATTTCTTACTGAATGTTCATGTCATTGATTTCTATGGGGAAATCAATGGGTTACTAATCTCTCCATTATATAGTTTTGTTTGACCGAGCAAGCCACGACCCTAAAATTTTTATATTATATATGGATAATTTTATACCTTGAGTGAGCAAGAAATGATATCTAGGCCTTAAATTGATCGGAGTTTGAGACATGACAGTACTAATCCTGTCCATAAAGATTAAAATCTAGGGTTCAGTCATCAAGGTTAGTGTATAGTTTCATGCTCCGAATTCGGATAATTCGATGTCTAGATAGTGTTTTCTTACTAAGGGTATGTCGTACCCTATATATATATATATATGGTGGCCTCTATCATACCTTGAGTAATATCACGGGGGCAGAATATATCGCGACAAATTGCGATATTTACCATTTTCGTCATCTCGTTAAAATACCACTATCTTCAATTTATCGCATTTCGATTTCGGTTTTTGAGAATCCAAAACAGTTCAAGTTTCAGACAAAATGAGAAATGCAAGAGACGAAAAGGTGAACCGAAACGTCTTGGAGAAACGTTTCGAGTTTTGGACAGAACATGAAATCCGGTAAGCGAAACGAGGAACGAAACGTCAAAGCGACACATTTTATTTTCTCAGAACTTAAATCGAAACATGATAAATTGTCAAGAACGACATTCTGACGATATCACGATATTGTGATATATCATGATATTTTGGCGAGTAATTGTCCCCAGAAATCTGCTCCCGCACGTAGTTATCTATCATGTCCGCCCCGAAGTCCGCCTCGGCGGAAATTTACAGAAACTCCACAACCCAACGAAAAGAAAAGCTTTATTGAAGAGCGAAAAAGAAAACATATGAACAGTTGGAAACGTTTTAGGCGACATTTTACAGCTCTTTCGCCCCCCTGCCTGCTTCCCCTTATCCACATGTAAACGCGATTGATTTGCCGATTCGCAGATCGTCCATCGTTTGTCGTCTTCGTCTCCTCTCTGCCGGAGTTCTGAGTTCACCCGGCTCCGCCATCCGATCAGCCAAGAGACTTTGCATCACCTCCTCCTTCCCGGGATTTCGGTGGTAGCGCGATCTCTTTTGTTTCAGTCAGGTGGGTTGATTGACTTATCATCTCGATTTGCCTTTCGTTTCCTTGCAGATTAAACTATAAAGTTTCTATCAGCTGATTGCCCAATTCGAATTTGGGGGTTCCCCAATACGCCTCACATCTTGATTGTTATATACTTAGATGAGAGCGGAAGTGCAGATGGAGCCAACAGGCGGGGAGAGTCACAGTGACGCTGACCCTCTACTGCAGAATCAGGCCGATTCGCCTCTGTCGTCGCCTGCAAGTCCCGGCGAGATTACGAATGAGGATGATAATCTCGAGAACGGTTCAGTTCCCACTTGCCGCATTTGTCTCGAGAGCGATTGCGAGCCAGGTTAGTGTTTCATCGGATGGAAAGTCTTGAGCTTGATGGATTTTGGCTAAGTGGGTTCGCGTAGAATTTCTGACCCGGTTGGCTGTTCAAAGTTTCTATTTTGTGAATCATTGGATTGCGATGGTAGTTGTTTAAGTGCTTTGTATTGATGATGGTTTGTGAAATCGTTTGAGCTATAAAAAAAGTGGCTCTCTTGAACATGGTCAGAATTATACTCTTAGAACATTTGTGGCAATGCAGTTGCTTGCTTAGTTTGTGGTCTGGACTGGATATAGTTTAGTTGGATGGATTACATTTTCCTGCTGAAAGTTCAACTTAGTTTTGTTTTGCTTTATGTTGTGAATTGATTTTGTAGGAGATGAGCTGATATCTCCATGTATGTGCAAAGGCACTCAGCAGTTTGTTCACCGCGTGTGCCTTGATCATTGGCGTTCAGTTAAGGCAAGCGCTCCACTCATGAATTTTATTACGTTTTCAGTTTTGGTGTTAATTGATCTTGTTCTTGGGTAACAAAGCTTAGAATATTTCTCTCTTTTTAAATAGGAAGGATTTGCTTTCTCTCACTGCACTACTTGCAAAGCACAGTTCCATCTCCGAGTTGCATCGTTGGAGGAGAATTCTTGGCATAAAATAAAGTTCAGACTTTTTGTGACAAGGGATGTCATTGTTGTCTTTTTGGCCGTGCAAACAGTGAGTATAATCTTTCTACTTTCCTTGTGCTGAGTTTAATCCACCTCAGCAATCAAATATGACCGTCCTGCAGCTTATTATGCAGCAGTAATCTTGCATATGCTTGAGCGAGGCAACTGGATTTCTATGTTATTCGAGTAAAATCTTTTAGATAAGCACATTTTACATGTGCCAATCAAATAAAATCAGACTAGAGTTTGGTACTCAAATTTGGCTTCCTATTAACAGCTCCACAACCGGGGAAACATAGAAAGAGAACTTATAGACTTGCAGCCGTAAATGATATGAGGACCGTTCTCATGTTTAATTTTTTTGACTTCCTAGGTGATTGCTGCTATGGGTGGCTTTGCCTTCCTAATGGACAAAGATGGAGCCTTTAGGAACTCATTCAGTGACGGTTGGGACCGAATATTGTCTAAACATCCCATTCCCTTCTACTATTGCATAGGTAGTGCGAATTTCTCTGGCTGCCACCATGTTATCTTTACTCTTATTTGTTGTCTATACTTGTGGTAGCAGTGGTTTTTGCTAGCGTGGATACTCTGCATGCTGATGTTGGTGGTGATGAATTGCTATTATGATTTATCAGGAGTTTTGGCTTTCTTTGTACTGCTCGGGTTCTTCGGCCTTATATTACATTGCTCGACCCTCAACAGCAGCGATCCTCGGATGGCCGGATGCCAGAACTGCTGCTACGGATGGGGAATCTTGGACTGCTTCCCTGCATCCATGGAAGCATGCTTTGCCCTGGTACTGGTGTTTGTGGTCATTTTTGCCATCCTCGGCATAGCTTATGGCTTTCTTGCTGCCACCATGGCTATTCAAAAGATATGGCAGAGACATTACCACATTCTTGCCAAGAGGGAGCTAACTAAGGTAAAACATCGCTCGAGATACCCTTTATAGTAAGTGTTTGGTTGCAGAAAGACGAAGGATTCATATTGTTGATCGTGAAATTATGTACAGGAGTATATAGTTGAAGATCTTCATGGTTGCTACACCCCGCCAAAGCTTGATGCGGAACATGAAGAGAAGTTGAAAATGCTTAAGCTTTTGTAATTGGGTATTTGTGCAAGAAGAAAAAGGGTAAATGTTGAAAGTCGTTTGAGAAGACAACTTGGGAGGTATATCTAACTATAATGTGCTACTACCCACGTTTGTTTCTATATAGAATGGAGCAGAGTTGGAAGGAGAGTTCTTCTCTCGCTTCTCCCACAAAGTTGGTCGATGAATCCAAGCTTTCTTCAGTGAGGAAGTGTGGTTAAAACTTAAAAGACTGTCGCTGCATTGTACACAAAGCATCAAGCAGACAGCATCGTACATTAGGTTGCAGTGTTCCGAACTCGAAATTTGTAGGTGCTGCTGGGATTGCAGTTGAAGTTGTTGTCACCTCAAACCTGTAAATGGTATTGTAGCCTCGATACCCTATGAAACTAAACCTCTCTCTCGCAACGAGCCTCAACCCTGTGACCATAGCCGATCCCTCCAGATCCCATTTGCCTATCGTTTTGTGGGTGATGTGAACTTCCCCTCCATCTTCCATCAGCTTCTTGGCATTTCTTGAAGAACATTATGATCCGCTTCTGGTGCCTCCTCTGCCATCACATAATTAAGTGCGCAATATCAATACAGCTCAGTAAAAAGTTGGTTGTGGTATTAACTACAATGTTAATTAACGAACCGAATCTGTGAATCTGTAGATTCTTTAGGGTAGAATCCAGCATGTGGGAAGTTGAAAATAACGTGATCAAACTTCGTTCCCTCGAGCCAGCTGTGTTCTGCCATTTTCGTGGCGTCCAACTCGTGCATTACCAAACACCCTATAGCCCTCAGCTCTGCGATATTCACTGTGGCCTTCTTGTAGTTTTTGCTCAAAAACTCTACAAAATCACAATGGCACACACCAAAAGTTCACTCTCCAGAGGCACAATGGTTACATTAGGTAGATTGTTCTCCGAACTGACCTTGGGAATCAAGAGAAGTAGCAACAGTGTTGTTTATTCTCTTAGTCGGCTGAACAAAGTACAATAGAATTTATATCAACCCTAATACATCAATTATGTTAGGGTTATACGTATGACATTTTCGGTCTTATGAATGGTACACCTTCGGGATCCGCTATCTCCGCTCCTGTTTGTGATTTGCACGGAGGGGTTTGCGGCGCTCCTACAGAAAGTTATGTCCGAAGGGAAATTAGAAGGGGTAAAAGTTTCCCCTAGAGATCCTCGGATATCGCATATGTTTTTTCCATATGACTTTTATCTATTCCTTAGAGGATCTCTACAAGAATGTGAGAATTTGATCGAGGTTTTAAATGAATATGAGGAACTTAATGGCCAAAGGTTAACTTGGTTAAATCAGCAGTTTGCTTTAGTAAAAACATTGCACTGCCAAATCAAGAATTATTGGCTCAGATTCTGGGTGTCAGGGTTGTGGGAGTCCAAAATAAATATCTGGGGTTGCCTACCGTAATAGGCCAGTCTAAAATGGTGATGTTCCGGTACTTGGAGGAACATTTCTTAGCTTGACTCCAGGGGTGGAAGCAAAGGACATTGTCTTGGGCAGTAAAGAAGACTTTGATCAAATCAGTCGTTTTAGCTCTGTCGTTGTATGTCATGTTCCGTTTCAAGTTACCTCTTTGCCTCTGATCTCTTCGACAAACATGTGGCCAGATTCTGGTGGGGTGTAGAAGAGGGAAAGTCTAGGATTCAGTGGATGTCCTGGCGAAATATGTGCAGGAATAAGTAGGATGAGGGTATGGGATTTCGTCGATTCGAACATTTTAATCAGGCGCTCTTAGCCAAAATTGGATGGCCTCTTCTTAACAAACCCCATTCCCTCTTAGCCCAGGTTTACAAAGGAAAATATTTTCCAACTGGGACTTTCCTCAATGCTACTGCTCGATCTCACCCGTCTTGGGGATGGCAAAGTATCCTCGATGGCCGACAGTTATTGGTGATGGGATTATGATGGCAGATTGGCAATGGTCAGGCAACTTCTTTGATTCATTCCAATTGGATTCATTGTTTACATCCCGATACCCCAATGTACAACCCCCAAGTGCTTCTTGAATGAGGGGACCTGCCAGTGGCAGAGGTCCTTTGTCAAGGAGAGTGTGACTTGAAACTTTGCCAGTGGTTTGACCCGGTGACTTATTGTGACATCAAATAAATTCATCTTCCTTGTCAAGAGGTTGAGAATAGATTGATTTGGCATGGAACGCCTCACGGGGTTTTCACCATTAAATTGGCTTATCATTTTGCTGTCGTGTTAGATAAGCAGGGTGGTCAATGGAGATCCATGGCAAGTTGGATAGATAGATCATGCTGGATTCGATTATGAGAAGTCAATATTCCATCCAAGTTGAAAGTGTTTGTATGCCAGATCTTCAACCGAATCCTACCAACGACGGAGGCCCTGATCGAGAAAGATGTTCATGTTCTACCTAGGTGTTCGGTTTGTTGGTAAATCGCAAACAATGAAAATTTTGTTTCTTGATTGCCGAGTGCCGAAGGCATTATGGATCATTCGTGACTCTATTATCTTGGTCAAGGGATGCCTCGCCACACTTTCCTGCTCTTCTTGAAAAAGATGATGTTACTCTTAAATCAACCTCAATTGTTCATGGCAGTTGTTGAGATCCTTTAGAGGATTTGGCGGTCACAAATTTGGGTCATCTTCGAGGGCAAACAGTTTGGGATCCCATGTCTAATGCCACAATTCTACCAGCAGTGTCAGGAGTGAGTTAGTTTGCCCGTAGACCGTGGTTTCCATTCTTCCATCCCACCATCACACCCATTGAATGTTGTGCATCCAAATGCGGTTGTTTATATGTGGGATAGGGCAACTAAGAGTAGGTCCCATTCGGCAGGCATGATGATTATTCTAAATCAAGATGGGGAAGTCCTCTTAGCTAATGGGGTGCAGTTTCCATAGATTGATGATCCTATAGTGGTGGATCTGCTCGTTCTCTGGGAGGCTATTCTCTGGTGTCTAAACCAGGGATTTACGAGGACGAGGTTTGAAGGTGATGCCAAAGTGATCATTGAGAAGATCAATTGGGTTGATACCTAGGATAATCGGATGGGGGCCATTGTCGAGGAGGTTGAGCATTATTTCGCGAGTCACAGTGGCCTTAGTGTGCGATTTCTAAGCCAACATAGGAATAGGGTAGCCCATTTGGTGGCTAGGAAGACCCTTTTATTGTACCAGACTACGAGTCATTTCTCTGATTTTCTGACCTGGATTAATTCCAGGATATAACTATCTATTATTCCAATCAATATATATATGATAATCTTTTGTAAAAAACTCGTAGGAACTAGAGAGACAAAGTTACCAAATAGTCCCTACTCGCATGCAGGTATTTACCCTAGCAAGCGAAGCATGCATGTCACAAATGCTAGGCTCTGAGAGGAGGTAATTAAACTGATCACCACCAAGCCTTTTTGTGAAGATGTTAGCCACATAATCTTGAGGGGAAATCTTAGTGGGAAGTATAGAGTGTCCGGCAACATGGTCCGTTATAAAATAATAGTTAAGCTCGACATGCTTAGTCTATTCATGAAAGATTGGACTGGCTGCGATGTGAAGTGCAACCTGATTATCACAAGAAGGACCATGAAACCCGACTGAACAACACCCACATCACACAAAAGGGCACGCAACCAAATCACATAGCTAAAAACACTAGCCATGGCCCGAACTCTGCTTCAGCAGACGATCTAGCAACAACTGTCTATTTCTTAGTGTTTTCTTAGTGCGTCATGAACTCTGAGTAGTACCCAAAGTAACAAAATACTCAAAAGTGGAGCGAAGTGTGAGTTGCTTTCCCGCCCAATCGGCATCACAATGGGCTATCAACTACAGATTACCGTGGAATGAAGAAGAAGGCCCTGACCTTGAACATTCTTCAGGTAATATAAAACACGATCCAAAGCCCCCCCCCTCCCCGCGCCCCGCACGCAAACAAAGTAGATTTGTTTGCTGTTTTGGAAACTAGAGCTTTGGCTAGTAATGCAGAAGATATAGTTCAACGTAAGTTTAGTAGATGGAGGAATATTAATAATTACAAGTATTCGAAGTTGGGTAGAGTATGGTTGTTCTGGAAGCCTTCATTGAGGGTCTCAGAAGTGGCAATGGGTGAGCACTTTATATAAGTTCGAGTTGAGGGAGTACAGGAGGTGTTGGTGACTGCTATTTATGCCCCAAACAAGACTATGTAGAGGACTCTGATGTATGCTTAACTGCTTGCAAAGTGTCAGCATGGGAAGCCTGGACTGTTTATGGGAGATTTTATTGCAATTGCTGAAGTGTCAGAAGCATCCACTACGATAGTTCTAACCCAAAGTTGTTTGGAGTTTAGACAATGGATAGCTGATATGAGATTAGTTGATCATGCTGTACAGGGGTCTTGGTTGAATTGGTGGAATAAACAGGTAGCAAATCCAATAGCTAAGAGGCTTGACAGATTCCTAGTTAGTGGGGAGTGGTTGGATATATTTACAAACAGTGTGGCTCGCACTTCATCACTTGGTGTATCAGAACATTCTGGATTGTTGATGGATTCTTGCCCAGACATTGAATCTCTTCCAAAGCCTTTCAAGTATTTCAAAATGTGGAGGCAACATCCACAGTATGAGGGGCTAGTATTAGAAGCATGGGATGAGGAGGTTGAAGGGGCTCAATATCAATAGTTTTATAGGAAGTTGAAATGTCTTAAATATAAGTTGAAGAAGTTGAATCGAGAAAGCTATTCTGATATCTCTGCTCGTGTGAGAGAGGCTGATTTGGAGCTGGCTCGCAGGCAAACTGAAGTTCTGCTTCATCCTACTGCAGATAATGCTATACTTGAATTGGAGCAAGCTGCCATCTGCAGTGAATTACTGAAGGCAGAGGAGAGTCTATACCGTCAGAAATCCAGAGTTAGATATGTACAGGAGGGTGATGCCAATACTGCGTATTTTCATAGATTGGTGAAAGTAAGGAACCATCGACAAACGAAAAAGAGACTACTAAAAGACGATGGTACAAAGGTCACTACATTAAAGGAAATGGGGGCAATTGTAGTGGAGTTTTATCAACATCTGCTGGGGAATAAAGATACAGCTGTGCAGGGTAAGGAAGTTGCTTATTACATAAGTTTCATGAGGCACACCCTTGATGCAGAAGCAGTAGCCTCTCTAATGGCTCTAGTAACAAGAGAAGAAATTCGGAAGGTATTCAAGCAAATGCCAAATGATAAGGCTCCAGGGCCAGATGGCTTTTCAGCTGAGTTCTATAAGGGTGACTGGGCTATAGTTGGGGGAATATGTGGAGGAGGTTGTGCTATAGTTCTTTCGAACATGCATAATGCCAAAACAGGTAAATTCCACTATTCTAGCTTTAATCCCTAAGTTGCCAGTAGTAGACCGAATGAAATTTTTAGACCAATCTCTTGTTGCAATGTATTGTATAAAGGGATATCTAAAATGCTTGCAATTAGGCTGGCAGCAGTGCTTCCTCTTGTTATAGGAAAAGCACAATCAACTTTTGTTAAGGGAAGGCTAATTAGTGATAACATATTAATGGTTTCTGAACTGGTCAAGGACTATCACAAAAAATCAATATCTTCGAGGTGTGTGTTGAAAATAGAATTAATGAAGGCTTTTGATTCTGTTGATTGGGAATTTTTGTTTAAAGTTGTCTTATCAATGAATTTCTCAGCAGAGTTTGTTCAGTTATTGGAAGCTTGTGTTAGAACACCCATGTTGAGTGTTTGTTTTAATGGTGGCCTGTGTGGATACTTTCCTGATTGTAAAGAGCTTCGTCAAGGGGATCCCCTATCGCCCTACTTATTTACTGTTGCAATGGAGTTCTTCTATTGTCTTTTGCATGATGTTGTTATTAAAAATCAAGTGCCCTATCATCCAAGATGTAAAATTCTAGAGCTTTCTCATCTGTGCTTTGTGGATGATCTATTAGTATTTACTAATGATTCAGTCAGGGGGAGTAATGGGGATTAGAAGGTTGTTGGATGGATTTTATAGAGACTCTGGACTAAGGTGCAATATTGAGAAATGCTAGCTGTTATGTGCTGGCATACCAGACGAAGAAAAGAGTATGATATCGAGGGTGACAGGATTCCCATTAGGAGAGTTGCATGTCAGATACTTAGGGGTTCCTCTCATTACTGGGAAGTTATCAGCCACAGATTGCAAGACGTTGGTGGACAAGATTACAGCTAGAATTAGATCATGGCAAGCTCACCTCCTGAGTTATGCTGGCAGATTGCAGCTTATTTCCTCGGTTGTCACCAGCACAATGCAGTAATGGATGGCCCTATTTCTATTGCCAGCAAAGGTATTGAAGGAGGTGGAGAAGATATATAACCAATTTTTATGGGGAGCAGGGAGCCAGGAGAAGAGGAAGAGAGCATTAGTTTCTTGGGAAAAGGTAGCTAGACTGAAGGCAGAAGGGGGTCTAGGCATCAGAGACTTCAAATCGTGGAACAAAGCTTGTGTAATACGCCATCTATGGAATCTTCTTGCTGAGGCAGGGTTGTTGTGGGTGGCTTGGATACTTAAATACAAGGTTAAGCAGCAATCTATATGGGCTTTGTCTGGGTCCTCAAGTTCCTGGATTTGGCGTCATATCTTGAAGTGCAGAAGCCAGGCTCAACCTTATTTGTCTGGAGAAGGAGCTACATTGGCATGGGAAGGTAATACTCTTACTCGTTACTCTATCCAAACTGTCTGGAATTCAATCCGACATATGTTCCCTCAAGTTGACTGGAGCGAAGCTGTGTGGGGAAAACCATTTATACCAAAGCACAGTTTGCTTGTGTGGCTTATAATTCTGGACAGAATCACTACATTAGACAAGTTAGTGCAGTGGGGATTAACGGCTGATCGAGGTTGTGTGTTATGCCCTGGTGGAGAGGAGTCAAGAGACCATTTGTTTGTTCATGTTCTTATAGCAGGAGTGTCCTTACAACTATGTTGCAGAAGATTACGAAAGTCCCTGTTCACACAACATGGGAAGAGCACCTAGCATGGGCGAAGGGACAGTGGAAGGGGAAGTCTGATAAAACAAAGTTTGGAAGGGTGTGTTGGTTGATTTCATTGAGCTACATTTGCAGAGAACACTGCCAGCGAGTTTATGGCACAAAGAGAATTAGATTGCCTCATCAAATAGTCCAGCAAAGGGCAGAGGAAGTGAAGGTTTTTGTCTCGAACAAACTGCAGAAACCTAGTTCGATACTTGCATATATAGTCTGAGTATATTCTTGTAATAGTAATAGTGTTTCAGTTGAGATTTTGTACTTGGAGAAGGGGTTTTTTGCAGTTTGCAAACCCTAGTGCTTAATGCCATTTTTGATTAACCATAAAAAAAAAATTAAACATCTTCTCATGGAGAACCTCTTTATATTAGTGTTAGGATTGAATATGTGACATTTAGGTTGAAAATCCGCAGTAAAATTTAATATGTTGAGTAATTGGATAGTAAAATTATTCATGTAACAATCATGAACATATAAGTGAATTTCATTAACGTGAATGGTCAAGGTTTCACTTTCGGGGTACTACAAGATACTTGGTAGGATTTCTCATTGTAGCTTGTATTTTAGCTAGTATCATTTAGGGAGTCAAATACGGGCTTTTCTAAACCATCATCATCCCATTCTCAAATATTCAAATCCGCACCTACCTCATATCATGCGGGGAGGATAACTAAACTTTGAGTAATACCCCCACATATTCAATATTACTATACCTAAAATTCAAGATATAAATCTTTAGTTATACCACTAAACGGACCTCATAAATCATGAAAAGCAACAATCACTCTTCACACGAATTTAGGGTTCTTTTAGAAGTTGTGTATGTTAAATCGTTGTATTGTTATGAATCACTATTTTATAAATGAATGCATTAATATAATAGATGTATTTTGACATTACATTGTTTGATTTTTGAGATTATTATTTATGAATTGATTGTAGGTGGGACCTCATTTTTGTTGATTGTAGCCGGAACCCCCACAAAACAATACATGCATTGTTTTGCAACTTGACACTTTCAAACGTTGTTTTATGAACAATGCATGTATTCCGCAAATACAACATTTACAATCACAACTTCCAAACGATCCCTCAAAACATTCAATCCTAAAACATTCGTTAATCCATAAAAAATATAATACTACCCAAATCATTCATTTCCGACATCGACAGGGATACTAACAATAAATAATTAACATACTTTTGTTAACAATGGGGAAATAATAAAAATTGAGAGGTGATCTCTCCTCTCTCATCCTTTTTTGTTCGCTGCTAGGAAGATGGTTCTCACGCGTCGTCGCCGCCGTTTTCGCGGCCAGCTTGAGGAATCAGAACAAAGAAGACTGGTATCAAGGATCGCTTTCCGATCGTATCCAAATGATGGGAATGAACGGAATCCCAATCAATAGGAAGAAGGATGGCAACCTCCTTGCTAACGTGAATCCTATTCCGAAAAGGGCTTTTTGGGAGATTGGCCGGTGCAGAGCATGGTGCGCCGCTTGCAAAAACGATCGTTTCATATTGCTTTTGATGAGCTTGAAATCCCATAGGAGCATCCATCAAAGAGATATAGGCAAAAGCCAAGGAATCAATAGAGGTTCTGGCTCCCACACTCGTCAGATTTGGAAGGGGATGAATCTGTTCTAGCCTCGCTCGCAGGGAGTAATACATAGACAACACGAATTGAAATTGAGCACCTTGAATTTTGTGCAAGCTTAGCTCAATCTTTACCCTTAGGGGATGGGATTTTTCCCGTGAAGCCAGATCGTGAGAAAGCTGGATTTTGTAAAATCTGTTTCAATGGCGACACAAATAAGATTAACACAAATGAAGAACACTACGAGTGTTTAGCTCTGAAGGCCCCCTTGGGGGATGGGGCTCTTTGAATGTCATTAGGCAATTGGACAATGACGATACAATTAAAACCCTCCATTCCCAGCGTTTCTGGCAAAAAGCGGATCGGACGCTCTGGTGACGCCGACTTCCGTCACCGGCTGCTGGGGGTGCGACGAAGCTGGGCGGTTAGGGTTGGATTTGTTCTCGATTTCCCATTATGGTTTGGCGGGATCCGCAGAAGCAATTTTCAATTTAAAAAACAAAAATTTAACCCACATCAGAGGTCTCCTAGTCCGATCCAAATTCTTAATGACGAAAGACACAGGGGAACACGATTCCTCTTGGGGTTTACGGGGTCGTTAACCTATAAATATGCTCCGCCTTCGGCTAGCACGTCACTTTGCAGTGCTCGGTGTCTAGTGATTGCTCCAGAGGCGAGATTAGCAGACCCCACCCCCCACCAGCAGCGGTTTGCTCTCGTGCTTTCGTCAGGTAACAAGATTTATCCCCTATCTTCTTTCCCCTACTCCGTTTCGATGGAATCCTCTGCCTTCATGAATGTAACCGCTCATTCGATCCCCCCTGGTCTGCTGCCGCCAGTCTTTTTGACAGAGTCGGCCGGTCCATATGCCTCTGCTACCCTCTTGAATGGAACAACCTCCCCTATTCCCCATTGTCTGCTGCCGCTAGCCTCAGTGACAGAGCCAGCTTTACCATATGCCTCTAACGCTTGATCTATCCCTTCTTGTCAGGTGAATATGATGTCACGTATTGCGGATGATCAAGTGGTCGAGTTATCACTTGAGGAGGTCCAGTCTGTGAAGTTTCGCACTATCTAGGACCCTTTTGTGAAGAGCTTGGCAGTTTCTGGCTAAATCTCAAGTATGAGTTTTTACCGACCATCTGCTTCCACTATGGTCGCGTGGGACACTCCAAACGCGACTGTGTTTTTGATCCCCCTCCGGGTAAAGAACGCTTCAGACCGCACATGTCTACGAGGAAGCTAGGAAGGAAGATATACATGGATGATGAAGATTACCCTAAGGTTCAAAATACAAGCAAGTCTGTGTGGGTTAACAGGAATGTTCAAATGCAAAATGACGGGAATGCGAAGATTGCTAGGGGTTGAGTGGAGGAGGTATCACCAGTGCCCATTGACCGCGCATAGGCTCAAGGATTGTACCATTCTCTGTCCACTGAGTCGATAGTTCAAGCTAGGAAGAAGACATAGCCTAGGCTTCGAGAACCAATTAATAAGTTGGTGGGAATCGTGCAAGCCCGCAGAGGTTTGTCTTCAAGAAATCGCCTCGGGTTAAGATTGGTGGTGGTGTTAGGCAACATCAGAAGGAGCTGTCGCCTAGAAAGGGTGCCTCTCTTCCTAGACCAGACACCAAGATTCGCCAACAGCCTAGTAGACGCGTCAGGCATATTCCCCATCACCAGCAGGTGGCGGATCCTGTGGCGGTGGCTCTCGAGCAATCCTGGAGGCGTAGGATGATTTTGCAGGAGTAATCCGAGGAGGAGGAGACAGCCATACGTCCCATGCAACCACATGCCCCTACTAGCCCCACAAAGGACCATGTTCATAAACCGCTGACAGATCCTCGGCTGCCCTCCAAGATCGCGACTCAACCAGGGGTCTCGGCACCTCGGGTTCGCCCACATATGAGAAAAATAGGAGCTAGCTTCCCTCTGACTATATCCATCCAGGATAAGAGCTCTACTCCATCTGGTGCTCTGCAGGAGCTGGAGGACAAAGAGATTGTTGCTACTCTGAATGATCATATTCCTGCGGATCACCAGTAGGCCTCTGACTCTGATGGAGATCAATCACTGGAGGATCATCATTCCTTTGAAATCAAGTGACGATCACTAACTGGCGCCTCCATGAAGACTCGCCTAGTCATGAAGGGGCGTGTTCACCAAGTGATGGAGGCGTTCGAAGCTGGTCTAGTAATTGCGCGGGAGGAGGGTGTTCCACGCAGGGGGTCGAGCTTGAACTTGAATGAATATGGGTCTAATCTAGTGGACCCAATCATGGAGAATCAGAAACGAGTGCTTGATGAGGTGGACGGGGATGTGGGGGACCCTCTTACCCCGAAGAAGCAATTTTTGGAATCAGCTGATGTTTTATAGAAGGTGGAGGAAGCCAGCCTCGAGTGGCCCTCAGCCGATAAATGAGGCTATTGGCCTGGAATGTGAGAGGAATTGGGCCATCCCTCACTTTCCAAACTGTTGTAGGGCGTGTTCATTCTAATAAACTGGATCTCGTGTTTTTTTCTGAAACGTGATCGAGCCGGCGTGTAGTGTCCCGTCGTATGCGGGGTTTAGGTTTTCCTCTTTCTCATTTTTTCTTTGTAGATGCAGTCGATGCATCGGGTGGTTTAATAGTGGCTTGGTCCCCCCGGGATTGACATTTCGGTGTTTTGTCATTCCAATTTATATATTTGTTCTCAAACTAATGAAGGAGATTTTTCTTATGTTGTGATCTTTGTTTACACTAGTTGCAATGTTTCTTTAAGAGCTACTCAATTGGCTCAGTTGAGAGAAGTTTGTGCGAATATCAATCACCCTTATGTGATCATAGGTGATTTTAACACTACTCTCCATGAGGGTGAAAAAGATGGGGGTCGGGCGTGGAATGTTGCACAAGCCATTAGTCTCCGGGAATTTGTTCATGATTTGGGTCTCCATGACCTTGGTTACCAAGGGGATCAATTCACTTGGACGAACAAGCGTATGGGTGCAGCGTGCATTTGTGAACGTCTGGATAGGGCGCTCTGTTCCCAGTCCTGGATTGATACTTATCCGGAGACTCTGGTCAAACATTTTACGGACCAGAGATCGGATCATCGTGCCCTCCTCCTCACTAATAAACCGTATAGTCGTAGTAGTCGGCCCCTGTTCCGCTTTGATGCCCGCTGGGCGGATAATCTATAGGTGAAGGTTATGGTCCACTATGTCTAGCAGGAGGACATCCAAGGTACCCCTATGTTTCGACTTTAGGAGCTCCTAAAGAAACTACGTCATCTGTTGTATGATTGAAGTAGGGCGGGCACTACGAATTCCCGGCGGAATATCAAAACTCTCCTGGCGGAGATTGACCGGATAAAATTGATCCATCCGCTAAACTGGGATGTGATCAGGAACTTGGAAACGGAGCTGAACCGTCAGTGGGAAGCAGAGGAGATATACTGGAAGCAAAAATCCAGGGTCCGATGGTTAAAAAAAGGAGATCAAAATTCTGTCTATTTCCATACGGTCACACTCGCTCGACGGAAAAAGAATTTTTTTTCTGGGCTCCAAAATGATGAGGGGGAATGGGTCACTGAGGAAAGTGGGAAAGCGACTATCGCTACTGACTTTTACTAGACTTTATTTACCTCGGAGACCCAGGTTCCTAATATGACTGATAGGGTGGCGAATCTTCCTGTCGCAACCGTCCCTCCAAGGTTTCGGGTCGTCGCGTTCGCTTTTTGGGAGTCGCCATCGATCTTACTTGGAGTGGATCGAACACTCATCGGTTGGCTCTAACCTTAGGGTCAGAACCGAGGTGTGGTCTGCGATTAAGAGATTCGGGTTCGAGAGTACGGTTACGTGTGGGGAAGTGAAATCACAACCCACAACGCCCTAAATCGGTACTACTTAAGTTGATAAATTTTATGTGTGTTGGGTGTTATTTTGGTAATTATTGTGTATTTTAAAATCCCACTGGATTATTAATATATTGCTTATGACTTAACTAATGCGTCATTGGACGTTTGGTTCATTATTATGTATTTTAGATATTTTTAGGGCCTTACTGGACCACTAAAGAAATTAAATCGTATTAATTTTAATTTAATTATACGCCCACTGGCGTAAAAATTAAAAGATAAAGTTAATTGGTTAGTTGGACTCGAACCTTATCGGTTGCCTACGTACCTGTTAGATGGGATCAAAGTCCACGTAGTTCGTTAGGAACTTTGATCATTTTAATTATTAACTTTTACCACGTTCCACTGAACTTAAGTTTCGTATTAAAGATTTGGGCTAATACCACTGGGAAACCCGAACTATTAACTTTGTGTCATTTGTGTCCTAAAGTATTCGATGCGACATTTGTGTCCCAACCTATTATAGTTTTGTGTCATTTATGTCCTGACGATTTTGTTGACCGTTATATATAACGGTTGACCAAACGGAAGTCAACATTAACATTGACTTTTATTGACGTGGCAGCCACGTAGATGCCACGTCAATGACACCTCATATTTTTAATTAAAAATTAAATAAAATTTTAAAAAAATAATATATTGTTATAAAAATTTTAAAAATGTAAAATTAATTAATTAATATTGTTTCTAAAAATTAAAATAAAAAACACTCCCATCACTACCGATCGTCGCCGCTACACTCCCCGTCGCCACCTTCTCCCACCGCCGATTCTGCTTCCTCCGTCGTCGTCATACTCTCCGCCCCATATAGAATAGCCAGCACCGAGAAAAACCCTTCGCGATTGAATTGCAAAACTGTAAGGGTAGTCACCGCCAACCATATCTCTTCCTCCCAATGGCAAGCAAATCTGCCGTTTCTGCTTGTCGAAGTCGAATTGAACAGGGAGGCCGAGTCTGAAATCGAGAAGAAGATGAATCGATCCCCAACGGCGTTAAATCGACTCCGTCGTCGTCGTTGATGGTTCTGATCAGGAATCCATCGCTGTTGGCGAGGAAGGCACAATCGACGCGCTTCATCCCACCGAAATCCCTTTGCTCGACTTGCAGCTCTCGACGAACATCTGGGTCGCGCTCGTAGAGCTCTGTGGCTTTGGTGACGGCGCCGGCGGCTGGCTCTTCAAGATATTGCTCTAGCACATCGGAGCCACGGCGGAAGATGACGAGTTCGCGACGGCCTCCTCCATTGTTGCGGCGATGGTGCGAGTAAGGCGACAAAGTCCGAAAATCAGACGCTTCTGGTGGCGGACCTGTCGAGGAGGAAGAAGGAGAAGAGGAAGGGTTTCTTAGTGGATTTTTGTAATTTTTTAATTTTTTATATGAAAAATAATTATAAATTAATATTATAAATTCCACTTCAGATGCCACATCAGCGCTTACTGGATTTTCTGTTAAAAACTAACGGTCAACGCCGGTCAACTCTAACGGTGAAATAGTTTAGGACACAAATGTCGTATCGAATACTTTAGGACACAAATGACACAAAGTTAATAGTTCGGGTTTCCTAGTGGTATTAGCCCTAAAGATTTTGTTAATAATATTTACATAGGTTATTATGAGGTCAAGCCAATAAATGCAAGGATTTTAGTTATTAGGAAGTATTTTGACGTATTAGAAAAGAAACAAGATAAACTTAATCCGCATTCAACATTTCGTATTAAGGATTTTAAAACAAATAAAACTAAATGAGATGATTACATTTCTGCATGATGGGCCAGTAGCCCAACTGGTTAAATCGTTGTTTAATATAGGCGCTCGTTCCCGAGAATGAGGGTTCGAAACCCAGTCAATCTATTTTTTTTATTCTAGTTTTATTTCAGAGAAAGGGGAAGGGTAGTCTCGTAATTGCTCAAGAACACGGTGGCAAGGGTGTGTTAATTTGGCTCTTCCTTTTTATTTCTGCTTATTTAGATTTTGGGTCAGTACTGACCTTCTACTTTTTTTGTTTCGGCAGGATGAGGGAACTGGGCAGGTTTGGGTAAGGATCTCCTAAACTCAGTTAGTGTGATTAGGGAATTTGAACTAAAAAAGATTATACGATTTTTAGGATAGCTAATAGATCTGGGTTTTCAATAAAAAAATCGGTTATGTATGGGTTCGTATGATTCTGAAATTGTAATTTTTTTTTTTGGACTCCGCTTAGTATGGTTAGAGGTTAAAAATATGAAATGGGGATTTGCTTGTTATTGAGTTTTGAATCTGATAGTAAATCTGTGTTTTTGGTAAAAATAGTTGTTTTTGTATGCTTTGGATGCTTAAGTTCGCTTTGGAATCTTGACTATGCAAATCAGTTTCATAAAGACACCATTAGTTTTATTTATAACAGGCTAAATCATTAATTGTCATAGCCACTGCTTGTGATTTAATTAGACTAATGACTGCAAACCGCTGCCACTGTTTATGTATGATGATCGTGCTTATCAACCATATGCAAAAAAAAAAAAAATTACGAAAGCATGGGAGAAAATTGTAATAGACTATCAATTGATAAGAGAAAGTATGGGAGAAAATTGTAATAGACTATCAATTGATAAGAAAAAGTAAATAGATGCTCAATCTAAAGAAGCTTAATGCCGAATTGGAACTACTATGAGCATATTTTATTTTATGTAAATAGTGTCCTTGAATATATAGGGGCTCGTAAAGTGAATCGCTTGAATATAAATAGATAATCTGATGGATGATTATATCGGTACCACGATATAGTGGAGATTATGCTAAATGACGTGAAATTTACCATGAATCATGGAAGCAGAGTTAAAATACCAACCTTATTAAGATTTTTCTCCGAGAACACTTCCTTGATGCTGCTCCGATCTAATTCCTGGACTCAGCTTGTTGTAATGAAAACATTAGAGTGTTTTTTAGAATTTTATGTATGTCTTTTTTTTCTCTCCTCCAATTCGTCCCCCCCCCCCCCCCAACGCAGAGCCCAAAGAGCTCATTTATAGCAAAAATTGCACGCCATGTGTCATGCTGTGATTGATGATGAGTATGACATGCTTCTCTCTGATTGGTTGATCCTCAAGGCTGCATCTGAAGTCTCCACCTTGCTTAGTCGGTTCTGACTGGTAAAGACAGGTGTTGGATAAGATTGAACCAAGTTTGGGCCAGTCCCTCCAGCTTCAACTTATTGACCAAATTGGGCCTGGAGTGCTCTTCTTCGTCTGGGCTTGAAATGGGCTTGGACGGATTTGAATTTGGGCCTAGCTCTGGGCTTGATCTATCTTTGAACTGTGGACTGAAACTGGGCTGATTTTCATTTCTTCTTTGTTTTGCAGGCTGCTGATCTGGGCTTCCTTGTGATGAGCCAAGCTTGGATACAAATCAAAACTTAGCCCATTGTATTAAGGATTGTTGAGTAGTGTATGCAAATCCAAATTTTGTAGTGTCGTTAAACGTTTGTAATAGACTTCAAATTTTTGAACGAATTCTTTTCGTCCTTGTCTTCCAACATTGAACAAATCTTCTCATTGATCAAATCCTCTAATACGAAAACCCAAACTGTGATACTTCTCAATTCTCAACCTGGTCGTTGTTTGCAGATAATTCCAAACACGCTGCACTTTAGATCGTTGAATAAGTTCGATATCTAAGAGGTCGAAATCCGGACAAAATGTGGTGTCTACACTTCCCATTGCCCATAGTGTTACTCCACAAATGAATGCGCAGTTGATGGCTGAGGTATTGCCTGGTGAGGTTCAGAGAACGGTCTTTTCAATGGGGTCAAAGCAAGCCTCGGGGTCGGATGGCTTCACAGGAAAGATCTTCAAAGCGTTCTGGGATATTGTGGGAACTTTGGTGATTTAAGCAGTATGCTCTTTCTTTACAACGAGTCGGATGTTGCGGAGTTTTAACCATACCCGGCTCACTTTGATTCCTAGAGTGGATTATGTGGAAACAATCAGACAGTTGCGTCCGATCAGCCTATGTCAGTTTGTTTATAAAGTGATAACCAAAATCATGGCTGAACGGCTTGCTGGTCTGCTCCCCCAGATCATCTCTGAGGGTCAGAATGCGTTTATAAGAGACATGAAGATTATTAATAACATCATTCTTGGACATGAGTTAATGCATTATCTAAAAATCAAAAAGCAGGGGAAGAAGGGGTACATGGCTCTAAAGATTGACATGGAAAAGGCCTATGATAGAGTCGAATGGCCCTTCCTTCTGGCAGTTTTGGATAAAAAGGGTTTTAACTATGTCTGGCAAGGATGGATAAATGAATGTCTTCGTTCCTCATCATTTTCTGTCCTGATGAATGGTACCCCTTCGGGTTATTTCACTTCCCCCCGGGGGCTCCGTCAGGGGGATCCGCTATCGCCTCTCTTGTTTGTGCTTTGCACGGAGGGGTTTGCGGCTGTCCTCTGGAATGCAATCTCGGAAAAGAAACTGGAGGAGGTAAAAGTGGCTCCACGTGCTCCAAGAATCTCTCATTTGTTCTTCGCTGATGATTCTTATTTATTCTTGCGAGGTTCTCTCCAGGAGTGCGAGAATTTAATCGAGGTTTTGAACGAATATGAGGAGCTGAGTGGCCAACGGGTTAATCTGGAGAAATCTGCGGTGTGCTTTAGCAAAAATATTGCCCTGCCAGATCAAGAGAATCTCTCATTTTACCCACGCTTGTTGCCAGATCCAAAATGGCTACATTCAAATATTTGATGGAGAAACTAATTGAGCGACTTCAGGGGTGGAAACAAAGGAGATTGTCCTGGGCAGCAAAGGAAACATTGATTAAGTCACTAGCGTTGGCTCTACCCCTACATGTTATGTCGTGTTTCCAGCTACCCCTCTCTCTTTGTCGACTATTGGATAGACATGTGGTTCGATTCTGGTGGGGTGCTGATGAGGACCATCCTAAGGTTAGGTGGGTGTCCTTGCGCAATATGTGCAGGAGTAAGCATGATGGGGGGATGAGATTTCTCCGGTTTGAACATTTTAACCAAGCTCTTTTAGCAAAGATTGGCTGGCGTATCCTCAATGAACCCCATTCCCTCCTTGCCCAGGTGTATAAAGGGAAGTACTTCCCTCAAGAAAATTTCCTCGGCGCGACAGCTAGATCACGCCCTTCATGGGGGTGACAGAGTAT
The DNA here is from genome assembly GCA_946122785.1 of Linum tenue. NCBI lineage: Eukaryota > Viridiplantae > Streptophyta > Magnoliopsida > Malpighiales > Linaceae > Linum > Linum tenue. The sequence goes on from CAMGYJ010000003.1 coordinate 4,682,113, forward strand.
CCTTTATGGGCGCCAGTTATTGGAGATGGGTTTAAGATGGCAGGTCGGCAATGGCCGATCGGCCTCTCTTCTCCACTCTAACTGGATTCCTGGGCTTCAGCTGGATCCCCCTCACTATAATCCGCCGATCTTGCCATACGGGCGTGATCCCTCGGTGGCAGAGGATATTTGTGAAGGGTAAGGGCTATGGTTTGACCCGTATACCTGTCGTGCCATTAAGGTTATTCCACTTCCGCGGCGGAATGTGGCTGATAAACTTATGGCATAACACGGCATACGGGGTTTTCTCGGTAAAGTCGGCTTACCATTTCGCTGTTGAGTTGGACAGGAGGAGGGGTGGGTGGCGGTCCTCGGTTATTTGGATGGATAAGCCAAGTTGGATCCGTTTGTGGGAGGCTAAGATCCCTCCGAAGCTGAAGGTCTTCGTCTGGCAAATTCTTAGTCGGGCTCTACCAACTACTGAGGCGCTCATTGAAAAAAAGTTCCATGTGCTTCCCCGTTGTCCATTTTGCTTGGATAGCCCAGAGACGATGGAGCATTTGTTTCTTTATTGTCCGGTTGCGCGGGCTCTCTGGGACTATTCAGGGCTGGAATACTTGGGGGAGGGTTTGCCTCGGCACACCTTTCCATTATTTCTCAAACGTCTGCTGGTGCTGATCCATCAACCGTCATTGTTCCTAGCTGTTGTTGCCATTCTTTGGCGGATCTGGCGGTCTCTTAACTGGGTTGTCTTTGAAGGCAAACAGTTTGGGATCCCAGCGCTAATGCGCCAATTTACCCAACAATATGAGGAATGGGTGGGCTTGCCGATTGAACAGGCTCCTAGGGTGTCTTGTCCGTTGGTACAGCCAGTGACTCATGTAGGTGATTCACGATTGGTTTTCATGTGGGACGGGGCCACTAGGGGTGGTTCTTTTTGATCCGGCGCAGAAGCTCCTTTTGGCGAAGGGGGTTCAGTTTTCTCAACTGGATGAGCCTATAGCGATTTAATTACTTGTGCTTCGGGAGGCTATTATTTGGTGTTTGGAGTGTGGATTGTCGACGGTCCGGTTCGAGGGCGATGCGAAAGTGATTATTGATAAAATTAATCAAGCTGATACGAGGGGTAACCGGTTGGGTGTTGTCCTGGAAGAGATAGGTCATTATTTTTGCGCCCATCCTGGGTTTAGTGTGCGATTTGTAGGTCGGGAGCACAATAAGGTAGCTCACTCGGTAGCTAAAAAAGCTCTCTCCTTGTATCCGACTGTGAGTCGCTTCTTTGATTTCCGGGCCTGGCTGGTTTCCAGGATGTAACTATCTATTTGTTCGGATTAATATATGATATCTTTTGACAAAAAAAAAAACAATGGGGAAAGAAGTCAAAGGGTGAAGGGTGAATGAAGGGAAATAAATTATTGTTTGACTCGAGTGATGATTTGATTACATTTCAACTCTTAATTTTTGAATTATCCCGTCATTGAGAAATTAAAATATGATCACTATATTTTTCAATGTCCACCCCATCAAACCTTTGCAGGGTTTATCTATATCCACCCTATATCTAGTGGATGCAGGAATTCTCATGTGTTAACAAGATCGGAGGTTGGTGGATTCACGTAAGTGTTGGTTCGATTGCCATCCTAGTATTAGTTATGTGTTTAACGTGATTTGTGAACATATATTTGGTAGCTTCAAATCAAAATTAAATTCAAAATAAAAAAAACTTCTATTTCTTTTATAAGATTGATTCAACTTTTATATCTTACTCAAAACTAAGGGCTCAAAACTAATTATACAATATTGTCCTATCTTAAGCCATGTGTTGCAAATCCTCATCATAAAGCAGCTTCTCTTAGTAAGGAAACAACCATTAAGAATTGAGATTGAAAATGGACTCTTGAAAGAAGGTACGGACAACCAATTCGATTAACGTACCAATATTTATGATCCAGCCCAATTCTGGCAAACCCAATCAATTTCTAAGGATAGAGAAAAAAAAACTTTAGCTTTTGGGCATGTCCACCACAATAATGGAAAACGGAAGGGAAGGGGAGAAAAAATAAAATTGGAACCAAAACAAGCGCCAATCACATCTCCATTGCAAGTCTGAAACGAACGGCTACCATGCATTCAATTCTGTTTTTCTTCCTTTAGACTTCCTGCCATCGTTCTCTTGTTTCCTCCCTGTTTTTTTCTCTCTTCTTCTTTTTGTTCTTTGTTCTCTGTTCTGACCCCTCTTCTCATTTCAATTCCTAAATTTCTCTCATACCCGAAACTTCAATTTGCTAGCTTCATTCCAGACGCCAATTAGCGGTTATTGGCGTCTGGTTTGGTTTGTATCAAGTTTGCCACCAAGGTACAATAATAGCAAACGACCTCTCTGTTTGTTAACCAAGAAAAAATAGAGCATTCATTCTTCTTATTTCTTGCATTATTTATCTTCGTCCCCAATTGTTTGTGAATCATTACCGCTTCATCTCGCTTCTCATTTCCTTCTATGAAGCAATAAACGATGAAAGGAATCATTCAGGACTTGAAAGGAAGAAAAGAAGTCTATGGAGATGACTGGAGCAATGCATTCGCCGCTGGTCCCAGGTCTCTATGTTTTGCCTCCATTTTTATTATTTTCCCCCTTCCAAATGTGTCAAATGGATTTGCTCATTATCTTGTTGATTTACACTTCAGGATATTCGCACCCATTGCCTACATCTTCTTCGCTTCCGCTCTCCCAGTCATCGCTTTTGGAGAACAACTCAGTCGAGAAACAGGTTCTGGTTTGGATTTTCTTCTCTCCAACCTGTGCACTGTCTTCTTTCTTTCTTCCTCCATTGATGTCTCTACCACAAATTTTCTCGCAATTTCAGAGGGAAGCCTGAGCACGGTGGAGACTCTAGCTTCCACCGCTCTCTGCGGAATCATCCATTCTCTCATCGGCGGGCAGCCATTATTGGTGGTGGGAGTTGCAGAGCCTACCGTCATCATGTACAGCTACATCTACACTTTCGCCAAAAGCTCTGACGCCGTAGGAAAAACTTTGTACCTTGCTTGGGCTGGATGGTACCTTTGCACTTTTGCCAAACCATTTCAACAAAAAAACCACCTTTGTCTTCCCAAATCAACTAAATGAATTTCTCTTATCCTCTGCGTTGTTCAGGGTATGTGTCTGGACAGCTTTACTGCTCATTCTCCTCGCCGTCTTCGACGCCTGCAACATCCTCAACAAGTTCACCAGACTTGCAGGGGAGACATTTGGGATGTTAATCGCAGTTCTTTTCTTTCAACAGGCAATAAAGGTAAAAATGAAATCAATCCCCTGAATTGTGGTTACCAAAAACAAACAAGAATATGAACACTTGTTTGTTTGGATAAAAAACAGGGGATGGTGGGTGAGTTCAGCCCTCTGGAACACGAGGACGTGAAATCGCCTGACAACAGCTTCCAATGGCTATACGTAAACGGCCTTCTGGGAGTCATTTTCACATTTGGAGTTCTCATCACGGCTCTGAAGAGCAGAAAGGCGAGGTCTTGGGATTACGGCACTGGATGGTTTCGTAGTATCATCGCTGATTACGGAGTTCCGTTGGTGGTGATGGCATGGGCGGCACTGTCGTTGACAATCCCGAGCCAAGTACCGGAAGGGATTCCACGGCGGCTGCAGACTCCCCTGCCTTGGGACCCTGCCTCCATGGGACACTGGACGGTGTTCCTGGTAATCAATTTTGCTCTATTTTGTAGGAATAAATTTTGTGTTCTAAGGCAGAGGATTTGAGAAAAATGATGGAATGGAATTTGACGATTTGTTTGTTTTTTAGGATATGGGGAAAGTGCCTCCTGTGTTCATTCTTGCTGCATTCATACCTGCTGTGATGGTTGCGGGGCTTTACTTCTTCGATCATAGTGTTGCTTCTCAGATGGCACAACAGAAAGAGTTCAATATCAAGAAGCCCTCTGCTTACCATTATGACATCCTAATCCTTGGCATCACGGTATGTGTTTTCGGATTACATCATTAACTACAATATGAATTTATTGTACATACAAACACATCATTATCGTCAGCGAATTGGTAACGACGAATCCAGAAATCTCGACAAATGTTTTGTAAGCATTTCAAAATGTACATTTACAGCGTTCGATGTAATGTCATGCACAATTATGTTAAGATATACAACATCATTGTTAACGATTTGAACTAAGCCCGGTTATGTATTTGATTCTCTTTCGTGTGGATGATGCTTTTCAGACTCTAATCTGCGGATTGATTGGCCTCCCTCCATGTAATGGAGTACTCCCTCAATCTCCTATGCATACCAAAAGCCTTTCGGTTCTCAATGGCCAGGTAAGTTAGTTCCATTGAGAAAACTCGGGAGACTTTAATTTAATTCCCAGTCTTCGTTGATGGCGTTATTGATTGATATGAATGCAGCTGATAAGGAAGAAGATGGTGAAAACAGCCAAGGAAAGCATGATGCAGCATGACAGCAAGTCGAAAGTCTACGGCAAAATGGAAGAGGCTTTTGTTCGAATGGATGGGACTGCAACTGTAAGTGAAGCCAACTTCTAACAATAACACACTCATCTCTTCTACAATTGAACTATTCAATCAAAATTTATTGCAGCCATCTGCGGCGAAGGAGTTAAAGAACTTGAAAGAAGCGGTGATGAGCAAAGATGGTAGCGAAAGTAGCTTCGACCCAGAGAAGATAGACGCTTACTTGCCTACTAGGGTGATCGAGCAGAGGTTTAGCAACTTCATGCAGTCTTTGCTCGTTGGTCTGTCTCTGATGGCGATACCTGTGATCAAGAAGATACCGACTTCGGTCCTGTGGGGGTATTTTGCCTACATGGCGATCGACAGTCTTCCTGGAAACCAGTTCTGGGAGAGAATCGTTCTGCTTCTCATTTCTCCCGCTAGACGCCACAAGTAAGTTGTTCCATTTTCATAAACCAAATCCATCCCTTTATATTTAGAATCCCAAGCCACATTTCGTTGTGACTTTTGTCGCGATCATCAGGATTTTGGAAAGGCCACACGCATCGTTCGTGGAGACGGTCCCCTTCAAGGAGACATCCAAGTTCACTATCTTCCAGTTGGTCTATTTCCTGATATGCTTCGGAGTAACGTGGATCCCCGTCGCGGGGATCCTATTTCCCCTGCCTTTCTTCTTCCTGATAAGCATCAGGGAGAAGATCCTACCCAAATTCTTCCAACCCCTTCACTTGAAAGAGCTCGACGGAGTCGAGTACGAAGAGATTGAAGGCGACCCGCTCCGCACTCGTTCGATGTCGTTGAGGGTAACACAATCCCAACTTTCCTGTCATCTCCATTTTGGAAACTATATGAAAGAAATGGATCTTCATGCTCTATTTTTTTTATTTTTTGGCAGAGGATCGATTCGAGAGAAGGCGGGCCTGGATTTGATTCACAAGAGGCTGAGGTGTTTGATGAGTTGACGACCGGAAGGGGCGAGTTGAGGCTGAGATCTACGAGCGTGAGTCAGGAGAAGAGCAACCAGGCAAGAGGAGGGATCAAAAATTAAAAAAACAGAGCATGGTGTTTTGATGCATTCTTGAAATATGGTGATTCTAAAGATATTTTCTTTTTGGTGTAGGTTTATCCTGGGAACTTCTTGGACGATTAACAATGGCGGGGGATGAAGCTTTTTGATGGGGGAGAAGAGAGGTGGGGAATTCATGTGACAGAGTTGTTGGATAGCGATCGAAGAAGAAGAGACTGAAGGCAGAGGAAGAGAATAGCTGAGAATGTTGTTGTAAATTAAATCTTGTTGTATCATCTGAAAGAGAGATTACTAGAAGATCTAGGAATTCAAGTGCAGACATTTATATGAATCCATCTATGTTATACAATGCCAGAATTATGCAAATATTCAAATCAAGATTAGCTTTTTGATAGATAAATACCCAATTTGTGTGTTACTCAGATGATTTTTCCTTTCTAACATAGTATATCTTAACATTCTTAATCTTCATGACCCAGTCAAAGCAGGTTACTAAACTTCGTGTGTTATGGTGTATGTTTAGACAAAATCTCGACGAGAACCTAATACAAAGATCGAGAACCGACCATTTTAGAGTTAGGTATAGGGAAGAGGATTGAAAATGTCAATTGAGATTCCACTATGATATCATTTATTTTCAAGTAAATTCAATTTAAAGGTTATCCTTCATAGATTTTGGAAGATTATTTTAAATACAATTTTTCACTTATTTTGAAGGGTATTCATCAGAAATTTTGACGGATTCTTTTGAAATCATCTATTATATTGTGTTATGTTAGTTTTTGCATCAATGCACCTAAATAAGAACTCTTTCTTCATAGTTCTTATTTTGAAGTTACAATTTCGTACTTAGTTTTGGCTCTCTAAATTTTCATGTTGTTGTAAAAACAAAATTGATTAACGGAAAATAACTAACGAAGTGATGTCTTCACAAGAAGGGTGTGGAAACCGTTGCTGGATTTGCATCTCTTTGCAAAAGGAAGGCACTTTCATTATCATAAGAGAGGATAGAACACAAACAAGAACACCAAAAGAACACTGGGGACTGAACACCTTCTTCATTTCCCCATCATCACAACTCAAACTATATACACTTGCAAAGGTTACAATTGCCAATCATCAATCACGTATCATTAGTAGTATCAGTACCCTCAATCGTTCCTTCACTCACAAGCATCAATTGATCACCATCCCTAATCACCTCAATATCATCGACCTCAACCCTATCCATAGTCGCCACCTTACCAACCCTGATCCCGAATTTCTTTTCCCCCAAGTCAAGCAACTCCTGAAACGTCTTAGGAAGCACCACAAGCTTCCTCGTATCGCCTCCCTTCTCCGGGCAACTTATCGTCACTCTCGCCGCCCTGCTCGCTTGGCTTCCATTCCCATTGCCCACCGAAAACAGGGCTCCTTCCTTGCCGCCATTACCATCCCCGTTCTGCGCAGCTGCTGACATCATCCCAAACAGCGAGTTGTGGAAGTTGTTCGTCTTCCTCCTCGCCCTCCTCGAGCTCCACGAACTGTCCTCGTCGCTCGCCACGACAGGGTGGATCGCTGGCTCGCTCGTGAACCTCCCTAGGTACCTGATCCCGTTCTCTTGCTTCTCCGGTATCGACGAAATCACCACCGGTGGCTGTTGATGATGATCTTTTGGTTCTTTGCTCGACGTCATGAACATGTTCTGGATCTCCTCGTGGCCCTGTTGGTCGGCCAGATCGCGAGGCGTCCACCCATTGACGTCCGGCTTGTCCGCGTCGGCGCCTTGGTCGAGAAGGTACTTGACGATCACGGCATTGTCCTCGCAGACTGCGACGTGGAGCGCTGTGCTGCCGTTGCTGGTCTTGGGGGCCGTGATGTCACCTCCGTGGCGGGCGATTTCCTTGAGAAGGTCGAGGTTGTTCTCCTCCGCTGCAGTGCACGCGAAGTGGCCGACATCTCCTGATTGTATGGTGGCGCCGTTTTCTTGAAGCAGCTTCACTACTCCGGCGTGGCAGCCTTTAATGGCCTCCCACAGTGGCACGTTGCCGTCCGAGTCTGAGAAAATATCAAACTTTCTGACATCAGGATACTTGAAGAAACTCCATGATTGGATCTACACAGTATTTTTAATTTTTATGAATAGTTTGCTTTGGATAACTCTCAAAGTCAACTAAATTATGGTGATGCAAACTTGTATCTTAAGTAAACCAACTTCTGTGCCGGTGATCTAAACTTGTTTTCGAGTAGTATATTTTATGCCCAGGTCTCAGTCAATGCTATTACTAATTCAAGTAGTGGTTGTAATAGTCTAATAGATCCGAAAGTTAGATAAGGTATAATATAAAAAGGGGCTAGATGAACAGAGGTCAACGAAACTCCAAAAATGGCAAGAAATCTTGACTTACCTCTGCAGTTGGGATCAGCACCATAATCAAGCAGAAGAAGCACACAGTTCTCGCTTCCTTTCGATGCTGCAATGTGCTGATATATTTGACCAAGAATGTCAGAATGGACTTTACTATTCAGGCATGACTTGTAGAAGGGACAAGTAAAAAAAGGTGGAAGCTTTACCAGGGCTGCTCTGTTGTTGTTGTCAGATTCATTTGGATCCAAACCACGTTTGAGTAGCTGGTGCAGCAAGAGATCATCTCCCCGCATTGCAGCAAAGCATAGGCTGAGAGGAATGTCCATTCTTCCATGAGCCAGCATGTTCTCTGTCTCAAGCAGAACTCCCTCCATTATTGGATCCTTAAGATCTTTCAAATGCTGAGACCATCATCAAGCCATCAGTACAGGCAGCAAAATTTACTATCCAAAGCAATGCTTCATTCTGCACGGTTAAAGATTGAATTCACTAACCTGTAGAAGATTGTTCATTATGATTGTCCCATCTCCAACATTGGCTTGAACGATATTCAAGAATGTAGTTCTGTTCATTCGAAGCAGCTGACACAATCTTTTAGTCCTCACCGTAAACAGCTGTGGTTTGTAACAAAGTACTCCAATCTCACCGCAAAGATCACCTGTTTTAAGCTCCCCAACCACCTGCAAGGAGTTCAGAGTAAGGATTTCAGCACAAAGCTTATTCATTTTAGTTCATGAGTATTGCAGTCAAACATTTCTAAGGTGCAGGGCTTGCCTGTTCCACTCCATTCTTGAGAACCAGTAGATCCTAGGAAGTAAAAGGGAAATGTCAGCAGCAGAAGACTAAAAAGGAAAATGCTATTCAAACTTAAATATGCACAAATATGTGGAAGTTGGAAATTTTACCACGGCACCAGTGACGAGTATATAAAAATCTGTTGGTGCTTCATTCTGCAAAATCACATCTTCTTTGGGAGGGAAGTATTCAGCTTTCATCTCTGAAACCTTTTGAGAGTAATGGTACAGTTTTCAGTAAACAACAGCGAGATATGAACAAGAATATTTGAGAACACAAAGGGAAAATGGCTTTCTCTATAAACGACTTACCAACTGGAAAAGCAAGTCATTTGAGACCCCACGAAACAGGTAGACTTTGTCCACAAGAGAATAAAACAGGTAATGTGAAATGCTTGACCGAATGGCTTTCGGAAGGGAATCAAGAGTTTCCTGCTGCTGCAGTCCCTCTGAATCTGTTCTGAATTTCAAACACAAATGTGCAAGCATTTGATCTTGTAGCCTCACTGGTAACTGGTTCCTCTGAGCAAAGCTTGAAGCAGCTTGTATAGTATCCCTCTGCAAATTTTGCATTATCGGTAAAAGGTTCTGAATAACACATAATACAATGATTATCCTACTAGAATATAAGAAAAGTAAATGATCACTCACGAATCTCCTGGTTCGACTGGTACCATGAACAACCAAGTTGGTCATGTTACCGATCAAGTATGCAGTCAACCCGAGGTTAAAGAGCATGTAAAAGATGTCAAATATCATCTCTCTTGTGTTCACAGGATGCAGATCGCCGTAGCCAACAGTTGTAAGAGTAGTAATAGACCAGTACATTGAAGTCACATATCGAAGCCATAATCCTCTTTCTAGAAAGTCACTCCCAAGAGATGCTCCAATCCATGTTCTTTCTGGGTTGTGGTAGCGAGCAGCGATAAGATAATAGAAGCATCCCGCACAATGCACAGCAAAAAGTGTGACCTGTGCATTAACCAAAAAGGTGAGCTACATGAACTATTCACATCCTAGTCAGATCCAGAATTTGCAAAACGAAAACATCTCTTCAATACTTACACAAATGAGCTTGGCACATCGAACCCAGAAGTAGTTGTAATTCCTATCTTTCTCCAATCTGACCAAAGTATTACACATTTTAGGCTTCTTGCAGAGGTCAAAAGAACATGTAATCAATAAGAATCTGCAGGAAAAAAAGGCTTCTCCCTTACCTGGAAAATAAGGAACTAACTCTTCTCAAACGCCATAGGCGGAGCATGTTAAACATGCCATAGGACTTGAATGGTTTAGGGGAGATTTTCCATGCGAGTTCAGACGGGATGATGGAAATAACATCAAGGGCCAGCCATGTCCTCGTGTACTTCCAAGCAATCTGTCTTCGGTTGTCCACAAGAAGGTAAGTCGCTTTGTCGAGGTAAGCCACGAAGAAGGTGAGAATGATATCAATAGCAAAGAATCCATTCACAATGTTATCGGTTATTGAGAGTGGCCCCTCTGGTTTTCTAAGAAATCCGAACTCGAAAGGTGATACCCATGCTGTGTAAATGACCAAGACAATGAGAAATGTCTCCCATATCCTGCAAGATTCAAATCATTGCTGAAGTTAGCATCTCAACTCTGCCAAAAGAACACAGGCAAGTTGAAAGCAGATTCTAAATGGGTTGGTGGAATGTGTATGATACAAGTCAAAAGTCAAAGCAGGGGTTTATGACAATTTTTTTACCAGATCGTTGAAACCCAAACGAAACAGAATAAAGGGACTGATAGAGGAATTGTCTTCTTCGGCAGCTTCTAAGCACAGAGGATAAAAACAGCTAGCTTACAAGAGAATGAGCAACAATGTCCCTTTTGCAGGATTCAGAAAATATAAAAGCACAGGATCCATCAAACAAATGAAGGGGGAAAAAAACTAAACTTTCTTAGGGAAAACAAAGCACAGCTGTACAATTAAGGAAACCAAAACTTGCTTAGGAAGCACTAAAAAGGATAAACAAAGCAGCTATACCACTGGACAGAAAGAAAATTAGCTACGATGGAGACGAGGCAACAATAACAGAGAAAAACTTAGCCCGAAGAAAGATCCAAAGGGAAAAAGCCATCTATGATCAGAAGAGACAAAAAGGGATCACAGCAACGAAGGGTGGAAATCCCAAAAACAGCCCAAGTTGGCACAAACTGACAGAAGATGAATCATTGGAGTTTGGAGGGGGGAAAATGCTAAACTCCAAAGATGAAACACATAAACAAATCTAGGATCACCCGCTGATCCATTTTAATCCAATTGCGAGCAACCTGGCTCACGGCATTCATTGCACCCATTTGCCAAAATTCAACACAACAACCAGTAACCCAAATGAACCGACAATGGCGGTCCGAGTCAAGGAAGCCAAAAACAACATAACCAATTCACCAACACAAGTAAACTGTAAAAGACTGAAACTTTACCTCACAAAAGAACGAACCCAGAAAGCACAACACCGGCCACCAAGTCAAAGAAACGGCAGCAAAGAGTAAAAAAAAAAAATAGCAAACCGACCATTCCAAATTCACGGGCATTGAACCAGTTTTACCTGTAACGACGATCATAAGGCGAGATAATGAAATTCTTGAGCCTGACCCTCCTGTTGCTCCTCGCACCAAGAGATGGAAGTATCCCAGTCGAGAGGCTGTAATGGCTGCCATCTCTTGATATATGCTCCAGCTCATCTTGCCCACAAACAGAGACGTTGAACATCCTTCTACCCAGCAAACCGTCCATTTTTTCCTCTTCTCCCACCTTCGACACACAACTCAATATATATGTATACAATATATACACCACTCACAAACAGACGGCCTCGTGCCCTCTTGTCACAGTTTCAGTTATTACCCGTCTTGACCTTCATAAAGTCGGCCACAGGCTCAGTACCACCCACCCACCTCTCACAAAACGCTTCACTTTTTCATTGGGGGTTCAATTTTTTTTTTTTTTTAACTGAGGCATTTTGACAAACACTTTCCACGCCATAACTCCCGCCTGCGGAAACCAGTGTATTCAATCGCCAAAATTAAAAGCGGAAGAAGCCCAACTAGCTCGCTCGCCTCAGTGGCTGAACAGAACTCACAGCCTGACGGTTTCAGGCCAGCTCTGGCGTCAAAAGCTCTTATGATTACCGGAGAGATGGGGAAGAAAACAGAAACTGGTGAAAAAAAAAAGAAGAAGGTGGAGGCTTTTCAGCTTTGTGACACAATGGGGCGGCGGGAGAGCGAGTCGAGAGAGAGAGAGATAGTTTACTCGGCGACTCGTTGGGTCGGATGGCTGTGTTTTGTAGGAACGGGATGAACTCGTGCTTCAGGATTTCCCGGTATTTGTATGCGGCCACCGCTTGGCTTACACCGCATGGAGAAGGCGCGTGGAAGCTGATCGAAGGGTTTTTCTTCTTTCTTCGCCTGTGTTAGGCTTTTTTTTCCTTTTCTTTCTCCTTTTGGTTTCCTTTTCTTTTTTATGTTCCTACGTGTCGGCGATGGCGAAGCGGGGAGTTGGTATGTAATAGTCCGGGGGTTAAAATGGAATTTGTGGTACTAATTTTGTGATTTTGGAGGAATAAATCTTCTAAAAACTTACCGTAGTAATTTTAATATTTTACAGTGAGAACGGATTAGATGAATAGTTTTTTTTTTATAACTGGGGGCAAAACATCATATCCTTTGTTCAAAATCAATGGATCGCTTGAGCGTCATATCCTTTGTACACGCGGGACACTAGTACATGATCACAATCATTGTGTAGCAAAGCGAATAGCTTATTTCAATAATCTTCTACCCAATCGATTAATGTTCATTCCAAATCAATCTCAATCGTCCATAATTCAGTTTATAATTAATTTTTTAACGGACATATCTCGTTCATGATTAATGTTACATTGATAATTAAAAAAATGTTGGACTAATCACAAAAATGTTGCAAATTAAACCTATATTTCAGCCAACTGTTACTAAGTGTTAGTTTTGGCAGTATTAGTCCCTGTTTAAGTTCCCGATTGTTATAATTCACTTTCCTTTTAAGCTCTTGCGACAAAATGACATGCCCTAACTTAATTCGTATGGAAACATGCATGTTCTCGATGCTATCGTCGTAGGATGTGATTGGAGTTAGGTTCGCTCTGGAAATCAGCTCCAGTAGTGAGCTTACTCTGCTTGTCTTTCTTCTGATAATAATGACGATGATTATTATTAACTTTGTAATAATTAAAAAAGTAATAGAAACAACGAACTTTGCTGCAGGTTCGACATTAATTTCTTTCCCCATTGCATTAAAATTTTCAAGTAATTAGCTTAGTTGTAGTATCTCGCTCCAGTTTTTTAATTTTCTCATTGGGTTTTTAAGGCAGCTCATTATTTGAAACCATCTTTTCTAGAGACTATTACTAAGGCAACATTTCTATACATGTAACATGTGCAATGCGAGTATACAGTTCCATTCTAGAACTGATTGAGGATGGAATTCGGTTGGTTTCGGTTCAACCTAACTTATTTGGAGAGTGCAATTGTCCGTAGACATTGATGGATGGAAGAAGGATTCAATCTTGACTCGTAAAGGATCAAATAGTTTTGGGCTGGGTTGGATTGTTGGCCACCTCATTTTTCATCCATCTCCCCTTTTTTTTTCTAATTTAATTTCATCTTTTATATATTATACATATGGTGCCTTCATATATACCATCTTCCTCTTCATACCTTCTCCACCTCTTCTTCATAATAAGTCATTAAATCTCACATTCCTCTACTCCATCTTCCATCCCATCGAATTCTCACTATTGGAGGATGCACCTCGACGATAAATCTATCACTATTGGAAAAATGGGAATGAGAGTATATTGATCCGAGTCGATGGATTAATTAATAATTATGTTTAAATTACCAAGATCGGGTGTTGGTTAGGGATAGGGACTCAGAACATGCCGTGGGGAAGTCGGTATTGCCATCTTGGTGTCCCGAAGATAGGTCTCTCCATCAATAATTGACCAGAACTAACTCCAACGTGATTTTCCTTGGCCGAAAATCAAAACCGAACAATGGAGAACAACGCAAACATATTTCACACTATCTCAATCACATGTTTACTCACACACTATATCAATCTAAAGCTAACCCACAATTACTATAATTGATGAAAGAAAGAAAGAAAGAAAGAACACAAAGTTTGGCAAAACTTATTCCATGCTAACTAGCAACTGCCGACTAACTGTATGTTAAGTCCAACCAACCAACCACCACTATAGTTGACTTTGGAGGGTTCATATATAATCCATTTACAGTAAGTCATGATCCAGGTACCCAATTTGATTCATTTGACTTTTTCCATTTATAGCTATCATTGTATTTTTTTTTTATGGAAAAAACTTGCAGGAATTAGTTGACCAATTTTCAAACGTCATGGGAGCCATATGCCTCCAATTATGGCTAAGAAAGAATGCATCAAATGTACAAGTTGCCCACAACAGTATCCCAAGAGCCAATAATAGATTTCTTCAATTATACTACTCCATTCCTTAAGAGGAAGTTTTTCCATATTTGATTAGTTAATCAAAGCTTTACACCCGATCATGTCATGTGCAGTCGACAAAAACGGATCATAACGAGTAGGTTACAACCGGGAGGGAAACATCAATATCGTAAATTCCTTATATGAATAATAAATTACATCTCTCGATAAATCGATAATTGATTAAAATTTGTGTACAATTTTGTCGGGGACCATCTATAGTAACATGAAGACGAGAGCAATTGAAATTTGAAGGAAAAACTTCTGAAATCCAAAACCTGTTGAGTACTTATTTTATATATTTCACCCCTACACATACAGATCTTTATTCAATCAACTTATAAAATTGGCTAATGGATAGACTTTGTAGAGAGCAACAACTTGTGACTAAACAAGCTGTTATATATCTATATCTAATTATTACACTTGTGATAGCATATCAATACAAAAACAATTCAATTATTAGGCTATAAGTCTCCAAAGCATGAATTTATTTGCAGTATTCTTTTTCTCCTTATAGGTGATAGGGTAGGGTGGTATATAAAACTTTGACAAAACTTAGATACAAATATATCTAATAGGGGCATTCCGAGAATTGAACTCGGGACCTCTCGCACCCTAAGCGAGAATCATACCACTAGACCAAATGCCCTATGTTGGTGAAACATCAATCAACGTAGATAGGAGTGGTAAAATTGAAAACTCAAGATCCTCCGAGCACCCAATATTTGTTTTATCATTCAACAACGGAAAGAGAACTAACAGGTATTCATGATAATGTTCATCTAGCTAACTAATATGTTTTGATAAATTTTATTTATAAATCATCATCGGAAAGATAACTAACAAGTATTCATGATAATATTCATCTAGCTAACTAATATGTTTTGATAAATTTTATATATAAATCATGATTAAGTACTTTTTTTATTTTTTGTCATAGACTTGTCTACCACAACTACACGGGAGGGTAAGGGGTAAATCAGAAAATTCCGAGACTCAAAGCTTACACTTTGGAATTATAATTAACCGACTCTGACATGCATGGCACCACCAGGGTTGCAAGATTTTTGGTATGACTAAAGTACTAAATTATGAAAGTGAAAATTTGGATATTTAATACATATGAGTCATAACTACATTTCACAAAAGAGAAATGAGAAAAAAACAAACAGATGATATACACAGAGTTAAACCTAACTCACTTTTTGTACTTACGACATCACCTTGATATTGCCAAACATGAAAATATATTTCAGAGTTACGATATTTTTTTCTCTCGATAAGTTGCGATTTTCATTAAGCTCAACTGGCAAAATCCAGAATTGAAAATACAAGAATGGTGAAAAAACACCCAACACAGAAAGAAACCCACAAAAAAACAACCCCTTATATCTACCTCTACATGATTACCCTGTCCCTACGCATGAAGGTTAGTAAAGGCAGCACTAAACTCAAGATGATTAATACCAAACAGATCTACATCCGATCTAAAATTAGCCACAAGCTTCTCCACAAAAGGCATACCACCACCAAAAACTCTGCATCATCGCTCCCGCCAGATTGCAGCTAGTAGCCAGCACCAACAGAAACTGATAACAGGCTCCTGGGTATTTGCCTTCAATAAGCCAACAACAGCACCAAACCACGACTCCCAACCTCTATCAGAGCACACAGCTAGGGTCAACAGCCATTCCCCATTGAATTAACTTGTCTCGTGTGATGATTCAGTCTTTAATAATAAGCCAAGTGATGAACCTATTGCTAGGATTAGCAAATTTCGCCCATAAAAGGCGCCACCAAGCTACAGCAGGCTGCTTACTCCGCAAGGAATTCCACACTACTGTAATCTTGTACTTCTCTAACAACTTACCCTCCCAGGACACCTCGCCACTTTCCTCCACCATCAGTCTATATTGAAACCAAGATCGAATTTTAAGCACCTTTCTCCAAATCCAAGATCCACTTTGCGTCTCTTTCAAATCCCAGAAGCATTTTCCTTTGATTTTATAGTTATAAGCCCAAGCAACCCAGAATGAGCCGCCCTGCATTAAGAGGAGCCAAAGTAGCCTCCCTGCAGAAGCAACATTCCAAACAGTAAGGTCTTTGAGACCTAAGCCACCCTCCTTTTTTCGGATGGTGAGTAAATTCCAATCCAGAGTAAATTCCAATCCACCTTAGCTTTACCTGATTCGTTACCATGTCACAGAAAGTCAGAGCAGAGTTTCTGAACTTGTTTTATAACGCACTTAGGCATAATAAAGATACCAAGCCAATACTGCAGAACTGGGTAAATGACTGAGGAAATAAGCTCTAGTCTGCCAACATAGGTGAGCTTCCCAAACCTCCAAGAACGGAGTTTATTAACAATCCTATCAATCAGTAGATCACATTCTCTCACGGAAAGTTTGCCAGCAACCAAAGGGAGCCCCAGGTATCGAACAGGGAGAGACCCTTCCTGAAAACCAGTTAAATTCAACGCTATATCCCTAGCTGTTCGAGGGGTACCACCAAAATAGACTGAACATTTATCTGGATTACATTTGATCCCTGAAATGGAATAGAATTTATCCAACACTCCCCTGACACAAGAAAGAGAGAGCTCATGCTGAACCTTTAGTAAAGATAAGCAAGTCATCCACAAAGCATAGGTGGGTTAAACCTATGGACTTGCATTGCGGATGGAAAGGGAGCTGCTTAATAAGAGCTGCATTGTTCAACATGAGTGATAACACTTCAATAACTAAGGTGAATAAGTATGGCGACAGTGGGTCACCTTGCCTCACTCCTTTACAAGCTAGGAAGAAACCACACAAGCCTCCATTTATACTAACACTAAGGAAAGCAGATGATAAGCAGGTTTTGATCCACTCAATGAAACGCAGTGGAAATTGCATAGCTTCCATGACTTGGAATAAAAATTCCCAATGTACAGAGTCAAAGGCCTTCATAAGATCCACCTTGACTGCACAACGAGAACTAATATTCTTTTGTCTATATTTGGAGACCATTTTCTGTGCCATCAAGATGTTCTCGGTAATGTTTCTCCCTTTTATAAAAGTTGACTGATTCCTACTTATGATGCTAGGGAGAACTGACTGTAATCTATTAGCTAATACCTTAGAAATGACTTTGTATACCACATTAATACACACAATTGGCCTATACTCAGTCATTTTACATGCATTCTGAACCTTAGGGACTAAAGTGAGAGAAGCATAGTTCAAACCTTTTGGTAAAGTCCCTTTATCAAAGAATTCCAGAACTCATGCAATTAAATCTTCTCCAACCACACTCCATGTCTTTTAATAGAACCCAAGAATCCAACCATCAGGCCCAGAAGCTTTGTCTAGTTTCATAGAGAAAAGTGCAGCTCTAATCTCATCCGCAGTAACTGGAGAACATAAAGCATACCCCTCATCAACAGATACCTTCTTGTCAATTAAAGCAGCCAAGAGAGCTGGATCAGGCTGAATCTCCCCATTAACCACCCCATATAACTTCCTGTAAAGGAAACAGCTTCATCAGCAATCTCCTCAGGTTTATCAAGAACTTCCCCAGAGTCAAGAGTTAACTAATTAATCATCTTCTTGGCGTATCTTATCTTTATAGCCATATGGAAATAACCTGTATTAGAGTCACCTAATGTAAGCCATTGGACCCTTGACTTCTGCCTATAAAAACTTTCATCTGCTTTCTTCAACTGATAAAGAGTGTGTGCTAGATTCTGCTCCACAATAAAATTGCTCTAAGAAGGATGCTGAAGAGAATCTAGTTGAGCATATTTATAAAGCTCCTGTGCCTCCCTAACCTTCTTACTGATATCAGCATAACATTCTTTATTCAACTTCTTTAATTATGTCTTGGCAGACAGTTGGTTCATCCTCAGACAGTACAAATTTGATCCATAATCAGAAGTAACCCAAGCATTCTTCATGATATCCAGATACGATGGATGATCCAACCACATGTCAAAAAACCGTAATAGTTTGGGAAAAGACTTTGCTGGTAAAACAGGTTTAATAAGTAGCCCGCAATGATCAGAAAAATATGGAGGGAGAAAATCCACTACACAAGAAGGGAAAGATGAGTACCAATCAGAATTAACCAGTACTCTATCTAACTTCATCGCTATAGGGTTGGTTGTCTGCCTATTAGTCCAAGAAAACCAATGCCCAGAAAAATGATGATCATCCAACTCCATACAACCCACCCAATTTCGAAAAGCCACCATACTTGAGTTAACAGGAACATCATTAGAAGCTTCATCAAGGTTGAGAATGGCATTAAAATCTCCAGCAACTACCCAGGGAAAACCTCTAACAACAAAAGGACTAAGGGCTGAATACATAGATGCTCTATCTACTTCTTCATTGGACCCATAAATTGCAGTAAAAAAGAAACTGACCCCATTTTGTGCTCTGACCAACATATGCATATAATCAGGACCATCACTAATCTTAACTACTTGCAACCCTTTCTTCCAGAAACACCAAATCCTGCCTAGAGGGCATGATTATAATTTGGCTTAACCTCATAATCAACAAATTTCGCAATGATTTCCTCAGACTTACTAATTTGTACACGAGTTTCTAATATTGCACCTACCTCCACCTTATATCTACGTAAGTAATCAAGCACTGAAGATTGCTTGGAGGGGTTATTGAACCCCCTCGAATTCCAAACAAGACAGTTCATCCAGCAGGTTGGGGTAAATTACCCCTACTCTTACCACCCTTGCCATTACCCTTGCCTTTTCCTTTCTTTGGAGCCTGCAGAACCACATCTCTTTCTTTAACAGCAGATAAGAAGTCCAAAGGAGGAATAGACGGAAGATCCTTCCAAACCTTTAGTTTAGACCCCTTGTCCACTGGGGGAGCTTCCTGTGGAGAAGCACAAGTTGGAGAAGAAGAACTTGCCACGTCCACTAAGACTGATGTTGGGGAAGGAGGAACAACCTCTTCACCCCGCTGAGCTGCCTCGGTGTCTGTAATTATTGCTACTGGAAGTTCAACAACATTGATAGCCTTCTACTGCCAAACCTGTTTCACTTCCCAACTGGAGCAGCACAATCATGCCCAAACACTGCACATTTCTTACACCTCACAGGTAGATGGCAGTATTCAAGCTTGATAGTGTAAACCTTACCTCCTCCCACAGCAAATCTCACTTGATCAATCAGCTTTGTCGAAGCCTCAACCTCCACACAGATTTTAGCATACCCTAACTTTAATCCCTTGAGATGATCCATACAAAGCGGTTTGCCAATCAGATTTGCTTCTCTCCCCAACCCATCCTTCGACAACAGCTCTAGCGGGAAATCGATCAGCTTCACCCAAATAGGCAGAGCCTTATTATCAAGTTCCAGCGCGCGAATCCCCACCTCCCATCGTCGAAGGAAGAGCAAATTGTCCCGCAGGTGCCAAGGACCCCCCTCAAAACCCCAGTTGCAAGCAGTCGGTCACAAAACCAGGAGACCCGTACCTGGCCATCGCGACTCCAGAATCGATTCACCCAGCTATGAATCACCCATAATGGCGGTGGCTTCCCCAAAAATTTCCCTACTAAGCTGTTTTTCCACCTTTTCGCTCCTTCATCCCAGACAGCTTTAGGGATCTGGAAAACACCATCCACTAGAACAGGCGCAACGTACTCTAAGCGATTATCCTCCGTGATGCCAAATAGTGAGGTTCAAGGGCGACCGTCGACGACGGAGCCTTGGGTGGCCTCGCCGCCGACGGCACCCATCGCGATGTTAATCGAACGACTCAGAGCGAGAAGAGAGACTTAGGTGAATTAGGTTGTGTGATTGATGGATTGATTCGAGTTACGATATTTTCCCAACATCGTTGAAAAACCCTTTTATACGTTAACCATTTCCATCACAAAGAGTTGACATTCTATTATGAATGGTATATAGTTGATACATATACATGGCACACACTTATATGATTACTGATTAGTTTAGCTTTATCCTAAGTGAAGAAGTTTCAAGAAACAAGTCTGGGATTATACAATTATGCACGAAAGGATGTATATCATTACTATATGGTTTGAGATCTATACTTGATTAATTGTTTTAGAAGGCAATGTATGGGCATTCCCGATATGGAATTACAAGTGTAGGTGATGATATATTAATGAGCACCGGCCACCGGCGAATATGATATTCCGATCACATCGAAACTAGAAATTGGACGATTAAATTAGTAATGGTCAATATATACCTTTCAGTTTAGGGTAGCCTTTTTTTCTTGTAAAGGGAGTGCAGCAAAAACCACCCTGGATCATGTGAATTTGGAAATTTTCTGTCACATTTTAACAAACCCTATATCGCAATCTAGGAAAGGAAATGGCTTATGGTTACATTGTTTATAGTTGTGAGAAATCGTCGTCACTCAATTTTCGTCCAGTGAGATCATGAATTGTTCGACAAGATTGGTGTGTCTATAGTCTAATATAACAACGAGAATTGAGAAGGATAAATAAGGGCAAAATTGTTATAAATAAATAGAAAACACAGGAATGTAAAAGTTAATGAACATCATGAATTATATTTGTGGTGTGAGATCAAATTTCAAGCTAATCGATAAGCTTAACGAATTTATGGAATCCACATATTTGGCACTTCAAAATAATTTTATAAGTAAAAACAGAAGTTGATGAAATACTTGATGGGTTGGAATACAATGGCAAATCCTTCATCCAAATCCAATAAGCAAAACGGCCAGAATGATATAACCTACCGATGATCACCACAGCTAAAAACGTAAAACCCATGTAGCATCATCATCAAATGTTGCTTAAAGATGTCAAATTGTCAATAAGGTTTCTCACCAAAAATTATGTTAAATGTATGCTAATTTCATCCAAGCGACTTTTCTTTTTGTCGTTACAAAATATATATGACGCTATATTTTCCGACATTTGCAAAAATTATCGTAGCATATGTCAATGATATAATATGTTTTTTCGACATTTCATATAAATGATTGTGTAAAACCTTGACATTTTCCCCAATTCAACCAATTAAACTATGAACCCCTATCCGAAAGAGGTCGTGATCGAGTAGTCCTACCTTGATTTTCAGCCTGGAACCTCCAAGTTTGAATCCCAGGGATGACGCTCATTTAATTTTTCCCCTTCCATCCCCCAACCCACTAGTAGTACCTTGTAGGCTGTAACAGGCCTCTGTAAATAGAAGAAGAAGAAACTATGAGTCCCTATGGATCTCTACATACAATTCTCTCACTTTGAGAAGAACGGATAAATATCTTTCAAAATTATCGTGATAAAAATATCGATGGTTAAAACGCGACAGCTAGCGCGCCTTCCATCTCTTCCATGTGTTGGATGATGCTACTGCTACTGCATCCATTATTAACTAGTGGCTAGCTAGTACGTACTATTCGCCGCCCGTGGTTTTGGAACTGCTAGATCGATCCCACCTAATGGATTACGACATACCATCCAAAGACTTATTCATTCATTGATTACAGTTGAAACTGCAATCCAGAAAAACCTGTATTTGATCACGACAGCCCAAAAATAAAGGGACTGGTCAAGTTGAGACAGTGGCACGTTGAAGTGCATGCCTTCTCTCTTTTGTTGCCAAAACTAGACACTAGCTAGCGACTTGTACGTTGTCCATTAATTCCCATATATATATATATATATATATATATATATATATATATGTGTGTGTGTACAGTAAATAGTGCCTGAAAACCGTCCCCATTTGATGCATGCATACATGATATGAGCTAGCTGGCTAGAGGGAAAGATCCTGTTGTAGAAGGCTAGAAGCTAAGGCCTGCAACTGGCTGGAGCTGGACACTTTATGTGACAACAGAACACACAAAGAGTGAGTCATGAAAACAAAGATGACCGATTAGAAACATTTCGGGGGCTTTGTGTGTAGGTGATTGTAATCAGTTGCAAAAACTTTTCGGGGGGTTTGTTTCCATTGGAATCAGAATTACTCATTTTGTGTTCTCCATTGTGATACATGAAGAAAATGACTATTAAAAGACTTTTGAGATCCCAAAGGTAATTAAAATTATGAAAAGTTAGATGAATCCAATTATAAATTAAATGGTATAGTTATTATCATTTTTATATCATAAATCATTTAGTAATTTATAAAATGGTCCTCTCAATCATTTCGGCAACTTTAGCAAATACTTCATTCAACAATTTCCATTCATCTCCATCCAAAAGGTAATTAAAACTAGGAATTTGTGAGACCTACAATATATCCATATCATTTATTATTTTTTTGAAAATATTTTATCATAATTAATAAAATACTGTATAATATATTTGACAGTTTATGTTTATGCAAAAATTAGGGTTTAGTAAATTGAATTATAAAATACTAAAAATATCTTAATATATAATCAATAATTAATTACAAGATAATTTTGAAGTTGGTGTTTATAACCAAATGGATTTCAAATTTCTTCAACTAAATCTGCTTGAAGTTGGTGATTTTTTGACCTATCATGAATTCTTAAATAATTTTGAAGTTGGTGTTCATAACCCAAAATTGTGTTTCATAATCATTTTTATAATCATATTATTAATTTTATATATGAGTACTTTTTTATCTAATTAAACAACTTATTAATATAATACACAACTACACCATTTTTACAAAAAAAAAAAATGAAAAAGGAAAGAAATAAAACAAAATCGAAGTACATCCCCATATGTATATATAACATTGCCAGAAGACTTGCTCATATAACAAACTTATCAATTTAGCAAGAAGCACTCCATTATCCCTAGCAATTATCACTCTAGTTACCACCTCACTTTAATAATTCTGCTCTTTAGCAATAGCCAATAGAGATGCATGGTCTTACTCCAAACCTACTAGACTTAGCTTAGCCCATTAATTAGTTCCCTTGCCCCACACAAAGGACAGAAGGAGGAGTAAACTTTGACTACGGGAGACTATAATTTCTTTTCATTTTGGAGTGAAATTTTTTACATGGAAAATATCTGAGGGGAAATAGTGGGAGCATGCATGCATGTAATTTAAGGGAGCAACCCATCTAGAGAGAGAGAGAGAGAGAGAGATGTTGAATGTTGTGGGTAGGGCTGCAAATGAGCCAAGCTACTCGCGAGCAACTCGAGGCTCGAATCGGGAAAAACTCGTTCGAAACTCGATTCGTTTACTGACGAGCCAAGCTTGAGCCTAGCTATGTTCAGCTCGTGAAGCTCGCGAGCTAGCTCGACTCGGTGGCTTGTTGAGCTCAACTCGTGAGTTAGCTCATTTAGAGCTCATGAGATGTCTCAACATTGTGGTTTGAGGGCCAACTTGATCACTGACTTATGGACTAATCGATCTAATTTGGACTTTCATAATTCATAGGATTGTTAAATTATATATCTCACATCATGTGAAGTTTAACATGTTGAACATGTAAGAAAATATGCCTTATTTTTAACTCTATAAAGAAATTATGTACAAAATTATTTCGATACTATGAAATAACATGATTTGAACTAGTTAAAATTTATTAACTAAACAATATGACACCTAAAAATTATAATATAAGATTAATTAATGTTGAACATTTGATTATTTTTTTATCACTACATCAATCACATGTACCATACACGACATACAAAATGAATGTATTAAATACGATCTAAGAATTTAGTAAACAAGCCTAACTCGAACTCGACTCGACTCAGCTCGTTAATAAATGGCTCGGGCTCGAGCTCAGCTCATTTGTTAACGAGTCAAGCTCAAACTGGGGTAAAACTCGGCTCAGCTCGGCTCATTTGCAGCCCTAGTTGTGGGCGATAAACATTATCCGTGGTCCTTAGTTTTGACTGCTCCCATTGCTGAAATTTGAAAATATGGGTTAGATCGGATTGCCACCTTCTCCTAACTTCGAGAGGGAGATGTGCATTAATTATATTGAAAAATATCTTCTTATCGGTTTTACCCTTTTCCCTTTTTTTTCAAGGAGTGTTTGTGAAACCATACTATCATTAGTACTAGTTGGCTGACAATTTGTCTGTTTCATCCTGACCTTGTTTGATTCGTCCTTGAAAAAACAAGATGTATAACTAACCCGTCCTGTCCCTATCTCCTTTTTTATCCTGTCTGACTCTCAAGGGCTGGGAAGGGTCGGGCCGGATCGTTCGTAATTAACACACTATTTTTTACAAATTATTTTTTTTTGGTACCCAAAATAATTTTTCTTACAATTTAGTACCTAAAATTTATTTTTTACAAATAAGTCCATAATTTTTTATGGTAACATTACGTTTTGGTACCTAATTTTTTTTATTTTTACAAGTTAGTACCTAAACTTTTAAAACTTTACAAAGAGGTCCAATGTGGTATGAGATATTTGTTGTTGCTAAGGGTCACAGGGTCAAAAACTGACTCGTCCCTAAGTTGTCCCTACACGTCCCGACCCTTACAGGGTCAACAAATGACTCATACCTAAATTCCTGACTCCGTCCCTGCCTGGAGATAGTTTGGATTTGGAGGATAGGAGCCGGAAATATGGGTGGTAGGTGGAGGTTCGGCGAGCTAGGAGCCGGAGATGGCGAGCTCTGCGTGCAACTCGCAGCGCCTCTGCTACTGCTAGGTGGAGGAAGAACGAAATTGTAACTAGGGATTGCTAGGATCGACGATTAGAGCTTTGCGTTTTGATATTAGGACAGATAATTAACATTGCTATAATTAAATGTGTGATTTATAAATGAAAAAATCCTAGCTGAGATGGTGAGATTGCTCATTGTTAACGATTGGATCAGTGGTTCCATTCCTACATGGCACTACATATATTTGATTTTTTCTGCTCAAAGTCAAGGGGGTGCATGCACCCCCCTCAATTGTGCTTTGTGCATAGCTCCGCCACTGGGGACGGGTCAGGATCACTCCTAACCACTAGATCAAACCGTTATTCGATTAAAACTCATTGACTGAACTTGATTCAACAGGCTACATGCATGGTGGCCGCTGAATTAAACTAGGGTGCGTTTGGATACAAAGATTTGGATTTGGTATTTGTGATTTGGATTTTCAAATACCAAATCATGTGTTTGGATATTAATTACATTTGGTATTTGGATTTGTGTCAAATTCATGGAGTGATTTCCAAATACATGTCTAGTGTATTTTTTGTCAACTTCAAATACATTTCAACAACTAGTGATTTGAAATACTTCATAACAAAAGAATGGACCTATTTGTAAAATATGAAAAGTTTAGGTACTATAGTGTGAGGCAAAACATATAAAGGTACCAAAATGTAATTTTACCATCAAAATTTCAGGACCTTTTTGTAAAATTTTAAAAATTTAGGTACTAAATTGTAAGAAAAAATAATTTTGGGTACCAAACTGTAATTTACCAAAATTTGTAGTAAGTGACCAGAAAATTAAAAATTGAAATTGAAAATCATAAATAAAAAAATACAAACAAATTACAAATGAGTATCCAAACAATGAATTTGAATTACATGTATTTCAAATGCTAATACTTCAAATACATCCATTTTAAATGCTAGTATTTCAAATACCTTACATTTAAAATACACTTATCCAAACGCACCCCTACTGTAATGTGGAGGAGAACATAGTCCTTAAATGACCAGAACTACCTAAGCTAGCTAGTGTATAACGATCAACGTAACTCCCACCTTACAATCATGTGAAACCTCTTACCTATGGGTAATGTTGTCAACAAACAAACAGACAAGCTTTCCTTTCAGGAAAGCAGAAAACAGTGAAACAAAGCGTATTGCAGTACAAACCTTCT
Organism: Linum tenue; assembly: GCA_946122785.1. Classification (NCBI taxonomy): domain Eukaryota; kingdom Viridiplantae; phylum Streptophyta; class Magnoliopsida; order Malpighiales; family Linaceae; genus Linum; species Linum tenue. The sequence continues at coordinate 4,708,073 of CAMGYJ010000003.1, forward strand.
GCAGCAAGTCCAGAGAGAGAGAGAGAGAGAGGGCATAGATTCCATTGAGAATATTCCAATTGCCCACCAACAAAGGACATTGCATGTGATTTTGAACTTCGGTAAGTATACAATTAGTGGCTACTACGGGACATTGCACAATGGAAATGTCGTAAGGACCGAAAAAGGAAATAATTCGAGTAATAGTATCAAATGGTTTGTGTCATGGTACGTAACGTTTATTATATCGGTAGATTGAAGATATATTATGTAATCTTGGGCTGCAGGTTATATATATGCCCCTTGTTTTTATGAGTAACGTTGGAGGTTTAATTTATATTATCTTTATAAGCTTAATTTATATTGTATAAGGTTTGACTAATTCAAACCCTAAAACTCGGGCACTGAGTTATGACTTTTGCAGATGTTCACGGTTTGCGATTCTAAGTTCCTAACAAATGTCATCTGTTTAAGGAGATTCAATCACGAGGTATTTGAATCAAAAGCTCATATCATGAAACCATTTATTTTAATTTTTAATAACTCTAACTATTCGTACCAACTCATCAATTAAAAGATGCGATTGACTAGCAATAGCCACCGTTCCTCTCCCAAGCAAAACAAAAGCCACCTAACTACCAAAGAGGAATCTTGTAGCTTCCGATCGAGTTATGAATTCCCACCCACGTTCAAAAAGGTTAAAGCTATGGAGTCAATCACTTTCAATGGTAGCCCGTCATCGACCGCATAATCAAAGGCACGAAGCTTGGGTGATGATCAGATCAATAATGGCCGCTTACTTGCCGTCCAAATGTTGGGGCCGTAGAACAGAAAAGGGTGTTTTGTTGGTCACTCGATCGTGAATATTCTCAAAAGATCCAAGAAGTCATGTTGCTTTAATTTGTTCAATTTTGATTAGCTTCCCAAAATCGATTAGGGTTATAATTGGACCATGAATTGCGGTCGTCCATTGGACATTTGTAAGCTTAATTCAAAGCATGCAATTCAGGACTCTAATTGTGAAGATTTTAAGGAGCTAGGTGTAAGATTTGCAACGAACTAGAAAACACACGAGTTTAACGTGGTATCCCCGATCAGGTGATGATCGAGACTAATCCACGGGAGAGCGGAAAGCTCTCCGGCTGTAGTTTTATTGATGATTAGTTAACTTGGCCGAGGCCATGAATACACGTACATATATATCCCTTTCTACAATAGGTTACTAGGGTTTCACCCTTGCTAGGCTCGGCAGAGGAGCCAACTCGTGCATGGGTTTGATGGGCTGTACGTGACTCGTGCATGGGCTGGTGATCATGGGCCGAACGTCCATCCAATACTCCCCCGCAAGCTGGAGCGTGGAGGTTACGCACGTTCAGCTTGGATAGTAAGAAACGGAAACGATCAGCACCCAGTCCCTTGGTAAACATGTCAGCAAGCTGGTGATGAGAGCTGATCTTAAGAGGGCGAACATCACCAGATTGCACTCTCTCGCGTACGAAATAGCAGTCCATCTCCACGTGCTTGGTACGCTCATGAAAAACTGGATTAGCAGCAATATGAAGTGCTGCTTGATTATCACAATAGAGAGGAGTAGAACGAGCCTGAGGAACCTCAAGTTCAGTGAGTAACCAGCGAAGCCAAAGAATCTCACTGACTGTGCTAGCCATAGCACGGTACTCAGCTTCAGCAGAGGAACGAGCAACAACCCGTTGCTTTTTCGTGCGCCAAGACACCGGGGCACCGCCTAAGCTGATAAAATAACCAGTGGTTGAACGACGAGTATGCTGACAGCCACCCCAATCAGCATCACAGTAGGCAGTGAGCGCCAAGTCACTAGCGGCAGGAAAGAACAAACCCTGTCCCGGGGTGGCCTTCAGATACCGGAGAATACGGGTGACAGCATCCATATGTTCTTGACGCGGAGCCGAAACAAACTGGCTAAGCAAATTCACACCATAAGTGAGATCAGGCCGTGTAACAGTCAAGTAAAGAAGACGACCGATCAACCGTCGATATGAGGATGGGTCCACGAGAACATCTCCCGGAGCAGTAGGACGAGACAAGTGATGATTCTGCTCCACCGGGAAAGCACTAGGCCGAGCACCAGTAACACCTGCATCACTCAAGATATCCAGCGCATACTTACGTTGACAGAGGGCAACACCATCGGCTGTGCGAGTGAATTCCATACCAAGGAAATACCGTAACTCACCAAGATCTTTAATACCAAATTCAGCATCAAGAAAAGCCTTGACTTTAGCCGCAAAAGCTAAGTCATTACCAGTGAGCAGAACGTCATCGACGTAAATGAGTGCCACCACGAAAGACTCACCCTTGCGATAGATGAACAAGGAGTGGTCGGCAGGGGAAGTGCGAAAACCGAGGCTGCATAAGGCCGTGGTGAACTTTTGATACCAATTCCGGGAAGCCTGCCGCAAGCCATAGAGGGATTTATGCAAACGGCATACTCTGGTGTCCCCGGGTTGAGCAAAACCTTGAGGAATTTTCATGTAAACCTCCTCCTCAAGATCCCCGTGCAAGAAAGCATTATTAACATCCAGTTGGTGCAGAAACCAACCTCGACTCACTGCTATCGCAAGGAGGCAGCGAACTGTAACCAGTTTAGCAACGGGAGCGAAGGTGTCGTGGAAATCAATACCTTCGATTTGAGTGTATCCTTTCGCAACAAGGCGCGCCTTAAAACGCTCGATAGACCCGTCCGGCTTGAACTTGATTTTGTAGACCCATTTCGGGGAGATGGCACGTTTACCAGGGGGAAGATGAACCAAACTCCAAGTACCATTTTGTTCCAGGGCATAAATCTCTTTGGACATCGCCTCCCGCCAACGCGGGTCATTGATCGCCTGCTGAAATGTTCGCGGCTCCAAGTGGGACGAGACTGCAGCCAAAAAACCATGATAAGTAGGGGTAAACCCAGCATAAGAAACAAAAGCTGAGAGAGGGTACATAGCTGCGGTGGACGTCGGAGAATGGCCTGGAATGGGAGGAACATCATAAACGTCCAAATGGCGCGGTGTGGACTTCGCACGATCACTACGCCGAGGGGGAACAGGAGCGGCGGGCGGAGGTGATGGTGCCGCGGATGAAGTAACCACTTCATCATCATGATCCGAGCAAGGAGACCCCACAGAGGAGGGAGATGCAGCATCAGGAGCAACCGATTGTGCTGGAGAAATCGGTGGAGACGCAGCTGAAGGCTGCGCATTTAGCGGAGGATCAGCAGGCAAGGGAACGTCAAACACCTCAAAAGTGTCCTCTTCACGAGTCTCAAGCACGGAACGAGGAACCCAATGAAAATCAGAACGATGGTCCTCCTGAAATGGGAAGACAGTCTCGTGGAAAACAACATCACGAGAGGTAAGAAGCTTCTTACTGTTGAGATCATAGACGCGGTACCCCTTTTGACTAGAAGCATAACCAAGAAAAACACAAGCTCGTCCACGCTCAGCAAACTTATCCAGGCCAGAATGAGTGTTTTTGCAGTAAACCAGACAACCAAATACACGAAGGTGAGAATATGGAGCGGGTTTCCCAAAAAGTCGCTCAAACGGAGTCTTACCAGTAGCAACTGTCGGTAGACGATTGAGAAGATAAGCCGCAGTCAAAATGCACTCTCCCCAAAAACGAAGAGGGAGACTAGCCTGGAAACGTAAAGCCCTAGCTGTATCCAGAAGATGCCGGTGCTTACGTTCAACTACACCATTCTGCTGTGGTGTATCGGTACAGGATGTCTGAAGAATGATCCCTTCACTAGCATAATAATCCTGTAAAACATGAGTATTAAACTCAAGGCCATTGTCCGTTTGAATACGTCGGACCCGTCGACTGAACTGTGTCTGTACCTGGTGTAGAAACATCATCAAATAACGACCAACCTCAGATTTATAGCGAAGAAGATATACCCAGGTAGCTCGGCTAAAATCATCCACTATCGTAAGAAAATAATGCGCACCACTAAGAGATGCGACTTTATATCCACCCCAAATGTCAACATGGATCAAATCAAAACATTCCTTTGTACGAACAGAACTAGAAGGAAAAGGGGTCCGAGTCTGCTTGGCACGTGAACAAGAGTGACACGGCTCTTTATTTGGAACAAAAGAAACATTAATCAAAGAACTAAGCTGATTCAGCTTGACACTCGAAGGATGACCGAGCCTCGCGTGCCATAAAGCTTCTGGAAAACGGCGCCCACCATCAACTGTGCACACCTGCGAACGTCCAACACCAAAGAGACGTAGATAATAAAGGCCGTCACGCAGCTCACCTTTCCCAATCAATTTCTTGGAGTGTAAGTCCTGAATTACGCAGAAATCATTGAGAAAAATTAAAGCCGCGTGATTATCCTGAGCAAAACGACTGACTGATATGAGATTGCAACGGAACTCAGGCACATGTAAAACACGTTTAAGCTCCACCCCTGTGGACAAAACAACACTACCAATATGGCGAACAGGCACACCAGCGCCATTAGGAATCCGAACTGGCGGCCCATCATCAGCTACTTCCTTATGAGATAATAAATTCTCATCCATAGTAATGTGTTCATTACAGCCCGAATCGAGCAACCATTCGGAATTATGAGTAAACGTACCTGCCGAATTGGCAACCGGTTCATCTTTCACGTTCACCGAATGACCAAAATACTGCTGAAGTTGTTCCAATTGCTGAAGAGTAAAACCTGAAACTGGACTCTTGCCTTGGTCCTGTTCAGCCTGCGCGGCCTTAGGAGGACGATCACGCCACTGCCCGTCTCGATCGCGCGAAGGTCTCTCCCCTTGAGAGTGTTGACGTCGGCGCTGCTGGCCGTCCTTGTCGCCACGACGCTCTCGGGAATCCCCCCTATCACGTGGAGGGTAACCGATCAACTCGTAACAGGTTTCACGGGCATGCCCAATTTTCTGGCAATGAGAACATCGCAAGCGATCTCGCTCCCCCGTAGTCCGCTGTCCCTTGTCACTTTCGCCACGAGCAGCAAAAACAGCTGCTTCACTCGAGGGTTTCCGATTTTGTGTAATAAGGCGCTGCTGCTCTTCATGAATGGCAATGTTGAACGCATCAGGGAGGCTGGGGGTCGGTCGCATGGCGAGAATTTGAGTGCGCACAGCGGCAAAGGCGTCATCGAGGCCCATAAGAAAATCGAACAATCTGTTGTGCTCCAGTTGTTCACGGATACGAAGAGAGACATTGCAAGTACAAAGGCCACAAGTGCAGCTGGGGATAGGTGTAATAGCGGTCGATTCCTCCCAGTATGACCGCAGCTTAGTATAAAAATTAGAGATTGAGTTCTTTTCTTGCTGCAGCATACTCACCAGGCGTCGCAGCTCATAAGCCCGCGAAGCATTGCCTTGTCCGAAACGGCTATGAAGATCGACCCAAATCTCGCGAGAAGTCTCCGCAAACCTCACGCTGCTTCTAATCTCTTTATCCATGGCTGTCTTAAGCCAGCCCTTCACCATAGCATCGCAACGAACCCAGGCGGCTCGTTGCACGGCATCCGTCGGTTTCAGAAGAGACCCATCGACGAAGCCAAACTTATTCTTTGCAAGGAGTGCATCCTTCATGTCCAGAACCCACTCGCCGTAATTTGAAGATGTCAACACATCACCAACGAGCATCTGGCCAGGACTATCTGACAAAGGCAGCTGGTAAACCGGCGGAAGAATATCATTGCCGCCGCCACCAGAATTCCTATTCGCTCCCAGATTGATCGTGCTCTCGGCGGTAGAATCATCACCGATCGCCATGACTGAAGAAAGAAATCCCTAGGTCGAACCCTAGTGCTCTGATACCATGTAAGATTTGCAACGAACTAGAAAACACACGAGTTTAACGTGGTATCCCCGATCAGGTGATGATCGAGACTAATCCACGGGAGAGCGGAAAGCTCTCCGGCTGTAGTTTTATTGATGATTAGTTAACTTGGCCGAGGCCATGAATACACGTACATATATATCCCTTTCTACAATAGGTTACTAGGGTTTCACCCTTGCTAGGCTCGGCAGAGGAGCCAACTCGTGCATGGGTTTGATGGGCTGTACGTGACTCGTGCATGGGCTGGTGATCATGGGCCGAACGTCCATCCAATAGAATGGATACTTATTGCTCACCCTACCCTTTTGTATTTGATTATAGAGAAGGGACTTCTATCTAACCTAATTAATGATCAAACGTTTGTATGAACTAGCAAGAGGGGCCTGAAACTTGCTTGGGCTCATCTATCTTGGTTGCCAACTTGTATGTCTACTCAAGAGTATAAAATCAGTTGTTTCTCGGTGGAAACTTTTTCCGATGTTTATTAAATGGATATACTTTCGACTTCTGGAAATTAATGCGGAAGTTATTTGGGTGCACACTTTTTCAAACTCTGTTCGAACGGGAGTATGAACGTCCTAACCAAGATGGTCAACATTCAACAAGCTAACAATTTGGAGCTAGCTAGGACCGATTTTGGGCCGGGCCTAAAATATCTCTCAATGCAGTCTCGGACTAAATTGCTCAATGCGGGCCTTCGCCTGCATGCATGCGTTGCTTTCTTCCTTTGATAATTATTCCTCTCTGCTCGGGCCTCCGTCCGTGCGACCGGGCCACTAGCCCAAGTGGGAGAAAAGATACTTGTTTAAGTTGTTTTGCCAACTTGTATATCTAGTAGCTTGCCTAGAGCCCAAGAGTAACCATGGGCCACTGCTAAATTGGGTGACACCTCTTCCTCTAGTACTCTAGCACAATAATGTTTGATCCATGCAAGAAATACACAGTAACCTCTATCCTCTCTGATCCCGTGAGTAAATGCAATGTCGAGATTAGGGATGGCAACAAAACCCGAACCAATGGGTACACTATCCGACTCAGCCCTATCAAGGCGGGGTTTCGGGTTGGCTTTGGGTTTGGGTTTAAACTCGTACACTATCCATCGGGTTGGGTTTGGGTTTAGGGGTACCCGACCCATGGATACCCGCCCACACTTATTTCGTCGCCCTACTCTCCCCAAACCCTACCCTAATTCTAATTTTCTCAAATTTAACTCTCACTACACTTTTTTCGTGTGATTTTATTTGGGTTAATTGCAAGATTGGTCACTGGGTTTACTAAAAACGTTTATGTTTGGTCACTCCAAATATTTAATTCCTTTCATGGTCACTAAGAATCTAAGATTAGTTCAATAGTTTAAGTTTGGTCACTCTCCGTTAGTTTTTGCTTATGTGGCAGTCAACTATTATAGTTGACCGTTACATGAGTGACGTGGCCATTAAAAAAATATTAAAATATTAAAATAATAAAATTTAAATATTTACAATTTCCACCTCATTTTACAACTATTAAAAAATAAAAATAAAACTTAATAGATGGCCTCCATCATCTACGCCACCACGATTCTGATCCATGGTGCCGAATCTCCCCGGATTTGGCGATCTTGAGGCGATTCTCAGGCTTGTTCTTGGCGAGCAGCCTGATCTCCATGGCGGCCTGCTTCTGCTCGTCGATGGAGCAGGAGTCAAGGCTGGAGACGAGGTGGAGCATGAGGTCGGCGGAGCAGGAGACGAGGAGGCGGCGGCTCTCGGTGGAGGTGGTGGGGAACTCGCCGGATTTGTCGCTGTTGCAGTCGCTGAAGGCAGAAGAGGAGGAGTCAGTGTTGACGCAGCAGATGTCGCTGTAGCTCCTTCCGAGGTAGCTGAAATTGGCCGCCGGATTTTCCGTCCCCATGGGATAAGAATTAAGAGCCCGTTTTACTCGGTGCCTTGGCTTCTAATTGAACTGAAATTTGGGAGGCGGAATTCGGATAACGAATCAGGTGGGTATCGATCACGGTGCCCCGAAATTGAAGAGAGAGAGAGTTGTTAATGACGCGATCTTCTCCGTCGCCGTCGCGGAGAATAGTAGTGGTAGTGGTCGCCATTTGGAAGTGAGCGGTGCCGGGGCCGGTCTTGTTCACCTCTTCCTCTGGAATCTTAGGGCTTGTGAGGGAGGGAATAGAAGGGAGAATATCCGGTGGGTGAGTAATCGGAAGGAGGCAGAGAGAAATCGAAGGAGGAGGGATCAGAATCGCGGTGGCGTAGATGGCGGAGGCCATTTATTAAGTTTTATTTTTATTTTCTAATAGTTGTAAAATGAGGTGGAAATTGTAAATATTTAAATTTTATTATTTTAATATTTTTTAATGGTTGCGTCACTCATTTAACGGTTAACTATAATAGTTGACTGCCACATCAGCAAAAACTAACGGAGAGTGACCAAACTTGAACTATTGAACTAATCTTAGTGACCATGAATGGAATTAAATATTTGGAGTGACCAAACATGAACGTTTTTAGTAAACCCAGTGACCAACCTTGTAATTAACCCGATTTTATTTAGTGTAATTGTGATATTTTGAATTTTCTAGAATGGTGTTTTATGTATGGATAATTTGTATGGGAAATTGAGGTTTGAAGATTATATAAGTGTTCTTGATGCAATGGATCCTTGTTTACCTTGTTCCGATTGATGCGAATTAAAGACCTATTAATATATGGATATTATTGTGTAATCCATAATCGATAAAAACGGGATTGATCGACCGACGCATGAAAATTTTCTAACGTTGGGATGTGTCAGTTAAATTTAACACGTGAAAAATGAGATTTACCTGTATCATAATGTAATTATGTAGTTTTTTTTGTAAATACTGAATTCATCGTACATGTATCTAACCTAGGGATGGCAATCAAACCCATGGCCGCGGGGACCCGACCGCCCCATACCCAGTCAACGCGGGGAATCCCCGCTTTGACCGGGTATGGGGCGGGTATGGGTAAAACCCGCAAAAGGTTTGATGGGTATGGGGCGGGTATGGTTTTAGCCTCCCCCGCCCCATACCCATACCCATACCCGCCCCACCAAGAGAATTTCTTCACATATAAAAAAATACGTGGATTAAATTGTAATCTATCAATGATGATGATGATAACTCGAGAAAATAAATAGTAGAAATGCAATTGAGTAACCACCTTAATCAAAACCTAATTCATTTCCCTCAATTCTCCTTCCACTCTTTCACTTTCCCCCTTGTCAACAAAATTATGTTAGTTAATTATTACTTAGTAAATGTATCAAGAGTTAGAGCATAATAATTTAAAAAATATTATAGTCTATATTATGTATTAATGGATGTTTTAGGATCATATTCTTTGAATCGTATTTAGAAAATGACCGTGTTTTGTTGACTTCGTGATATAATAGGTTTGTTTATGGTTATAATTAAAACTTTTCTTGTAAGTTTTAGGTATAATAATGTTGGATATACGGGGATGGGTATTACCCATGGGTACCCGAAACCCACGGGTATGGGGATGGGTTCGCAAAACATTTCCCCGCATGGGTATGGGGCGGGTATGGGTTTGGGTATTTGAAGATGGGGATGGGGATGGTTTAGGCAAACCCGCCCCAAACCCGCCCCATTGCCATCCCTAATCTAACCTCACTATACAAAATTTTGTTGACCTTATTTAAATTGATTTAAGTTACATACGCATTTTATCGTGTCATCCGTAACGGATAAACTCCTTATTATACACTCCCCCATCTTAAAAATAGTTCAAATTCGTTTAAAAAAAATCAAGGGTTTGGACTTTGGAGTGCGGTTGTCCTTATCCTAGAACGTAAAACTCAATTAATCAGAACTTAATTGAATGTTAATGGAGGCGTAAGACCTAATCCTATTTTTACGGGTCGTTTGCTTCATGGATTTGAAAAATGAGGGTTTTGGTAAAACTTGGGTTTTGGAAAACCATGGATATATGATGGATTTGGTGGCATTATGGATTTGAACAAGTCTATTGTTTGCTTGGTGGATTTTATTATGGACTTTGTTTGATTAGATTTGTGGATATTAAATACAAATTACCTAGTTACCCTTATTTAACTATATTTCTATATTATAATCCAAATCTTTCATTTAAAACTAATCCAAAACATAGAAAGAAATTTTAAACTCTTTACCACTATGTGGATTAATAATTCAACTACAAATATAGAAATGTATTACAATTTGGCACTAATTAACAATCTATCTTGGCACTAATTAAAAATTCAACTAATAATCCTTCATAAAAAAAACAATTCATCTAATAATGTACGCAATATTATGTATCAATTGCAGCCAATTGTTCGCTTTATTGCTACAACTCATCTTCTTCTTGCTAACTCACCGATGTGGAATCCGACAATCAATCAAATAATAATGTACAAGATGAGCATAAAGTGTTTCTAGGTGAATCTAACAAATCACATATACATTCATATTTAAATAAAATACAATATTACAAAATGAAATGATAAATTCTCATATATATAAAATACGAAATTATAAAAGTTTACAGTTGCATGACCATTGAATTAAAGTAGGACAAATTTATAATTAAAGAAATAATTAAGGGTAGAAAGGTAATTTACCATCATGGATTTTAATCCATCACCCAAATCCCACCTCAAGAGGTGGAACTTCCAAGTCCGTGGGGTCCACGGATTTGGAACCCCAAAAGTGGTGGGCCCCACAAATTCCATCTCCCTAATTCCCTAAGGCAAACGATGGATTTCGGTTCAAGTCCATGATGGATATATTTCCATGACCAAATCCATCACCAAAACCCTCAAGCAAACGACCCCTTAAAGACGCAAAACGGAACATATATCGGCTGCCGAGTCCGTGTCACAGCTGCCTCACCTCCGAGTCAGGTGGTGCCCCAAGTTGACAGCCACCGGAATAGCCGGTAATAAACAAAGGCGTTAGATAGCCCTCTTCCCGCTTCTTCCGCCGAAACCTCCACGTGTCCCATCTTATCCACTCCTTCCCGTTTCCCTTCCTTTTTCTCTTTCCCCCACTTCCTTCAAATACGCCCCCACCACCTCCCTTTCCAACTGTCATAAAAATCCCCCCCACGCCATTATCACCGACCTCCGTCTCCCAACAAAGCTTCCTTTCCTACTCTCCGATCGCCGGATTCTGGAAAGCTCTAATCTCCTTCAGATCAAACAAATGGCCGCCAATCTCCTTCCTCTCAGACCCGCCGTCGTCTGCTCCTCGTCCAGCTTGGAGCCAAACAACCCCCGGAGAATTCCCTCCTCCTCCGCCTCGCCGAAATGGTGGTCCCCGCTCTTCGGATGGTCCTCCGAGCCGGACTACGTCGGGACTTCGGAGATCCAGCCGGCCGACGGCGACCAGAACAAGAATCGGGCGGATCTGGAGTCCAAGCAGGCCAGATCTCGGTTTTCCCCGGGCTGCTTCACCGCCGAGAAGGCCAAGCAGCTCCGCATGATGACATCAGGAGCGTCGTCGCACCACGACGTGATGTACCACTCCGCCATCGCCTCCCGCCTCGCCTCCGACTTCAAGAAGAACGACAACAGCTCCGCCGCCGCCGCCGACCGGTAGCTTCCGGCCGATCTATTAATTTGCCCTCACGCTTTTTTTGCTCCTTCTCGTGTGTAATCGATCCGTTTCCTAGATCCGTCTTTAATTTCTTAGATTTGTAAGATCATTTTCTTTCGTTTTTTTTTTCTCGCTTTTGCGCTGCGTCGTTGGCCGGCTCCGTCCGTCAGCCAGTCAGTCCGTCCGTCCATAAATTTTAGTTTGGAGGCAGAAAAGCGTGGGATGATTCCGGTGACTTCTTCTTCTTCGTCTTCTAGGGTTTAATGTTTGTTTGATTAGTTCCTTGTTTGTAACAGACGAATTAACTAGCTTCTTCTGTAAAGCAGTCGATGAAAAAACAAAGATTAGTGTCCGTCATCATGTTCTTTAATTTCGTATGCTGTTTCAACTATTTTCCGGCGGATCTGTGCCGCCGGTTCCGCCATGGAAGCGGTTGGGTTTGGAACTTTGCATTTACCATTTTCCGGCTGAATGGTTCGGTTTACGATCTCATCTGATTTGCCGTCTGATTAATTAGAGCACTGTTTGATAAACAATGCCGTGCCGTGCCTTCCTCATACAAATTCGGGCCCACTTTCCACTAATTGGATCATTAGCTTCAAGATCCAATAATTCATCGGTTTTTATTAGCTTAATCGTGGATTTATATATGAAATTAATGTCAAATGATGTATTTAATCACAATTAAGCCGCCCGAGGATATTGATTCTGGTATCTGGCCAGCTAGACTGAAGAATATGCTCTGCTCTATATTAGATATTTTATTATTTTCTGTTATTTTTTACATACAAGATTTGGATTTAAGTTAACGATGAAATTTTTTCTGCCGAACAGAGTTCCCTTCAAATTGGAATTTATGCAAAATTAGATGATTAAATCGAATCCTATGAAATTCCCCATCGGTCTAGTGATAATATCACTAATTTTGAACCTTGAGAATTTTGAGGTTTTAGATTCGAATTCTTAACGTAGTATATAATATAGCCACAACAAAATAAAATTAATATCACCTTTACTAAAAAAAATAAAATCAGTGTAAACCTTACCATATGAAATAGTTGAATGAACATTAAACTACAACTTAAACAGAAAATATTATATCATTGACTTACGGACCAAAATTTGGTTCCGGTGACAATTCAATCACTATAGTTCCCAAAATGCGGCTAATTGATGCCTCGACTATATTCTATATTCTTTTCCTACGTTCTAACTATAGTGATAGACAGAAAAAATGGGTGGATTTGGCCGGTAGCAGAGCAGCCGGCGGGGGGAATTGTGGTGACGGAAATTGCCGGGAAGAAGGAATGAATGAAACCAAAGTCCTGGACCGACGGCGACGGGGTTTCGTACTTTGTGTTGGAAATTTCGAGGGTTTTCAAAGGGCTAATCAGGACAAGCAAACATTGATTGTCAAGAATTGACAGAAAGAGAGAAGCAGCGGTTTCTCATGAACGTGTTTCCGTCGGTATGAAAAAAGCGCAGAAAATTCCAAACGGTGGTGGTGGTTCTGGCTCGGCCAAAAGGTTGTGGTGGTTGGGTGGGTGGCGCCATGCTCACCGTCAAATTGCGCGCTTTCTGGTGTTTTGTTTTCTTTCTTCCAACTTGTGAGCAACACATGAAACAAATGCCAGAGGCAGCATCCTACTGCGTCGCACAATCAAAGGTTTCGGCTGGAGATTTCCTTGATGCAGACAGACATTAGAATCAAGTCGTATGATGGTAACGGCACATGTCTACAATCATCCATCAACCATCATCTGGAACCAAACCCTTGATGAAAATGGTAGGTCTCAGCGTTTTGAGGAGTTGTTTTTTTACCTGTTCATGGACTAGCAAGTCTATGTCACAGCAAAATGTGGGACTCTATTAGTATCTCTAGTATTATTTTCGACACGTATATGGCACCGAATTACAACTCAGAATTCATCAGGCTACAAAACTATCCGCGAGAATACAACAGTATCAAATTCAACAAACCAATTTGGTGTGTAAAATGGGACTCAGGAACCAGGCTCCTCCATGCTGTCTTTCGATCTTCACTTGCTCTCGGCGTCGTATAAATCGGTCCTGGAAAATTGATTATCAAGGAACACTGATAGCAGATATGTGAAGAAAGGGAGACCAACTTGTTCAGTCATCACAAAAATGTAGGTATACAAGTAGAACATTTTATAACATCAAATTGATTGTTTCCCTCTTCTGGTCCAGTTCTCATCCCTAGTGTTTTGCTAATAGCTCGCCGGAATCGCCCCTGGTTATTTCTAGGTCAACAATGACAAATTGGACAAGTAATGGCAGGCTCAACATATCTCGGCATGGGTTATATGACTGTAGGAGATTCGACAAGGACCAAGCACAAAGTTTCAGCAATATGAACAAGCCAGGGAGCAGAGATTTAACTGTGTTAACTAAAAAGGGTCATGATGGAAAAAGGAAAACACAAGGTACCAGTTGGAACAGGCTAACCGAAAGCAGATTGACCCAACCTGCAGACACTGAGAGATCCTAAAACCTATGAAACCTTCTATTGTACCATAACTTAAACTGAAAGGGATGAACCTCAAATGATTTAGATGCTAAGTGGATTGACTCAGCAGGAGAATCAAATCCACAAGACACCAGATCATTATCTATTGTACATGGTCTCTCCAGTTTCAATATGCCACTTGCAAAGGCAGAGGATACACAAACAATTGTGGGGTAAGAGAGCTTTATGTTCTCAACTTCAAGTAGCATGGAGGCACAAGTATAGAATGATGCAAACAACAGCAAACATCAAGATCTAGACTCTCAAGAAGACGCTGAAAAGACTAATGAAAACTCTTTTAGACAATTTTTCCCCTATAAGAAATTGCAAAGAGAGGGGAAAAGAACAAACTATGCTTAGTGTAGCATATTTCCTCCTCTGCGTATTTAAACCAGCAATCATTCGCAGTTAAACATATGTTCCCACTATGATCAACATAATTACCAGTGAAAAAAGTTTTTATCAACTATCTATATCTATATATCCATCTGTCTCGCTTTGCAGCTACAGTCACAAAAGGCTGTATATTAGAAACAAACTAGCTAGATGAGACCCATTATAAGATTTTGTTAAGGAAGTAATGTCATACACAGCTAAGGAGACAATAACATTCCACCAAGAAGCCTAATTTTACAATGCCTGGCAAACTAGAAACTACCAAGGCCAATATATGTCCAAATCCTAGTGGAGGATGCTGCAACAAAAGTTCTAAGACATAAGGGAATCAGAATCTACTTGTAGCCATTGCAAGATAACCACTCTTTCAAAAAGCATATGCAAGGTGCAGATTGATTGATCGTCTCAGGTGTAACCCAACAAGCATGCCCACATAAAAATAAGAAAAGGAATCAATTGATAGGAGCAGGTAAATATCAAACCATAATTGTCAAGGGAGAAAAAGGATACACCAAGTAACCACCATGAATAAAGGCACCAGCCAACACAGCAGTGAACAGCCTGTCCCTCAGGACCGGATTCCTACGCAGCGATAGTCGAACTGAAAAAGCAATAAAAGACCGGATTCGCCATCGGTACTAAAATCCCAATCAACAGAATCGGAAAAAAGCGTCGAAATTTCAACGCTAACGGATACGGGAATAGCTTACTTAGTGGAAGAACTGGAGCATAGATGAGCGGAATCAAGAACTTGAACGGAGTCTTCGGCTTCCTAGCGACAGCCGCCCTGCACCCGCGCCACATCCATTCTCAGCCGGAGTTTCATGGGATTATACAATTGAACGCTAGAAGGTGGATTTGAATACTAAAGGAACTTACTGGTTGGTGGGATCAGCCGTGGAGGACATTTTCGATTACAGGTCGCAAGCAAGAAGCGCTTGAGCTGAAGATCCGTCACAGATTTGCTGCTGGAGAAGAAGAAGAAGAAGAAGAAGAAGAAGAAAGAACAAAACTCCGTCTAATCAATTTTCTTTTCCCAACTTAACGAAGAGTCTGCTTTGGCGTTTAACGGGCTCATACTGGGCCCATCCCTTTGCTGGGCTTTTACAACTTAGTCCATGAACAAAACGGCCTACCTTTCTACGGATTGATTTCAAAAAGCGCTGAAAAATCGAAATTTTTAATCGGACGGCTCTGGACGAGCCGAGTATATTCTATTTAAAAAAAAAGTCATTTCCTGTAATCGAATCCAACGGCCCAGGTAGTTGCTTGATTTTAAAGCAGTGCTGCATCTTCAAGCTACGCTGCCGAGGTTGAACCCTATATAAACCTTCTTCCGAAATTCATAGCTTCGCCGTCTTCAATTCACTGCTCTCTCTGCCTCCTTCCAGCGCTCCTTCGGAAACGCTTGGTTCTCGAGGCTTCGTCCACGCATCTCCGGCGAGAATGGTACGTCTCCGATTCCTTTGAGGTCCCATTTGTTTAGTATTCTCTCCGATTTCGTTTCCGGTCCCGTCATTGCGAATTTTAGCTGCTTTGCTAGGGTTTTTGGTTCGTTCGTTTGTCATGTATGTAATCGGAGGTTTCGTGATTAGGTTTCGCTAATTTGTTGTTTTTTCTCCCTCCTTTGGGCTCTGTATATAGGCTCTGCCGAACCAGCAGCAAGTTGATTACCCGAGCTTCAAGCTCGTTATTGTTGGCGATGGAGGCACTGGTAAATTTCCTACCTTTCTTTCTTCTCGTTTGTAGTTTGATTTATGTCCATCGTGCTATGCTGATTAGTTCGTGTTTCTAGTGCTTTTCTAAGATCTCTCCTGTTTGGTATTTATTGTTTAGATGTCCGTGTTAATGGAAGGGTAGTAATGCTAGGCCCATGGATTGGATCTCACTGTGTGTTAATTTTCCTCGTGTACGCCATTAATGATCGGTGGTTGTTTGGTTTATTGACAAGATGTTGTGTTGGTGATGTTGCAGGGAAAACCACATTTGTCAAGAGACATCTGACTGGAGAGTTTGAGAAGAAATATGAACGTGGGTGTTTGGTTAATTGGGTTTTGATTTGAGCATTATCTCTCAGTCTGAGTTTAAGTTAAATTGAATTTCGTGTTGATTTTGCAGCAACCATTGGTGTGGAAGTTCATCCATTGGATTTCACCACTAACTGTGGAAAGATCAGGTTCTACTGCTGGGACACAGCTGGGCAAGAGAAATTTGGCGGTCTTAGAGATGGATACTAGTAAGTGGGGATCGTGTTTTGTATTTTAGCATTGTGAAATGAATTGATGAATGTAGATGAACCGTCGTGCATGAACTAGTAGATAGTTGGCTTATGTTTCAGTGGTTAGCAGCTCCTTCATTATTTTTTTCTCTTAGTAGTGTTTGCTTCTCAATTCTTCAGCCTATGCTAGAGTTTAGAAGTTGTTGTTGCCTCTTGCATTGCTATCCTTGTATCCTCTGTATATTCTTTTGCTGTCATATATTGCTTGGTGATGTTGTTCACATGTTTGCTGATTTCATTAGATGGTCGTGGTAAAGTATATATACTCAGAGCTCAGGGGTTTCTTTTGGTTAAGAGTAAAGTGAATTATTCAGAGCATTGATGCTGTTAGTGTCATTCCATAGTATATTGCAGTTTCAAGTCCCTTACGTGAGCTGTAGATTAAGTATCATTGCTTCAATTCTCTGATTCTTCTGTCGTCTCTGTGGATATTGTCCTGTTTTGTTCTGTCTTTAAATAATCTATATATACATTGGTTTGATTTTTGACCAACTTTTTGTATCCCATAATGCAGCATCCATGGTCAATGCGCTATTATCATGTTTGATGTTACAGCTCGATTGACATACAAGAATGTTCCTACTTGGCATCGTGATCTCTGCAGGTGTGTTGCTATGTATTTACATTTTCACCTCTGCACTATTAGTTTAGGTTTGAATTGTGATATCCTTTTAACTTATCTTACAAAGGCCAGATGTTAACCAATTTCTTTGTTCTCAGGGTGTGTGAAAATATACCCATAGTTCTGTGCGGAAACAAGGTTGATGTAAAGAACAGGCAGGTGAAGGCCAAGCAGGTTACTTTCCACAGGAAGAAGAACCTGCAGTACTATGAAATTTCTGCCAAGAGCAACTACAATTTCGAGAAACCTTTCCTGTATCTTGCCCGCAAGCTTGCTGGGTAATTTCAACACTATTACAGATGCTTACTTGTCATCCATTGCTGCTTGTGACCAATCCTAAAACTGATGATATACATTACTGGATTTAGGGATCCCAATCTTCACTTTGTTGAGGCCGTTGCTCTTCGACCCCCAGAAGTACAAATTGACATGGCTACGCAGCAACAGTAAGCCTCCTAATACCTGTCTATAATTCATTGATTTGTCTGGTCGGATTTCTAACTGCGATGGCTGATACAAATTGTTTTCTGATGTGCAGACATGAAGCTGAGCTTGCCCAAGCGGCTAACCAGCCTCTTCCTGATGACGATGATGATGCATTCGATTAGAGCGGTGTATTGTGAAAAGCTGGATCCCCTTGTGCAGGTTCCCTGGCACTATGTTATGGTCATCTCCAGAGTTCTCTCTTCATGATGGGATGTGCCCATTTGTTGCTGTTATGCGAACCTTTTGAAAGACTCTAGTCACAGGGGAATTCGGGTTGAGGAGGTTGTGCACTTTTTCTCTATAGTAGAGTGGGATTTGTGCTTTGGTTTGTGATGGATGTTTGATTGGGAACCTTGAGTTCTTGGAACTGGTATAATTGGGAAGACGGGAGTGTTTTGAGATATATTTTCCTGCGCGTTTCTCAGCCTCGTATTAATCTGGATCTGTTCCCGGTGGGCCTGGCCTGGTTACTGACGGACTTATTGTCTCTTCTTCCTCAATTGGATATTGGCCTGGATTTTTGCCCGTTCCTATTTATGGGCTCCATTGTTGGGCTGGAAGAAAGCGACCTCACATCTGCAACCACATTCAACCATCTTCCCACAACACCCACTCGGCCCCTCTTGCTAGGCAATTCCGATGCAGCCGTCGAGAAGGCCTACAACGAACTAGGATTAATACCATACTAGCAATCCAATTCTGTGTTCGAATCACGACGAGTCATTCTGTAGGTCTAACGACACAATACAATTACGAGACTCGCGCTCCATATTCGGACATTCATGACATGTGATGTGAAAGCCATATGAGTGAGTATATAGCAAACCTTAAGTACCGATTCCAAAAAAAAAAAAGGGGGGGGGGGGGGGGGGGGGGGGACAGATACAAACACAAACAGAGAAACAGATCACTAAGCCACTTAGTAATATCCACCACCCAACTTGCCCTGTGTCTCTGGAACAGGATGTACTTATCCCCTCCATTCTAGGAACCACTTCTTCCCATCTGTCCCTTTCCATGTCGACTCGTTGCTACCCTACTGCCAGTTTCTTCACTGCACCCTAACAAGGCCGGAGGAAGAAACAAGGCAGTGGCTAGGTTAGGCTAGGCAGCATGTTGACAACATTGTGGTGGGAGCTTTTGATCTATTGTAGGACACTGTCCCTTCCCTCGAGTGTTTTCAGGTGGTAAATTGATTATTGAATTGCCCCTAAAAAAAAAGCCCCACAGCGAGGTGGGTTCTGGTTCTGGTCCTTCTGGATGGTCGGAGTGGATTGGGTTCTTTTGAATTGGGTTTGTCTTTGGGCTTTTAAGGGTGTGGGGAGTGAGCTGAGCGTGGGTAGGCCTTTGCCTTTCTGGAGGGACAGCCCCGGGAGCCATTTTCCCTACACAAGTTTTAAAAGCCCTCCTTTGTCGTTAAACGCGTGGATGGATTTGTGCGGATTTTGAAGTAAAAAAAAAAAACCCTTATTAGTTTTAAAAACACACATACAATGCAATATGACTATCCATTGTTCACCAGATTATTGAGATATAAACAATATAATTATTATGTATCTTAACTACAGTGTCGAAACAATGTGCGACACGTGTGCAATCATTTTTAACTATCGTCCTCGTCGACACTGCTACATTAAATGGTAAATACAAAGTTACAATTTACAAACCATTTAAACCAAAAATTTAATCTTACAATACTCAAAATACATTAACCATCATAGATCGATCGGGACCCTCAACTTCCGTGAGTCTTCACCATATACGTTGCGGTATACCAACCTCATAAATGAGGCGAACATGAGTCACTGGCACGAGATAAATTTAATATACAGTCTGAAAGTGATTCGCTGAGTCGGATTTTTTAGCAGCCACCCCCACCTATTATATTTGTAGAATCGTCGATAACCCCGTAAAAACAAATCTCTTTCTCTCCTACTCCCCCAATAGTAAATGCACATTTGTGCTCAAAGGTTCAACTTTCTTATTCCCCTAATCACCCCTCACGCTCGGGGGGCTCACTCTTCTGCGAATTGCTGCTCATTTTCTTGTCGACTGTCTTTGGATTTTCCCAAGAGCATTGACTTACATCTATCTGAATATGTTCCATAATTCGGTAATCATGAAAAATTATAAATATTAAATTTGCTGAAAATTCAGTAAGGATCAGACTGTACTGGTGACTGGTGAGGCCTTTCTTAATAATATGATTATTATGACAAGAAGTTGAAAATAATTAAGATATAGAGAAGAAGAAGTAATGGGAAGATTGTGACATATCGTCACATGGCTCCCATCATGTGAAGATACCAAAAACCATATGTTCATGCTTCTCTATTCATTCACTCAATTAAATTCCATGCCTCCTCTTTGAACCCAAAACAAGGATTGAAAAGAAGGACCCATCTCCTGAAGAACAAATGAGAAGGAAGAAGTTGATGTTGAAGCTGGCAGGACCATGAATCGTGACACGATAGTGGATCGAATATACGAGACTAATCGATTCATAGATACGAGATAACAGAATCAGTTGAACGATTGTTATAACATCGTGACGATAAAATGGATTAAGTTTGGTCACTTAAACATAATTTAAACGATACAACGGATGTGGAGACATTACGAACTGGATAGAAGACTCGTGAAAAGGGAAGATGGGGGAAAACACAAAAGAACAGATACAAGATCGGAACACAGTTTTTTATTTTTGTGTGGAATTGGGAGGGAAAATAAAGGTGGGGAGAGGGCATAAATTGGAAGGGTAGATGGAAAGCAAAGTATCCTTGTCTATGATCCCCCCAACCCACCATTTTTTCCACATATGTTCAAATACTCTGAATGTGCATTAATGCCTACATATAACCTATACCTAAGCTAGTTTCTCTATAAGTACATCCATCTCTCCTTGATCCCATGGGGACTTATCAATCCACAACCCTTCAAAACATTCGGGACCCTTACTTATCTTTTTCGAATACACGTCAAATCAAACGCCCTAATTTAAATAACGATTCATCGCGCGATACGTTCTAAAAGATCGTATAAGAATATATCAGACTGAGTCAATCGTGATACTATTTTTGCGAAATGATGGGAGCATATGGGGTGTGTTTTCATGTCGGCTGAACTGTACTACTATGCAATAATAATGAGTTGACAAGCAACGAGTATGGATTTGGCGGCTGGCAGAAGCTAAATATTTTGTGCTTGAGGGGTTTCTCTTCTCTTGTTCCATTTTCCTTTCTCAATTGGAATAACAGAGTGGTGGGGCTTTTCGAATTTCCCATCGTATGAAAACGTTCCATGTGGAAGGAAATCGATCGATGATTGCATGTAAGAGATATATAGAGGGGACATGAAAACTGAGATTACTACTGTCCTTCAATTCGAGCAATGTTCACGCAACAGCATGAATTTGGAAAGAGTTCATGGCCGGCCGCCGGCCGGCGATGATCGATCATCATCATGATGCACTTTGGAAGCATTATATTATAGCTAGCTAGCTAGGTCGACAAGCATAGGATTCAATCTTCTAAGTACATTGCGACATACATCATGCAACTATTTAAAGCAAATATCAGTACCACCCCAACTCTTCTACACCAATCAACACAAATCTTCACCGAGATAGATCTGAGCCGGGTGGATAAAATATCACAATCTAAGATGCAACTTAGATATAAAACTTATCTCTCCTCTCTTGTTCAACAAGAAAAAAACATATCTCATATTAGGGACAATGTATGAACACGAAATCATATGAGACGCAACTGTCATAAACCAATTGGTTTTTATAACTCGGGTTATTGGGATCATTTGGTTTTTTACATGATATCAGAGCTTTCAATAAGTAAGAAGTCTTGTGTTAAGAATTCCAACGATCCTCATTTGTTAAGTACATGGTATGATGAACATGTGCAAACTTCAACCCATATGAGTTGGCTTCCATTTGAGGGGTTGTGTTAGTAAATGATATAAATCCATAATTGAACATCTCTTAAGAACTCGAGTTATATGTTCATGCATAGAGAGAGTTATTGGAAAAGGCCCATCTTTACACACCCGTCAAACAAAAACCAAATCATGGGTTTGAAATTTGCACAGAACTGTCATACCATGTGCTTTAAGATCAGGGTTAATATTAACAGTAGTAAGGATTTGAACACTTGACCACATAAACAAACCAATTCCAATACCATATAAAAAACCTATTGGTTCCTATAATTCAAATTGATAAGAAAGATCCATGAAACTCCAATTATTAAAAAATTTCCATCCATGGATCTTAACCACTTTCCATACATCACCCCTCTCATTTCACATGCAACCAAAAAAACGATAGAGGAAGATGGAATGTATGTGGGAGGGAAAGAGAGGTTTTGGAATGGTATGAGACATAAAGAGTATATAATAATCACAACTCATATAGTTTTTGGGGATAAAGGGAGAGTATAGCTAGTTAGTGTGCATGGGCATTGGGCAATGGGGAGTGAGACATGGAATGGGAGACAAGCATTGTTTTCAAAGAGACAAAAAACATGCCATGTAATAGTGTGCATGCTTATGCTTGAATTTGTTCTTAACCCTTACTTAGCTAAACTAAACCCCCCAATATACTTGAAAAGAAGAAATAAAGGATCCCTTTAACCATTCATTGGTTAACATGCAAAGAACAAAGAGGTGAGAAAAGGAATGACAAAACAAAAGAGAGATTTCTTGGGGAAGACGATGGAAGAGGAAAAGGTTAAAAAGAAAGTTAAACGTACAGAAAGCAGCAGTAAAAAAGAAAAAAAAATGGAACTTTTGTGTTACTTGTTTCTTTCCCCTGTTTCCTTTATTACTGTGGGGCTCTGTAAAAAGTTTGTAACTGTTAAATGAAAACTGAAAACACTTAGCCCTCGATTCGCGAGGGAGGGATTGGACTCTGCCCTATTGTATGGTCTCTGGCTCTGCCCTCTCCAGTAATCCAGCTGCTGCTGCTGCTGCTTTGATGTGGGATTCTCTCTTTTTTCACTTTTTACTGTCAGTCACTGACCTGATGAGGTTGTTATCTTTGTACCCTTTTTTCTCCACTGCCTCTTTTATTTTATCTCCTCTGTTTTTTTTTTTTGTTTTTCTTTGATTTCCAAATCAAGTGGTGTTTCTCCATCATTCAGTTATCCCGAAGAGATAATCTAGCTGACGATCGTGCAACCCGGTCCGCTCGAGCAATGAGCGGGATCAAGAGACTGCTTCGACATTGATATGATAGTTCATATTTTTTGAATCGGAACCACCCGACCAAATCCAAACCACACATCTCCAAGGACACGAGGACGGATCGACTAGAAGAGGGCATACAAGAATCGGACAATCTGATGAGACAAAAGTGATTTCACTTCGACTTCGATCAGGGTGGAACAAAAGATAATATCGGTTCGCTCATCTTCGTGGATGTTGATGATGACCAGAACACATATTAAGTCCCCAACTGTGAATTATTTGTGAAAGACGCATAATTTTTTAGGATGCCTTCAGCTAAATGACTTCATAAGTTTTGATCATTGATTTTCTAGGGCTTTTGAGAGAATTGATCAATGAATAGTTCTTACTTCATATTGCGACAAAGATGGGCAGTTGTGGCTTTGGCTACTAACTTCACTACACTACAAGAAAAGCGCAAAGGCCAAAGGGCAGAGTGCCTTTCTGATTCTGATGTAACAAAAGAGTTCCATCCAAGTGGACAAAAACAGGCATGGGAAGCAAATGATTGGTTGACACATGGCGCCCTATGATTTGACATTGCCCAACTGGCAAATCCCAAAATGATTATTCAGTTCAGATCAAAGAATAGATAGTTTGCAATATAAGGGTCAATGGCTTTGTTTAGGACCCTCTTGGTCTCTACTATAGTACTTTTACCATATCAATCCCCGAACTTTTAGTTTCTAAAGAACATGCCCTTTAAGTTACTCTCTTTGTAGCAAGATTTCCTTCAAAATGATGTTATTTCAATCAAGGATTGAAAAACTGTACCGTACCAGCAGTTCAACCAGAAAAATCTCCTGCCGAAGGCTAAATCGGTAGGCAGTATTTAATCGTATGAAATGATCGAACCACAATTAAACCACGGTTTTAGCATTCGGTACGGTATTTCTGTCATTAATTCATACATTTATAAATTATAAAAAATCTCATCTAACATATGAATAATAAGTAATAACATATAATTATCTTTTCCTAAAATTACTCTATAATTATCTCATCAACCATAAAAACAATAAATTAATTATCGCTTCTCCATTTGTTTTATTAAACAGCTCTAATAACCTTAATTTCAATGTATTATAGTTAAAATAGGAAAGAGGATTATTTGGCCGTTAAATAACCTTAATTAACCCTATCCCTTTTATTTTGTCTCCATGTCTCTCTCTCTCTCTCTCGTCCCTTTCTGAACAAAATAACAACTCCTAGATCTAGCTCCCTTCTGGCTTTCTTTCTCCCTTCATTTTCCCAGAACAAAGGTAATCTCTTTTACTCCCTCCATTCTTATTCTTTTATCGGTCTACCTTCGCTGACCACCCATTCATTCTCTTGGAAACACAATCAACTGAAAAACTAACAACAGAACCGCTAACTTCTCTCTCCCTTTGTAGCCTGGCCTAGAAAACGAGTTGGATCAATCCTGTCCAACTGGGAGAGTCTAGATCCAGCAAGATCATGGCATGCATGTTTCTTTCTTTTGTTTTGTACTTTTGTTGGTTTAAATTGAGATTTTTGTTATTGTTTTTGGGGCCTGATTATGAGGAAACAAGAAAAACATATTTGGCGGTGACAGCCTCGATGATGCCTCTCCACGCCGACCTCGCCGGCGACCAATGGTGAACGGAGGAAGACAATTTTCCTTCTTTTATTTTTTTCCTTCTTTCAATTGGGTTTTGATTGTTTATTTTTTTTCCATGTGTTTTGATCTATCAACGTTGGATTTTGGATTCTGGCTTCTGGAGAAAGAAGAATGAAGAAGAAAGGAAAGTAAAATGAGAGAGGAGAGGAGACAGTGTGCAATTAAAAAGAAAAAAGAAAATTAAGCCCACTTTGTTTTCTCTCCATTTCGGAGGGGCGGGTGGTACAGTTGCTTTTCCGTCCCTTTCCTTCCCCTCCTCACTATTTTTTTTTCGGGAACAGGGGAAAAGTTGTTGGGATTCCAACTTTCCTTCACTTCCCCTCCCCTCCCCTCCTTTCCCCTCCTAAAAAAACAGAGGGTAAGTGATGGTATTTCTCTTTTTCAGAAGAAAATGTCGATCCAAAATGCTCCTCAAGTTGCATTTCCTAGAGTCTTAACGGATGGTGATCCTCTTGAAATGAAGATGAGACTCACTAGGACCATTTGCTTGGTCAATCAAAATATACCTTTTTACATGTTTCACTTTCAGTATCTCTGTTGGTTTCAAACAACTCTCACTTTAAGCCATATGGAGTCTTGCATCAAGGTTTAGTGAGAGTTTCGGAACAATAATTATGGTTAAATTTGTAGAGAAAAATATAAAAAAGAAAATAGATTTTCTAAGATGAATTTGGCGAACCTCTTGCCGCTTGGATTAACGTGGTAATGATACTTGATATACCCTACTATCATCCGAATGAGGGATACTTGACTAGCCCTCATCACGTGAGGATGACCCCAAACCCATACACACATCACCCAAACCCACCCATAATAAATGGGTCTACTTGGGTTTGGGCAAAATTACCCATGGATGGGTAAATTGCCATCCCTCCAAATGATCCTCGCCTTATCACGCTATATGGTGGGTTGATCACCCCTCGCCACATTGAGGGATTGTCAAATTTTAGCCTAATTATATTACGGCGGCGGCACAATATATAATGAAGGGGCACATGTGTCACGGTGGTATGGTTGTCATGGGTTAAAAATCCAACTCATGTACGCAACTTAATTTGTTTTAATTTTGCTATTAAATTAATATTGTAAAGTCGTTTAATTTCTTATATTAATCAATATGACACAAGAATAATTTTGTATATAAACAAAACATGTACTTCACAAGTGACTTGTCATATTATACATTGAAATTTGAATGGATGCATCCATCCTCCCCACTTCTTGATAAATAAACCCATAACAAAAAGAAACTCTAAGATGCTACTTTCTGTATCGGCAGTAGTGTCTTATTTTTATCGAATGCTGGATTGGATGAGTTCAAAATTTTGTGTATTTTCATGGCCATAAGATGATCGTTTTTGTTTTATGTGTGCATTACAACTCAATGATCATTTCTCTGGTTCTGGTTGATGTAACCATTCGAAGCAATCAAGATTTTCCAAGTTTTCCTTTCTGGCTTCTTTTGTTTGTTGGTGTTGATCGTAACAGAATATCGAAACAGTAAACGTAAATCGACACCGACAGTTACATGGTTTCCCCGTTCAGTATGAACGAGACTAGGCCGAAGCTATCGTATCGTATTATTCAGCTTAACCCTAACAGGTTCAATTACATACATATATATACAAACTAGGGTCTCAAACCATAGACCCCAACTCGGCAGCCCCTAGTCCCTAGTCCACGTACAATAATCACCCGAGACTAGGAAAGTGGGCCGAAGCCCATACATTACTCAACAGTTGGGCCAGACTCGATTTACCTAATAATTCTTCAAGATTGAGATTAGCTTACATTACAGTTACATCATCTTTGTCCATGCATTATAAAGACTGCTACACTCACAAAATTGTTTAAAAATATTGCATGTATGAGTAAGTACTATGTAATTTGTCATTCAGTCAAGTTTCTTTGATATGGGTTCCACTATTACAAGTGTAGTAAAAATATACGCTTTAAAAGTTAAAAGCTCACATTTTTATACTTTGAGGTCATTGAAAAGCTTCTACATAGAATCACGATTTTGACTCCATTGTGTTAAGGACACTACTTAAGTTAGTTATTATTTATTATTGTATTTACTTATTATCAGTAGTGGCTTAGATCATGGATGTAGTGGCCCCTTTTTGTAGCTACATACGTTAGCTTTCTATTGAAGAGAGGGTATTTAACATTTCTCTCCTGCCTAATACAAACTACATCATTAAAGCCTAATCAAGTCTCCACATGGCATCAGAGCACACACTCTGATTTCCTTAACAAACCCTTTCCTCAAATCTCGATTCCCTTCTCATCTCGTCTATCTCATTCTCTCTCATATCTCAACCAATCTTCCCTCTTCACTAATCTTCATACGAATATTTCTCAAATAGTCGTTGCACTCTTCTCCTTTCCCACTGCAATTATGGCTGAAAACTCTAGTGAAACAATGATCAACCTTGATGATGCCAACACTATCATCACCCTCAACCCGGCGGCCTAGCTACTCACCAAGCTTACCACTGAGAACTTCCCCACATGGTGCACCCAGTTGCTTACCCTTCTCCGAGGGCTTGACCTGCTGAAGTTTCTCGACGGAACTCATCTTGCACCTGCTGCTTTGGCCACTCCCTTTGTCCGCACGGGTTGGTTCAGGCAAGATCAATTATGTCTTCACTCTATTCTTGCCTCAATGTCCCAAGGTGTTTCTCCTTATGTCTATGCAGTTGAGTCCTCACGGGAGACCCTAACGACCGTAGAACGTATGTTTATGAGTCATTCCCGTCAACGAATCATTAGCCTTAAAAAAAGCTCAATCGTGAGGTCCAAGACACGCGTTCGGTCTCGGTTTATCCTCAGGCTACTCGAAGCATTGTTGCTGAGTTGGATCTTGTCAATGACCCGGTTGCTGATGAAGATCTAATCCTTCATGTTCTTCGAGGGCTTCATGAGGAGCATGGCCAAATTGTTGCTGCAGTTCGTGCACGAGACATAACTATCAAACTCGAAGATCTCCATGACCATCTCGTTGAGTATGAGGCGAATTTGGCTGCCATTCGTCACAACTTATCCAATGCTCCTACCTCTGCCTTCTCTAGTGGTCATGGGCGCAACTATTCTCGGCCCTCTAGCGGATCTCGTCGTGGCTCGCCAACACCACCCTCTTATGGCTTCGACTACTACCCTCGCCAACCGGCTAGTCCCCGTTCTCTGCGTGGCCCATCGTCTCCACGTGCCCCACCAGGTTACTCCTCCAGTCCTCTATCCTCCTGCTTAGTCCGTCCTTGGTCGCCCTCAACCTCTTTGTCAATTTTGTGACAAACCTGACCACACAGCTAAAGAGTGCTACCGCATCAGAGGCCGCCCTCAAGCTCATCACACTTCGGCGGCCCCATCCTCTTCTGGTTGGCTGCTTGACTCCGCCGCCACCAATCATATGACTCCATACCTTGGCAATCTCTCCTAGTATACTGATTACAATGGTCCGGACGAGGTTCTTATCGGCGATGGGTCAGGTTCGAATATTTATCACTTTAGCGACTCTCATTTAACTTCTTCGATGGCACGTTTGGCTTTGCATATTGTGTTGTGTGTTCCTGCTATCAAGCATCGTCTACTCTCTATTGCTCAGCTTTATAAATCTAATCTAGTGTCTGTGAAATTATTTTTTATTGTGAAGGATCTAGCAACGGGGCGCATCTGCGCGAGGCCAGAATAAGGGTGACGTCTATGAGCTACCCTGCGGATACTCAACATGTTCGCCTGGCATTATCGGCGTCCAAAGAATCATCGACAACGTGGCACAATCGGCTGGGCCATCCTCACCAAAAGCTTCTATCCTGTGTCCTGCGTAACCAGTCTCTACCTGTTTTCTCTTTGTCATCTTCGTCTTGCGAATCTTGCTCGCTTCAGAAAAGTCACAAACTTTCATTTTCAATTTCTAGTCTATCCAGTACTCGGTTGTTTGATTTGTTATACATGGATGTTTGGGGACCTTCCCATGTTCTTTCTCATGACAATTTTTCCTGCTATTTAGTCATTGTTGATCATTTCACCCGCTATACATGGCTTTATCCCCTGTCTTGCAAATCTGATGTTCATAACATTTTTGTCACATATAATAATATGATTGAAAACTATTTCCATACTACTATTCATCGTATTTATAGTGATGGTGGTGGTGAGTTTCAAAAATTATGTTTCTTTCTTCAAACCCATGACATAACTCATCTTTTGACCCCTCCTCACACTCCCCAACATAATGGCCTAGCTGAACGTAAACACATGCATATCGTCGAAACTGGACTTGCTCTCCTTCACACTGCCAATTTCCCTCTTAGTTTCTGGTCCTATGCCTTCTGTGCTGCTAGGGATGGCAATTTGAACCCGCTCCGCCGGGTATAACCCAACTTGACCCATGATGGGGAGGGTATTACCTGACCCACAGTAGCGTGGGGTGGGGCATGGGTATCTACTTCCGACCCGCCATGCCACACCACGTTTTTGGCCCATTATATCTCATTTTCTTACCGTATATATTCTTATTTCTCCTATTTTGACTTTTGTTCAATTAGTTGGTTTGATCTTTCAACTAATTAGAGTCAATTACTCATTCTATTATCAATATTTTTCATTCACAAAGTGTTTCCTCCTTCGTTTTATCGTAAAAGTAAAATTCTACGTGTATTTTTATCAAATAATGTGTCAGATTGGGTCGACCCGCCCTGACCCATAGTAGCATGGGGCGGGACATGGGTATTGAGGTACCCGCCCTGCCCCACCCTATTGCCATCACTATGTGCTGCCACTTACCTATTAATCGCCTCCCCTCCTCTTCTCTTCGTGGTCAAACCCCTTTTTTCTCCTTGTTCAATGAAACGCCAAACAACACCAAACTAAGGGTCTTTGGCTGTGTTTGCTACCTGATTCGGGCTCAATTGTGCATTTTTTACCCCCGGTTTCCTTAGTTGTTTGAGGCATTTTTACTCCGGGAGGTTTGGTTTTACGCCGGATTTTACCACGTTTTGGTGTTTTTCAGAATATGGCAGGTGGAACCAATCTCGGAGTCGAAAGTTGGACGACATGGCGAAAAATCAAGTCAAGGGGGGAAGCAACAGCAGATCACGGTGGAAACTGAGATCGTGAACTGGAGCTGCTAGTCGTGAACCTCCAGGCATCCAGAGCATATTTCAGTCTCACTAGACTCAAGTCAGTTCATGGTCGTAAGACCATGAACTCAAGCCATTGCCCGTGAAATTGACTAAGTGATGCGGCACGTTTTGACTTGAGATCATGGTCCGTGCTTTCAGTTCACGACCGTGAACTGGGACCGTGATCTGAGCCCAATCTGGGTATAAAAGGAGGCTTGAGCTTAAGGAGAAGGGGGAGAGACCTAGTGGGAGAAACTTCTTCTTCTTCAGATTTCTAGAGTGAGAAAGTGACGAACCAAAGAAGAGAAAAAGCTATGGTTTCATCTTGAAGCAAGGATTTGAGAATTCCTTCCCTAATTGAGGATCTCTTCAACACAAGGAGCACGGCTAGCATCTCCATGATAGTTTTCCTTCTTCTCTCTTGTGTTTTCCCTTCTCCTAGCATGGAGTAGTCCCTTAATCCACTTGGGTGTTTGTAAACCCTAGCTACAATTATGTGAATGTTTGCATGGATTGAGTGATTGTGTGTGGATATATTTTAATGTGAATTTGGAGGTATTTTCATGAAAGATTGTGTTGTGTGTTTGCCTATCAATCTATTTGTCATTCTAACCTAGATAGAGAGAAAACCTCATTTCTTTGAAAGAGGCTTGTAAAGCTGGGGGTTTCTTAGGCAAATCTTGTCTCCTATTTAGGTTAATGTAGGGCAACCCTCTTTATTCGTATTAGCACCTAGGGTTAGTTGCAATTCGGTCGTCCGAACTCCGATTCAAGGGTGAAGTCTTGGCAACCCTTAGTCAATAGGTCAAGAGAGCTACTTTGGTGGCTTGAATCGAATTCCCCTGACTTAGAGATCGAGAGAGTGGTGTTTGGCTACTTGTTGCACTTCCCTACGGTTTATAACCACCTTACCACACGTGACCATTCGATCCGACAACTCATAATTGTTAGCTAGGGGAAGCAACACCCGGGTGAAGCCTTCTCAATTAGTGTCAAATCCATTTACTTTTCCAAACGTTTTAGTTATAGATCGTTGTTTTCACCAAAAACCAATTGCTAGATAATATTACAAATAATCGAAGTAGGGGTACATGAACCGGCCCGGGTCAACATTTAAACATACTTGCCCTATATTGCACCCAATTGAGATTTATACTTGGACCTTAATTGGGAGTTTTATTGTGATATTCGGGACCAGTCACTACCTCTGGCTTTGCCCCTACTCCGCCTACAAATTGACTCCTTAATCCCACCGCTGTCTTTTTTCTTGGCTATTCCTTCAAACAAAGCGCCTATCAATGCTATGACCCTGTCGTTGGTCGTATATTTGTCTCCCGCCCCTTTCAATTTGATGAATCCCTTCTCCCTGACCTTCTTTATCCAGTTGAACCCCATTTTGATGGCCCTGATTGGGTTGCTTACACCACTCAACCAGTTCGTGTTCGTTCTTGGTCCCCCCAGCCTTCCCATCCCATGACACCAGCGTTGCCAGCATCATGCTCCGCTCATAGTTCGCCTTCTGCGCCTCCACAAGCAGCGTCCCCAGCACCTCCTCCTCACAAAAAAATCGGATCCCTCCATCGCCGGCCAAAACTCCACATTGACTAGTAACCACAAGCCAACATGGTATCTTCCACCCCCAAAAAACTATTTGTATCGCAGGTAGTTGTCAAAGTTGAACCGACCATGGTTGCTCAAGCTCTCAAAGAATCCTGTTGCGCATATGTGGGCTGAATATCAAGCTCTTCTCGCCAACCACACATGGACTTTGGTGCCTCGTCCTTCTTTTCAACATGTAGTGGGCTGTCGCTGGATCTTTCACATCAAATGCCATCCTGATGGCTCTATTGATCGGTTCAAGGCCCGCCACGTAGCCGAGGGCTTCACTCAACGCCCTGCGTTGATTTTCATGACAAATATAGCCCAGTCTTGAAGCCAATTACCTTCCATACAGTTTTCATCATCGCCCTCTCCCACCGGTGGCATATTCTGCAGTTCGACGTTAATAATGCTTTCTTACAGGGTTTCTTGCAGAAACAGTTTACATGGCTCAATCTCCTGGTTTTCGTGATCCTCACTCTCCTGATCATGTGTGTTCTCTATCTCGAGCTATCTACAGGCTACGACAAGCTCCGCGATCCTAGTATATAGCCTTTTCCGGTTTTCTCGAAGAAGAGGGATTGGTCAAGTCTCGTTTCGACGGCTCGTTATTCATCTATCATCATGCCGAGGTAACTCTATATTTCTTTGTATATGTGGATGATCTCCTCCTCACTGGCAATCATGCTCCCACTCTGGCTCACTTTCAAGCTCACCTTGCTGATCCGTTCTCCCTCAAGATTCTTGGCGATGTTGGTTATTTCTTGGGCATCGAGGTACTTTCCACTCCTGATTGGTATTTGTTGTCCCAGACCAAATATATACACGACCTCCAACAGCGCTTCGGTATGGAGGATACCAATCCAGCTCCCACTCCCTTGTCCTCTACTGCTCGTCTTCTGATGTTGATGGCACGCCACCTGTTGATGCCACTCTCTACAAGCAAGCTCTCGGCTCACTTCAGTATCTACTTGGTACTCAGCCCGACGTTGCCTTCGCCGTCAACAAGTTGTCTCAATTTATGCATGCAACAAGTGAACTTCATTAGCAACATGTTAAACAACTTCTTCGTTATCTCAGGGCACGGCTTCTCATGGTCTTCGCCTGTCCACATCTGCGGCGTCCTCCTGAGTTGCCTTTGCTGATTCTGACTAAGCAGGCGATCCCAACGATCGTACCTCCATGACGGCGTATCTGGTCTATTATAAGGGCAATCTTATTTCATGGAAGTCGAAGAAACAAAGCTCGGTTTCTCGGTCTAGCACATAAGCGGAGTATAGGGCTCTTGCACATGCCACTGCCGAGCTGTTATGGATTCACAACCTTTTGTTCGAGCTGCATCATCCCATCTCGTCTCCACTAATAATCTACTCCGACAACCTCGGTGCGGTCAACTTCTCTGCCAACCCAATTCACCAGTCACGCATAAAGCATTTGGCTCTCGACTATCAGTTTGTTCGTGAGCTCGTTCACTCCTCTGCTCTTCGGGTCCTACATATTCTGATTGCTCACCAGCTTGCCGACTTCTGCACCAAGCCACTACCCATTACTCGGTTTCAACTGCTTTGATCCAAGATTGTCATCAGCCCCTCCTCCATCTTGTGGGAGCATGTTAAGGACACTACTTTAAGTTAGTTATTATTTATGATTGTATTTACTTATTATCAGTAGTGGCTTAGATCATGGATGTAGTGGCCCCTTGTTTGTAGCTACATACATTAGCTTTCTGTTGGCGAGAGGGTATTTAACATACCTCTCCTACCTAATACAAACTACATCATTCAAGCCTAATCAAGTCTCCGCCGGGTCAGATCCAGTCCTTAAGCCTATAAGTTTAAGGAGTTTCTTAAAGCTTTCTTATTGGCTGGTTTGAATCTAGGGAGTTAATAGGGAGTTAGTTGTTAATAGGTAGTTAAGGATAGAATTGGTATTGTATAACCATCATTAATATAATGAATATTTAAATAAAAAAGTGGAAAAAGGTAATAAAAAAACCTAAAACTATTCTCTCTATCATTCTTCTTGAGTCCTCCGCCCTTCCGTCGCCGACAACCGTTTCACCATCCTGCAACCAACCTCTCATCGGCACCCGCGGGCGGTCCCCCGATCGGCGATCGTGCCAACACCTGCTAGTACTTTTATCGGCAAAGGCAGCAGTGTCACCGCCATCTCGCCGACATCCCGGTACCATATTAGCACCATTGATCCTGCCATATCAGCGGTGGTGTAGCCTTTCCCCGATGACGCCTACAGGTGAGGAGGTATCGGTCGGATGGAGGCTTGTGGCTGGCGGCGTTCCCTTTAATCTTCTCGAAAATTTGTTAATACGGAAAATTCTCCACAGTTCGTGATACGAAACATCTTTGTTGTAGGTTTATGTTGTTGCTTCGTTTTGCATGGTTGACGTTGAAAAAAGACTAGTTTTTGTTAATAATGCGGTACTTAACAACACCTTTTTATTACTAATGGCGAGTTTCATAAAGTTGATTCTCTTCCATAACATTATTAACAAGTATATGTTTGAACGTTAATAATAGTATATTATAATATTAATAAAAAGCAAAAAAACGTTAATGGCCTAAACTCTTATGATCGTTGAACTTCATTAAAGATATGTTGCATAGGTTAATAGTCATATATTATATTTAATAGGAGGCTAAAAAAACATTAATATTATAAACTCTTATGGTTGAAAAAACGTTAATAATATAAGATCTTACGTTGGAAAAAACGAGTTTTTGTTAATAAAGGGCCCTTAAGGACCCCTTTTTATTGTTAATGATGAGTTGCATTAAGTTGATTCTCTTCAATAATATTATTAATAGGTTTATGATTGAACGTTAATAATAGTATATTAGAATATTAACAGGCTGCAAAAAAAAAAAAATTGTTAATACTCTGAACTTTGATTGTTCGTTCAACTTAGTTGATAATTATGTTACATAGGTTAATAATAGTATAGTATAGTATTAATAGGAAGCATAAAAATGTTGACATTTTCGTCATCAACGCTTATGATATAAAAAATTAACAATTTCATCATCAACCCATCACTATTAACAATTTCAGTATACTTATCAATTCTTTAATTTTGGATAAATTATTACCGATTTATATTTCCATCATCAGCGCTTATGAATATATTATTAAAGATACCACATAATTATTAATGCTTTAAGTATTATTATCATTGATTTAGAGCATATTTATTAACGATTCACATTTCCACATCATGTTCATAGCTAGTCAATCATGACCTCGTACAATGACTTCTAATGACATTATTAACGTTTTGCGAGAAATTGATATCACTTTACATTATTGTTCTCTGGTGTCTAGGTAGACCAATCTCCAACAGTCCAACTCACTCTAGTTATCTTTATTATTCTCATATGCTCTTAGCTGCTGGATTGTACTCTGGTGACTAGGTGGAAGTGAAACAATCTTAGGTGACGTGTTCTTAGTTCTCGATATTCCTGTAACCTTTAAAAAGGTAGAATCACTACAAAAAGATGTTGACAACCATATCATAAACCATTAATAACATATATGTGTTCTGTTGAACATGCATTCAAAATAATTGACATTGATTAGACCTATTGATGATTAACCATAGAAAAGGTCATTAATAACCACCTTATAAAACATTGATAACGTTGATAATTCCATTGAACAAAGTTACGAACATAACCTAAAATTGTTAATAATGAAATGATTTGTTTATAATTGTTGTCCAGTGGTAGGGTAAAAACATTGACAATAGAGCTTTAAAAGATTACAAAGCGTTAATATGTAAATTGAGAATAAACTTTATTAGTAAAAATCCTAATACAAAAGATTACCCATGCAACGAAGCAAAACCGTACCCATGCAACAAAATTAAAAGTGCAGTCCAATAACATTCATAATCGGAAAACTCTTGCGGGAGTAGACGGCGGAACGGAAGCTAGGCTTAGGATTTGGTGGAGAACGATGGCGGAGAACGTTGCGGGAGCAGACGGCGGAACGGAAGTTGGGCTTTGGATTTGGTGGAGAACGATGGCGGAGAACGCTTGCGGGTGCAGAAGGGCCGGCCGGAGAAGGAAGCGGAAGGGACGACCATAGAAGGTGTTTTGAGACAGTGTTGACAGAGAAACGGTTCGACTTATAGGGAGGGATAAAAAGACTTTGTCGGTTTATACATCACTAGGGTTACGCTTTTAATTTAATTATAATTCTCTACATAGCCCTAACAACTAATTAACTAATAACTCCTCACTAACTACCTAAAATTGAATCACCCAATCACATCGCTTTAAGATCCTCCTTAAAAAAGAAGGTTTAAGGACCTGAACTTAGGTCAGTCTCCGCACATTGATCCTTATAACAAGTTCTAATAAAGTCCTCTCTAAAAAAAGTTCTAATGAAGTCCAGTACATGGAATTGGATATGGATCATTCAATAATGTCAATAGAATCTAATTCAAAAAAGATTGTAACTTTTTTGAATTGGCCTTTAGGTGATTATGTTAATTAATAAAAGCATGCGCAAAATCTCCCTTTTGTATGGTGTGATTAACCTTTTTAATTGTGTTCAAAACTCAATCCCAACTTCCATTTGCTAGTAGTAAATGGAATCGCAATTGAGTGGGTATAAGATCTCTTTCAAGCCTATCATCATGGTATGGCTAGTCAAAAGAGCCTCCCCTTTTGTGCTTCTAATGCCAATTACTTTCATAAATTTTCTTTTTTTGCAGTGCTTGAAGGAATTAATGGCGAAAAAAATGACCAAAGGTAGGGGCTTAGATAAATAAAGTCAAATACCATGCACTTACAAGTTATAAGCACACACAGGATATCATATAAAATCAGCTAGAGTATTGAAGAGATTTAGGTGGCTTTGACAAATGTCACATGATGATATGGGTTCGTAATCGTAAGGATAACTGCTAAGTCAGAAATTTAGGTATTTTAAATAAATGCAAAGAATGTTCTAACTTGGACTATTAATCAAACAAAATTTGAAAATCTGATGAAGATCATACGTAAACACATAGCCTAAATATGCATCCAGATTATTCGTAGTATGGAAATCTATAGGGAAATCCTAATTTTGAGTAAAGCGAACTTCCCACTTGAAGTATAACATCTATCGAGTAGCGGTACCTAGACATAGTCTAGATCAATGTGATTGACATGTTGTGTTAGTTGGAATGCAACATCGGAATCAGTCTATGAAATTACTCGTCCGAACTCCTTTATACAAATCCAGACTAAGAGCATGCAAAAGTAAACTTATCAGACAACAGCTATGTTCTTGCTATGATTTCATCTTCGAGATTTATCCTAGAAGTCTTGATAAACTAGGCCACTTACCCTTCATAGTGTCGCCTACCAAGGTCGGATATGGAGAGTGACATACATATAAAGTCGTCAATGTAACATTAGTTAAGACTTGACTACTTTCTCTCAACGGATACATAATTGCTCTCTCAGAGGTCCTCCTAGGCCCTAACATGTGTAATTGATCATAAACATCCTGGATATGTCAGCACAAGTGTTGTTATGATGGATGATTTGCGGAGCGGTCTTAGAACTATTTTGAAACATTGAACCTCATCCATTGTAGCTCTTAGAGGATTCGAAGTATCACATAATATTTCAAGAGAGCTCATAGTAAGCTCAAAGGAACTTATGATATCTAGGAAATACGAAAGGAGAATTTGACCTAACTCACATGAACTTGGAGATGCTTACTCTAGGTCACTCTAACTAGACATAGCTCAACCATAATATATTATAGATCACTTAGCTCATACTTGCGAGAGCATATATAGCTCAATTCAGATCCATGGCACTTCTAGTAGCTCAAGTCAACCAAATGCGGGCAAAAAGCTTGTGCAAGCTAAGGACACTTAATACGTGGTAATACGTGCTCAAGTAATATGTGGTCGAGTACTCGAGCTATGTGG
This sequence comes from Linum tenue, assembly GCA_946122785.1. Classification (NCBI taxonomy): domain Eukaryota; kingdom Viridiplantae; phylum Streptophyta; class Magnoliopsida; order Malpighiales; family Linaceae; genus Linum; species Linum tenue. Next base: position 4,745,347 of record CAMGYJ010000003.1, read on the forward strand.
CATGACACTTTGGTCAACCGACAACTCATCAATGACGTGATGCCATCTGGATGATAACTATACCATAAGACGATGATATCGTGCTAACTAGCTAATATGGATTGCCTATATTTTTTCCAAATAATATTTCAAACAAAACACGACTCCTTCCACTTATGTATCAATTTGTTTGCACTTTAAATTGAACTGATAATAATGTGGTTGATACTCTTAGATTGTTTCAACACTTGGAGTTCATGAGTTGGTACGAATTTAGGGAAAGGTGAAATGGTGAATGATGGTGGGATTTTGTACCAAATCATACCTACAAATCCCTCCTTTTGCTCCGCTAGCTAGCCTTTTGTCTTTACCAACTAATTTAAGCTCTTTGCACCTCCTAGCCTTCCAATTGGATTAGTATATATATAAGAGAATTGTCTTCTAATTATTATCAATGATTTCATCACAATAATATTTTGGCCCTATTACGTTCCCACGGAATCATTCCATCAACTCCTTATAGTTCCTTTCGACAACTCCTTATAAGTTTTTGGCCATGACATCCAGGTTGAAAAATAGAGTAGTTGATAATATTTTTTTCCTCGCTCCAAAGCTCCCCTGGTTCTAATCTCTTGAGTATAATATTTTTAACCTTCTCATTCAGATTTTTGGTTCCCGATCCCATGAGTAGGGTTTAGCAATTTCTTCTCTACCATGACCATGCACAAGTGAAGGGCCATGGATGGATCCAAAACCATGATAATGAATCATTTGGCTTTAAAATAAGGTTTATAGGTATAATATGTTCATCTATTATGCATTTATTTATCAATCATGACTTTTATTTGTACATCCACTTTGAAAAATATTATCAAACATGCCCTTGTGTTAAGATTTTCATCCAAAAAACCGTCAACCAAGGCAGGGGCGGAGCTAGGATCCAGTGGTCGGGGAGGCCGGACTTTATTGTATAATATTCATAAAAAAAATTAAGAAAATATTTACATTGTGAGTCATAAGCTTCAAAATTTAATTATCTAAATTAGAAAAATATTATAAGCTCCAAAATTTCATTATCTAGTTTGAACTTTGAAATTAAAAAGTATTTGAATAAGTACAAAAGTTAAGTGATCAATCTAAATTTTAAACAAAAATTCAACCAAAGTAGGAAAACTTAAAAAACAATGTTGCTGCCAGGAATTGAACCATGGTACTGGGTATTCACAAATACCAAGCAACTGTATTCAGTTAGACTAGACCCAAACATTGTTGTTCATTATTGCACGTTATTGTTATTCTACAATAGTTAACTTCTTCAGAATTTTCAAAATTTCCGATATTTTTACACGCGATCTCCAAAATTCTCGGGGGGGCCGGGGCCCCCCCGAGGCACAAGGTAGCTCCGCCCCTGAACCAAGGTCGAACCATGGTTCAGACAACCTGACCTCGACAAAATGGAAGGTCAAATGTCAATTTTGCCCTTTATTTATTTCTCTAAGTATTGTTAAATTGAAATAATTAGGTGTATTGGGGCTATACAAAAGAAACAAACAAAAAAATGTTAAAGGAAAATTATTAGTGATATTTTAGACTTTTGTGACACCCAAATCAAGATTCGAATGTCGTTGATGATGTTTAGATAAACTTTTCAACAAAAGAGCATGTTTGATAATTTTTTCAAACTATAACGGCATGTTTAATTTAAAAAATAATAGACCCATTTGATAAACATGTACAATAAAAAGCATATTATACTTATAATCCTAAAAATAACATATATACCAATAAAACATGAAAAGTACAATTCTACCAACAAATTATATTTTCTACTCAAAAGAATGCCCAACAAATATTCTCCTTTGGCCCTTTTAGGTACAAAATGGAAGAATGCTAAATTCCAGGGATCAAATTACTCAATCAAGAACCCCTTTTTCTTTTTTTACCACGAGGTCATAATTACAAAGGCAAAATCCACAAACAAAAAGGGTGATCTTTAACTTACAAGTGCAGTTAATGCAACTGATACCCAGATTCTAAAACTGACAAATTATGCAATCCAGAAGTGCTAACTGGCTGGCAGCCTTTTTTTAATGTGTATTCATTCATATCTCATACAACAACCCAAAAAAGAATCAAAAGGGATAAAGAAAAGTATAATATTGGAAGTGGCATTTGTATGAATTTGGATAATAAATAGGGTTAGGACTTCATCAACGTTATATACGAGTCAATATAACATATTATCTAAGAGCTTTGTGTATCAATATTAAGACGTTTAAAGAGCGAGTTTTTATCTTGATGGATGATGTAGTCTCCGATAAGTTGCTTCCTCTTGTTCAAAATATAAATATTAAAGCTGAGCTCCTAACCAACTACAAAAATACTATATCCGTAACGCTGAGATGTACATCAGATAGAAGGCCGAGATAGACTCCCAAACCGACTAGAGACCAACTACCTAAAACCCCATAAATTAAACCTAGTCATGATCCACCTAAAATTGAAATTGTTTACCAAATCCGAATAACTTCTTTTGGTGGGCAGCAATAAAATGAAGAAAGAAAGGCAAATTCTCCATTTTCTTTGCTCTCCCTTCCTTCCTGATCATCTGCAGGCTTTCCCTTGGGTGGATTACATTTTGTTCGTTTTCGAAAAATCCATGGCCCTTTTTGCTCACCACTCTGTCCTCTTTTACAAAACAAAACATTTTGAAGGTTGAAAAAGAAGGGAAGGCCAAAACATGAATCTAAGGCAGAATTTTGTTCCTTACTTTCTGCTCCGAATTTCCTTTTCTGAAAGTCTTATCTCTTTCTTTCTGTTTCAACAGCACTACATCTAAAGTTGCAAACTAAAGTTAAGACGGTTGAACAGCAGCCAGCCAGCAGTCTCTGGACCATTTCAGATCTTCCTTGAAACATTCAATCCATGAAATGGCTCGTACCACCCTCCATTGATCACTCCATTCCAAATACCGCGTTTGACAATCCTGTGATTGAGGGGGTGATGTGCATGCCACCTAAGCTTCAACTTTGAAGATCACATGCTTGTTAAACTAGCTAGTACTATACTCCAAACGAAAGCCTTACTCATCCAGACTTTGTATAATGAGCCGTGTTAGCTGATCGTACCATATCGATGGTCTAATAAGAAACATCGCATATACGAGTTAAAGCACTCTATCATCAACTTATCTAGTACACCCACTTGTACGATTTTGCAATCTTTGATAATAAGTTGAGTTATGTTGTTGAGATTAACTAACTATCACCATGACATCATTAGCGACGAAGTCAGAAACTAGAGTGAGGAGATAGCTAGAAATAAGAAAATTACAACAGCTTCCAGAACCTTGGAGGAGTGGGACTTGTAGAATACATCCGGCTACTTCTCATTGTTTGACAGACACATGTGTGCATATATTATGAACTCGAACTAAATGCTAAGCTACACAAAGCTCTGTCGGTAGGTATATAAGAACTTTAGTTAACAAGATTAATGTCATAATATGATGGAATTTTGGTAATCCACAATATTAACGTTTGGCTGAAACACCATAGTTGATGGGGCCCGACAACTTATGCAATTTCACTTCAAGTTAGATGAATACAACCTGAATTATAACTAGCATTTGGGGGTGTGAAACGGTTTGGTCCATACCACAACGATGGTGATGATGAAATGTGGTAAGGGTTGAGTTTGGGGTTATAAATTTTGTAGGGACGAGGGGGAGAGAGGAGGGGAGGCAGATGGCCCCAAGATGTCTTGGGAGCATTAGGACAAGATTAGGGAAAGGGTGCCCTCTGCGTGGGTACCCAGCCCAATTTTTGTTGGGGGTCAACTACAGCAAGCAAGCAAGCATATATATTTCCCTACTAAACCCACACAACAAACTAACTCTCAAATCGACAGCCTTTGTTCCCATGTGCTCTAATTTAAGAGCAACATTCCAAAATAACAAACCCCTTTGTGCCCCTTCTGGCTTCTTCCCCCTTTCCCCCACACATAATTCTTAATCTCTTAGGGCAAACATCAATCTCAAGGTGATTAATTATCAACCCCCCATCATCATCATCATCCTTCAAGAGTCACTTCACTAGCTTGTCCCCTCAATGTAGTCATCTTAACCCACATGGGAGAAGTTTTACAAGAAGTTTATATTATGCGACTGAATCTACCATGTTCGAGCCCAATTCATGGAGGGTCGATCAGGTTCAAGCGGTTTGCGGGCAATAGGGAGCGCCAGGTTACTCGTTTATGAAGAAGATAGTAGTCATGCCAATATTGCTTCAATGATTTATGAAGATAGAATTCATATTCATATTGTTCTTGAGGGTGGTTGTCTGTATCAAGCACCTTCCAACCAATTAACGCATTGGTTGGGCGCATTGGCACTTTCTGAATTCTTTATAAGTATTTGGCATTAGGGGGAGCAAACACGGTAGTTTTTGCCCCCTTAGACACCTCTCATTATAAGGTCAATTCTTGACCCTAATTGTCGCATGTCGGGGTTCTTTTTGGCTCCTTGGAGTGATCTTTGTGCACTTTTGTTGATTTGGGCTTGGCTCTTATCCCTTATCAATTTCCCCGTTGGAGTTGGTATGAGTATCACAAGGACACCAAAACATTAGCTTGCAACTTCTCTTTGTCCCGTTGGGGTTTCTCTTATTTGACTCTTCCATTGGATGGACTTGGTGGATCTTTTCTCGACAGTCGCCTTATGGACCTTATCCATTACCAATTTGCCTATTTGGTGGTGTTGTGAGCATCATAATGAAATCAAACTCTTAGCTTGTGCCACATCTTCTTGAGGGTACCCCTATTCCCATTTCCCCCCCTTCTGCGCTTCCAAACACTTGGGAGCGGCAAGTGAGATGGTTCATGTTGTTGCTTCCCTTTCTATAAGTTTTCTTCTCTATATGGAACACTTTCTTTCCTTTTCCTTTCTCAATCACTCTAAGGGAATCTTATATACTTTTTATTTTATCTTTAAAGTTACGCATAGTCCAGGTTTATTTTTCTATGGAACGTAGAACTCCATTCTTTGCATACTTCTCCAACATTTTTGTTTTGGAGTGTGTCCTCTTCTAGAGCTCGCCCTTCATTCTGATTGTTTCATAATTGTTGAAAATGTGAGACATTTCATCAAGTGACAACTTCCTTCTTTTCTTTCTACCTAACGAAAGTTATCTTCAACACTCTCTAGGAATGCCAGAGCACTTAACTCATACTCAACAAATAATGTAAGCTCAAGAGCTTCATAACTCAATCCACACTACCCATCTTAACCTATATCAACATGATATGAATATTGAGATATCATAATAATCCACTGCCGTCCATCCCCTCTCATCTTGTGAACTAATTCAAAATTTGGTAACCTTGGTTTGTATTCTTATCTCCTCTCTAAAAGGTAGGCGGCTATTGTTGTCTAATGTATACTGTTGTTTCTGACTTCTTCCGAAGAGAATTTGTTCTCTGTTCTTTTCCTCTACACTCAGGAAGAGGAAATCGTGGTTTTCATAAATAATTATTATTTGTATTTTTCTTGTTTTGGTGGTGGGCCAAAGCAATGGGCCGGGTTTGTTGGGTTTGGGATAAAAAGCGGCCCCATTTGAGACACAATTTTGTCTTAATAATTTCTTGTTACTTTCTTCTTGTTTTTTTCTTGAAAAAGTTTCCCTCAAAAATGGGGAGAAGCTTAGCTAATTAACATAAGCAAAGTACAAAAGCTGATATTCACATTTCAATCCAAAACGTTATGAGAAGGAAAAAAGAAAAAAAAGGTTGTCACATGTGACCTCTGTACTTTTGTTTTCTTTGTCTCTGCCCTAATGGCAGCTTTCTTGTTTAAGATCATCATTAGAATCTTCTGTTATTGGAAAACTATTATGGTTAATTAGTTGGATAATCAAAAGTCATATTTTGGATCATGAAAAATTGATTTATCAGCATCATAACCTTTCGTGACTTGATGGATAGCTTACCTAAAACAAATCCCTCTTTCCATTTTTTTCTTCTTCTTGTCCCTAGCTGAAGAGGATTGGGTTCATGGTTTCTCAAGGGAATTAATCATCATTCATTTCCCTTCTATTCTTTAATAACTAATAAGGTTTTAATTAAGTACAATTAAGCTTTAGAAAGATGATAAGTTTCTACGGAGATGTGCTCTTTCTAGCTATCGTTCGTAAATTTCTCTCTACTCTCTTCATTTTATATTGGTGAATGATTTATCATTTTGAAGTGCTATAAAATTCTTCCATTCATAAAATATTGCCTTGGTTACTTAATTAAGGCCTAACTCAAATAATTTAATTGCTAATAACATTGTGTTAGTCTTATGGAATTATTTAATTCCTTGCAGTTAGACGATGTGATATTAATTTTTAAATTCTGGCTCAAAGTAAATAAACTAGCCGGATGTCTTTTCTTGGGATATTTGTAGATGCTCAATACAAGCCATAATAAATACATACTATTCATAATAAAATTGAATAAATATATATTTATTTTATGAATGTGTGGTTGCATCAAATAATTTGATGATTTGTATTTCAATTATTTTCATCTCTTGGTACACAAAAAATGGGAGAACATGGCCTTTCTATTGTATGCAAAAATGGGTTTGAATTGATTAGTAAGTCCTTCTGTCAATTGACATTTGAAAGGCACAAACAATGTTGTATTATTATGATGCAATATCTATCATGTTACATGGGCCACTAAAGAGAAGACTTGAGATTAGTGACAATTCAATAGAAATAGAATAAAATTTAATGTATACCAATTTCCCCATTGACATATGATGTACTAATAAACTCCTTCATAAGATAGCCATTTTATGTGACAGTCTGAGGCTAATCTAATCATGACAATGTTAGAAGTTCGTTAATAAGTATGGTAAAGTCTTAAACTCGCTTAAAAGAAGTTTCATCTTCGACTCCCATCTTTTTTCGTAACTATTATCTAAAACACATCCTTTTTCACCCTTGTAAGAAAAAAAGACAACTTATAACTTGAGTTTTAGGTATTGGCTCTTGGAAAATTTGCCATAATTGGGAAGTTAGTTGGCTAGAGGTTTAAGTAACCACCCATAGCTTACATATTTCGGCCCACTATATTATATGTTTTAATTGCTATTAATTAATTTCAAGGATTGCCGGAATTAAAAAAAATGAAAGTTTACCGTCAAAGTAGACTATTCTATCATGTGATGAATCAATCTATCTCACTAATTTGAATTGTTGAAAGAAGATAATATGTACATTTTAATATCATCATGCATCTTGTAGGCTCTAGTCAAGGAAAACATATCACTCAACAAACATGCCATGATCATAGAAAATTATATATGTGAATAATAATGTTTTTATTATTTATAGGGAATGTCAATGTTTAGTTTCACTTTCAAACATGACTAAATTCCACTTCCTCCCAAAAAATATGGACTTTTTAGTCAATATATTCCCCAATCCTAAATTTCACAACTTTATATATTTGAACAAAGACAAATAATAGCACCACCCTGCTTTAAACAAAAGATAGCACCTATATCCCGTAACTAACTGATGCTAATATTTTCTTTGTTCCCACAATCATGCATGATCATAGAAAATTAATTACATGACATCAATTTTTTTCACTGTTAAATAAATTTAAATTAATTAATATTAAAGCAGTATTGGACAGCAAAACGTCCTTAAAGTTGCAGAAAGGCTTACACCTTGTTTGGGATAAATAATAGTTTTTTATAACTAAAGTACAAAACTCCAATTAGGACATTAATTGCTTATATAGGATTACAAGATAGGATGATGGCAAGCCTCCCTTTATAGGTAATAAAAAAAATTGTTTTGGGTTGATTAAAAATAAATAAATATGGAGCTAGAATGTCTAGGCAATTCTTTAATCTCTGAGGCACAGCCCCATATTAGAATGTCCATGGTCCGGCCTATTATTCATTTATTTTTGAATGTAGAGCTGGGAATGGGAATTGAAAGATTGGTTAGGTATCTAAATATTTATATACAATATTCACTTTGTATGAGGTTGGTCCAAATTGAATAATTTATCATAGTAGGCAGTGGCGGATCCAGGGTGGTCATCCCCGGGCCACGGCCCAGCCCTTCCCTGAATCCAGAACTAGTATAGTATTTATGAGTTTATCGATTTTAGTCATTTGATCCAGTGTTATTTTATAACAAAATTGTGTGTAATTAGAAAAATGGGTAAGATGAACATATTCAAATCACAACTCTAAATTTAACCTGAAAATTCTAGCTCCAATGATTCTCATATAAAGGAAAGCAAACAATGAAACCTAAAATTCTAAAACGTAAAAGACTAAAAGAAATATGAGGTTTATTCCTTTAAGAAATTACTAGAACAGTTGTTGAAAATAAGAATTGATACACAATATATATTGATTAGTCGATTGTGTTGACATTTGCGCAACAAAATGAGCGATGAATTTCTCGCCAATTGGTTAACTATTTTATCTTAAAGAGAGTATGCTATTGTTGTGGATGTAAACTCTATTATTGATGAATTCACTATATTAAAATTTAAAAGATCGACGTGTACAATTGATATTGTAAAAAAAAGAACTGTGATTTTTATACGGTATCTAATTTTCTAATGAAATGCGGCCCAATGCTATATTGTGTCCTGGCTCCGCCTCTGGGCGCAGGTTGGGGCATATAACCCATATGTGTATGTAATTTTAAGGTAAATATTAAAAATGTTGATTTTTATAAGAAAATCAAGAAACAAACTATAATATGATAAATATTGTTAAATTATTCAAGAAAGTGAGGCTCTCTCCATTTATAACTATATTATAGCTAAAATGTGAAGTAATTAAATTAAAATAATTTGAAATAATTTGTGTATAATTACATGTAATTTAGTCGAAAATGAGCCAAAAATGGAGTGAGACATGATGAGTTAGGTCAAAATTGTCATCTCTTAGTAGAGCCATCTTATTGCTTATGGTAAATAAGTAGTGTTACAATTGGTACCATAGTCAAAGACAAACGTGCGAGAATGTTGTAAGTTTTTTTTTTTACCATGTGATGGATAGCCTTATTTGTAAATTGATGTACAAGATGAAAAGCTAGCTAGCAGATTCACATAAACTCTATCATTACTATCAAAACTGAACCATCTCATTGCGAAAGTCACCCACACGTTACCTTACTGATTATCACTTGAAGTTCCCTTCAATACGTAAAAACGAAACCAACACAGATATGCATTGCATCACTGAATGCAAGGATTTCAATAAGAATTGACAAGTACCATTACACTTACCCACCAACGTATTTATATTTATTAAGGTTTTCATACGTGTTACTATATATATCATTGATTCAATATTGTAGGGAAAGGATAGGCCGATAGGGTACAAAATTCGTGTCTTACCACCTCTGAGATGAAGCATACTATCATATCATAGGATAGTATGTTTCGTATAAGCAGTGATAAGTCACATATTTTGTAGATTTTGTACCCTGAGTTTTATACTACACCCATATCATTGTTTAATAATTTCCCATCTTTTTTTTCAACAAGTTGGGAAGTTTCTCTAACTAATTGACAATGACATAGACTAGCTAAATAAAATTATCTTTTTATCGCCGGAAAATAGGTGGATGCATTTTCTCCCAAAGGAACATAACCCCTTAAAAGATGGAATAAACAAAATAATTGCACACGTCAATTTTTTTTAAAATAAATAATTTGCCCTCATATTTTCCGTATGGTCCATTTGTTTAATGGCCTAAATTTTGTTTTTTGCATGGCTACCTAATTAAGGTGGGTCAAACCGCAAAATACAAAGCTGAAGGGGGTTGGAAATCCTGACTCCGACCGGGTCAATTCCCCGGCGGCCTCCTACTATTACTCGGTTTGGTTGGGTCCTACATGTAGACCGAATTTGGGGTACTAAAAAACAATTAATTTGGGGACATTTTTCATACCTAGCTAGCTCCAGATTAGCAATAATATTAATGGGAATGTAAATTGTTAGCTGGGAAAATTGCAGCGCATGCAACACAAGTTCTTCCATTTATAATTTATATGTGTTACCATCGTAATCCAACTTGTCTATGAATTTTGCATATTTTGATAAAAGAGTAGACTTAAGAATTGTGTTTATACTGAGAATTGTGAAACCATGCATGAGGTTGGTGTGGAAAAATCAGCGATATAATTTTTTTTACTAAAATCATGGCTTAACTGCTTTGTATCGTTCAAAATTGCTTTTCGATTTAGACTCTGTAAAAGGTGTTTCTGATCGGCCGCCAGTACGGTAACTTTTCACAAGCAATAATTTATACACACTAGTCGTCTTACGGTCTTGGTATATTTCGGATGCAAAAAAGAATTTGTTAGTGATTGTAGCAGTTTGCATCTCATGGCGGCTAATGGCGAAGCCAAGAGTTAGAGTGAGTAGGGACTTGCGAATAACAAACTACAATAGTTTCTCACAATTGAATCTAAATATTGCAAGAGGAGGGGAGCGATGATAGTCTCTTACTACCACTTTCTTATATTTTTTTCAAGATATAAATACACACATTATAAGTTATAACCTTAGATAAAAAAAAAAACAAAATTTAAGCAACATCGTAACCCCTCATGGAACCATTGTCTCATGCATATCAAATGGTTTGACAAATTTTTAATCATAGTGATTGGAGAGGATGTAAGTATCCAAGTAAGTACAATAACGAATTCACTGCATTTCGTGCAACTTCTAAATTGGAGTCAAATTATAAGTAAAACTCATTTTTGATAATTGTCCCTACTTGACTGCCAGATTTCAAAATATTTTAAACTTTAACTTTATTATTCTCTCAATCGACTTTCTGGCTCCGCCATTAGTTACTTTTACCCTTTGCCCTCAGCCGGCGGAATTGCTTTCCCATATGTCCATATATATATTTGGTCCGGCAATGCTTGGAGATCGGTGACTCCAAGTGACGATTACTTGGTTGTCACCCCCATGGCATACGCCGAAACAGTGAAAGAACAAAGTATGAAAAGAAATATTGTTCCTTTCAAATTCATGTCTCACCGGCTTCTAATTATAATAACGAAAATACAAAGACGTCTTCATAATTCTAAGGCCAACGGTTGTTAAGAAGATGACTAATTCCTTTGGCGATATAGACAAAAGGGAGAATTGGGTTTTCCTACATTTGGTTAAAACTTAAAGAGGGATGTTTTGGTCAAGTTCAAATTTTGAAATGAACAACCCACTAATCATAATTTAATTGCCTCATAAATACCGTCTATAACTATGTGCATATATAATTGCATCATGATTCGAATACTAATCTAGGGATTTTTTCAAAAATAGCACTGTTTAATTTTTCCCCCCCAAAAATAGCACCAAACTCCGGAAAATTCCAAAAATAGCATCCTTTCTGCAAAACCGCCACCCGTACCAGCGGTTTAGGCGAAAACCGCCAACCGGGGGCACGTTTTTCAATGAAAACCGTACTGGTAGGGGGCGGTTTTGCAGACCGCACCCCCACCATGCGGTTTGGTTGCAGACCGCACCCCCACCATGCGGCCTGTTTTTTTTTTTTTTTTTGAAAAATCCTAACCTAGGTGGAAATTTCAAACGAATGTCGCGAATTTTTTTTTATTCCGCATAACCTTTTGAGATCTTGCAAGTCGAAGACTGGCAAAGGTGTTTGGTCCCGCCTTCGTCCCAAAAAATGTCGTTTGCTACCTCGAACGAGCTTTTTTCCGATTTCGTCACACTTTGGACAACCATAACTTTGTGCTCCAAAATCCAAACGACATGAATTCTTTTTTTATTTCGCATAACTTTTTAAGGACTACAATTTTTACTATGAATGAATTTTCAAAACATGAATTATTTTTGGATATACAGGATTTTGGGAATAGCTTACCTTCCCTTCTCAGCAATCCACATACATTTTGAAATTATGTCTATGATAAAAGTTGTATTCCTTAAAAATTTATGCGAAATAAAAAAAATTTCATGCCGTTTGGATTTTGGAACACAAAGTTATGGTTATCCAAAGTTTGACGAAATCGAAAAAAAGCTCGTTCGTTTGAAGTTTCCACCTAGGTTAGGATTTTTCAAAAAAAAAAAAAAAAAAAAAGACCGCATGCTGGGGGTGATGTCTGCAACCAAACCGCATGGTGGGGGTGCGGTCTGCAAAACCGCCCCCTACCAATTCGGTTTTCATCGAAAAACGCGCCCCGGGTGGCGGTTTCATCGAAAAACGCCCCCGGCGGCGGGTTTCATCGAAAAACGCGCCCCGGGTGGCGGTTTTCATCGAAAAACGCGCTCTGGTGGTGGTTTTCGCCTAAACCGCTGGTATGGCAGGCGGTTTTGCATAAAGGGTGCTATTTTTGGAATTTTTCGGAGTTGGGTGCTATTTTTGGAGTTTTTTTTAAAACAATGCTATTTCTGATAAAATCCCGCTAATCTAACTATGACTCTAGAGTCTAGACCATTTCTCCATTTAAAATCTAAACAAGTTCATCCAACCAACCTATTCATTCTACCATGTACATAATAAGTGCAATACGTTGAATCCAATAGGGGTGGCTATACGGTCCGGTCCGGTTAAATTGTCTCAAATTAATTCAGTCCGGTCCGGTCTTTTTGAAAATATAAGGACCAAAGATTGGATTGGATACAGTCCGGTCTTGACCCGATCCGGTCCCAATTCGGTATTGATTTTATATTGAGCTTGTGGGGATTTGAGTGGCTAAGGCCTGAAAGGGTGAGGAGTTGGTTAAGTTTTGTACTAAGTACAAAGGTTTGTGACCGTTTATGCAAATTATCCTTAAGTTTTGGGTGTTGAGCTCTCTTATCCGGTCTTTAGTTTTCAATCTGGTCCCAAACGGTTTTTACCTCAAATCTAAACCCAAAAATTGAATTGGATTGTTTTCGATCCGGGTTATACGATTCGATTTCGAGTAAAATAAAAAAACCTGGAACAAATAGCCAGCCCTAGAATCCAACAATTGATCATCTTAGTGACCTTCAAATGTCCCCAACAATAACATGCACCCCCCAATTGGATAACTCTTTGTGTTGCTCGAAATCGACCATGTTCTTGTGTTTGTGATTCATTGTGTTCTCTTTCTTTCTATCTTTCTCAGACCAATCATACATATATATTTTTGGCTGTTAAAAGTTGGATCGTGCATAGTCAATCACAAGTCATCGGATGTTTAGATAAACTCTATATACTATAAATACTTTGACAAGCTGATGAGAGCAGAAGTAACAGAACCTTACCATTTTTTGGCCCTGTTTTTCGACGAGAAAACTAGATCAACAGAGAATTGATTTTTACACCTTTTTGACTTCCAAACAAACGATTAACAAACACGGTCCACACCTCTTTGAACAAAGTTCAAACAAGGGTGTTCGATGTTCTTGATAATCTACGAGACAAACTAAATTACATTAACTCTACTCCTACAGAGGTTCAGTGAGAGCTCCAGAACTACAACTATGGCTAAATTTGCTGAGGAAAAGATAAAAGGATAAAAGTTGACATTGTGTTGTCTGATGTGATTTTGGCGAACCCCTTCTCTGTCATCTTTACCTCCTATTTATAGCCATCAGTAATAACGACTCCAAGAAACTGCTCTGCTGACGTGGAGTGACGGTTACCCTCTCAACTGCTATGACCGTTACCCTCTCAACTGCTATGACGGTTACCCTGGTGTTGGAATTGGGATCCTCTTCAGTCTTGACCCCCTCCTCTTGAGACCTCAACCTCTGCTCTTGGCACCTCCTCCGTAGTTTTGCTTATCCATAGAGTAAAAATGGCTAAGGCATGAAGGAATACCACGTACCACATATGAGTGAGTATTTGAATCACATGGATTAAAAATTGCAAATATTACTTCCATTAGAAGAGTAAAGAGACCACGTGCTCACATGACCCCCTTGCCTTGGCCATACTATGGGGGTGTACGTTGGTGACCCCCCTTGCCACCCTCATCATCTTCCATACTTAGCCACATTTTACCTCACCATTTTCCACCATGGGGGTGTACGTTGATGTCCGCCCCCCTTACCACGTCCTGGGGGGTGGTATGATGGTGGTCACCCCTCTTGGCACGTCCAGGGGGTGGTATGATGGTGGCCACCCCCCTGCCATGTCCAGGTATTCTCTACCTACCCACCTGTGTCGGTTTCGGGTACAGGTACCCTTTTGTTGAAGGTCGTTCGAGCTTTTCCTGGGAGTATGGCATGGGTTACTTCAGCGCCGTAGCGCCTGGTACTCGAACATTGGCTCGAGGCATTTTCTCTACCCCTTCTTACCCTGAAAAAGCAGGGACACCGTGCGTCCTTGAACCGATAACCATCTTTCGGCTAACCTAGCCTCCTCCGTCCCTCGGGACCAACAAGGGGTAGTACAGGAATATTCACCTGTTGTCCATCGACTACGCCTTTCGCGCTATGATGTCCGCCCCCCTTACCACGTCATGGGGGTGGTTCCAACACTTTGCCAAATTTTGGAATTGATGGCAAGGGTGGCGCGCAAAGTGGATTTGGCATGGGTGTCATGGACCCAAAAATCCAATCCACGTGGCCCATCTTAGTCGATTTTAATTGTTATAATTAAGTTGGCCTTATAAAGCCATTTAATTCCTTGTTTTTAACTGATGTGGTACAAGGTTAATTTTTGGTGTAAACAACCCCCCATCGGATGAGATTTCACTGAAAGTTATACAATTTGAACCTAACTATTTCCTCTTTCTGTCCGCCTCCCTTATACCTATCATTACTTTTTTGTCGTTAAAAGTTTAATCATGCGTATAATAAGTCAAACGACATCACATGTTTTAGGGAACTCTAGATCCGATAAATATCTGACAAACTAACGAGAGCAGGGGAAAAGAAAAACATAACCGTCCGACTTTTTTGGCACTGACAAGATCGGATTTCACTGAAAGTTATACAATGTAAACCTAAAACTTCCCTTAAACGAGTCAGTCAATCAATCATCTATATTGTCGCCACACATTATGGCGCGTAGCAATATCAGATGGAATTGTCCGATTATTTGGCTACATAGACTCCGCATTTTTCTTGTGAATCAATTAATCTTGGATCATGTAACAACCTGTCTTTCGTAATAAAGTCGTTACAAGTTATTAGTACAAATACAACCTGTATCGCGATCTTGTGACTATAACTGGATGATTATACTTATCTATTCCAACAATTCCAACTATTTGAAAAGAAAAAAAAAACGACAGTATAGGGGGAATTTGGGCGATTATAAAAACCGAGTAGTGAAATTTCGTGCAAAGTAGAAGCCAGGCTAAGGCAGCTGCGAAGGAAACAGAGGACCCAAAAAAAATTAAAATCAAGTCGTTGACCCTCACCACCCAAACCCATTTCCAAGCTTTCTCCCAACAGCGGCCCCTACGCCGTTGCCCCTGCTCTCTCTCTTCCTTCTCGTGCTCTATTAAAAAGCCAACGCACACTTAGCTCACGCCTACTAATAACCTCCCCTCCCCCTTCTCCTCCTTCCTCCAGCACAAGAAACAAAAACCAGAGCCCTATATCAAGCTCTCCTCATCACAAAACCCCAAAACAAAAACAGAGAGAAACAGAGCATCAGAAAGACAGAGGCGTAAAAATAAAAACGACCATGGATAAGGAAGGGGTGGTGGTGGTGTTATGGCTGATGTTGAAGCTGGCGGCGATATCGTTTCTAGCGGCAGTGTTCGTGCTGAAGATTGTGGTTCTGCTGTGGTGGAAGCCCAGGAGAATTGAGGACCATTTCGCCAGGCAAGGCATCCGAGGCCCGCCGTATCGGTTCTTCATTGGCAATGTGAAGGAGCTGGTGGAGATGATGCTCAAGGCTTCTTCTCAGCCCATGCCCACTTTCTCCCACAACATCTTGCCTCGTGTCCTCTCCTTCTACCACCATTGGAAGAAAATCTATGGTAACTACTACTGCTACTAGTTGCTACTGCTCAATTCTGGATTTTATTGTGATTTCGTTAAAAAAAAAAAGAGAAAGGTTTTTGATTTTTTGGGTTTCTGGGTTTTGATTCTTCCTCCTATTCCTCCAATGGGTTCCCTTCTGTTACATTAATTAATGAGGGTTCGTAATAATGTATGGGGGACGGGTACAGAGAACAGCATTTGGGTTTTTGCTGGGAAACAGAGTCATTAATGGCGGATGGTGGTGGTGTTCCTTCTGGGGGTTCTGTTATATGTTATGATGTGATGCTTTTAATTCTTTCCTCCCCTACCTTTTTTCCTTTTTTCTTCTTTCTTTTCTTTGTGATCTCATCCATCTCCAAAATTTCAGACTATTTTTTTTCTAAAACGTAAACCCCTCTTTCTTTCTTTCCTTCTTCCGTTCCACCTCTCCCCGCTTTTGCAACAGCCTTCTTTTGTCCAAGCTTTTTTGGACTGTTCCACTTGAGAGGCATGAGGAATGGAGCGGTTTTTTCTCTTTTTCGGTTTGGTGGTTTTTGCTGGGTTTTTCACCCTCTTCCCAACATCTATCATGGAATTTGTCCTTTTGTTTTTATGAATAACAGAGCAAGCGAAAGAAACAAAGAGAGAGGAGGGAAAGGCAGGGTCTCCTTTCTTCTATGGTTTTTGGGGTTCCCGGTTCTGATAATGACAATGAATGAAGTTCTAAGCTTCCAGTTGTCTTTTTGCAATTCCTCTCTTTGCTTCCCATTTTGTGTGCCCCGCCACCACGCCAGTCGTCCTCTCCTCTGCCTCTCCTTCTTCCCTTCCCCTCCTCTCTGAATTTAATGGTCTGCCTCTGCCTCCCTCTGCTGCTCGCTGTCTTTTTGTTTTTTTTTTTTTTGTTTTTCCTTTTTCACTTTCACCATTCCTTCCTCTTTTCGCTTACTTCTCACTTACTACTTGAGGATCTCCACAATTTCCGTCCCGGTGCAAACGGGAAATTCTGAATTCATCACACTCTGTTTTTCTCATTTTCATTTTTTTTTTCTTTAATGATTGTTTGCAGGCTCGACGTTTCTGGTGTGGTTCGGACCCACGGTCCGGCTGACCGTATCGGACCCGGACCTGATCCGCGAGATCTTCACCTCCAAATCCGAGTTCTACGAGAAGGTGGAAGCCCACCCGCTGGTCAAACAGCTCGAAGGCGACGGCCTCCTCAGCCTCAAGGGCGAGAAATGGGCTCACCACCGCAAAATCATCACCCCGACTTTCCACATGGAAAATCTCAAGGTAAGGAACAGAGCTTAATCAAAATCTTAAATTAATCACTAGTTTCCGACTAATTATCTCTGATTAATCATGGGTTTTTTTGTTTAATTAATAATTAGTTGCTGGTGCCGGTGGTGGCGGAGAGCGTCACCGGAATGCTGGACAAGTGGACCCAGGCAATGTCAAAATCTGGCGAGGTCGAGGTCGAAGTCTCCGAGTGGTTCCAAACTCTGACGGAGGACGTCATCACCCGAACCGCCTTCGGAATCAGTTACGAAGACGGCAGGGCCATTTTCCAGGTCCAGGGTCAGCAGATGCTCCTCGCCGCCAAATCGTTTCAGAAAGTTTTCATCCCCGGCTACCGGTAAAATTTCCCCCCCTTTTCAATTACTTCTTTAATTCCGAACTGCGGCGCTTTTTTTTTTAAATTTTACTGAGATTTGTTATTTTTTTTAAGGTTTTTCCCGACGAGGACGAATATGAATTCGTGGAAATTCGACAAGGAAGTGCGTAAATCGCTGACGAAGCTGATCGACGTACGGCGGGAGTCGGCGGCGGCGGAAGGAGGGAAGTCGGCGGCGCCGGCGAAGGATTTACTGGGGCTGATGATCGAGGCGTCAAAAACGTCCCCGAACAACGTGACGCCAAACGACATCGTAGAGGAGTGCAAAAGCTTCTTCTTCGCCGGCAAACATACCACATCCAATCTGCTGACGTGGACAACCGTCCTTCTCGCGATGCATCCACAGTGGCAGGTGCTGGCACGTGACGAGCTCCTCAGGGTGTGCGGATCACGTGACATTCCCTCCAAAGATGACCTCATCAAGCTCAAAACGGTAACTGTTTAATAACTTTACCTCATCAAATCTTTCGGTTTTAACGAACACGAAATTGTTAGAAGTGAGAACTATGGTTTGAGTTATTACTGACTTTTTCGATATAACTTGTGACTTACAGCTGAGCATGATATTGAACGAGTCATTGCGACTGTATCCTCCGACTATCGCGACGATCCGACGGACGAGAGTCGATGTCGAGCTGGGAGGGTACAAGGTGCCACGCGGGACCGAGCTGCTGATCCCGATATTGGCCCTGCACCACGATCAGACGGTGTGGGGGAACGACGTGAACGAGTTCAATCCGGGCCGGTTCGCGGATGGTGTGGCCCGGGCCGCCAAGCACCCGGCAGCCTTCATCCCGTTTGGGCTCGGGGTCCGCAGCTGCGTGGGCCAGAACCTGGCCATCATGCAGGCCAAGCTCACTCTCGCGATCATCATCCAACGGTTCACGTTCAAGCTGGCGCCGACGTATAAGCACGCGCCGACGGTCCTGATGCTGCTGTATCCTCAGTACGGTGCTCCCTTAATCTTTGAGAAACTGGCCCCGTCGTCGACGTCATCGGAATCGGTATCCAACGGTCTGGGTGTATCGATGTGAAAAGAAAGAAAAAAGATTGAAAGAAATTATCCTTCGTTGGGAAAAGACAAAAGGAAAATTACAGAAGGATACCCCAAGTAATATGGTATACATTTGCTAACCCCTAATGTTAAAAAAAAAAAAGGGAAAATGGAGGCGGCTGTGGGTTTTTTTCTTCTCTCTTTTGA
Source organism: Linum tenue (assembly GCA_946122785.1). NCBI lineage: Eukaryota > Viridiplantae > Streptophyta > Magnoliopsida > Malpighiales > Linaceae > Linum > Linum tenue. The sequence continues at coordinate 4,764,148 of CAMGYJ010000003.1, forward strand.
AATTTCTTGGGGCCCTTTTTCTTAATTTGGGTTTTGACTTTTGAGGGTGAAACCCTGATTTAGAAAATTGGGATGAAGGTTGTTTGCCTTGCTTGTAATTTTTTTCTTATTTTTTGGGTTGATTTGGGTTTAGGATTATTTTAGGGGGAAATTAGCTAACAAGTAGGGTAGGAAAGGTTTTAAGTTCAATCTCTCCATCTGAATTTCTCTTGTGAATGTAATGTGTATATGTTCAAGAATCTCTCACAGTTTTGTAATGTTGCCTATTTGCCTATTTCTCGAAATATTGTTGCAATTTGTCTAATTGGACACTAATTGGACAATTATTTACCAAAATGGACTTGTGTGTACTCGAATAGAGAAAAACTAGACTTGACAATAGAGATCTAAGAGTGTTCGCAATAACATATATTATTACACATTTTCAGAAAAGAAAAACTTACATCGACATAAACACTATTAGCCTTGACATAAAATATTTTTTTTGTTACGTCCAATGGCTATAGAAATCGATTCGATTGAAGCGATCTGTTGAAATGATATCATATTAAGATAAGAATTTGGGTTCTTTTTAAAATCAAATTCATTAGGTTGTGAAGACCTCCCCATTCTGGAGTTTTTGCCCATCCCCGGAGAAATGAGGGGATTCCATCGGCGAAGTCGCAGAAGTCAGAGGTGCCACCATCGATAGTTGGGTAGTGGTGGTAATTGTTAATAAACATAAGTGAACATTTGTGGTTGGTTGGTAAATATTCATGAGTAACCATTCTAAGATAATTAGTATAATTTTAAGTGGTAATTAGTAATTATTTAGATGTTCATTAGTGATTTTATAGGGTCTCATGATCAATAATGATTACTGGGGTTAATCGATTAGCAAGCATTATAAGGGCGGATCAACAAGCATCCAGAGGAATTTTAGAATGCTGTAAAGACATCAGTTTTGACTTCATTTGATCAAGCTCTTGGGCGAAATAACGAATAATGCTCTCAACTGACAATATCGGCTTAGCGACTCCGGCGCCGGGCCTCCTACCTTCTGACCGACCGCCGGATACTCTTGACCCCCCTGTTCTCGTCACTGTTCCAGGGGCTATGGAAAGCACGGCCCCATCGGCTGGCTTGTCTGAGATGGCTATTGATACTTCTTCGTTGTCTGTGCAGGTACCTTCAGCGGATGCGACACCGAAACAGGGGTCTCATTCTACGACAATGGAGGCCACGGAAGGCCAGAGGAACGGGAAGGCACCTATGCAATCTTTCTCCTATGCGAGGGCAGTCACAGGCCTGCCGATCCCAACGACTCCCCCTAATCAACTGGCTGTGTGGACTCCGGTGGGGGAACATGATCTAATAACAGGAAGTAGAAATGGAGAACCGGCGTTGACGATCTCATCGGAATTCAAGACGAAGATATGTGCGCCCTGGCAGCGCTCTCTGGTAGTTCGTCTGCTTGGCCTGAAGGTTGGCTTCATCACCCTGTGTAACCGGCTGAAAGGCCTCTGGAGACCGACAGGAAACATGGAAATCAAAGACTTGGATCACGACTGTTTTCTGGTAAAACTCGACAACGAACAAGACTACTTCCGAGCTCTGACCGACGGACCATGGGTGATCTTCGATCACTACTTAGTTGTTCAACAGTGGACTCCAAGTTTCAAGGCCTCTGATCCTCTCCCGAAGACCATGATCGTCTGGGTTCAGCTTCCGGCTTTGAAGATTCACTTCTACCACAAAGAGGTGGTGACAACGATTGGGAACTTAATTGGGAGGACGATCAAGCTCGATTATCACACCCTTACTCAACAACGGGCGAAATTTGCTCGGTTGGCAGTGGAGGTTGACTTATCGAAGCATCTAGTCCCCCGAATCTGGCTTGATGATGCCTGGCAAAAGGTGGAGTATGAAAACCTTCCCGAAGTTTGCTTCGAATGTGGAAAGATTGGACATTGCTCTGCCATATGTCCACTGCTCAAACCTGCCGCATTGCCGAGTGCGGTGGTGGCCGCCGGTGGGGACTCGCCGGCTGACCCGTCAAGCAGCGAGGAAGATACCAATCCAGGATTTGGACCTTGGATGCTTGTCTCGAGGAAATCCAGGCGGCACTCACGGGATAGTCAGCAGAAGGGAAACTCCGAGCAGGATAGGGGCACGCAAAATCCGGTGGCTGGGCAGAAATATGGTAAGAGCGGATCAGGGGGGAAGGACGGAATTCAAGGCTTACCTAATCCAGCCTCTTCCAACGGCACCTTGCTTCAGGGGAGACAGACACAAGAAAGGAAGGAGGGTTATGGAAAGAGAAACGGCTCTGAGGGAAAGAAGAGTCTCGAATTGGGTGGAAGTTTTGTTGGGGGAAAGGGGAAGGGGTTGTTGGGCTCAAGACCGGAGATATCTGACCCTAATCAAAACAGGCCGAAGCCCAAGTCTGTAGTGGATGAGGCCTCGACGTCAGGCCAGCATTCTCAGGCCCAAGATCAGTTACATCAGTCAAGACCCACAGAAGGAAAAGATGCGGTCCGCCGAGAGACAAATGGGCATCTTTCTTCGCCACTCGTCTCGAAGACAATCAAGGGCCCAAACGGTACCGTAATGCAGATTATTGAGAGGCCTCTATCGGAGAAAGAGAACATCGATCCCAACGGTGGCTCTGCTCCCTCTCTTGCTGTTCGAACCAAGAATAATAAGAAGAGGAATTCCCAGAACAACAAATCGGCCGCTAAACTAAATACAGCGAAGCCCCTCCAAATCTGGTCGCCGGTCAAAGATAGGAAAGTTAAATCCAAAGCTCGGGTGGCTACGCTGACACTGCAGGAGATCAGTGCCTGGACTGAAGCAGCTAAGAAATCGACAGGGGAACCAGGAGGGGGGAGTTCGGCCTCCCAGGCAGCCGGCGAGCTCTTGATGAAGACCCAGACAGAGGAGACTTCCCCGCCGGTGTAGCCTCTCCTCGTCGCCGCGGCTTTCTTCTTCCTCTGCTTTTAATCTTTTTGTTTATGAATTCCAAGCTTAAAATTGTTGCGTGGAATGTGGGGGGAGCTGGGAGTAGGGCGTTTAGGCGAGCTCTGAAGCTGGTTGTCCAGACGCATAGACCAGACTTCCTGGTGCTCCTTGAGCCACAGATCAGTGGGGAGACGGCGAATGGTGTCTGCGACAAGATTGGGTTTCCAAACTCTATCCGCGTGGAAGCTGAGGGGCGGGCAGGCGGTATCTGGGTCTTTTGGGATGCAGAGGTTTTCTCGGTTCAGCCCTATTCAGCCTGCTCACAGCATCTGTCTCTTCAAATTAGTAGAGGTAATGACCCGAGTTGGATGTTAACTGCCGTGTATGCTTCCCCAAAGCAGAGTGACCAGCGTCATCTTTGGGAGAGACTGGTTTTTCACAGCAAGAATATCGAAATGCCTTGGCTCTTGACTGGTGATTTCAACGCAATTTGCAAACCGGAAGAGAAGGCGGGACTTCCAGCTAGCAATACCTTGAGAAGATGTCATCTGTTCACTGAAAGGATGAATATGGCTGAGCTTGTTGACCTTGGGTTCTCAGGCGCCAAGTTCACCTGGTCCAGAGGCGGGAACGGTCAGACGTATAAAGCTAGCCGGCTAGATAGGAGTCTTTGCAACATCCGATGGAATTCAGTCTTCCCAAACTCTTCAGTGCTGCATCTCCCTCGATATCAGTCTGATCACTGTCCCATTTTGACTTGTGTGGAGGTTCAGCCGGTCAGGGAGCAGCCTATGAAGTCTTTCAAATTTGAAGCAGCCTGGTTGACAAATGAAAGCCTTCGCTCGGTTGTGGCGGAGTCTTGGGACTCGGCTGCTTCTCTTGAGAGTGCTCTCCAGGGTCTTGCTACTAAGCTTGTTGAATGGAATGGGGCTGTTTTTGGGAACATTAAACAGAGAAAGAGGAGGCTTCTGGCAAGACTCAAGGGGGTGGAAGTGCGTTTGGCTAATTGTTTCTCTTCCGGGTTGGCTAAGCTGCATCTAAAGCTAGCAGCAGAATTGGATAAAGTCCTGGAACAGGAGGAGATCATCTGGTACCAGCGGTCAAGGGATCAATGGGTCAAGTTTGGAGAAAGGAACACCGGTTACTTTCACCAACAAGTTAACATCAGGAGACGCTTCAACAAGATTGAGGCCCTGCTGGATGATAATGATTCGTGGGTAACTGAGCCGGTTTCTCTCGCTTTGCTTGTTTTCAACTTTTTCTCTAATATGTATTTGCAGGATAATTCCCCGTACGAAGACAGGATGCCGAAGGAATCTTTTCCGCGGCTCAGCCAAGCAGAAACGGCAGCTTTGTTCCGTCCTTTTAATATTCTTGACATCCACAAGGCGATCTTCGATATGAAGCCATTCCAGGCCCCCGGTCCAGATGGTTTCCATGCGGGGTTTTACCAGCAGTTCTGGCAGGTTGTGGGGAAGTCCCTTTCAGATATGGCAATGTCTTTTTTTATGACAGGTACTCTCCCTGGGGCAGTGACGGAGTCTACTCTAGTGCTAATCCCGAAAGTGGATTCTCCGGAGAGGGTGTCTCAGCTACGGCCTATTTCTCTTAACAATGTTTGCCTCAAGAGTATCACCAAGGCCATGACGTCCAGACTTAAGCCTCTCATGAGGAAGTTGATCTCACCCAGGCAGAGTAGCTTTATCCCGGGAAGGCAAACAACGGATAATATCATAGTGGTTCAGGAAATTCTCCACTCCTTCAACAAGAAAAGAAGTAAAAAAGGGGGCATGATTTTCAAGATTGATCTAGAGAAGGCCTATGATATGCTTAGGTGGGATTTTCTGCGAGATACGCTGAAGGAGGTGGGGCTCTCGAGCAGTTGGATCAATGGTATTATGTACTGTGTGGAGCACAATACGATGAGGATTAGATGGAATGGAGAACTCTCTCAGCCGATCACCCCATCCCGTGGCATTAGACAGGGAGATCCTCTCTCTCCCTACCTCTTTGTCTTATGTATGGAGCGCCTTTCTCACAAAATTGATGGGGCGGTTAGTGAGGGAAAATGGAAAGCGGTGAGGCTCACCAGTTCCGGCCCGCCCCTTACTCATCTCTTTTTTGCAGATGACCTTCTTCTTTTTGCAGAAGCAGAACGAAGACAAATCCGGGTAATCAAGAACTGTCTGGCGGATTTTTGTTATAGCTCCGGACAACGGGTCAACTACAGTAAATCCATCCTGTACGTTTCCCCGAACGTCGCGCGGCATAAAGCAGAGTTCTTGAGCCAGTGTGCGGGAATTCCTCTGAAGGCAGCTCTGGGGAGGTATCTCGGAATTCAGGCTATCCAGGAGAGGGTCACGAAAGGAAGATATCAATCTCTTCTTCTCCGCATTCAGAAGAAAATGGCTCCCTGGAAAGCGAAACGACTCTCTTTCGCGGCCCGGCTAACAGTGGCGAAATCGGTAACTGCCTCTCTCCCGGTTTATACTATGCATACTGAATTAATTCCTAAGGGTGTGTGCAGGAGTATAGATAAAATCAGCAGGGATTTCATCTGGGGGGAGGAGGAGAATCGACCCAAATTCCACCTGGTGGCGTGGGAGAACATGACGAGAGCGAAGGATCAAGGAGGGGTAGGCCTTCGACCAACTCACCAGGCAAACTTGGCCATGCTGGCTAAGTCAGGTTGGAGACTGATGCGGAATGAAGGAAGTTTGTGGCAACAGCTTCTCCTCTCCAAGTACGGGGGTCAAAGAGTGGGCCTCGACGTGTTGCGGAAAGTTCAGGGAAGTTCCTTCACCTGGAGCAGTTTCTCCAAAACTGCTGAACTCCTTAAGAAAGGATGTGCTTGGAATATTAAAAATGGGAAAAAGACTAAATTTTGGATGGATCCGTGGATTTTGCAGGTCCCTCTGAAAGAAGTGGCGATTGGTGAAATCCCGGAGGATTGGGAGCAGGCGACGGTAGCAGAGCTAGTTCGTGAGGATGGGAGCTGGCGCACGGAACTCTTCAGCGAGCTACTCCCCCAGTATGTCTGCAGTAAAATCACCAGCATAGCGGTTGACACCCTTGCCCAAGAGGAAGACTCGTTGTTCTGGACGGTGGCAGCAGATGGTAGATTCTCTGTCAAGTCGGCCTATGAACTGCTGTCGGCGTCTGATAGGCAGCCGAGGGATGAGATTTGGAGGGTGATCTGGGGGTTGCCTGTGCCGGAAAGGGTTAGGTGCTTTATTTGGTTGGCTTTCCAGGGCAAGATAGCAACCAATGTCCTCCGGGTTCAGAGGAAAGCAGCGGATTCACCTATGTGTTTGCGATGCACAGGGCAGCCTGAGACGGTTCTTCATATCCTGAGAGACTGCGCCCCAGCGCTTTTCTCCTGGTCCAGATTTGTGTCGCAGCAGAAGCAGCATGAGTTTTTCAGCACCGATCACGAGGTTTGGTTCCGCAGCAATCTATTGAGTAAGGAGTCGACCAGCTCCGGTATCGAGTGGCCTGGTTTTTTCAGCATGGCTTGCTGGTTATTATGGAAAAACCGCACGACTATGGCTTTCAAGGGACCTGGCGCAGCGATGACAGCACCCTCTCTCATGCACTCCATTATGGTTAAGACCAAGCTGTGGAATGATTCATGGCATGCACCAGATCCGTTCTCTAACCTCAGGAAGCAAGCGATTGTGCGGGTAAGGGCGGACATTGGTTGGACTCCGCCAGCGGAAGGTTGGGTTATGGTTAACACTGACGGGGCTTCCAATGGAAACCCCGGGGCAGCAGGCGCTGGGGGAGTGGTGCGAGACCCGCTGGGGAACTGGTTGGGAGGTTTTGTGGCAGGAATTGGCTCGGCAACTGCCGTGCTGGCAGAATTATGGGCTATCTACTATGGCCTGGAGCTTACTTGGAAACTCGGTCACCGGGTGGTGAAGCTAGCATCAGATTCTCAGCTTGCGATTCAGCTGATCCAGGAACGTCATGATCCGATCCATCCTTATGCGACCCTTTTGAATCTTATCCGCAGGAAAATTGGTCAAGATTGGTTGGTCAGCTTGTCTCATACGTATCGCGAAGGGAATAGAGTCGCGGACTGGCTCTCGAAGCACAGTCTCGTCTATCCCTACGGTATGTATGAGTTGGATGATCCACCTGTGGGAGTTCTCCCACTGTTACAGGATGATGTGATGGGTGTTACTTTCGAGCGCCGGGTTGTGGCGAACTCTTCCCCCTCTAGCTAGTTCTCCTCTGTATTATCTCTCTTTCTCGGCTTCGGCCTCCTTTGGTATCCAAAAAAAAAAACAAGCATCCAGAGAGAACTTACTAGTAATGATTAAGGTAGATTATTAGTAATCTTTAGGGATGGCAATTTTGAGCCGATCCCTTTTACTCGATCTGTTTGACCTGTTTTGGAGCGGGTCCGACACGTCCCGTAGGTAGGGCTGGAAGTTTGGTACCGGTATTTGGGATATACCGAATACCATACCGAATTTGTCTATATTTGCCTTTACCGAATACACGTATTATTTTTTGGGATTGAGATTGAGATTGAATTTCAATTGTAATTCTGTATTAGGGATTACGGGATTGAGATCGGTATATACCAAAATAGCAATCAATACCGAAATATAAGCTAGTGTATATTTTATCCTCTTGACTAGACTCTCTCATTCACTATTACACGACCCTCAACCACCAAAAGTGCCATTTAATTATACATAGATCATTTCATCTTTGTTTCACAATTCAAAAGTCCCCATCCAACTCAATTTTGACTTTCCAATTTAAGTCACGCTCATCTCTCACCTAATAACTTGTTATTTTCATAACACCAAAAAACAAACACTAGTATTAGTCGCCTCTCAGCCTTCAATTCATCAAATTAAAGATTACCAATAACAACAATTTGAGATGTCACCTCTCCTTCATTCTCTTTATCCATATCCTAACTCTAGGCAAACTCAAGACTCTTTGCTTAGTCCTTTGCCCTAGATTAGATAATCTAATCTAATTTATATATTTAATTATTTATTTCAAATGTAATTTATTTCTTATTCGATAATACCGATTGGGAAACCGAATTACTGATTGAGATACCGAAATATTTAGGGATTGAGATTGGGATATCGAAATTATTTAGGGATTGGGATTGACTTTCGGGTATAATTCGGTATTCGGGATTTCGGTACTTGGTATTGGGATACTGATACTATACCGATTTCCACCCCTACTCGTAGGCGTGGCGGGGCGGGAATGGGTATTATCATCGGCCCGACCTGCCTCATTCTCGACCCGTTCTCGCTTAAATTACATGTAATATTAGTCAAATTATTTAAGATTTTCCTTTTATTACATCATATTTTAGCTATAATAAAGTTGTAAATTAGTGAAAATCTCAATTTCTCCCATATTTTAACTACATTTATCATAATATGGTTTCTTTCTTGGTCGTAATAATGAAATTAACGAATATTTCTAATGTCTTTCATATAAATTGCATACCCATTGGGTCGACTTGCCCCCGACTCACGACTCATGATAAATTACCCTACCTGCCACGGTGCGAGTATGGGTATCATGATTAAACAGTATTTAGGGATTGGGATTGTGATTGACTTTCGGGTATAATTCGGTATTCGGGATTTCCGTATTTGGTATTGGGATACCGATACCGTACCGATTTCCACCCCTACCCGCAGGCGTGGCGGGGCAGGCATGGGTATTATCATCGGCCCGACCTCCCCCATTCTCAACCCATTCTCGCTTAAATTACATGTAATATTAGTCAAATTATTTAAGACTTTCCTTTTATTACATCATATTTTAGCTATAATAAAGTTGTAAATTAGTGAAAATCTCAATTTCTCCAATATTTTAACTACATTTATCATAATATGGTTTGTTTCTTGGCCGTAATAATGAAATTAACGAATATTTCTAATGTCTTTCATATAAATTGCATACCTATATTGGGTCGACTTGCCCCCGACTCACGACTCATGATAAATTACCCGACCAGCCTCGGGACGGGTATGAGTATCATGATACCCGCCCCGGACCTGCCCATTTCCATTCATAGTAATCTTACGTGGATCGAATAGTAATGTTTTCAGAGATCATTAGTAATTAGTTAAGTGGGAGATTAGTAAACTTTATAGTGCTAATTTTTTTATCGATCAATAAGTCTTTATTTGTCAGGAAAGGATGACGAAAAAAATCGCCTTAACGGGTCATCTAATCTGATCCCATAGGCCATAAAGAAATTAGCATCAGTATGGCCGGCAATTTAATTATTCATTCACTGGATTGTTGCAGCTAAACCAAATTAGCAACCAAACCATAATTAAACTGTGCTCAGCTGTTGGCTTAGTTTAAGACAACAAGTACAAATGGTGATCCAGAAAATGGTCCAGCCAGAAACCTATACAAAGCCGAATTAGTAACACTAATGAACACTGGAAAAGTAAAGACAGGAAGGAAACAACAAAAACACGACAACCAAACACCAACCAACTTTTGTGTCCATGGACCGCTCAAATTCCCGTGACAATGTTTTGATGTGAATGCTTCCTTACTTAATTGATTAATTAGTGCTTAATTACAAATGCAATTGTAAGCTCTTAATAATTAAAGGTGTTAGTTAGAGCAAGCTATGTATAAGGTCGTGGAGGTACTTTCTGTTAGTGTTGTGGTATATGATCCACGATTGAACCTCTCCCAACAACTCGAGTTATTGGGATCAACTTGTTCTTGACATGGTATCAGAGCCTTCTGTGACCGAGAGGTCTTGTGTTCGATTCCCGGTGACCCCCATTTGTTAAGCACATGGTATTCTTGTCTTCAGACCTGTGCAAACTTCAAGCTCTTGTGAGTGGCTTTTGTTTGAGGGGGCGTGTTAGTGTTGTGGTATATGATCCACGATTGAACCTCTCCCAACAACTCGAGTTATTGGGATCAACTGGTTCTTGACTTCAGCCATAATGTTTTTTAGCCGATTCGTTTGTTTTCTTTAACAGAGGATTATATTTTTTATAATCAAATTAGGTTGAGTTGCATTGACATTTTAATATTAACTATTTTTCCTGGGTGTATACACAAAGCGAATTTCCAGCATGTTTGCAAGCTGATTCGGTTCTTGTATGGGCTCAAGTAGGCATCAAGGAAGTTGTTCAAAAAAATTCATGGTAGCATTGAGGTTAACGCAGAGTCAGAATGTTTGGAACACGATCAATGATATTGTAGTCTTGTTGATTTATGTTCACGATATGATCGTCACGTGGAGCATTAATGAGGGGTTCGCTGGCTGACTGAGCCTCTTTACCGCTCCTTTAATTTGGAAGGACTTGACAGTGTGACCTATTTTCTTCGGATTGGAGGTAGAACACTCGATTCATGGTTGATTGTGCCGCAGTGGAACTATATATTTGATGTTTTGGAAACCACATTGTATGGAGCTTTCACAGCTTGTACCACTCCCAATGAAAAAAATATCATAAGTTACATAGGAAAAGTGGGGAGTTGTTGAAGGATCAATCAACCTGTCAAAGCTTGGTTGGTAGTTTTATCTACCTCGCCCACACTTGTTCAAACATTTCTTACCCTATTGAGGGTTGAAGTATTTAGTTTGTCATACCAAACTTATCTAGGGGTTGTCATACCAAACATATATACCTCTCGTTATAACTAGAGTACGTGGTTAATTTGAATAATATTGACTTGAAGAACTCTATCTCTCCTGCAAATTAATGGTGACATTCCGAGAAACCACGTTAAATCCTTGTGTTCTAATATTTAGTTCGTTAACCTGACAAGATGTAGTTATTAATCATTCATACCTTGATGAATTTCATTATGAATTCAACATATACAATTGTGAACTCTGCAATGGCATGAAAAGGTGGTGCGTTTTGGCCGCCAATTACTCCATAGCAAGCAGCTGGGACAATGTCGCATACCAATGCATGAATCGTGCACCTTGAACCTCTCATCATCGTATGTTTTCATGGATCACATCACTAAAATAGCACTCCATCTATTGCGCTTTACTTCTTCTCTTCGTGCAAAACAAATATAATAGTGGAGGGTTTTTGCAAGTTTTTGGAGCTTATTAATGGAAACCGGTTAAAGATTTGCGAAACCCTATGGGAACTTTGCTTGGATTGGGGGTTAGTTTGAGGCAAAGCATTTAAACTTGTTCTCTAGTTTCTAAGTTTGTGATTTTTAGGGCAATGATGTGCGCCCCATTTCGTGTACCGACATATCGATCTACAAACCCAATCTTCAAGAGAGAAAAAATCTGCCCACCTTTTGTTTTCAAGTTTTGTGTAAATTTTTAGGTTTCGTGACCTAAAAAAGGCGAATTTCAAGTTCACAACTTACTAACAATCAAAATCAGATGAAATTATCGTATAACATGTTATAGAGAAATAGATGTAGTTGTAGAAGGAAATCTAATATTTTGCATCTTGTTATAGACACATGAATGTATTATAAATCGTATCGCGTGACAATGTGTATCATGCCGAGAATAATGTGTATAAGAATATATATTCACGTGACAACAACATAACTTATTACACGTTCTAAGGTTGATATATACCTTATATTAGTACCAAGAATTCAAAGCAATGCAATTACATTCTCAAAGGTTTGACGGTTAATATGATCAATTCTTATAGTTGATGGCCTAGAGCTTAGTAAGTGCTGAGAAGCTAGCATGGGATGTTCTTGGGAAACAGAACGCAGAGAGGAAGTTTCCCTTCCCCGTTTCAAGGTGAAGGAAAGTAGTTTGGCGGCCCTTCATCCAAGAAACAAGTTTTATAAGTGAATTAAAATAATGGGTTAAATACATGATCAAACATAATTGTAATTAAGTGGTTTTCAACACATCAATCAGTAATATTTACTCGTTTCATCTAACATGTTTTTAATTCGGCAGAACACGACAACCAAGATTGTTGTATATCCAAAACTGCTCAAGAAGCTCCACGAACATCCACACGGATGAGAGGAAGAAGGTTGGGTTAGCTGGGTGGTTGACTCAATGGTTTGCATTACGAGATTTTGGTTCAGGGAAAGTTGATTGAAGTCAGTATGTTGGGTGGATTGGCTATTCTAACGACACATGCTGCTTCGTTACATGCTATGATACTCAAATTCTAAGTTAAGTGATTATATCGTTACATGCCTGACATTACAATGACCATTTAGCCATTTAACCCCAGACAATGAAAGTGTTCCTAGCTCCAAGGTCTTGAAGGGAGGGAAATCAATTAGAAGGGACAGTTGCACCATCCTAGAAGGGGCATGAAATGTTCTTTTAAAGCAACACTTAATGGTAATTAATTAGTGGTTGCTGTAATCCAGCATGCAAAACATTAAAATACACTATCAAATGGGTGGTGTTATAAAAAAAAGGTGCATTCTTTTTTGTTATGGGGTTTGTTTGAGTTGTACTTTAGTAAAGGTTAAATCTTTTTGTAGGCACAATGGCCTTTTGCTTTTTGTAATTTGGCTTTTTGATCTTCTTCTCATTGCAATTGAAGGGGCAGTCTGGCAACCAAACCCGAACTCACGGGTACTCACCCGACCCAACTCAGTCAACGTGGGTAAAATCCGTGTTGACGGGTTTTGAGCCGTGTTTGGGTTTAAACCCGCTATACTATTCACTGGGTCAGGTTGAATTTGGGTTTAGGTGAACCCGCCCCATGGGTACCCGCCCACACACATATAATTACTTTCCCGGTATATTTAATATCCTAAATAATATATCTTCCTTAAACAACTAATATTCTTTATGTTGGTGGAAACATGTATAATTTGTTCTTTCTAATTGTTTAGAATGAAGTTAATATTATGAAGTGGAGAGTGAAGAAACTTAGTTGACGAGGAAGAAACTTTCAATTAATCTTATTGTTTATAGATGTTATCTTAATTTTGAACAATTTGTATTGATCATTTGCGGTTTGTTTGTATGCTTTAGATTAATGTTTTTTGTATGAATAATTTGTATGAGAAAATTGATGTTAAACTTCTATTTTGAAAGAAACTTGTTATTGTAAATTTTTACCACAAAAACCCACGGATACCCATGAACCCGCGGATACCCAGCGGGTCGAGTTGGGTTTGAGTTTCACAAACCCAACGGGTTTTACCCCAGCTTTTTTTAGCGGATAAACCCATGGATTTGGGTTTGGGTTTGACAAAACCCGCCCCAACCCGACCCATTGCCATCTCTAGGGCAGTGCCTCTAATCTAAGGGCATGATTAAATTGTCCCTAAAGAGATGCATGTGGTAAAGGGGAGCTCAGGAAGAGTGAAATATCAGAGAATGAAAGATCTCTACTATCCTTCCTTACTCTCTCCACTACCTGCATTTGTGTCTTATTCTATTGATTTCTGTTGTTATGGGAACCATTGTTTATTGGATTGAAGAGAGGAATCAAAGCATGCCATGGAGGCATGTGATCACATTCCATGATTACTAAACTCCTTGATATAAGCTCAATACTAACACAACACCAGGTAAACATTCTGCCGATTAAGTGTCTGTAAATTCAATAAGGTTAGTTCATATTTATCCAATTCAATTTTGCTTTTCTTCTTACTATTGATTATCGTGCATTCTTAATCATTGAAGCGAAATCAGTTCTTCTCAATAAGTGGAGTTATTAGGAGAAGCTCACAAATGAATTGAAATGTAATTTGTGTTACTTATACAATTGTTAAACTCTAAGTTACAGAGGTCAGAAAAAGTAGGGACACGTGCGTCCTTGAACTGATAACCATCTCTCTGCTAACAATGTTCAAAAGAGAAGTGTAAGTGTGGAGTTTGTTATTGTCAAACCTCGTGGTTAAATCACCAAATAGTAGCTTAAGTGGGGCAATGATCATGGGTTCAATTCTCACAACCCATCATCGTAGGATAATATCCTTGTTAGCCACATGGAGGATATATGTTAGAAATTAGAATCATCTGCTCTCATGGATTGGTCTAGTATTCATGAGACTCGTGATTCGGGGTGTGCAACAGTTTGGTCTGAACCGGACTAAATCATACTGATATTTGGATCGAACCACACCGAACCAAATAACATGGTTCGGTTCTTGATCCTATTAATTTTAATAATATTAAATACGAAATAAAAGTGGACCAAATGATATTTGGAGCTGACCAAATGCACCGAAGAATCTGCATCCTTCTCTATTGGACCTTGATTGTCCATAATTTGATCTGATCCAGACCGAATCGGACTGTTACACACCCCTACTCTTGATAACTTCGAATATATGAGCTGAGATCCCTTCCCTTTAAAAAATCAATTGTTCTAAAACAAATACTCCTGATATAATTTCCTAAATCAAGCCATTCCATAACTCAATCTCAATTTTCATAAGTACACATTCCACTATTGAATTCCATTTTCACACACAGGATTCACCTTAATTAGTAAAAGATCCCAAATCTTCCCAAAAAAATTTAATGGGGGAGGGGCTGTTGGGTCACGTTCATTAATTATCTTTCTAAGCATGATTAACCAGGGATGATTTTGGGGAATGTTATCCAAATAAAGCCCTGCATGGCATGTTTCCTTTGATTAGTACCCCCAACATTTAGTACTATTGTGTTCAACGTAGTCATTATCTTTTGACATGACCCTTTTTGTTGGCCCCTCCTCTTTTTAACGTGGGTGATTTAAGGGGGTAATTAAAGGTCCTAATCATAGCCTTTAATTATCAGACAGGCATTAGAGGATGGGGTGTTTAAAGGGACCTTTTGATTAATATTTTCTGTGGGGTTTTTCTAGTATTATTGAGCATGCCTTAACAGTTACACTTTGTTTGGGAAGAGGGGTAAATGGGAGGAGGGTGCAAATGTGAGGGGTAAACACAGTTTCCAACACATTTGCACCTGTTTGGTTAATTTGGAACAGTAGGGGGTGCAAAACGAGAGTGCAAATTTACTGTTTCGGCTTACCCCCCGAATTGGGGTGTAAAGGAAGGAAGGAAGAGAGGGGGAGGGGGGAATTATGGAATTTTGTTTTTCTAATTGTGTTATATATAATTATATAATAATTAATATTATCAATTTCTTCTTTTTATAAATATCATTAATGTAAACATTATTCGGGGTTGACCATTTGACTCTGGAAACAAGTTTATAAATGTTCGTCAAGTCAAATCTAGATCTCTTGGTTGAATCGAATTTGCATTGAAAATTAGATATACAAGGTGTTTGTGGAAAAGATAGAGAGAAATTGTTTGGTTAACTCATTTTATTTGACTAAATAGTTAAAACTTACAAATTCGAACGTGTTTGACTAAGTTTGACAATTTAAGATTAAACTAGACACGAAAACCCTATATAGGATGACCAGTTACGAGTTGAGCTTCGAGTTTTGAGATCGCTCGATCAATGATTATTACAATTGTTATAATTAATTATTATTTGAGCATTATTATATAATAACTATTTTTTTAGTAAAGTATATTTATTATCATATAGTAATATTTATTTTATTATTTTATGATAATATTTTATAATTTTAAAATCTATTTTATAATTTTAAAATCTATTTTAAAATAATATAATTACTTACTTTGCACTTTATTTGCACCCCCCTACTTTTTCATCCAAACAACAATTTACCCCTCCACTTACACCCCCCAGCAATTTGCACCCCCCAGCAATTTCCCCCTCAACTTGCACCCTCCTGCAATTTGCACCCCCTTGTTGCCAAACAGAGCGTTATTATCCCCACCCTATACTCTTCAACCATATCCCTAGCAAAGCCATTATCTGTCACCATATACGACAAAAATAATATTTCTTTGGGCTCATCCAATTACACATTGTCCACCTAAGAGGGGAGAAAAAGACACAAATGACCCACCAAGAAAAAACCGGTTATGTGATTATGTACACATGATTCTATTACCTAACTAGATCTAGATGGCTAACAGTCTAACAAACCCTAACAACTTGTGAGCATAGTTGGAAACTAACTAACCAGCTCATCAACACTCCAACCATCTTCCTCTCCAGAGAAAGAGTGGACAGATCGGTTAAAATTCGATTTTGACGTTGCGAACACGTAAGTAGGGGATGACTTCGTGAATGGATTAACAAGTTGGTGTTTTGTTAGGAATGTACTTAACTTTTGAAAGTATTATATATTAGGCTTGATCACGAGCGGAGTTGTTTCAATTGTGGTGCACATCAATCTTCGGATCGGGATATATGAATCTATATCTACTTAATTATTACCGTCTCTGCTGGACCAAATGTTCATTGTCACATAGAGTTAGATTTGTTGTCAATCTCGTATAAATGTCACGCTATATATCGATCAATAATCATTCCAAAAATGTATAAAAGATGTTTGGTTAAAATTTTGTTAAAGCGTGCTACCAGAAAAAAGCTACATTATTCTTCAAATTGTCATAACAAATTGATTGTTTCTTCGTGTCTTCAGTTCTTCACATGATCCGTCATAGTTGCAAAGAAAACTATCCTGAGAGGAAATGTGAAGACACCCTCATGAATCCTTCTCAATTATAAATCTCCATATCTAAAGTAAGATAACTTTGAAATATTGTAAACTAATAATATCAAATCAAGCTCTATTTATTATAATTAATCAAGAAAAGAGACGTTCTATACGCCACAAACAAGCTTTTTATTCTCTTCTTCTTTCTTTCTTTTTGGTATGAGCATATATGATATAACTAAGCTTCTATCAATTCTTACATCTCAATGATTCTCATTGACAAATTGATATGATTAAGTTACTTGTAAATATTGGGTGTAAGAAGAATCTTCTTAATTGTCACGTGAGAGATTCCCCCATTGAGAGGATTTCTTATATGGGGGAAAAGAATTTCATAATATAGATACTTTACATGCCATAATTCAACAGCTTCTTAAGTTAAACAAATGTTAATATCAAATATCAAGCATTATATATATTATGGTTAGAATATAATGATAATAAGGTTTCAATAATACAACCATCTCATTGAATTTTATATTTTATGTACACATGTATTGTAATGTATGTAGCTGTATAGCCATTGAGCTAGCTGGCTAATGGCTGCTGCATATGATCTCTCTCTACATGTATTAAAAACAACCCCATCTAATTATTATAAAATTTTCCAAAATATGTTATATATATTACCCCCCTTTATCAATACTGCCATTGTCTGGTCTCTTCTAGACAAAATTTAGAAATCTCACTTCCCCTCCATGCATGATTGGTCATTTTTCAATTACCTCAATCATGGACATGGTAAAGAAGTTTTTAGATTATTCATAGTCGCTCGAATTATGGGTATTATAGGCGTTCTATAACCGTAGAATAAAAGTAATGCAATATAGAATATAACATGCATCATCCAACGATAATAGAGCATCAAACATCCAATCAAAAAAGACTATGAATATGGTAAAGACATCCTTACAAATCTACACATAATATAATACGCTGAAGGGAAAAACGGGAGCCCCATTTCAAATTTCCTGCAACGAGAGTGAAAGTAGGAAGGACATTTTAGTCTTCACAATTACTTTTTTATTCATTAAAAAGACACATAGTGGGATTCGAACAATGACAATTTTAATGAAAAGTAAGAATCATAACCAATCACACTAAGTACATTTGTTGTATCTTTTTAAATTAAAAACATATAATAGCAGGGAGGAAAAAACTCTTCCCTCATTTCAAATTTCCTGCTCCAGTAGCATTTGTAGGAATCGTAGAATAGGGAGTGTCAATTTTTTCCTCTTTCCTCTGTGGAACGGGCCAACTTACCATACACATGCAGATTTAAACGGGTCCAGGAGTGTCAATTTTTTCCATTAAGCTCTTTTATTTCTCTGTGGTGATAAAATATATATGAAAAGGCAAAAACAATACTTCTTTTTATTGCTATAAATAAAAAATTGAACAATAAACTAATGCATGGTATATAATGGGCTACCCGCTAACCATAAAGTAAAAGAGTTGAATTGGCCTTACCTACACGGGATTTGGCCATCAAGTAAAACAAATGAACATGATTGGTTTGACATTCTAAAACAAGCTATTTTCTCAGGCATAATATATATTATGCTATTATTTTATATCTTAGTGGCTAAAATATAATGTATTTTAAAGTTATTCAATGGTTCAACCTCGACCAACCCAATTAGTCCAATTTTTATCATTTCAAATATATATTATATAATTATTTGATATCATAATGATCAAATTATAGTGTATTTTATAGGGAATCGTTTGGTATTTGTTAGTGAAAAACTAAACAGAAAGATCTATTTGGTTATTTTAAACATTAAAACGATCCTAACATTTTTTTTTCGTAAAAAAAAAAACAATCCTAACATTTTCAGTTCCTTTTGAATTTCTATGGTTTTATTCCCGAATAAGTGATGTGCAAATGGCGAATTGTAGTCATCTCTTTTCTTTCACTATTTTTTATTTTCAAATAGAAAGTTTAAAAGTAAAGAATAATTAGAATTTGGCATGGGTCGGTCAAACATTCTACATTTCAAGTTTTGGCCCGTTTTGATCAAGTCTAATTTATAATCACATGGTTCCCTGATACCCGATAAAAATCTCAATCCAAACCAGTTTGGCAGGTGAGTCTGTGTTTACCACCATTTTCTAGGGATACGACAACGACTGTTCCTATCCCAAACCGTGTTGTTCGTTCTTGATTTCCTTAGATTTTATCATGGCCTGACAAAAACCAGAAAGCACAATGACGACAAGATGAAAGTTTTATAAAGCAAATTAATCGGCCAACGGGCCGAGTAAAAGCTAGCAACGATTTTGAGATGCTCATTTCCCGAAAACCGACGGGATAGGCGATTTTTTATTCGATTTTCTGGAATTCGGTTTCTATAAAACTTACTCCACCTCATCATATTACCAGAAACAATATTGTTTCACAAGGTAACAGGTACTTGATTTTGGTTCATAAGGCCGATTTTTTATTTGCTGCATAATTCATGTCTCTTTCCTTCTAAAACTCACTATTTTTATCACGTGTTTCCCAAAAAAAACTATACAACAATAAACTATACACCACATTACATTATCAAATTTCATACCTCACCTTCCTCCGGCCAACTAGTCGGGGCCCACGCTAGTGACATTAAAACACCAGAACTAACCGATTCAATCCTATGTAATGTAATCTCACCTAGCTAGCTAGCTATATTCAATTTCACGATCACCTACAAGTTAGTATTGGTTTGGACTTTTGAGTGTGATGATCATATATTAATAATAACTCATAAGCAGTTTCTATTTTTTTTTTTTTTTACAATAATAAGCAGTTTCTAGATGGCCGGCTTTCATATAAAATTGATGTGTGTTTAACGAGAGGGGGAAAAAAAGTCTTTTAGGTGACGTAACATTACAAACACATCATCCAAATTCTCAATAGAGACATTGACGATGAGGCAGGATCTGAATTTGTATCTGTAGCAAAATTACACACACATCATTCCATGCATATGGCTACAAATAATTGTCTTATAAATGGCTCAAATGATAAGAGATGAGGGTTGGTATACTGTGTGCATTTTAGTTCGATTCTCGTAGTTTATCATTTTCATCGGAAAATCTTGTGGTGGCTATCCACAGAGGTGATAATTAAGCTAGAATCAACCATGCTAATGGGTTTGACGAGCATTCATGGGACCGGAGTACAGTTGGACATATACGTCAAGATTCCCCATCAACTAAAAAATGAATACGTGCTGGCAATATTCACTTGGCTCAAATAGCTTGTGAATTGTTGTCAAATATTCAGGATTAAATGTTCTATCATACCTTTGGCCAAAGACTTTGATCCTGTATGAAGAACATGTTGGTTCCTGTAACTCTAAAAAATTTGAAGAAAAAAAAATTGAACCTTATGACTTGTTTGAATGAGCGATTTGGATGTGAGATTTGGATTGCATCAACTCTTGTTTGACTTGCCAAAAATAATGAAAGAGTTGGGATTTCTCTTCAGATTCCCTAATTTTGTAGGAATTAGAAAATTCACAATCCTGGGTTTTTCAATTACAAATTTGTGTAACCAATTCTCACATATGAGAATATTAATCTAAACTCCACATTTTCTCAATATTCTGCAAACCATGCACCTATGATATCATTGGTTTATATTTGAAAAATTGTTTTCAAATTTTGTGCCGGCTTCCTTTTGCGGTTATTGAAAAGTTCCAGTTAAAAAGTGGTTAGGATTGTTGGGTGGAGGATTCAAAATAACTTAGAAACAAAAACATAGCGTAAGTGTGAATAAGAACAAAGTATGATCACATAATCCGAGAATTTGGCTTTCCGTGTACTATGTAATTAGTTTTGTTTTGTATATGAATTTAATGAAGAAGAAAGATACATAGACATGGTCCAAGATCAGGACCAATAATTTGATAGCAACTTTGATCGATCAATCACCCCTTTGCCCCTTGAATCGATCCAAGGCAAAAAGAAGACCCAACAAGAACAAATGAACAAAAAGGGCAAGACAACCATGACAACTTTTGATACTTCAACAAATCTTTTGTCTTGCCTCTTTAATTCTCTTGTCTTCCCCTTGTCTCTCCTTTCTTCCCCCACCCTTATTTTTGGTTTGTCTCTACCTTATAAAAACAATCCAATCGATGTATTTTTTTTTTTAAATCTTAACTTCTCAAATTCCTTAACCAAGGACATTGTCTTCCCAAGCCATGTCAATGGCTAGGCCTTCGTCCCATGCACTTATCAATCTCCTAATTCCCCCATATTGCTTAACTTCCTTGGAGAGGAATGGGTTGAAGTTAATACTGAAGGACCATTGAGTCGGTCAAGTTACGTTCACCATCTAACTAGGGATAGTGTTGCTCGTGGATCAAGTTACCGCTAGAGATGTGGTAACATTGTAATTTTCACCATGAAGTCAACCCTCCAAAAAAATTCTCAGTTGTCGTACAACTTACCACCAAGATTGACAGGGTCAGTTCTTGTGTTCTATTATCTTAACGTTTTGTTGGATGTTTTGAGAAATACAAAGAGTGTTGTATCTTTTTCCTAACTATAGAGAATACAATTAGGTCACATAAAGATAGGTTTGAGTCAAGGTCTTAATACTTAAACCCCACATTACTTTACCTAAAACAAACTATCTCCCCCGTATAGAGCGAAACGAAACCAATTCACTTCGAATGAACTTACCTATCACTTAGGTAATAATTTCCATGATAAACAATACTAATGCACCTAGAAATCTCCAAACATATTACATGGATTTGGACATGTTAAGTACACGTAATTAGGTAATTAAGATGATGATGATGATCTCGAATTTTGTTTGTAGTATTTATGTACCTCGGTTGCTGAGATGCTGGGGCTTTGCTTTTCTTGGAAACAAACACATATTGAGGTAACTATACTATGGAGAGGTCAGATTCCCAAAAACCACCCCCCCCCCCCCCCTCCCTTGCAAATCCCACACAAGAAGAAAGGACAAAAGAATGACAAAAACAACCCACAAAGCCTCCCTTACACCCCTTACTATATATGCATAATAATCCCCAATAATGGTGATGAAGATGATGGAGATTCAAAAAAAAAAAAAAAAAAAAAACAATGAAGATGGTGGAGAGTGTCCAAATTAACAAATAGTTCATTTTTATGAACATCTAAATCCAATGTGAAAATCAACCGTTTAGGAAAATGTCCTTTTATGCTGACAATTGAACACAAAGATACAAGATCAAGAAAGAACTGATTTATTTGTTACATTTCGAATGATATAAAGAAATGAATTACTTTCCGGTCGAAATAATGGTGTGGATGGAATCAAGCCAAACTATCATGGGTTATCAACCTCATCAACATCCTAATCATCCACATACCCATAAGAAGAATAATTTTGACGATAAGTACCAATTATAGGTCAAACTTCCAACTAATAAAAAAGGAAACATTTTCCCAAGCCAAGAAAGCCCCACTTTGCCTCCCTCCCTCTCTCTCATTGTCATTTCTCTTTGATTAATGAGAGAAAGCATCATCACATGGGAGAGTTGCAATCACAAAGGGGAGAAGATAGAAAGAGAGAGATGGAATTGCAAATGAGACAAATGGGCAGAGGGATTTGGTAGGGAAGAGGGAAACCCATTTCTTTTGTTTAATGCCCTTTAACCAACACAACACAAACACCACATTCTCATCACACTTAGTCAGACTGTGTTCCATAGAGAAGTATATAAATGGTGCAGAAGCTTTTGTCTCAGCTTAGCTTACTCTCTCTCTCTCTCTCTCTCTCTCTGTACATGTTATCTGCTTCAGCAGCAGTAGCGTTTTCATGGGACTTTTAAAAGGGGGGAGGGGGAATGACACCTTGCAAGTGTGTGTTGCTGCTGATCTCTGGGACATTGCCACCCTGTTCCCATTCTGATTCTGTCAACTCCCTTTTTTTTAATCGGGTGTTCATTTGCTTAATATAATCTCATTTGGTTTGTTCTACTATGCAAAACAGTACTATAATAATGCATTAACACGTAATGATGGATCTCAGCACAATACATTAACAAGCATATGTCAAAAATCAATCGACTGGGTTACTGTAAAAAAAACTCAAAGACTACAAAACTCACATCTTATCACCCCTGATGCGAATCATACATTCATACCGGCCCCTAATATGATCGTATCAGGATGGTATGATTGGAGCTTTTGTAGGTTTTGCGGTTGTGTGGTTTGATCCTTACCATTTTCCAAAAACAAACACGTAATTCATTCTTGATTCTTCCACGACTGGTTCTTAATTTGCCTCTTTGTTTCTTCATTTCTTGCTCTCAAGTAGGGGGGACAAATGGAGAAAGATGTACACGAGAAGGGCCGGCATAAACCAGAGCCAGCCAGAGAGAACGTGGAGAGAAAGGGAGAGAAATGTTTTTTTTTTTTAGTCCAACGTTAATGGGGTTTTTAGTAATGGGTTTGGCAAATAAAATCAGATTTTTCTTGTCCATTTGGACAGAAGCGAGCTTGATCTTCTTTGCCTGCACGCCAAGTAACTAAAAGGGGACACAGTAGAGAGAAGGGATTCGTGATGAACTATAAGGCTGAAAGATGTCAGGACAGAAGGTTACAGGTAAAGGGGAGAATGGCATGAAAGAAAGAAAGAAGATTGAACAATTCAAATCCATGTCGTCCTTTTCATTTTTGGAAATACACAGCTATGTATTCATGAGCATTTCTACTATACTATATAGTATTGGTGCTTTAATGTACAACTTAAAGTTGTACCATAACATTAAATGTATAAGTTTAGATTGTACCATAAAAGAATTTGTACCATTATGTTATGGTACAACTTTACAACTTGAAGTTGTACCATCACATAAATGTACAAGTTCAAGTTGTACCATAAAAGAATTGGTACAAACAATATAGGTATAATCTAAAGTTGTACCATAACGTTAAAGGTACAATTTCAAGTTGTACCATAAAGGCAAAAACCTATAGCACCAATACTATATAGCATTGTAAAATTTCTCCTGTATTCATTCCTAATAATACCTCATATTCAAGCACAATGTCGCTTTCAGAATGCCAATTAAGTTGAATTTCAATGACGAAGATATCGAAAAACATATAATCCGATGATACCATGATACAAACATAGAATTGAGATTAGTTAGGTTTGTGAATTCAACCGTACCAGTGCTCGAACCACAAGCAAATGGTCATGAGACTGGCTGCCTTGAATGATGCAAGTAAAGGATATCATAGCTAAGGGCGAGGCCCACAAAACCATAAGAAGATACGAGCCCACAAATTTAGTCTACTAGCAAAGCCACCCATTGGGCTTTCGGTCATCTAGGCCCACAACTTCGGGAACTTTGTCATTCCCTAAAGAAAGCCACAGCTTGATTCTGGTCCGGTCTTTCGTTTCGTGGTCTGGATCTGATTGGACAATGCTGTAAGTGAAATGAGAGCCCTGTCTCTTCTCATTGATATCATGCGAATATATACAAGAGTGAAGGAACATAATTGGCTATTCCTAAGTACAATAGCAACTACTCTCTAGAAGCCAGGAACCGAAAGATAAAACAGAAATAACAAAGTGAAAGAGCTGTTAGGTTGTTCCTAGAATAGCTCATCCTTATCACGCCCCCGCAAGTGGAACCTCGGCGAGGTGGAACTTGGAACAAAAATTCCAGAAGGGCAGCCGGGTTAGAGGCTTGGTAAGAACATCGGCTAGTTGATCTGTGGCAGGCAGATAGCGGACATGGAGCTGCTGTTTGTTAACTCGATCTCGAACAAAATGAAATTCTATTTCCAGATGCTTCGAGCGGCTGTGAAAAACTGGATTGTGTGCGAGATAAGTGGCCCCCAAATTATCACACCATAGGACTGGTGAGTGATGAGTTGGCTGCCCAAGCTCGGACAACAGCGATTGTAACCAAATAACCTCGGAGGCCAATGTTGCAAGAGCCCGGTATTCACATTCTGTCGACGACCTCGCTACTGCCTTTTGCTTGCGAGTTGACCAGGAAACTAGATTGGAACCATAGAAGACAGCATACCCTGAGATGGATTTCCGATCGCGAGGACTGGATGCAAACGAGGCATCCGAATAGCCATGTAGTTGTGGACGATCAGAACGCTGGAAGACCAGACCGTGAGTGAGAGTCCCTTGTAAGTAGCGCATAATACGCTTCACAGCTGCCCAGTGTGCATCAGTCGGAGATTGCTGAAATTGAGACACATGATTAACGGCAAAAGAAATATCAGGCCGTGTGAAACTTAAGTATTGAAGACCGCCAACAATGCTCCTGTAGAGTCCTGGATCAGCAAATGCAGGAGAGATATCCGAGGCGCTTTGCACTAGTTGATCAGCAGTACAGGGGGTAGAGATAGCCTTGGCTGTGGACATTCCAGAATGCTGCAAAAGTTCAAGAATGTATTTGCGTTGATTCAGAATTAGCCCGTCGGCAGTGTGGTGAACTTCGAGACCCAAGAAATAGGACAATGGCCCCAAATCCCGCAATGCAAACTTCGAACGGAGAAAGAGCATGAGCTGTTGAATAAGAGAGGAATCCGTCCCTGTAATAACAAGATCATCCACATATACCAACATGTACAGGATAGCCGATCCATTCTTGTAGATAAATAAGGAAGGATCCATTTTTGATGCAGAGAAGCCAAATTCACAGAGAGCCTCGGATAAACAGTGGAACCAAGCACGGGGAGACTGGCGTAGACCATATATCGATTTCTTAAGACGGCACACATAATCAGGATAGTCAGGATTAACAAAACCTGTGGGCTGCTGCATATAGACTTCTTCTTGTAACGTGCCATTTAAGAACGCGTTGGAGATGTCGAGTTGATGGAGCGGCCAAGAATGAGAAACAGCCATACCCAAAATGAGACGCAAAGTTGCAGGCTTCAGAACGGGACTAAAAGTCTGCTGGAAATCATGGCCTGCAATTTGTTGAAACCCCCGGGCAACAAGCCGAGCTTTATAGCGCTCAATTGAGCCATCGGGATTTGTTTTGATCGCAAAAACCCATCGATTCGTCAGAACATTGCAACCGGGCGGAGCTGGAACAAGCTCCCAAGTTTGATTGCGCATTAGAGCATCAAACTCAATAGTCATGGCAGACCGCCAGTGCGGGGACTTCATTGCCTGAGCAACCGTGGAAGGCAGCGGGGGAGGTGTGGCAGCGAGGAGATGGCGGGGCTTCAAATGGCCTGTCTGGGACCTGGTCACAATTCTGCGGGACGGAGCTGTGGCAGGGGAAGGAAGAGGTGTTGAGGGAAGCAGGCGAGGGGATGTGGTGAAGGGTGGGCGATCGGGGATGAGAGAAGGAGGAGGAAGGGTCGTATGGGCGGGGCGATTTGATGAAGTGTGGGGAGCTGGTCGGCGCCGCTGATACTGGAGAAGCGGCCGAGGAGGTTTGGGGGAGAGGAGGGATCGGACAGCTGGGGAGGCTGGGGTACGATGAGGCTGGGTCGGTGGGGAGGTTTCCTGGGTCGGCGGGGCCGGGTCATTGGGCCGGGGTGGAGACGGAGTGGGCTGAGGGAGGGGAGAGGACAAAAGAGGAGGGGGCTGGACAATGGGAGCGGGCGAAGGAGTTAATGGGCTGGGGGAAGTGGGCGGAGGAGAATCGGCAGGCTGGGCTGTGGGTGTTGGGGTAGGTGTAGGCTGGCCCAAAGCTGGAGTGGGCAAGGGCCGGGGCAACGGAGTGAGGGGAAGGATGGGAATCGTGGGCAGGGAAGATAAATGGAAGAGGGATGGATCAGGTGAGTCGGGTAAGGGGATTTTTGGATCTAGAAATGGAAATTTGGACTCATCAAAAACAACATGACGACTCACATAAATGCGAGAGGTCATGGGATTGAGGCACCGATATCATTTATGTAACTTACTATAGCCAAGGAATACACAAGGAATTGATCGTGGTTCAAGTTTGTGGGATGTGTATGGGCGTAACCATGGGTAACACAAACAGCCAAACACTCGAAGATTAAGAATATCAGGAGAACGTTGAAATAAGGTGTGGAAAGGAGTGTCGTTTTGAAGAAGAGGAGTGGGAGTGCGATTGATAAGATAACAGGCAGTATCAAACGCGAGTGGCCAGTATTTGAGGGGAACACGAGCTTGGTGAAGCATAGCAAGGCCATTGTTGACAATATGGCGGTGTTTGCGTTCAGCACACCCATTTTGTTCAGGAGTGTAGGGACAGGACGAACGATGAAGAATGCCATTACGTGCAAGGTAAGATTGGAGAGCCTGAAATTCGCCACCCCAATCAGATTGGAACATTTTAATGGGAAGGCCAAAGAATTTTTCGACGAGCTGGCGAAATTGAATAAAAACGTGAGGTAGTTGAGATTTGTATTGAACAAAATAAATCCAACTAAACTTACTGTAGTGATCATAAAACAAGATATAATATGATTGATGGTCATATGAAAGAACAGGAGCCGGACCCCATAAATCACTACAAATAAGCTCCAAAGGAGCAGAAGCATGATAAGTGGAAGAAGAAAATGGAAGTTTATGACTTTTGCTAATAGAACAACCAT
The DNA here is from genome assembly GCA_946122785.1 of Linum tenue. Lineage (NCBI taxonomy): Eukaryota > Viridiplantae > Streptophyta > Magnoliopsida > Malpighiales > Linaceae > Linum > Linum tenue. The sequence continues at coordinate 4,791,171 of CAMGYJ010000003.1, forward strand.
GACAAAGAGAAGACGAATCATCATGATAATTTATTTGATTACGAGATAAAAAAGATTTCACTACTCGTAAATTGGCATGTCCAAGACGTTGATGCTAGAGATCAAGAGAAGCAGAGAGAGCACGTGGAGCAGCAGGGCGAGAGATGGAGAGCGGAAGCGAGTAGAGACCACCATCGACGGATCCGCGATAGATTTCAGAGTTCGTGCGGCGGTCCTTAATAACAAAATAAGAGTCAAAAAATTCAATGGAGATAGGATTAGTGCGAGTGAGGGAGCTAATGGAAAGAAGATTATGAGGGGCATTCTTAAGACGGAGAATATTATCAAGAGAATAAGAGAAATTGGAGAGACAAGCACGAGAAGAACCCGAATGAGAAATAGGAAGACTTTTACCATTGCCAAAGGTCACTTGGTCGGTGCCATTATATTCAGAGTGATGAGCCAAATTATCCAAATCAGAGGTAAGGTGATGATTAGCCCCAGAATCGAGCAACCATTGTTGAGATGAGTGCGCAGGATGGGAGGATTGGGCTAAGTATGATGCTGGGCCAGGGGTGCTGTTGGAGTGAGTAGAAAAGGATGGGCTAGGACAGTTGGGCTTGATATGGCCCCTTCCCCCACAATTGTGACAGATTAGATGAGTTGGGCCAGAGGGGCTCGCAGGCCCACTACCCAAAAGCCCAGCAGACAGGGGCCTTTGAACAAACTGCGGATTGAGAAGAGGAGCCGCCGGCCTTGGGCCACGGCCAGCAGCACGACCACCACGGCTGCGCGGAAACCTACCGCCACCACGTCCACGAGCAGGGGCACCTGCATAAAAAATTTGCATAGAAGAACCACCACCATTAGCCTGAAACCGCCGGAGCTGAAGCTCCTCGCTCACCAAAAGACTGCTCAAGTCTTCAAACGAGACCGGACGCAGTTGAGCCTCCAGATTGCGAGTAAAGTGCCGAAACTCATCGTCCAAACCATCAAGAACAGCAGTGACGAGTTCGGCTTCAGTGATTGGCGCCCCCAGCGCCGCCAATTGATCGAAAATTCCTTTGGCACGTTGAAGATATTCATGGGCTGAATCATTGCCGCGAGCAAGCTTCTTGAAGGATCGGCGAAGATGACCGATAACCACAGGCGACCCGGAAGCATAGACACGAGCAAGGGAATCCCAGGCCTACTGAGCAGTCGCTTTATTGATGATAATCAGCATGACAGATTCGGAGAGAGACTGCGTGATCCACATCAGAACGAGCTGATCACGTTCATACCATTGATTGTAGGCAGGATTGGGCTGATCGGCAACGGTGGGCGGCGGAGGAAGAACAGAGCCATCAACGTGGCCCATTAGTCGAGAGCAGCGGAGCAGAGGCTGGAGTTGAGCGCGCCACAGGAGGTAATTCGTCGGAGTAAGTTTGACCGACAACTGAGGATTGCTGGGAAAAGAAATAGGAGCATTTGCAGAGGACGAGACATGAGCAGACGAAGGAGAAGAGGTAGAAGAGGTGGTGGACTCAGTAGTCATGATGAAGAGGAGAAATCGAAAATTTTGCAGAAGGAAGAGACTCGTTAGAGTTTATTTAGCTCTGATACCATGTAAGTGAATTGAGAGCCCTGTCTCTTCTCATTGATATCGTGTGAATATATACAAGAGTGAAGGAACATAATTGGCTATTCCTAAGTACAATAGCAACTACTCTCTAGAAGTCAGGAACCGAAAGATAAAACAGAAATAACAAAGTGAAAGAGCTGTTAGGTTGTTCCTAGAATAGCTCATCCTTATCAAATGCCAGTGGTAGAGCATCTGAGAGTACCAGTCAATTTCCAAGTATGATGAAACTAAGCGACGACTCGAGAGGCTGGTTCTAGCAAAGATGTTACTATGCAAGTGAAGCCGAGCATTTTCAGCTATTTCATCTAACCGTCTACCTTCATCTCTGTCGCCAAGGATCAACGAGCTCATATTTGGCACTGAAGAACAGTGGCAATGGAACGATGGTAGGACACTATTAGCTTCGTACTCTGATGCACCGTAGAGTTCCCCAATTGGGTTGGGCAAGATCACCAGAGCTGGACAGATTCTTGATGCGCACAACTTGTGATCAATCATCTGCATACACAACACAATGTGACTATCAGGCAGCGGACATCTGAAATGCAGTCTCCTGCCAATTAACTGCAAGCATAAAGAAATGTGCAGGAAATTTTTCTAGAAATGTACAGGTGAAACATACTACCCACTGCCACAACTAACAAATTTCAATCTCTCAGATCTTGTACATCAATTTTTAAATTTTGCTTGCTTCCCCACAGCATAAACAAACAATGTGCTTCTGCCCATACCTCACTCCCTCTGTTTACGCCATGCTCCAATCTCCATGTTTTCGCATAAGATCCATACCTAATGCTAGCACTGGTCTCACAGTTTCCAGATTAATCAAGATGTTGGTCCATACAAAACAACATGCATTGTGCCAACAAATTATGCAGGACATAAGATAAGCAGAAAACAACTGATGTGATGTTAAAAAGGAAGCCATAAACATTTAAACAAGGAAATCAGAAGCAATATATCATCACAAGTGTGATAATCAAGGAAGCAATCAGATACCGCGGCCCGTTGTTTCAATAGAACACAATCTGTGGTTCTTATATTGCCTGGAGCAGACACTGGCCAACAACCAAAGAAAGTAAGAAGCTTCATCATACTGGGTTCTACGGATCTACAATTATGCAGACTAAGAGAAGGTAGCAAACCCCAAAACCATCCTTGAAGCCTTTGGAAATTGAGGAGTACAAGCCTCCTACTTTGGCCCTGGAAAATACATATGAATGTATCAATTATATCCTCTTTAGAGAAATTTATCCACTGCCAATTGGTACGGAGAACACCAAGATAAAAGTACCCAAATTGTATTCATATACAGAACCAAAACCATGAATCAGTTTTCCAAGAGCACATCAAGATGTCAGATCCCATATGATTTAGCAGCTAAGAATGTACCACTCCCATGAACTCAAAATATGAACTTTCAAGGATACAACAGCGAAGCCAAAACAGTGAACTCCAACTCTACTACCATAAGCTTTTCTCAAATAAGAGACGCCATACAGAATCAAATGCCAAATTTATGGAAGTAACATGAATAGGCAAAGGTGAGTATATTCATTACTTGGGAGGTTTCTCTGGTACATCCACGTTAACTCAACAGCTATACGATTTAGAACTAATGGCAATGAGGACAAAAGGTTAAAACTGCTTCTTACAATGGAGCATCCAAGCAAACATTTTGCAAAGTACCTACAGCTGCAGGAAATGAATATGACGAGAGAAAGAATGCAACTTTTTTGCTTGTCATCTAGAAGAAATGGCACTATCAGCAGAAATTAAATTTCTGACCTCCACCAAATGTTCATCATTTGATATATGGAGGGATAGGCGAAGGTTTGTCACCAATGCTTCCTGCTCCCAACTCAATGGGCCCGAAGCATGCAATGCCTCGATCGTGCTACGATAGGCATACAACTCTAACCTATGGATTTCACCAGTCAATTGCTCTTTTGTTGGAAGGGAGATGTTTGCCTCCTGATCTTCGCGTGCACAAAATGATTCTGCATCAATAGAGTTACATTCACCATCTTCAATATGGCCTGCACGAAGACAGAATCTTTTGGAATAGTTGCCATCAATGCTACAACTACCAACTGAGCATGCAACACTATCAACATCACTAGATTCTAGGTCTGTTGCATATGAACATCCCACAGCTCCAGCGAGCAGCCTCCTCTCAGCATCCACTTCAGAAATCCCAGCTTGGCTGGGGAAACCATTGACTACTACATCTTCACACAGCAAGGGTTGATTGGTAGCAACTAGTCGTTTTGGCCTGCCCGCTCTCTCAACCGCTCTATATTTTCTGGGCGAACAGTAATATGTTTCAGCTTGCGAATCACCATAAGCACTTCTTTTCACACTTTTACAAACAGTCATGTTGGGTTTCTGGAGATTTCCCTTCTTCGCTCCAGGCATGCACGCATTTTCCCTCTCCGCAACTTTCCTTGAGTGTGTCAATTGAACTTTAGAAGCATTTTTCTCATTTGCTTTCTTCTTCAGGGTTAACTTCCCCTGGGGTTTCCTATCTTTGCAGCTTCCAGTTCCCTGGACACAAAGAAGCAGAGTGTATAAGGACTTGCAGGACAACAGAAGCTGAAAATAAGTACCACGAGATTAAAAAATGTCAACTATAGCTTTCTAGTGATGAGTCCCATAGTTCAGGTAGAGCCTAAAGTATGCATCTTCATTTACATGACATGAGATTTAGCAAATTAGAGAAACAAAAACCACCAATATCATTGAAGCTAAAGTTCATTTGAAACAGGCCAATTCAGGAAATCAAAGCAAATGCAATGCAAGACAATGAAGGTATAAAATTGTAGCTAATTAAGAAAACAAATAAGATTGACCGCGAGGAAGTACCTTTCCAATCACAACCCACTTGTCATCTTGCCAAGATTGCCTAGCACGAATGCAAAAGTTGCTGACTTCGAACTCATCAGAAGATCCCAACACCCTCACCAAACAGTAATTATCCCCAAATGCCTTTGTGATCGTGGCGATCTTCCAAGAGGAGCCATCAAACACCTCCACGACATCACCGGGAACCCAAGCATCAGAAACTTCAAACGCAGGTGGGCATGGCCTGATAGCATTTCTTGATATCCTCTTCAATTCAGCATCCCCATCATACCTCACAGTGTAGTTGTGCCCGTTCCCACACACAATCTCGGCACAACGCCATGATCCTGAAGACGAATCCCGTTTCTCCAGCACTTCCACTTTGCTCCCCGTCTTGAATCGCATCATGATTGCCACCCCGCCAATATATCCAAAAAACCTGTTGCCAGGAAGAAAACTCAACACGTTACACATCAAGCAAAGATAAACTCAACACAATCATAGCAATTCTCAGCACCGGCAAATTTGAAACAACGCAAGTCCCGATCTGTGGACAGTTAGATAATTCAATTCTCTTTCTGGCATAAAGCTTACGCTTTTCCATCACCCGTCTGTTTGGCTGCTGATAAAATTAATAACAAAGCCAGAGAAGCCATATTCCCCACCGATCATAGCAGAACATCCTAACGAATCAACGTGAGGGAAAAGTGCCGAAACAACCCAAAATCTGATATCGAAATCACAGTGGTAAAGCTCTCGAGAGCTGAATTATCTAACTCTAAATAAAAATTTCACGATCAGATTTTGAATAAAAGATCACTGTTTCACTGAGTTGAGCTTCTCCATTTTTTCCCCAGCTCACCAGCACAAACAAGTTCAAAACTTTAAACCCAACAACAAAAGAAATAAACGAGAAAAGGCGAAAAGGGAATGAATAGAAGCCGATGGTAACAGGGGGGGAAAGGAAAATACTTTTCTCATATTTTCTCACCAGCTTTTCTCAGCATCCAATCACAGAGGTCAAACCAACTCCCAGAGAAATTGACTCCAACGAGGGAAGAAAAAAGAATATACACACACAAAAACTTAAACTTCGCCGAATCAAAACCAACCCAGATAAACAAAACAAGATAAAAAGAAATGACATCATACTGAATTCAGCTGTAAGAAGAAGAAAAAAACCGCCATTGAAGGAGCTCGACAGAATTGAACAAAAGGAACCGAATACAATTGAGGGAAAAGTATGGAGAAGGGAAGAAAGAGAAGAGAGAGCTAACCTCTTGGGAATGATTTTTTTTTGTTCTTCTTCTTCGTCTTCCTGCTGCTTCTGCTCTTTCTTTTCTTTTTCTTTTCTTCTTCGTTTGTAGTTAAATTGTTTCACGAAACTTCGTATTTGGGATTTGATCGCTCTCTTTTGTTTCTCTCTGGTTTGGTTTTTTTTTTTTGGTGATCTTATTAAATTATTATTAAGAAATAATAAATTTCCATTTCGTTCTCCAGAGGGAAAAAGGGGAAAACGGGAATAAGAACGCCTGCGCAGTTGCCTAACCGGCGCCCCAGAATAGCTTGTTGAGCTGGGAATGGGATAATGCATGCAGGCGTATTTTAACTGTCTAGCGCTATTGTGCGCATGGGTGCTGCCTACACATTATACCCAACCGCTCCCTTCCTTTTTGGCTCCTATAATATATTAAAAAAATTCAATGTAATTCGCCTATTTGATCTGATAGCTTCATTATGTGATCGTGATGAAATGACAAAATAGAGATAAGGGAATCGACGGAGGAGAGGAAATCGGTTTGGAAGAAATAGGAAGGAGTTAGGCAGGTATTTTGACTGTAAAAATACTCTGGTTTATGTTAACATGTTGATCGATTTAGATTTGTACAATTTCATTGGAAAAAAACGTTATAGTAATTTGACGAGAGTTCAATGTAGTGTTTAAGTTGAACGAGACATCTTCATAAAGTTGTGAGAGTTCATTTGGAGAAATGAAATCTAATCTAGAACCTAAGCAGTTCAAAGATTTTAATTTTTCGAATTGTTATTTCATTAATAACAAAACAAGATACATCATCTACCAAAAAAGAAAAGATACATTAGTTCATTGCAATTGTTGGATTTGTCACAGGAGGACATCAAAGACCATAAACAAAGATACATGAGTTCATTCTCCTGTTATCGGATGACCAAATTTTTTTGATCGCAGAACAACGTACAACGAGAAAAATACAATTGCATCAGTAGATCATCTTAAATAGAAACGTTATAGTTTCTAGTTTCTAGTAGTTGATGTCGAACTCCTTGAATCGATATTGTAAGCGACCGACATCACAATCAGCCGAAGATATAGTCATGTTTTCTAGTAATAAACACATTCGACGTGATCACGTGTCAAATGAGAAATAAATCAGGCAATGATAACTCAATATTCGTCTTTAAGCACGATAGAGTACTATCACGCAAAACCATAACAGAGTTGATTCATTTAAGGATCTACAATCTGATTAAATTAAACAATTCCTAATTTGATCGATGGTAGTTATGGGCCATGGTTAAAATCCTTTTTTTTTTTTTATTTACAAAGCCATGGTTAAGTTCAATGGTTGAGTCTCTAGAATCTAAGCAGTTCAAATATTTTAACTATTCGAATTGTTATTTCATTAATAACAAAACAACAAGATACATCATCTATCTAAAAAAAATATATATACATTAGTTCATTGCAATTGTTGGATTTGTAATAGGCGGAAATGAAAGGCCATGGATTTGTAATATAAAAACCCTGCAGGCTGAAATAGATCGGATTAAGCAGGATCTGCCCATTAACTGGGATGAGGTCCGTTCGCTTGAAATGGAGTTGAGTAGACAATGGGAGGCGGAAGAAGAGTATTGGCAGCAAAAATCCAGGGTTCGGTGGCTAAAAAAGGGAGATAAAAACTCATCGTACTTCCATACGGTGACAAGAACCCGTCGTAAAAGGAACTTTGTGAGCGGCCTTCGGGATGACGCTGGTCAGTGGGTTACCGATGAGAAAGGCAAGGCAGATATTGCTACTAGTTTCTATAGTGCCCTTTTCTCATCGGAAAATCAGATTCAGGATATGCCTGATAGAATTCACAATTTGCCCATTTCCCGAAGTGTCACATCGGAGATGAATGCTGGGTTAACGGCGGTAGTTCTACCGGAGGAGGTTCGTAAAACAGTATTTGCTATGGGATCGAAACAAGCACCAGGGTCTGACGGTTTCACTGGAAAATTCTTCAAGGCCTTCTGGGATATTGTCGGTCCATCAGTTATTGATGCAGTCTGTTCTTTTTTTGCTTCGGGGCGGCTACTTCGCAGTTTTAACCATACTTGGCTCACTTTAATTCCTAAAGTGGATAATGTGGAGACAATGAGACAACTGCGACCTATAAGTTTATGCCAATTTGTGTATAAAGTTATAACCAAGATTTTGGCTGAGCGCTTGTCTATTATTCTTCCCCAGGTGGTTTCAGAAGGGCAAAATGGGTTTATTAAGGACCGTCAGATTGTGGATAATATCTTGCTCGGACATGAGCTTATGCATTACCTAAAAATCAAAACTCGAGGGAAGAAAGGGTATATGGCTCTAAAGGTTGACATGGAAAAGGCCTATGATAGAGTCGAGTGGCCCTTCCTTTTTGCTGTTTTGGCTAAAATGGGTTTTAGTCCCACCTGGGTAGGATGGATTAAAGAATGCCTCAGTTCTGCATCTTTTTCAGTAATGATGAATGGCACCCCATCGGGTTTCTTTTCCCCGACCAGGGGGTTGCGCCAAGGGGATCCCCTGTCCCCCCTTCTCTTTGTGCTGTGCACGGAGGGGTTTGCGGCTTTGCTTCGTAAAGCGATAGCGGACAAAAGACTCGCTGGGATTAGAGTGGCTCCCCGGGCGCCAAGGCTGACGCATTTGTTTTTCGCTGACGATTCATATCTGTTCCTACGTGGGAATCTGCAAGAATGTGAGAACCTTATTGAGGTCCTTAATGAATATGAGGAATTGAGTGGCCAAAAGGTGAACCTTGATAAATCGGCGGTTTGTTTCAGTAGGAATATATTGGTACAAGATCAAGAGTTCCTGGCGGCAGTCCTAGGGGTGGGTGCAGTTGGAGTACATGATAAATATCTGGGGCTACCGACGCTTATTGCCAGATCGAAAGTGGAGACCTTCCGGTATTTGGAGGCTAAGTTGTTAGAACGACTTCAGGGATGGAAGCGGAGATCGCTGTCGTGGGCGGCTAAAGAAACTCTTATCAAGTCTATTGCATTGGCTTTGCCTTTACATGTGATGTCCTGTTTCAAGCTCCCGTTATCCTTATGCCGCTTGTTAGACAGGCACGTTGCTCGTTTCTGGTGGGGGGAGAATGAAGGGCACGCTAAGGTGCGATGGATGTCTTGGCGGGAGATGTGTCGAAGTAAACATGATGGGGGGATGGGTTTCCGCAGATTTGAGCAGTTTAATCAGGCGCTGTTGGCTAAAATTGGGTGGCGTATTCTCAGTGAGCCCAATTCCTTGCTGGCCCAAGTTTATCGTGGAAAGTACTTTCCTAATGGACACTTTCTATCGGCTAAAGCGAGATCTCGGCCATCTTGGGGTTGGCAGAGCATCTTGTTTGGGCGGCAGCTTTTGGAAATGGGTTTACGCTGGCAGGTTGGTAATGGGCATGCAGTTTCTATGCTCCATTCTACCTGGGTCCCTGGTTTTCAGCTAGAGCCTATACGGTATAATCCTCTAATTTTGCCAGAGTGTGGTGATCCGCTGGTGGCGGAGTTAATTTGTGAAGGAGAGGGGAGGTGGTGTGATGAAAAGCTGAGTCAGTGGTTTGATCCGGGGACATGCCGTATCATTAAAGCTATTCCGCTTCCAAAAGGTAATGTGGAGGATAGGCTAGTTTGGTTTGATACGGCAGATGGGGAATTCTCGGTGAAATCGGCCTATCATTTGGCTTTGGCGTTGGAGAAAAGGAGGGGGCGGTGGAAGTCTACGGTAGACTGGATGGACAGGGCTAGTTGGATACGACTGTGGGAGGCTAATATTCCGCCAAAGTTGAAGGTGTTTGGTTGGCAGATCTTCAATCGACTTTTACCAACCATGGAAGCTCTGATTAGCCGTCATATTTCGGTCCTACCTCGTTGCCCGGTTTGTTGGGAGGCTGCTGAAACCTTGGAACATCTGTTTCTGGAGTGTCCGGTTGCGCGAGCTCTCTGGGGGGCGGCAGGTATGGAACACTTAGGGGAGGGCCTACCACGGCATTCGTTTCCTATGTTCCTTAAGAAGTTGCTGGCTTTGGTCTCGCAACCTGCGCAATGGATGGCAATTTTTGCTATCCTTTGGCGGATTTGGAAATCCCGGAATTGGGTTGTGTTTGAAGGAAAGCAGTTTAGTCTCCCGGCTCTTCTGCGTCAATTTGCGCAACAGGTGGAGGAATGGGCGCGCCTGCCAGTGGAGGACGACTCCCCGATCCGGGTGGTAGGGGATCATGAATCAGGGCCGGTTGGAGCTTGTGATGTAGTCTGTAGATGGGATGGGGCCACTAGGCTGGGGTCGCATGCGGCAGGTGGAATGGTCATTTTGACTCCCGAAGAAGCTGTCCTCAGGGTGAGTGGGGTCACGTTTCCTGGCATGGATGATCCAGCGACTGTGGAGTTACTAGCCCTGCGAGCGGCAATCTTTTGGTGTTTGGAGCAAGGATTTGTTTTGGTTCGATTTGAAGGAGATGCGAAGGTGATCATTGATAAAATCAATCGGGGGGATTCGCGTGATAGCAGGATGGGTGCTGTTTTGGAGGAAGTGTTGGAGCTTTTTGGCAGTAATCCTGGGTTTAGTATTCGGTTCGTAGGTCGGCGGAACAATAGGGTAGCCCATGTAGTGGCTAGGAAGGCCCTTTCTTTGTACCCGGCTATGAGTCGTGTTTTCAATTATCAGGCCTGGCTGTTGTCCAGGATGTAACTATCTTTTCTGAGATCAATATAAGATTATCTTTTGTCAAAAAAAAAAAAAAATAAATGAAAGACCATAAACAAAGACGTTGAGGACCCTTTTGTAATTTTTTATTACATAGGGTTCTATTATGTAATTTACCATGCTCCACGTAACTTGTTGATAGGAGCTGGTATATTTGTTGTACACGCCTGTAGCTGAAAACCCTAAGACAGAGAGACATACACTAGTTTGATTTCTCCGAGAGCTTGCTCTTTGTGGATTAGTCTCGTTCCAGTTGGACGAGGATACCACGTAAATTCTGGTGTTGTGTGTTTGGTTTCTTTCGCTGCTATTGATTTTTACATGGTATCAGAGTTGTGATTAGATTCACGTTTGATTGATCATGAGTTCCGACGATGAGAAGTCGGGAAAGTCCTCCACAAAGGCTACCAGCGCCGCAACCGATTTCCAGGTGGTGTTGTCGCCGTACCTCCAGCTATGTCGTTCGGATCGTCCAAACAACCTCTTCGTGGGCGAGCTACTCACGAACAGCAACTATGAGGAATGTGTCACAGATATGATAGATTCCCTTATTGCCAAAGACAAGCCTTGTTTTGTTGATGGTTTGTTACCAGTCGCGACGAACCCTAATGAGCGTGAGGCACATCGACGCTGCAACGATGGTCAATGCATGGTTAAAAACTTCTATGTCAAAGGAAGTGTGGAACAGCGTTCGCTTTGCATCTATCGCACAAGAGATATGGGTTGATCTCCAGTCGCATTTCGCAATGTAGTCAAAATCGCGCTTTAAAACTTATTATTTTACGTTTCTAGGTCACTAAAACGCTTCTACACAAAATCTCAGTTTTTACAATTTATGTAGTTAAAAACTCTGCTTTAAAACTTAAAATCTCACGATTTTACGCTTCTAGATCACCAAAACGTTTCTACGTAGAAACTCGCTTTTGACTACATTGGCGTTTCGGACAAGGTAGTGCTTCACGACTCTACGAGCTAAAGAGCACGATCAGCTGCCTCCAACAGGAGAAGGCTTCTGTTTCTGCCTTTTACACGCGTCTGCGATGGCTTTGGGATGAAATTATGTCTCTCACGCCATCGCTTGAATGCACTTGCTCCGGCTGCCACTGTGACGTTAAGAAGCGTCAGCGTGAGGTTCGAGAGGGGGAGATGCTTTTTGATTTTCTTATAGGTTTAGACGACGTGTTTTCCACCGTCAAGTCCCAGATATTGGCGATGAAATCGGTTCCTAGCTTAGCCGAGGCCTATCAACTTGTTACTAATGATGAGCAACAGAGACTCATTGCAAGTAATTGTCGCCCTCGTCCTGAAGCGGCGGTCTTTCAGGCTCAGGTGGAGAAGAAGGTGGATCGTTGGGTTCCCCCTCATGATCGTGACAGAGACAAGGAAAGAGGGGATTGGATGGAAGGACATGTGATGCCGCTGGTAAGCCCCGCTGCACATACTGTCAACGTACCGGGCATGTTCGAGGGACATGTTACCGTCTCAATGGATTCTCGTCCAAGAGTGGTGATGGGAAGGAGCAGCCAAAGCGCCGAGGTGATCGCGGTGCTCGGTCTTCACCACAGGCTGCCCAGGTAGATGTTGCCGATAGTCCACTAGCCGGCCTCACAGCGAGTCAATTCGCACGACTCAACACGCTCCTTGGTGCCGACCTCAAGCAACAGGCATCCATCAAGCCATCGTCGAACATGGCAGGTACATTTTCCGTCCCTTCGTCAATTTGGGTGATAGATTCTGGTTGCAATGAACATATTGTTAATCACAGTTCATTGTTGGATCTCGAGCTAGATTCCTCTCTTGCTCTGCAGGTTAAAATCCCAAATGGATCAGGAGTTAAAGTTCATTAGTATTGGGACGTCAAAGTTATCTAATGAATTGTCATTGCGTCGCGTCCTTCACGTGCCAGATTTTCAGTGCAACTTGCTCTCTGTCAGCATACTTACAGCTGATCTTCCAGTGGCACTGATATTCTTAAGCGATTTCTGTGTAATTCAGAACTTACCATCCAAGAGGCTGATTGGGATGGGTAAGCATGTCGATGGGCTGTACTATCTGCGGATTCTGGAAGCTGGTCATGTTGTGGCGCATTCTGTACATCGTTGTTTGGATCGCACAGAGCTGTGGCACGCGCGGCTTGGGCATCCGTCTATGGGAAAGCTCAATCGTCTGGAGAAGGTTTTTTTGTTTAGAATAAAGAGTCGTGTCGATCTTGTTTACGTGCTAAGCAGACTTGTGCTACTTTTGAGCTCAGTAGCATAAAAACAACATCGTGTTTTGAACTCATTCATGTTGACATTTGGGGTAGCTACAAAACTGCTTCTACCTCTGGAGCACACTATTTTTTGCCAATAATTGACGATTTTAGTCGTGGAGTTTGGGTATATTTGCTACGATACAAGAGTGATGTTGGCCGACATTTATTGTACTTTTGTAACTTGGTGTGGAGTCAGTTTGCGCAGCAGATACGAAGGATCCAAGCTGATAATGGTCCGGAGTTCTCAAGTAACCAACTCACTGCTTACTACGAGACGGAAGGAATCGTCTTACAGACATCATGCAAAGCAGCAAAGACGCTCCACAACAGAATGGTGTAGTGGAGCGCAAGCATCTTCACCTCTTAGACACTGCACGATCTCTTCGATTTATGCGAACTTGCCCATCAAGTTTTGGGGTGGGTGCATTATGACGGTTGCGTATCTCATTAATCGCATGCCTTTAGTCGCTATCGGTCATCGATCACCCTTTCAGATACTGTTTAGGAAGGACCCTAAGTATGATTATCTTTGGAGCTTCGGCTGCCTGGTTTATGCTCGTGATAATCATCAGGGCTTACACAAGTTTGGAGCACGTGGGAGGGCTGGCATTTTCCTTGGTTACCCCTCTGCTCAACGCGGATGTTGTGTGTATGATCTTGAGATGCACACTATTTACACGTCCCGTGATGTTCAATTCCTTGAACATGTATTCCTGTATCGTGATGTTTAGAAGGATGTTGTTCCGACACCTGAATCTATGCCGGCTCCTACTTTTGGTTTTCCTTCAGGTTCGGCTGATCACAGGCCATCCTTTTATGATGATGACGAGTTGCACTCTTCACCAATCTCTCTTCCTCGAGTACCTTCAAAGCCATCTACTGCTTTTACCGAAACAGCAACTCCAGTCTCCCCACGTTCGCTAGTGGTCACTGAAGACAGCCCCTATTCGCTCCCACTCGCTTCGGACAGCTCCACTTCAACCACGCCTCCTACTGTTTCCCCTTCTGCTCCGGTCGAGCCTCCGCTTCTTCGTCGTAGCGACCAGATCCAGATTCCTTCCACGTGTCTGGCAGGTTTCGATGTTGAGCTCCCAGTTGCTGCTCATTCGGCCACTGTCCTCTATCCATTGGATGACTATGTTACCTATCACCGTTTATCGCAGGCACATCATGCTTTCGTCGCAACAGTGAGTGTCGAAGATGAACCCTTGTATTTTCATCAGGTTGTTCTACAAGCATTGCCGTGATGCCATGCAGCAAGAAATTTCTGCCCTCATTGCTAATGGTACGTGGTCTCTTGTATCCTTACGTCTGAGTAAAAAGGTTATCTTGTGCAAATGGGTGTACAAAATAAAGTTCAACCTCGATGGCTCCGTTGAGCGGTATAAGGCTCGCTTTGTTGCAAAGGGGTTTACACATGTTGAGGGCATCGATTACCATGATACTTTTGCTCCCGTGGCAAAGCTAGTCACAGTTCGTTGTTTACTGGCGGTCGCAGTTGCACGGGGTTGGCATGTTCACCAGCTTGTCGTAAACAACGCATTTCTCCACGGTGATCTTGACTAGGAGATTTATATGGCTCTTCCACAAGGCTTTGGTCGTCCTGGTGATACTCGGGTTTGACGACTCCACAAATCCATCTACGGGCTGCGTCAGGCTTCTCGTAGCTGGTATCAGAAGTTCACCCAAGCCCTTTTGGCATATGATTTCGTTCAGAGTCGTGCGGATCATTCCTTGTTCACCTACCAGCGCGGAGACAGTTTTGTTGTCGCTCTCATATATGTGGATTATGTGATCCTTGTTGGTACCGACATGGCCTTTATTAGTCGTGTCAAGGCGTATCTCGAATCTCGATTCACCATCAAGGATCTCGGGCCCCTCAAGTATTTCCTTGGTATTGAGGTGGCTCGTTCATCGCGTGGATGGTTCTTAATCAGCGCAAGTATGTTTTAGACATTCTTGTAGATGCAGGACTTGAGGGAGCCAAGCCTTGTCTCACGCCCATCGAGCAACAACACCGCATCGGTCGCACGACTTCTCCTTTGGCCGCCGATCCTAGTGCTAATCGCTGCCTGGTTGGGCGGCTCCTCTACCTTACTGTCACACAATCGGATATTGCCTATACAGTCAATATCCTCAGTCAGGCCATGCAGGCTCCTACCAAAGCACACGAGGATGTTGATGTTCGTGTTCTTCGGTACCTCAAGTCTCCTCCTGGCCGTGGTATCTTTATTTTAGCCTCAGCCCCTCTTACTTTGACTGCTTTCTTTGATGCGTACTGGGGTGGTTGTCCATTGACCCGACACTCCACAACTAGGTATTTTATTACACTTGGTGGTTCTCCTGTTTCTTGGCGAACAGAGAAGTAGACAGTTGTGGCACGTTCTTCTGCGTGATCCTGGAGTTGCCCTTGCTTCTCCTACCCCACTGTATTGTGATAATCAAGCAGCGCTTCACATTGCTGCTAATCCTGTCCTCCATGAGCGTACTAAACACGTGGAGATGGACTGTTATTTCGTAAGTGACCGTGTTTAGTTTAGTGACATTGCTCCCGCGAAGATTGCCACTGCTGGCCCAGACGGCAGATTTGTTTACGAAGGGTTTGACTGTTGATCAGTTTCATCATCTCTTCGTCAAGCTCGGACTTCTCGACATTCAGTCCTTCTCTTGAGGGGGAGTGTTGAGGACCCTTTTGTAATTGTTTATTACATAGGGTTCTATTCTGTAATTTGCCATTCTCCACGTAACTTGTTGATAGGAGCGGGTATATTTGTTGTACACGGCTGTAGCTAAAAACCCTATGGCAGAGAGACATACACTAGTTTGATTTCTCCGAGAGCTTGCTCTCCGTGGATTAGTCTCGTTCCAGTTGGACGGGGATATCACGTAAATTCTGATGTTATGTGTTTGGTTTCTTTTCCGCTACTATCGATTTTTACAAAAGATATATGAGTTCATTCTCTTGTTATCGAATGACCAAATTTATTTGCAGAACAACATACAACCCTGGAAAAACAAAATTGCATCAGTACATCATCTTAAAGAGAAATTTTATAGTTTCTACTAGTTGATATTGAACTTATGAAATCGAATAAAGCGAACGACATCACAATCCGTCAAAGAGAGTAAATTTTTTTAATGGTGAAGCACCTTCGACGTGGTCACGAGTCCACTGACAAATAAGTCGACTCAAAAGTCGCCTTTAAACATGACAGAGTACTATCGAGCGCAAAACGTAACCATAACAGAGCTGATTCATTTTAAGGATGTAGAATCTGAGTAAATTAAACAATTCCTAATTGTTTGACATTAGTCATGGACCACGGTTAAGACCAATGTCATGTAAAAAATGGTAGTCAAGAACAATATTCCGTTCTGGATACTAACTGGAAATTTCCTACGAACCCATATTTGACGATTGAGAAGATGACGACCAATGCATTGAACGTGTCAAAGATCAATTTGCAGCCATAATTATTATTATGTAATTAGAATCATGATACGTAGTACTATGGGCCTAGCTAGCTAGCTTGCTAGCGGTATAATCAAGTAATTAGCAAAAGGTAATCAGGCGACGACACTACCAAATGCTTGCTGGGATAAATTCGATTCGATACGCCTCCACATCTTTATCATATGCTTAATGCGCAGATAATTAACATATCCCTTTCTCTCCTAAAAATAAAACTGCTTTTAAGATTTGTGTTGCCTCTCTGGCCTCTGTCCATTTAAGTATTCAATTTCTCGTTGAAAGTAACATTATCATTCATCATATATTTCAATTCATCTAGTTAAGTTTTAAGTCACATGAGATTTCTGAATTTAGCCGGTAAAAATTTTATTCACCGAACTTACTGTACCGCAATTATGATTTTTCGTGAATGATGACTTTCTTGTAACATTATCATAGATAAAATGTGGTTGTATGGTTTAAGACAAAATCATCTTACTCGTGAATGATGACTGTCATAACCAGGTTGCTCATTAGTATGATATTGTCCGCTTTGGGTTAAGCCCACACGGTTTTATTCTTGGGTTTCCTCCCCAAAAGGCTTCGTACTAATTAGGCTAGGTGGACAATTATATACAAGGGTTCCTTCCCTTGTATTTCCGATGTGGTACTTGGATTGTCCCATAACAATCCTCCCCTCAAGACAAGGACCACGAACTTCGTGTCCTCTACTCAACGATTATCTTGATCCGCCAGACACCTTGTATCGATGGGCTTCTCGGTACAAGGATTTTTCCCAGACGCGGAACTCTCTTTGATCCGCCAAACAAATGTGGATCTCTCCTGGATCCACCAAACAGCCCAGACGCATAACTCTCTTTGATCTGCCAAACGAACGTGGATCGCAAATCCCGAGGCCACCAAACAAGGGTCCCACCAAACTAACGTCCACCACCCGAACCGAACCAGGCTCTGATACCACTTGTTATAAACGCGCTGCTACGGATCGGGAGATCGTCGGAATCGATAAAGCAAGAATACAAAAGCGAGAATCGAAAAACACAGACACACGATTTACGTGGTTCATTTACACGATGTGTGTTAGCTAGTCCACGGGCGAGAGAGAGCCAGTTTCACTATATCGAGGAGATTATAGATTACATAGGAGTATGATAAGTATTTATAGTACTTCTCCATGTGGGTCTAAACCTAATCCAATCTGGCAAAGGAAATGGTTACAGACCAGGCCCAGAACCCGAACTCAAATAACATTGAGCCCATACACCGAACCTAAATAACAGCGAGACCCCCGACTACCAGTCGTAGCGGCTGATAGTCCGATTCAAGTCACATCAACAAATCTCCACCTTGACTTGAATCCTCTTCCTCTGAAATCTCTGATGTACTCTGCTCCTCTCTCTCTCTCCCGCCATCAATGCCCCGTAGGGCGGAGTCACCCACTCAAGACATCCAGCAAGTCCAAGCAGTGTTGGAACTTGCCATGTGGAACCGGCTTCGTGAACATATCAGCATGATTATCCGCAGTGCCAACCTTCTTCACCTTAATCATCTTCATTTTCCTCAAGAAATGATACATCACGTCAATGTGTTTAGTCCTCTCATGGTGGACTTGATCCTTGGCCAAGCATATTGCACTCAAACCGTCGCAATACACCACTGCCTGATCATGATGTAGACCTAGATCACCAACCAGTCCCTTCAACCATATTCCCTCCTTAGCAGCTTCTGTCAACGCCATATACTCTGCCTCAGTCGTAGACAATGTCACCGCCGACTGCAAAGTTTCCTTCCAACTTACTACAGAACTCTCAAGAGTGAATAAATAACCGGTCATCGATCTCTTCGTGTCAACATCTCCAACATAGTCCAAGTCAGAATACCGAGACACCAAGCACTCTGTATCACTTCCGAATAGGGATGGCAACAAAACCCGAACCCACGGGTACCCACCCGATCCAAGCCGGTCAACGCGGGTAAAATTCGTGTTGACGGGTTTTGGGTCGGGTTTGGGTTTAAACCCGTTCATTATTTACCGGGTTGGGTTGGGTTTGGGTTTAGGTAAACCCGCCTCATGGGTACCCGCCCACACCCATATAATTAATTTTCTCGGTATATTTAATATTCTAAACAACTAATCTTATTTAGGTTTATGGAGACATGTCTAATTTTTTATTTCTAATTGTGTAGAATGAAGTTGATGTTATCGAGTGGAGAGTGAATAAACTTAGTTGAAAGGAAGAAGTTTTCAATTAATCATGTTGTTATTTATGAATAATTATGATTTGCTTCAATTTTCTTGAGTTTTCTAGATTGGTATTGAATAATTTGTGATTTGCTTGAATTTTCTAGAATGGTGTTTTATATATGGATAATTTGTATTGAGAGATTGATATTTGACTTTAATTTTGATAGGAACTTGTTATTGTAAATTTTTAACAACAAAAACCCGTGGGTACAGTGGCGGATTCAGAAAATTTTTACAGGGGTGTCCTCTTCAAAAATTAAATTTAATTAAATAATAAATTAAATAATTCATATATTAAAAATATCATACTTGTATAAATTTTTTATTAAAATTCATGATGTGTTTTCATATTTTGAAAAAATAATATAAATAAACTTCGTGTCTGCACTGTTCAAAAAAAAATCTACATATCCTACTAGACAATACTTCACGAACTTATCACATATTCGATTTCTAACCTTGTTCTTAATGTAGCTCAAAGTAGAAAAGACTCTTTCAACACTTGCCGTGTAACCATAAAATCAATTCAAAATTAAGGGTAGCGTGTACGTAGTTTAATTATTAGGTATTGAAAATAGTTGGGGATAAAGAAATAGCGTTTTACTAGTTGCATGATGTTTAAAACAGAATAACAAATGAGTAGCAACATAATTAGAATATGTTTGATAATAGTAGTGTCCTAGGTTGGAATAACACGGACTACCACTTATATTTTTTTAATCATAAGCAAACTATTATCGAGGGTAGGATAATCATTTTTTCAAATGTTAGGGTGTCCCGAATTACCAATTATATTTTGTATACCCATACGAAACTACTACCGGAGGTTAGATAATCGTTTTCCCAAATTTTAGGGGTGTCCCGGGACACCCCTAGAGGCCCATGTATCCGCCCCTGCGTGGGTACCCATGAACCCGCGGATACCCAGCGGGTTGGGTTTGAGTTTTTAAAGCCAGTGGGTTTTACCCCGGGGTTTTTTCACGGATAAACCCATGGGTTTGGGTTTGGCAAAACCCGACCCATTGCCATCCCAACTTCCGAAGCTAATCCCCACATCAGGTGTACCCTTAAGGTACCGGAAGATCCTCTTCACAGCCTACCAATGCTCCTTCCCGGGTTGTATCATGAACCTGCTCACAATACTAAAAACATGTGCAAGTTCAAGTCTAGTACATACCATAGCGTACATCAAGCTACCTACTGCACTAGCATATAGGACTCTCGACATGTACTCCTTCTTAGCCTCTGACTGTGGTGCATAAGCTGAGGATAGATGAACATTTGAAGCACTAGGAGTATTTAAGGGCTTTGCTGAAGACATGCCAAACCTCGACATTATATTTTGGATGTAGCTCTTCTGTGACAAGAAAAGCTTCTTCTTCGACCTGTCCCTATAAATCTTCATACCCAAGATCTTCTGAGCAGCTCCCAAATCCTTCATCTCAAACTCAGCACTGAGAAGCCCCTAAAACTTTTGGATATCAGACTTCGATCTCGCAGCTATAGGCATATCATCAACATACATAACTAGATATATCATCGAACCATCCTCTGCCTTGCTGTGATATATACAACAATCATATGGACTTCTGTTGTAGCCCAGCTCAAGCATGTAACTGTCAAATCTCTTGTACCACTGCCTCGGAGATTGCTTAAGTCCATACAAGGACTTCTTCAGCTTACAAAATAGTCTTCCTTTCCTGAAATCTGGAATCCTTTTGGCTGAGTCATATAAATTTCTTCCTCCAACTCTCCATGTAGGAAAGCTGTCTTCCCGTCTAGCTGCTCGAGCTCCAAGTCATAATGTGCTATTATTGCTAGTAGTACCCTGATCGAAGTATGTCTGACCACTGGTGAGATAATCTCATTGTAGTCAACTCCTTCCCTCTGCCAGAAGCCTCGTGCAACCACCCGAACTTTAAATTTAATGCCCTTTTCAGAATTGATTCCTTCATTCTTCTTGTAGATCCACTTGTTTGTAACAATCTTCCTTCCCTGTGGTCGTTTGACTAGCTCCCAAGTTTGATTCCTGTCATGGGATTCCATCTCATCTCCCATTGCGGCAAGCCACTGATCAGCTTTGCCACCCGAAACGGCTTCTCTATAGGACTGTGGTTCACCTGCATCCACTTCTTCAGCAACCTGAAATGAATACGCCACCATGTCCTCGAAACCATACCTCTCTGGAGGTACTCCTGCAGTCGCTCTCTTCGGTCTACCGGAAGCTATAGACTGTTGAGCTCCTGCACTGGACTTTGAAGTTTCTGGCTCTATAGAAACATCCTCATGTTGATCTTCTCCACCTTGGTGCTCAAACTCACTCTCATTGAGAGTTTGCAGCTCCACCTGCTTATCAATATTCATGCTACCTTCAACAACAGTAACCTTCAACATGGGGTTAAACATAAACTTCTCATCAAATATCACATTTCTACTAAGTATAACTCGATGCTCAAAAGGTGACAAGACTCGAAATCCCTTAACTCCATCTCCGTAACCCACAAATACACCCTTCTTTGCCCTTGGGTTCAGTTTACCCTCATCTACATGATAATAAATAGGACACCCAAAAACTTTCAGTGAAGAGTAATCAACAGGCTTACCATACCACACTTCATAAGGAGTCTTAAACTCGATACCTGTGTGAGGTCCACGGTTGATAAGGAAGCATGCCATATTCACTGCTTCTGCCCAGAATCTTCTCTCTAGTCCAGTATTAGAGAGCATGCACCGTGCTCTTTCCAACAATGTCTGGTTCATCCTTTCTGCAACGTCATTCTACTGTGGTGTATCTCTAACGGTCCGATGACACCTTCCGATGTGGTACTTGGATTGTCCCATAACAATGACTTTCTCGTAATTAGTTGTACGTTCAGAGTGTTATGTTCACAAAAAGTGATATTTTGAGGATTGTTTTTTCCCTATTTTATAAAAGTGATAAAAATATATTGCACAGAAAAGTAGAAATATCGTACAAAAACAAAGTCCACACGATTCAACCAAATTTGTTATAGGGATAATGAATTTGGTATGCAAGGGATGGAATATTGGTTTTGGTAGATGTTCAAATAAACTATTCCCAATAATCAATGGCGGCCAAATTCGAATAACCTAAAACCTACCAAGTCACTAACTTTAACCATCCATCAATGTACCCATTTGATGACCCATTCTCAACGTTTCACCATATTATCAAGTCATTTGAGTTTCTTATTTTTATTAGGTGTCAATCGGCTCGATTTTGATTAATCACCAATTGATTTGGTAGTAGTGGTGGTAATCGCTAATTAAAACAAAAATGTCAAATGATAACCGAATTGATAATCTTTATCGGTTAACCGCTTGTTATTGGCTTGGTTAGAGGTTAGCCAATAATAACCTTCACACGTGAAATTTTTATTTTGTTATTTTTGATATTTTTATGGTTTCTTTTTCAATAATTAAATATGATCATACAATTCAAAGCAATGGAACTATTATTATACATTATTGTCGTGCAATCATAATTACAAGCAATAACATCAATACAATACGTCATTCACCATGCATTTATAATTCAAATCAAAATTTCAATATAGAAATAAAATAATCAAACGTTTTTATTTAACTAGCTAGACATCAAACGCAAGCACCACAAGCTTATCATCATTCACAAACATCAAGGAAACGGAGACTCCTAGGAAGTACGGTTCGTTTCGTCGACTGTAAATGAGAGCAAGAGAGAAGAGTGACTTTTGGATTTCGAATCTTTGAGACATTTGAGAATTGAGGTGAAGGAATGAGATGTTTGACATTGGAACTTTGGTGGATCTTGAATCTTAATATTTGTTTCCCTATCCAAAATCCAAAACATTGGACTTATACACTAATAGACAGTTATGAGTTTGCTTAGTCACTAACCACAAAGCAAAATCAATTTACTGATAACTAAATCATAAATCATTTTTATCGATTCGATTATTGATCAAAACTTATAACTAACTAACCATTTACCCGTACCATTCCCTCTTCTCTAATGCCTATCCCATTTTATCAAACTTCGCCAGTAACTACAGGTAATAAAGTATGAACTATACTATTTTTACAACTGCTGTGTTGTCAGTTGTGTGTATGTATATGCGGCAATTTAATAATTTTTCGTAAAAGAAAACAGAAATAATAATATGACTGGACGAGAACAACGTGTGGTGAAGGCAATGATTTTTTTTTTTATATTTCTTTTGGAGGGGATAATTATTTGTTATTTTATATCAGTGCACATATTTAATTTATCAATAGAAATTAGAAAACGTTACGATCGACCAGTTTGCTTACAGTTTGAGAGAGAGAGAGAGAGAGGTGAGGCTTCCAAGTTGAGGAATCTATCTGGCTGTCTATCGGCCAGCTCTTCCATTTTTTGTCCTCTCGTGGCAAAGGATTCATGTTGTTATCAAGGAGGAAGAAGACTACCCACAAAATTTTCAAGATGTCCAATAGATTTGGGTGTTGATGTTAGTTACCCAAAAAAATTATATGCACTAATAGAATATTTTTCCCATGCTTAGGAGTTGGGTTAAAGATACTGATATGTTTGACGAGTTGTACTATCCCTTTCACGAGTGTCGAATGTAGTTATTGATTTCAAATATCGTTTGATAGAACTACTTGATAAGACAAATTTTTTATGGTGTATCGGTTAATGGATCAGCTTCTATGAGCATTTATGCTTGAGAGATTGCTTCAACTCACTTTCTTCATAGTGATTATGTGGAACGGGGCGTTATAAGATGAGACGGGTATCATTTCGGATGATTGGATTGGATCATTGAATAAACTACCATACTCGAGTTTTTTTTCCTGTACAGAGAACGGGTATAATTAGAGTTACATTCGTGTTTGATTTCTCGTGGATTATATCTTTTGCGGTTGTGTACGACTATGCCACTTTTAAAGTGTGCGGTATCATTGGATCTGTAGAGGTTTTGCACTTTCATTCGATTGTGGACACAACGACAATATCCAATTGCTACCTTAAAATACTCTTTAGAAAGATCCGGAATGTGAAATCCCAAACAAGTGCATCGTTCTCTATCGAAGAAATGAAAAAGCTATCGATCAACTCTTTGAACGTTTTGAGGTACCTATTTCTCTTATAGAGTTTCATTCCTTGCTATCTTCAACAACGTAAGAGTTCGATTTTTGTCTCCAACTTCACGACAAGTATCTCGTTTTTTTTTTTAAGTCCATGTATAGATGTATAACCAAGTATGTTTTTTGTTGATAAAAAAAAAAAAAAAACATTAGTTGTTGGCTTCCCCCTGTGTTGGCATGGGTTTTCTTGTTTCAATTGCACACATAAAGTAAAACCTTTGCCTTGTAGCATTCGCCAAAGACAACGTTATACCTTATAAGCAAGCAAGCTAAGCGGATCTTCTTGACATCAATTTTCCAACTGCTTCTTCAATCTTTCCATACGGTTAATTCATTCCCGCCGAACAGATTCATCCCCACAGCACCGATTGTTTGTCCTCTTGGAAAACCTTTACATCCTGCCGGTGCCACCCACGTCTGTTTTAGGAAACCAACTTCTCTCTCTTTCCCCAAAGAAATGATTGCTAACAGATACGGTTATATTGTGTGATTGAGTGGGATGGAAAACGTTGCGGTCTTGTCCAAATCGAATCATATATACAGTTTATGATTCAGATCAAGAGATTAAATAATGGATTAAAGATCAGATTAAATATTATATGGTTTAGAGGAGACAACATTTTTATAGTTCGATTCGATACGGTCCAAATCAAGCAAACCAACATTGAACAAAAATTAAATTGTTTGTTTGGCCATCACATCAAACCAATAATCGAGAAAAAAATCTTTCTTTCTATAAAAACTTGAATTTCAAAGAGCGTGAATAATTTTGATGCCATAAATTCAAGCAAATACCAAAAATACAAAGTCAAAGTAACCAACTTTCACCGTAATGTCATATGGAGATGTTATCGCCTCTGCGCTTCGGTAGTGTATGATTTGTGAATGAAAATGAAGAAGAAGACGACGTTATTCAAAAATGAAGATTGAGACTTGAGAAGTGAATAAAATGGCCGAGTGAGTTACTAACACAAATTAAGAAATGTGATAAATCCATATTCTGATCCGATAAACTGCGATATGAATTTGTCACACCGAATCACTCTTAAGTCTTAACGGTCCGGATTAAAATGTACAATTCATTTGTTTCACGATTCTTCAAACCATCTAAGTCTACTTTACCGGCCCTGATGATGAGGATTGAGGATCATAATTGTAAGTTGTACTAGCACAGCGCCGACCTATTGCCTATTGGCCGGAAGAATTTTGTCGAGGAATATGATATATAATAGTGTATATATAATAGATGGTTTGAAATACATAAAATGATTATTTTCTACTTAGTTATGCACATAACATATTTGAAAGTGAAACAACTATGCATAATGTGTTTAGACCTCCATGAAAAGAGGAAAAAATATAATATAAGTATTACTTAAAATTGTTGAATGAACAAAGAAATAAATATAACTAATTGTCATTCATTACTTAATTAAACCATATAGTTGAATATTATAGTTGTTTCTCATAATACATATATAATCAACCTTTAAGATGAAAGAAAATGTCTCTCATAGAGTTTAGTAAGTCCTTTAAGTTTTTGCCAATAGAGAGCATTCTTTTTTACCACACCGTTGGAAATGAATCTGAAGTTGCTTGATTTGAAATATATAGGACATGATGCTAAATTATTGCTAATAGTTAGTTGGACAATGTGTTGTGTATGGACTTCCTAAATTATTCTCAGATCGCAGATATGTCTAGCAACAATGCAGTAATTTTCATGCAACAAATATTTTTTCATCAAATAATTCAATAAATAAAAACCTATGAAAATCATATTACATGAAATATATGTTACTCATTAAGTTGATGAATGAGCGAGGGTATAAGTAACATACATTTATTTAAAAAAAAATATGTGTTGCAAAGTGTCTTTTGGGTTGAATGAGATCGCATATTCTCATTATCGGCATCGCTAACTGACTTATGCTTTTTTGCAATAGATAGTTCAAAATGTGCATAAAACTTTTGTTATCACGTAAAAGAATTGTTTGAACCAAATGATTGTAATAGTATAAAATTTTTTGGTAGTAGAGTATTTTATACTCAAATCATAATTTAATTGTGGTTCAACCGTTTCATATTGCTAAATGTCACATATCGATTTAGTCTATGGTGTGAAGTTTTATGGTCGAACCGCCAGTATGTATGATCTTTCAATCCAAACTTTAAATAAAAAACCACTAAAATATTGACATTATTAAATACCCTTAAATCTCAAAAATTACCATAATCGTATTAAGAAAAAAAATCATCCAAATGATAATATTGATTTAGGATTTTAAGGGGTCGTTTGGAAGTTGCGATTGTTAAATAGATGTTTTGTTGTGAATGCATGTATAATATTATATATGTATTGTCGGATTAGATGCATTGTGTATGTCACATAAACTAAAAGTTAAGACGGAACAATCTCAACTCAACTATCTAGGGTGTCAGTTCGGGTCGGGTTCGGTTACCCAAACCGAAACCTAAAAAACCCGAAAACCCGAAACCAAAATAACTGGAAACCGAATCCGAACCCGATAAGTACTTTCAATTTCCGGTTACCCGAAACCAAAAAAAAAATTAACGAGTTCGGGTTCGGTTAAAGCAAAACCGAAACCCGAATGCCTAAGAGTACGAGCTGAGTTCTATTCCTTGGAGGTTTTCAGACGGAACCCGAAAACCCGATAAGCAAAACTGAACCCGAAACCGAAAAATCTGAAACCCAAAACAAACCCGAACCCGAAAAACCGAAAATGTATCTAATCGGGTCGGTTTCGGGTAAATCTAAAAAACCGAACCCGAATGGACACCCCTACAACTATCTCAACAATCACAACTAAAAGTTGAGATAAAACAATGTCAACTCAACTATCTCAACAATCACAACTAAAAGTTGAGATATAACAATCACTCATTTTGAGTGATAGTTTCTGTCACATTACAGATGTAATCCATGTATTGTTTCTACTAAAAAATAAAATAAAATGATGCATTCTAAACAATACATTATAGTAACAATCTTAACAAAACAATCGCAACTTTCAAACGACCCCTGAATTGAAATGGAAAAAATCTATCAAATATAAGTCATCTTATAAAATAAATCAAAACTCAATAGGGCCAAGAATACCCACTAAGCAAAGCAGAAGGACGATTATTTCACACAACCTCATTTTTTCCCCTCTTTTAAATGTGTCCTCTTACTCTCTTTTATATCCCGTTCACTTGCCATTTTGTTTTCTGTTTTCTGGTGTGACAACAAAAATAAAAAAACAAATGATAAGAAACGTGTTCACTTGCAATTTCATTATCGTTGGAAAAAACCATGGGGAATAAAAGAGGAAGCTGGGCGGAAACAATAAAAGATCGTTTGCTGGAAAATGAGGGACGGATTTCCCTCGTTGCCCAACGGGTTACGCCTAGGGATGGCAATGGAACAGGTTGGGTCGGGTTTTGCCAAACCCAAACCCATGGGTTTATCAGTGAAAAAAACTCGGGGTAAAACCCACTGGGTTTGAAAAACTCAAACCCAATCCAACCCGTTGGGTATCCGCGGGTTCATGGGTACCCACGGGTTTTTGTCGTAAAAAATTCACAATAACAAATTCCTATTAAAATTAAAGTCAAATATCAATTTCTCAAAACAAATTACCCATATATAAAACACCGTTCTAGAAAATTCAAGCAAATCACAAATTAACTATACAAATTGTTCAACACCAATCTAGAAAACTCAAAAAAATTGAAGCAAATCACAAATTATCCATAAATAAAATGATTAATTGAAAACTTCTTCCTTTCAATTAAGTTTTTCACTATCCAATCAATAACATCAACTTCATACTACATAACTAGAAAGAAAAAATTAGACATGTCTCCACAAACATAAATAAGACTAGCATTGGGCCCGGCCCGTTGGCCGGGTTTGGTTTTTCAAAATTGAAGAACAAAGTGAGGAATAAAAAGTTTAATCTGTAACTAAGATTCAGTTGAACCAAAATTTTGACTTATGCAATTCAATTTCAATGTGGAAAACGGCAACGTAACAGTAGTACAGTCCAATAAAAACAACCATTTCAAAAATGCAATTAGCTTAACTACCCAGGACATTATGAAGAAAACAACAGACTTTAAGGGTGATTTTGAAGTAGAAGGAACAAAAAAAATCAAGAGGGCAGTGCAATTCTTACAAACCCGATTATGCTAATCCCTTTCAAGAGTAACTACTGCTGCAAATTGTTTGTTAAAGACTATGCTTTGTAATAGTTCAGATACAATTAGAGTAAAAATTCTACTCTACCTATTGTTAGGAAGAGTGCTCTTAGTGGTCGAACATTACAGAGGGATACCTTATAGAGAGAAATACTACAACCTATTCCAAAAAAAAAGGACAGCACTCTCATGTTTCTCATACCCGAAGATGCAACAATATCATCATTCAAGAATTGGGTCAATATGTTAGGCTCACAAAGTTCACACTATACTTGTTTTGCACTAATCATTCAATTAGCAAATTAGTTCGTAGAAAAATATAATTCTTGAAACCATTCAAAATAAACAGTCCAACATTCAAATCAAGCGTGATCAATATTAAAGACGATTATTAGTGTCACATAGATCGATACAGATAATTAAAATATAGAGATAAATAAAAACTTTCATACAAAAATAATCTTCAAAGATATTCAAATCCAATGGCAAATCAGCCTTCATCACTATCAATCTCTAATAAATTCCATTTCTTGCTTTTATCAGCAGAGGCATCAAGTTTCATGTCAGTTATGCTAGGAGGCAGAATGCTTCTTCTACAGATTTCTTTACAAAATACATTATTCATTTCGTAGCTATATGGGAGCTTAGGACTAATATAAAAGATTCAGATAACAAATATACAATGAAACAGAAGTAAAAATCAGTAGAGGCAAAAATCAATAGCAAGAAACAAAGCACACCGTTAGCCAAACTTTCAAGCAGGTCTATTGCAGACTTATTATCACAAAATACGGTACTACTCAAGGAGTATAGACATGGGCAAACCAATCGGCTAATTTGTTGAAGAGACTTGGTGAGAGGCCTGCATCACCATCCGCTTCTTAAGAAAATGACTTATTCTTTTCTTGGAGTCCACCACCGCTGCAAGTTGCTCGCAACAAACATTCCCGTTTATCTGCTTCTTGAGTTTTGAGATTAGGATATCATAATCGCTCTCCACAATTAAAGGTTCTAACTTCTAACCGCGAGCCAAAGCTTCGTTGATGTAATTTTAGTTTAAGCAATTTCGATCTCCAATCCCACCCAACTCGCTTAGCAATAAACCAAAGATGTTTTTTGCAATTTTCAACGGGACCGCGCCTCCAAGCTCAATTCCAGCACTCGCTAAGACCCCCACATCTGTGTTAGATTTGAAGAGTCTCAAGGCAGTCGTTTCCGTCATGTCGGCGATGAAGATGGGACGTGCACCTCCAAGTAATCGTGGATCCACGAAAATGAATAGAAATGGGAAAAAAATGAATCGAGGCAATAGCTGCAGGGCGATGTTGTTAAACTCAATCACCAAAGCGAACTAATGTGCTGTAAATTACCTGAGCTTGAAATACACATGAGTTGGCATGCACAAATTTTACCAAACATCGACTTGAATCCCTAACAATCTTTGAAATATTTAAAGCATACCTTACAAACTTTAGTTGCCTGTGAATCCCCAAAAATTTCAGGGCAAGAAGAAGCAGAGGACGAAAATCATTGGGTCGAACCTTAGGGGAGTAGAGAATTTGGTGGAGGATGGTGATGTGAGTAGACGGACGGCCGCACAGTTGGAGTGGTGGTGACATTCGAGAGGATGAGGGATTAAAGGTGAGGCTTTGAGCGTATCAGCTCTCGATTGCAGACCGGAGGCGTTCGATTGTGCATCGTTGAGGTTTCTTGGAACGGCGGTCGTAATACGGAATGGATGGACGCGTCGCGGCTAAGATGCGAGAACGGGATTGAAGGTTGCTCAGTCTTGGGCGACAAAATATATAGACAGGCTTGAGAGGAAGATCTTCGATGGCGGCACGGAGGAGGGTTGCAGGAGCTATCGGCGAAAAACACAAAGGGAGGGAGATGAAGGTCTTTGATTTCGGTACGGATTGGAACTTGGAAGACTGAATATCTTCGGACGGTGACGGAAAAATAGATACGGCGGGTGGGAAGAGACGGACACAGATTTTTGTTGCTTTCCCTAATGAGTTTGAAAGGCACGGAAGTGACTACAATAACCCTCCGAAATGTGCGGGGAATTCAGCGGGGGATTACGTGGCAAAGCCTGTTTGTCTACATTGGCTTATAGTATTTTGTAGATTAGTTGTTTAGAATATTAAATATGCCGAGAAAATTAATTATATGGGTGTGGGCGGGTACCCATGGGTCGAATTTACCTAAACCCAAACCCAACCCAACCCGGTGAATAGTGAACGGGTTTAAACCCAAACCCGACCCAAAACCCGTCAACACGGATTTTACCCGCGTTGAGCGGGTTGGGTCGGGTGGGTACCCGTGGGTTCGGGTTTTGTTGCCATCCCTAGTTACGCCCCCATTCCTTTTAATGGGCCCAACGTTCAAACCCCTCGACCACTTTTTTCCCCCTTTAGTTCACTTAGACCAACAGTGTCGTTTTGCTAACCCCAACTCCCATCGTTCTTCTCCCAACCTCCCCCAAATTCGACTTCCCCATCGAACGAAGTTGCTACAATCTGCCTCTTCTTCCTCTAGCGGAGAGAGAGAAGATCGATCCGGCGAGCTCCTTCTCCAGTCGGCGAACGATGGGTCTGCTTTGAGATGCCAGCAGGTATTACCCTTCCATTTCTAAGTTAAGCATTCTCAAGAGCTTAGATCCTCGAGGTCATATCAACAGAGGTGTGGATTAGGCTAGATGAGACGATGATGGCTACACTTGCCCAATAGGTCCTCGATAATCCTCTTTGTGTTTCCGTTTGTTCTTCCATCTCTCTCTCTCTCTCTCTCTCTCTCTCTCTCTCTCTCTCTCTCTCTCTCTCTCTCTCTCTCTCTCTCTCTCTCTCTCTCTCTCTCTCTCTCTCTGAGCTTTGTATCTAACCACTCTCCCCCTTTCCCTTCCTCTTTCTTCCCGCTGATTGGAATCAAGAGAAACCTAGAAACATCTCAATTACTTCTCCAATTTTGCGTTCGAAATGTTTTTTCTCCATTCACAATCGATAGTGTGAATCAAAGGACCTGAAACTTGGCGAACAAATGGTCGCTTATTCCTCTGAAATGGCGCATTTCTCCATAAAACATGAGTTCACCAATATAGACTGTGTAGTTTTTGCAATTGTGCGCGAGCTCTTGAAGTTTAAGTCTGGTACGACCCATGAAGCATTCATGCTTGTATAGAGTTTATGCATATACATTGACTTCATGGTATGCTCTAGTTGTGTCATGCTAGCTCGACCATGTGCCTGAGTATAGTTATATGCATTATAATAATTAAGTTTTTACCTATTCACAACACCAAGATAAAAAAAAAGTCATAAATGCACCTAGTATTTGATTTTGACTACCTGATAAAATACTATATTTGAACCAACTACCACTGATGCCACAAATAATAAATATATCTCTAAATCATACATAAAATATTACAAACATCACAAATATTAATATTAAGTTAATTATTATAAAGAGTAAAGATTGTATAATGAAGTTAATTATAACTCATTTATATGTTAATGCCTTTAAATTGGTCAACACATCCAAAAATGGCTAAATGAACATCACATTAAATCCAATATCGTCTCATTATTGTCGGGTCCATTCATGCCAGATTAGCAAGAGGTTTAATGTTTAGCAATTAACCAAACTAAAATTTTAGAGAACCAATCACCTATAGTTTGTACAAAATATTATTGTATCGCAGTAGTTCTGAAAAATTATATTAATTTAAAGAATTATACATCTCTTGCATATTCAATACTGCAATTCGATATGCAATATTTCAAGTATTGAAATTTGTGTTGCAATTTTAAGATTACCAGTCATTTGATAGGTTATAAAAAATTATAAATCACGTATTAAACTTTGCTTTTCATAAGACTTAATAGGCTAGCTAATCGTGATGGAAAATTCCTCTGCTTTTCAAATCTTCGCTAAGTGTATACTTACAATTCAAGAAGATAAACCAAATTATTATATCTTATAGAAAGTAATTAATTGTGAAATCGGAACTCATGTAACATTGATTCAAACATTAAATATTAAATTGTAATGTGGTACAGTTTAGATAAAATACATGTGTAGCCAAAATATGGGTCTTCATGACATATATAGTAATTTTTTGTGACAAATCTACACATAATATAAAAATAAATTTGGCGCTATGACGAAAAAGGGGTTTGTAGAATCACTCCCAGGCCACGAAATTTAAAAGGGGACTCTCATTTTCCAATTTTATCATTATATTGTGTAGATTTGGTTAAAAAAATTGACTATACTCGTTACAAAGGTCCATGTTTTGGTTACACTTCTGTATTTTGTCTAAACTAAACTAAACTAAACTACACATATAATTTAATATTAATGTTTGAATCAGTGTTACTTGAATTTCGATTTCAGAACTAATATCTTTCTATAAAATATAAATAACTTAAGATAAACTATGAATGTAGAAGCATCATCACCAAACATATTCCGAGAATCACTGTCGTGTCACGAAATTTGAAATGAGACAATTTCAACCCATGTTTTGCCTTTATATATCTTGTAGATCGGTTGGGAAACATGTAACCGACGACTGACAATGACCTCTTTTAAGATCCATCCAGCAAGAACTTGTGAACGGCCCCAAGATACAGAGTCCAGAAAAGCCCACCCAATAGGCCCCCTGCTTCAAATCCTTGTCTCAGAGGATAATATATGGGCAATGTCTATTTTTTACCCAAACCTTTTCCAGATTCTTTTATTTTAACCAAACCTATAGAAATTTTACGTATTATCCAAACGTATTATAATTTATCAAAGTCTGGGCAATCATTCTGTTACCGTTACTTATTTCGTCCACGTGAGGGGTGGGATTTTGTTTTGTTTTTTGATAATCTTTTTATTAAAAATAGTAAATGATGGTATTCTGACTGCCACGTAGGAAGTCAACTCATTATGGTCATACTTAGTCAGCATTACTAACAGAAAAGTTGACAGAGAGTTAACGTTTGGATAATTTTTAGGAATTCAATAGGTTTGGTTAAAATAAAAGAATCTGAAAAAAGTTTGGGTAAAAAATAGACATTGCCCATAATATATTAGTGGGTATGCCTACTATGACATGCATGTCACGGTGACATGCATTTTTCGGTCGACCTATTACTAAGGGCGGTCGACCGCATAGTCTAATTTGGGCAGCACGAGAAAGCCTTGCGGTCGACCGCATCGACCACCTGGTCGACCGCATTTAGTTGAAGTTGGTATTTTTGGTCGACCAGAATAGAACCTCGGTCGGCCATTTCGTTGGCGTCAGAAACAACATGGTCGACCACCTAATATATAGGTCGACCACTTGATGGCAGTAATTAACAAAATGGTCGACCGGATAAGGAAAGAGGTCGACCAGATAGAAGATAAGTGTTCTATCAAAGTGTCCAATCATTTGACGTAAAATGGAGATCAAGTGTTGGTTTCTCGGTCGACCTAATCCGGTACGAGGTCGACCGAATACAAGAAAGTCAACCTATGCCCCGTGTCTTTTTTGGTTATGTATGTCGATTTGTGTGGTTAATTTAATCGTATAAATTATGTTTCAAACCATCATAATTAGTCAATTATAACAAGGACTCATCAATCCATAGCATAACAACTAAAAATAAAACACACATAAAATAGCATAATTGTTCACCACATAAAAATAAAACAAAAAACACCATCATAGCATAATTGTTCACACATAAAAATAAAACTAAACAAATAAAACTAAAAACTACTCATCTCCCCCCTCTCCCTCATTCACATTTTCTTCATTTTCTTCATTGGTGGTGGTAGCATGGTGGTCAGATGTGGTGGGATGCATGTATCTTCCGCTGAAAGATCGCCACTCATCTCGCATCTCATTCACGGTCAGCTGCATTGAGCTCATCTGGGCGTTCATTTGCCCCATGTAGTCGTACATGCCAGTCATCTGGGTGGACATCTGGCCCATGTACTCGTACATGCCATCCATGCGCTCCCACACACGCTGTAAGGTGATCGGTGGAGTTGAAGTCTGTGCCTCCCCCATTGGCTCGTCTCGAGCTCCTTGATCACCATCATCATCCTCATCATCATCATCATCATCACCACCACCAGCATGAGCAATGTTTGCTCTGACATACTCACCATTACGCAGCTCAAAGCCCATCTTTTTCAGAGATGAAACAGTATAGAACTCCTGCCTTGAGATCGATAACCCCACCTCTTCACTTAAATTCACATTAAAATGCTCAAATATCACAGTGAGAATCATCCCATAGGGAAGATTCCTGTTTGAACTCTCAGCAGCAGTAAGCATGTGGGTAAAGATCAAGTGTGGCAAGTTCACCTTCTCGTTTAACAGCAGGCTGGTGAGGAGCTCCATGTCGAAGTAGGTGACTGTCTCCCGATGTCCACCCTTTGGCAGAATGTTGTAGGAAAGCATGTGGTGAAGAACTCTGGCTTGAACTGTCAGGTGGTTACTCGATGGCCTATTGCGCCCCTGAGCATCTTCCTCTTCATCAAGACCACATACGGTCTGGATTTGCTTGGCTCTCGTGTAATGCGTTTCATTCCAAGCACCGTAAGAATTGATTCTCCTCCCCGCGTTTGGAGCCTCCAGTACTTGCGCCAACACATTCTTGCTGATCCGCATCGCCACCCCATTCACATAGGATTTGAATGCGTGAATGGATCCATTTGCATTGCGCTCGTAGGAGATGTTGTTGTAGAAGTATTGTACCATTTTTGGGTAGTATGGTACATTGAGTGATATCACCTTCAACCACTCCTGATCGACGAAGGGTCCCAGAAACCCATAATTCTCGAAATGAGAATACGCATCCGCCGTCAATGGCCTTCCCGGAACCACCCTGCGGTTGTGCATGCTCTTCTCTTCGTAGTTATCACTTTGCTCCTTCGACTGGAACAAATTCGAATTGAACTCTTCCCATTCCGAACTTGAAGCAGCAGCTTTTTGTGCCTTTCTTTTCTTTTTGCCGCCAAACATCCTGCGATCAAACAAGCAAGAATACACGTTAGTCCAAATTTCGAAATGAACAATACGCGGTCGACCACTCTATAAAGCGGTCGACCACAACTAATTTAAAACGAGAACAGGTCGACCTCAGAAGAAGCATAGGTCGACCTCAGCTAATTTAAAACGAGAATAAAATAGGCCAAATGATAGTACCATTTGAGTACAAAACAGATCCGGTCGACCTCATAATCTGAAGAGGTCGACCATTGGTAGTTTCGTACAATTTGAAATACAATGAGACATTAACTCGCACTTTTGCCTTCATAGGTCGACCTCAGAACCATCATAGGTCGACCTCGGCTAAATTAAAACGAGCATAAAATGGGCCAAATGATAGTACCATTTGAGTACAAAACAGATCCGGTCGACCTCATAATCTGAAGAGGTCGACCATTGGTAGTTTCGTACAATTTGAAATACAATGAGACATTAACTCGCACTTTTGCCTTCATAGGTCGACCTCAGAACCATCATAGGTCGACCTCGGCTAAATTAAAACGAGCATAAAATGGGCCAAATGATAGTACCATTTGAGTACAAAACAGATCCGGTCGACCTCATAATCTGAAGAGGTCGACCATTGGTAGTTTCGTACAATTTGAAATACAATGAGACATTAACTCGCACTTTTGCCTTCATAGGTCGACCTCAGAACCATCATAGGTCGACCTCGGCTAAATTAAAACGAGGATAAAATAGGCCAAATGATAGTACCATTTGAGATCAAAACATATCCGGTCGACCTCACAATCTCAAGAGGTCGACCGATGGTAGTTTCGAACAATTTGAAATACAATGAGACATTAATTCGCACTTTTGCCTTCATAGGTCGACCTCAGAACCATCATAGGTCGACCTCGGCTAAATTAAAACGAGGATAAAATAGGCCAAATGATAGTACCATTTGAGATCAAAACATATCCGGTCGACCTCACAATCTGAAGAGGTCGACCGATGGTAGTTTCGAACAATTTGAAATACAATGAGACATTAACTCGCACTTTTGCCTTCATAGGTCGACCTCAGAACCATCATAGGTCGACCTCGGCTAAATTAAAACGAGGATAAAATAGGCCAAATGATAGTACCATTTGAGATCAAAACATATCCGGTCGACCTCACAATCTCAAGAGGTCGACCGATGGTAGTTTCGAACAATTTGAAATACAATGAGACATTAACTCGCACTTTTGCCTTCATAGGTCGACCTCAGAACCATCATAGGTCGACCTCGGCTAAATTAAAACGAGCATAAAATGGCCCAAATGATGGTACCAATTGAGTGCAAAACATCACAGGTCGACCTAATATCTGAAGAGGTCGACCTCAGTCTATAAAACAATAGGATATGGCGATTGAAAGCCAGATGCGGTCGACCACGAACATGGGAAGGTCGACCGCACGTGGCGTACAAAAGGGAAAATCCCTCGGCCAGATCTACAAAACACGGCCAGAAATAAAAGAAAGACATCACAGGTCGACCTCAAAATCATCATAGGTCGACCTCAATCCATAAAACAGAGGAAAAGCGGGATGAAAGCCAGATGCGGTCGACCACTAATATGAGAAGGTCGACCTCACCTGGCGTACAGAATGAAAAAACATTCTTTTTCAAGCTACAGATCTACAAAACACGGCCAGAAATAGTACAAAGACATCACAGGTCGACCTCAAAATCATCATAGGTCGACCTCAGTCCATAAAACAGAAAGGAAACTAGATTACAAGTCAGTAGCGGTCGACCACGATGATGAACAGGTCGACCGCTTCTGACGAACAGAAGCAAAAACCCCTCTTTTCAATCTTTAGATTTTTTGAAAACAAGAGGTAGAAGACAAGAATCAACCCACAAATCAAAGAAGAGTGAAAAGCATTACCTTGTTCTTCTTCTAAGTGATGAGGATGAAGGCTTTCAAGAAATTTTGGAAAATGGTGTTTTTGGAAATGGGAGAAGAAGATGAAGAAGGGAAAGGAGAGGAAGAATGAGTGGATGTGGGGGGGATAGGGTTCTGATTGTGGTGTAGAATGAGTGGGGGAGGGTTTCTTAAATAGAGGATGGAGGGAGGGTTGGGTGGGTGGTCTGGTCAGGTCAACCGGTTTGGTCGGCCGTATTAAATGCGCGGTCGACCGGGCGGTAGTGTTAGGTCGACCGCCTTTGGTCCGGTCAACCTTAACTTATATGAGGTCGACCGTTTATAACTATTTCAACCCACAATCAATTAACTCATATATTAGTAAGATAATTCGACGATAATACAATGCAATCACAGTTATTAAAAAATAAAACAACTCCTAAAAAAAATAGAAGAAATTTAAGATCCTTTTTTGGGACTTTGTTTCGGGCACTTGGGCCGAAAATGACCAAATTTCCCACATTTCGAACACTTTCTCAAACTTTTGCCCGATGCAGTTCGTGCTGACTTGAATGTCCCCTTGGTCTTCCCAATTTTTGGATCTTTCACACTTCGAAGGGGTGCTGGAGGGTTTGCCGGTGTGGTGTTGTCTTCTCTCTCCTTCGCGAACTCAATTGCCCATTGAGTAAGGTCGTCCAACGTCTTAGAGACATGATTAAAAGCAGATTCACTACCAGACGCGATGTCACATAAACGCTTACACTTTAGAGCCAATCCTCCATGTCTTATGAGTCGACCAACTCTCTCTCCCACATCACCTCCAACTCCAGGATGACGATTTAGTGTCTTCGCATTTTGGGTCCATCGAAGCTTGAACCAAGTCGAGGGTAGTGCGGTGTATCCCATATTTTTTATTACTGTAAGCATGTGTCTGCATGGAAACCCCTTAGATTCAAATAATGCACACTCGCATTTGAGATCTTGAGTGGACGTGGTAAATGTTAACCGCCTTATCCGATCTGGGTTCATGTAGTTCTTCAGTATGAATGTCTCTGTCCCATCTGATTCATTTCTTCTCTCCGCTAATACATAAGAAGCTTCCTTCTCTAGTTCAGTCTTGAAGATAGCAAATGTACGATGAGTGTAGATACTTTCAGCTTGCATTTCCCAAGTGCGCAGGGCATGCTTGCAGACCAACCTCGTGTGCCTAGAAGAATAATCATCCTGCGTCTCCGTGAAACGCATCCCCTCCAGTGCTTCATCAATGCCCTGAACAAAACGTTGCAAGCTGTATTGAGTTCCCACATACCCATTTATCCAATGGTTACATGACTCACATCGCGAGGTTGATTGGAGTCCACCGAAATAAATATCCTTCAAGTATGCCTCTGCCCACAGTGATTTGTCAGCGTACAAATCCTGCAACCACTTATTTGCAGACAAGCCATGCTGACTAATCAAAAGCTCCCAACGCCTCTCAAACTCCTCAATCGATATTCGTGCTTTCGCCAAGTAAGTGAATGCGCTAACGAACTCCTTATTATGAACGGCTGTTGTCGCATTTGTCTCAATATGCCAAATACAAAGACGGTGAGGCACTCCAACCAGAACAGTAGCAATGGCACCACGCATAGACTTGTCTCCGTCTGTGATCACTGAAGTGGGCATCTTAGAGTTCATACACTCCAGAAAAGTATTCAACAACCAAACATAGTTGGGGATTGTCTCGTTATCCAACTGGGCAAAACCATATATGATGTTACGGTGGTGGTGATTTACACCAACCATCATAACAAATGGTCGATTGTACCTGTTGCGCTTGTAGCATGCATCGAACGCCAAGACATCCCCAAAAAAATGGTAATCTGCTCTAGATGTGGAGTCCGACCAGAAGAGATTGCCTAATTCACCTTCATCGTTGGTTGTGTACTTGAAGAAGCTGCCCGCATCAGAGGTATGTTTACTTTGCAAGTAACCCAATGTTCGGTTAACATCTCCTATTAGATCGTCGTCAACTGTTCGGGATTGCTGAACAGCATTGTCCAAATCCTTTGGAGTGTACCCCAGATTCTCATATCCTCCAACTTTATTCTTCATGAACTGAACAATGTTGCGTTGTTTTATTCCTGACTGTCGCATCCCTATCGCCAGAGCCTTGTCTCCTTCACTCACATTTCGATGAGACCGAAGGAATTGAGTTTCTTCTTCATTGCAGCAACGATGTGAGTGCTTCCTCTCAAACTTAGAAACAACCCACATTTTCTTATTCCGATCAAATCGTACAGTATACGATGCCTTGCAAGAATGTCTTGTCATCTTACGATGTTGCCGAATCCGACCTTCTTTATCTATATGCATCTTATCTCTAGTCCCCTCTCTCGAACATACCATTGTCCTCCCAATTGCTACTCCTCGACGACTCCTCCGAAGATCTCTACGTCGAACGCTAAATCCTTTCGCTTTAGCATAGGAATCGTAAAATTTCTCTGCATCTTCTAATGTTTCGAACTCCATGGAAGGAATTTGTTGTTCATATTCAGTAGCTTCTTCATCATCCATAAATTCTTCTTCTGCACCCTGGGTTTCATAATCATCTCCAAACACTTCATCATCGGTATTATCTGTATCATCTGAATTATCCATAGCTCCTTCTCGAGCATCATTAGGTTCCTCATCGAAGTTAACCTCATCATCATCTCTATCGTCTGTATCATCTCTGTTATCCATCCTGCAACGATCGGAATACGAACTTAATGTCAAAACATACACAATTAGCTCTCGTCAGGTCGACCTCAATGAACAGGACGGTCGACCTTATTACTAAATAACAAACATGCAACGATCGGAATACGAACTTAATGTCAAAACATACACAATTAGCTCTCGTCAGGTCGACCTCAATGAACAGGACGGTCGACCTTATTACTAAATAACGAACATAAGGTCGACCTAATTTACTGAAAGGTCGACCTAATCATATAACTACGAAAGAACGGTCGACCGGAAGTTGTGTGTGGTCGACCGGATGGTGGGAAAAATTTAGCCACATAGAACCATTAACAAGTATATACGAGGCATACCTTAGCAACGAGGTCGACCACTTATTGTTACGGTCTACCGGAATAAAAATAAACCGCCACCAACACCCGATCACAATAAGAGCGATGAGATTATAACTTCACTCAAACAAATTGTAAGATTTCGTGGTACGATTAATGTCTGAAGACTCCCATCTATTTATAGATAATTTGGACGAATTCCTTATCCAATTGGTTCAAGATATATAAAATCATAATTCGACAAGGACAAGTACACCAAATCCTAATTGTACAAGGACAGGAATCATCATGGTCGACCTCTTTGCACAAATGGTCGACCGTCTTGGGTAAATGTGAAACAGGTCGACCTCTTTACACAAATGGTCGACCGTTGTTTGTAAATGTGAAACAGGTCGACCTCTTTACAGAAATGGTCGACCAATGATTATAAATGTGAGCACAGGTCGACCTCTTGACAAGAATGGTCGACCGTACTTTTCTTAAGGCCAAACAGACGAGTATCCATACTTATTTTACATGGTTTTTGACTTTCCTACGGTATCATAGGTCGACCTTAAGCTTCACGAGGTCGACCTGTGCTCTGCCTTTGGGTATGCCCGCTTTGAGTATGTGGTCGACCACTTGTTCTAGACGATTGAAATCGTACATTCAGTCACATACATAATTGTATAACAAATCTAATAAACGATAAACATTCAAAATCCATAATGAAACGATCTCGCAAATACAAAATAAATGTATGGTCCAAATAATGCAACATTGTAACTTAACGACTTCATTTCTTTGCTTTTTTCTTGGAACTCTGTCTCTCTTTGTCTCGTTCCATGCATTCATCTACTACATGCTTGAAAAGATTTTCTCGTGCACGGTTTTCAAAATGTGTAGCCAGATACCATAGAATCTCCTTTCGCGCCGGTAATTTGTGTTCTTCTCCTATCTGCATTATGCCATGTAAGATTTCGTTACAACTAAAAAAGTGTAAATTATACTAGTTATTTGTTTGACGATATACTCACCACTCTATCAAGATCCTTGGATCCATAGCGCATCCACTGCATGACGTGCACACCACACTCAGTACTATTCCTTTGTCGTTGAACTGGTAGCTCATCAAAATTGAAATTTCCAAAATTTGGTACTACTACATTGCTCGTGCGCTCTGGTTTCAAAATATCATCCAAAGTGGACAACTACACACAAATAACGAATATTTTAAACTTCTAGCATACTACGTAACGCTTAGTAGTCAGAAAATTATAGGAAACACTTACCAATTTCTTGCATAGTTCTGATTTACGCCTACGATTCGCCTCACTAGTTGAAGATAGACTGTCAAGCAAAAATGCAGTTTTTTGCTGGACATTGACGAGATACAGAAACCAATGACGTGCTTCATCTTCAAGAACTGGCATAAATATCTAGCAACGAAACACTCACTATATGTTATAAACAGCGAATACAAACAAATGCACTTTCGAAATTTAATGATATAGGGACATTGACTAGACTAACCTTCTGGCATGCACTGACATTCGGCATAAAGTCCACGCCATCATTCATCAACTTGTTACGAATTTGTCTGGTCTTCATGTTAGCGCGTACCATTTTCTGCACCATGTTTTAGTTGAGATGAATTGACATGGTACAGTATAAATAACTAGGTTATGACAAATAATTTGACATTACGGCTCTTACCGAAAACATATTTGGAAAATACCACACATTTGGCTCTTTCACATCATGTTTTTCAGACATTGTTAGTGCCCTTGCACACAAATCCACTACCTACCATCCAACAATAAAACACAAAATCATCGTAAATCGTAACATAAATAGTGCACAATTCATACGAAAGTCGTAGTAGTATAGTACTTACTGATGAGCAAACCCAGCTTTTCTCGCTAATGACCGAACTCAAATAATGTCGTTGCAGGTTTTCAGAAAAAAAGTCCACAATCATCAAACTGCAAAAAACAAGATAACAGAAATGTCAATTGTTTTTTTGCAACGTACAGGTCGACCTGTACACAGTCAAGGTCGACCTTATTGGACACACGGTCGACCGTATTGGACAACCGGTCGACCACACGTACTAGAAAAACGTCTTACTTGTCCCAATTCTTGTCCCCAACCTTCTCTTTAGTAACAACATAATACAAGTCTTCAACTGGATTTTGAAGATTTTTGGTGAATCCTTCTAGACCCTCCACTTTCATGACCTACAAATCATAGTTAAAATTAAAGTAACATATGAACACAAACACACATTATAGATGAAAATGTAACGTAAACTTACCCCGTGCTTTTCGAAAGGACTCTTAGATTCATCTTCATCGCTATCATCACTAAATAATCCCTTTCTTACAAATTGATCCTTCTGTGGAGTGGTGTAGGAGTCACTTTCATATCGCGGTCTCTTGTAATTAGGAGAGGAACCCTTGCGGCCATTCTTTGTTTCACTCTGTCAAACATATAAACAAAACAGATTAGCACTAATGATAGTAATACTAATATCTTCAATCACATATGAATATACTTGGATACCTTTAAAATGTGCTCTTTCAATAAATCGTCTATGCTCTGGTAGCAATTTTCAGAGTCATCATGGTCTTCCTCCTCTTTACCAAAGTCAAATTTCTTTCCTTCACCATTTCTTCCGCCATTCTCCATTCGTTCTGCACTTATATCTTTGATAGCACCTTCTAGCCTCTCAAACCCGTCATGCATCATCCCAGTCATATCTGTCAGTCGAACTGACAAATGCTCGACTTGTGTTTGACACACCACCAGCTTCTCTTGTGTGGCTTTCAACAATTTCATGATTTCACCCAAATCTTGATGCAGTTTCTCATCATGCGTCATCGTCTAAACAATTTAAAGAAAAATTAAAATCATAATTCAAGTACAAATAGTGACTACCACAACTCGTCAGGTCGACCTCGGTTATTCCTAGGTCGACCTATCCAGCATGAAAATAACAATTACAAACATATAGTAAGTTCAAAATTAAACCGAAAAAATGACAGGTCGACCAGATATCTGGCGCGGTCGACCTTTTCAAGCACAACATAGTGATACAAACAAAGCCAAAGTCGACATTCAGGTTGAATAACCAAAAAAAACATATACGGTCGACCTTGAAACTCATTAGGTCGACCGATTGGGTTACCTCGCAAGTACAGAAGTCCCAGTGTTATGGCCTAAATTCAAATACGAAGAATTGTCTCGTCAGGTCGACCTGGTGGACGTCGCGGTCGACCGAATTGGATTCTGCACCCAACAATATATCAAGTTAGCCGGTGGAAATCACGCATTAAAAAAGAAGACGGTGAATGCTACTTTAGGTCGACCTCACCTTAGACCTGGTCGACCACTTCCAACACGTACAACAGCAACCGCGAACGATCTTCTTCACAAAGGCTCTAAGTCGGAAAAAAACCTAATTCAGACTTGGTGGCGTTTAAGGGGACTCATATTCGTATTTATAGAGATTTGGACGTGAATGGGTCGACCTAATTCGTTTCCTTGTCCAATTGTGGAACCTTTCTGGTGTTGGAATCCATATCCAATACGGATACGGTCTGAAGGCGGTCGACCTCTTCCCAATGCGGTCGACCTGTTAGGTGCACAAGGGTCGGCCTATGAGATATTTGGGTCGACCTGTTGCTCTTTTAGACCACCAAAACGGTCGACCGCATTTTGTTAGAGGTCGACCGCCTTCAGGAACCCAACATACGTGAATTAGCCCATTCGGTCGACCGCAAGGTGTATTCGGTCGACCGAAAAGTGCATGTCACGGTGACATGCATGTCACCGTAGCAAAATCCTATATTAGTTGAAATATATAGTCATTCTTCTTCTCAAAACTAGCGTTGTGTATAGAATCTCAGTGTGTGTATTATGTTTTACTCTATATATAATAAATTGCCAAAAATCTTCAATCTCTTTCAGCAGCCACCATCGACAGCTCCTGTGAAAGTTAATGTCGACGTGGCTTGCATCGCGGATCGAGGAACGGGTTGGGGGTGGTTATCAGAGATAGCGAGGAAGGTTTTTGCTTGCTGGAGTTTCGGAGATCGCGAATTCAATGGAATCCCGAGGAAGCGGAAGCCATGGCCATCGACTTTGGCCTTGATTTGGCACAGAGGTTTGAGCTGCTGGAAATGGAAATGGAATCGGATTGCCAGGGGGTCGTTTACCAGCTGAGAAGAGAAGAAGACAGAGAGACCGAGATCGGGTTGCTCTGTGCGGAGATTCGGGCCAAAGCCCAGTCACTGAATCATGTTAAATGGAACTATGTGAGCCGACAAAAGAATAAATCGGCCCATTTCATGGCCCATGTTGATTGTAACTGGGAGGGAGAGGAGGTGTGGATTAACAACCCACCTCATTTTCTTGTACCTCTTCTTAGAAAGGATATGGGAGGAAACTCCAATGCTTTGATTTAATTAATGAATACAGTCCTTTCAAAAAAAAAAACTCTCATTATCCATTGTAATCCTTGGCTTAATCTTAGCCCTCTCAAGCATGCTTTTCAAAATCACATACTGCACTACTTGAGCGGTTTAGAAATAAAGTGTTCAATAAAGATCAAAAGCATCTAAGAGGAAATGTAGAGGGAGACATACTTGGGACTGAAAGAGCACAAACTATATAAATCCGTCAAACCACCAAAAAGAATTTTCTTCTCCTCCGAGCTAAAGTTGCAAGATGGGCCTCTAGACAGACAATGCGGGTTTTCAACTTGTCAATAACTAAGATTAAGAAGCATCAGAACTGAGAACAATTGATATGTACTTAAAATAAATGAAAAACATATATCCCTAACAAAGATAAAATGGAACACACAAAAATTAACCAACAATGAGGTTGAATACATTCATTACATACAATAGGAAAATATGAATCTGAGAATAGAATGAACATGTTACAGGCAGATTCTTTTGGGTAGAAGAAGTATCACCAAGGCGATGCTTCGAAATCAATACTGCAAAAGTTTAACACCAAAATAAAGAGTGTTGCAAGAGGTGACAAGGAAAAATAAATATTGAGAAAAGCAAAAAGCATAGAACAACAAT
Source organism: Linum tenue (assembly GCA_946122785.1). NCBI lineage: Eukaryota > Viridiplantae > Streptophyta > Magnoliopsida > Malpighiales > Linaceae > Linum > Linum tenue. Next base: position 4,835,934 of record CAMGYJ010000003.1, read on the forward strand.
AGGCCACTTAGAACAGAATTGATGACAGGATTTAGAAGTCAATCGGATCACATGCCCATTAGAAAAGCAAAAACAGAGGAGAAAAAGAGACTGAGAATCTCATTAATAGACTTCGCAAAGCCAAATTAAGAAGATACCCACTTAATAGAAATTTACAGTTGCAGGACGAAGAATCGCAGGATGGGTTGGTTTGTGGTTGGGACAGCAAGTTCAGACAAGTTGTTTGATTTCAGAGAGGAGATTGAAAGAGCTTAAGAAGTGTACGATAAACTCCCTGTGCAATGTGCGGCTTGTTCAGGAAAGGCTGACGTGGCAAGTTGTTTATTTTGACATTGCCTTATAGTATATTGTAGATAGACAATAGCAGTACATTCATTCGTGCATCCCAAATGGTAAACTACTTACAATCGAACGACAAAGAGAAACAAAACCCTGAAAACCAGCAGGTACAGAGAACCCACGGCAGCTTGCTTTAGAAGACGGGCTGACGCCTGATGACGACTTCTCCATCAACGGGGACAGAAAAGCCAGAGAGCCAACCCACATAGGAATAGAACGACTGGGATCAGATGAACACCATTTTCCCCACCCAGCGGTTTGTGCTGTTGCAGAGCCCCAAGTTCCTTCTTGCTCCCCTCAGAAACAGGGGAATAGGCCACCGGCAACTCCGACGGAGACCCCGCCACTGTTTTCACAGGCGAAGAACCATTTGCTGCCAGAGCAGGCAACAAGTTGAGGAGGTGCTCTTCAGACGAGGAACGGAACGTGCTTGCAGATCGATACATTTTTTCCACAACAGCGAAAACGCAGGAAGGTGAAGGGGAATAGAAAGCTGTAGCCTGTGTAGAATGTTTCTAACCAATTCAGAGAAGATAATGAGATCCAAAGAACTGAAGATGCATTATTTTATAGCGGTTTTTGGTGAACAACCAGCTTAACTTGCAGAGTAGTTAAAGCCATGCATGTGCATAAGCTATAGAAAGGCGGGAGAACTTTTGCCACAAACAAGATATCATATTTCTTCCACATATATGAAAGTCGAAACCCACCGCCCACATATGCAAAATGCACAATATTGTGTTCTGCGGAATTTGAAGTTGACTTGGGAATAAAGAAACATGGAAATATGAAGATCTCAACTATTAGGACTAAATGCAAGTGTAAATATCAATTTAGAAATGCCCTGAAGCTGCACTGGATATGGTGGTAAGGTTAAATAGATGTCTACTCAGTAAACAGCCTAACAACCATAATCCCATCTTTGGATGTCAATGTACAACAGAGTACAGAGACCACCACCATACCAAATCTGGGGGAGTTCAGAATATCTCAACCAGGAATCAGAGCACCTAAAATGCACATATGGCCGTCAAGAATATGTTCTACAGAAACAAACCAAGCTCTGTTTTGAAATTTTACAGTTACATTCATATCCCGGGTCTTCAGGATATATCTGTCCTTGCACATCAACACGCTGAAAAGTAAAGGAAACGAAACGAAATTATAAGTCAAGAGCAAAGCAAGAATCGGGAAAAACCTGTGAAGTCGTTAAAACAAATGGAGGGGGAAAAGGTTGAAGAAGGTGAAAGCTAGTCTATCAAATACACAGATACAAAATTGAGATGGAGCTCCAAGAAACAAACCGATCAAAATTATTGCATACCTTACTGATGCTGGAAACGGACACCCTGTTGCTTGATCACTCTATGTGGAATTTACTTTTAAATGGTGGAAGCAGATTGCCAGAAGACTGCCTGACTCCACAGCTGAGCTCTACCTCCATTAATCTGTGATTTTCCTTTGACCGATACATTAGGAATTCTACGCTGACACTATCGCCTTCAGTGACACAACTAGGAGGGTGTGTGAGGAAAACCTAATCCAATCAGCAAAGGAATGCAGTTTAGAAGAATAACTCAATATATTCAACAGGTAACCGATCAAGAAACAAATGAAAAAAGTCGCCGCCTTGAGTAATTCTGGTTTAATACATACCTGCTGGCCCCAGTGGGTGCCGGCATCTTTACTAGGAGCTGTTGTCAACTCAACTTCTTGCTGTGCGGGGTTATCCTTTCTTCCCTGGTACCACAGGAAAACAGTATTATGTTCTGCAGAATGGAAAAGACAAGTGTTGTCCACTAAAACTAGAAAATCTGTTCCTCGACTTACTCGAAAATGAACGTCAAACCATCCACCAAATCCACAGAGGATTGTATTTTCCAGGGTGATCGGTGAAGAAAAACTGGCCCTGACCTCACTGATGTCATTTACCGAGGCGGTTAAACAATCAATCTCCTTGATAATAGCAGCTGTCCCGATAATTTGATTAGGATGAAGGTTTTGCCACAAGGATGTCTACAGGAATTTTGACACCAGGTCCTTCAGATATAGAGCACATTTAAAAGAGCAAGAATAATTTTGCATGCAGAATGAAGGCCACATTTTTGTTCGTACAGACAAAAGTAATGACTGGAAAGAGGGAAAAAGAAAACAAAACAAAACCAAAATTGTCTCAGTATCAAGAAACCTTCACTGAACAAGCTGACAGGCTAAGAGCCAACCAGGTCTAGCCTCTATAAATTCAATAATATGTCTCAACAACGCACTATCACTTTCCATTTAAGGTTCTTTTTCACCTATATCATACTCTTTGACCAGCCAAAATTAGTGGAATGAGAAGTAAGAAGTTCTCATTTACAGACTCATGTATTAGCAATGCTGAAGAAACTTATCAAGAATATTGATCTTGTTGAACCAACCTGAAGATAATATCTCCTCTGCTCTGCAGTGAAAGGTTGAGTCAAAACACCCATATCAACCCCGTAGGCATCCTTAGTGTCTTCAACGAAATGATGCCAATCGTCTATTACGTCTTCCAAATCGTTCTCTTTCCTATCCACCAATCCAGATCTGATAGGTGCAAACCATATCCGAGCATGGCTTGGGTACCTGCCACATTAACGGATAGTATCAGCAAAACAGAAGCAAGCCAAGACATTCAACCTCAAAGTAGAAAAAGCAAAGCATATTGGTTTATCTCAATTTAGGAGTTTGGCATCGAGCTGCTTACATGACTCCATTAGGCTTCAGCCAGCGGTCACGAGCACAAATTACAGAGTCAAACATCGACTCACGCAGAAGTAAGTAACCCATCCACTCCGAGATAATTACATCAACTGTCATCAGTCAAAAGTCCAAAGATCAAAATCACCGTGTGAAATGAAAACATCTAAACTATAAGAAAATGATCAATGAAAGAACAAACTATCAACTACAAAACCAAAGCAAAAATGTAAACCTTTCTCAGGCAGGACAACATCCTCCATAGAACCCTCAATCACTTCAACCACATCCTCGACATTGTTTGTTTTCACTAATGCACGAGCATGCTCCGACATCTTAGTTGCTTCCACTGCATAGACCTTCTTTGCACCTGCTTGTGCTGACCAAATTGCTAGAATGCCACTGCCAGTTCCAACATCCAGAACTGTCTACAATCACAGGTTTAGCAGCATTATCAATCGGTCCCAAGCATAGGCTAACCGCAATCTCATAAGAACAAACAAGTACCCCTAGCTTCAAAGAACCCAGAACCAGAGAAGTCCCACGCCTAAAACCAATAATGAACCTGAACTCTCCCTAACTCCTTACTATTAAGTATTAAGGCCCAAATTTCTCGAGCTCCCACAAGTTTGCAGCCAATGTTCAGTCACTCACAAGTCAAAGAAGGCTTAAACAAACACTATTCAACAGAATGGTTCAACTAAAAGATCAGAAAGCCAAAACCCTCATACGAAGTCAACCCCAAAGAGACTAGCTTTGGACTCGAGAGTTCACAATGGGTTAGCAATTAGGGAAAAGCTGTAACAGTAAATGGGTGGGCAAAGTAGGTTACTTTTCCATGGAAGTGATGTTTGTTCCGGAAAATGGAGTTGTAGTAAGCGTTCATGCGAACCCGATCGGAGAGCATGTCTTTCTGGTGGTAGAGAAAGGCGTAGGTGCAGAAGTAATTGGCGAAATCCACTTCCTTGTCAACCACGGGCGGTGCTCCGCCATTGCCCAAGGCTGCGCGGTCGCTAGCTCCGCCGTTGTGCCTGCTCCCCATGTCGTCGGTAGCTTAGTTTCGTTCCTTCGCTTCGCAGGCGGCAGCCGACGTTCGCGTTGTTTCGTATTTATAGTAGGTCATGTTGGAACCGGACTAGCCGCTTGGTTCGGTTGACCCGGGTACCCGAATTTGGTTACGGAAGAGAAATCAGACTCCTATGATCTTTTTTTTTGGTGATAGTGATACTACTGTGAGTTTGATTGGTCATCCATTTTAGATGCTAGAATTTAAGCTCGGAAGAAAACCATGTTATAGTTGTGATAATTTTCATCAAGGTCGCTCGTTTCCCCAGGATAGTTGACTAATAGTCAAACGCCTGATAAGAAGACTTTTCAGGGATGAGTTACCGTCACAACCCTCACAGGGGTTGTGATTTTCACTTCCTCCTTCGCAGCCATTAGATCCACCCTCTCTCTTGGTTTTTCAAATTAACGTTTAGATTAAATGAAGGGTATTTTTGGAAGAGAAAAACTTACCACACAGGATCCTTTCTCATTTTCTATATAATCTGATTTCCTTAAAAAAAAAACTCTTCCTCTCTCCCCTCTCTCTTCCCTCTCCCGAGAACCCTAACTGCTCTCTGTCTCTCCCTCCCGTTGTCGTCGCTGCCGCTGCCGCTGCCCCCTCCCGTCGCCACCGTCGTACTCTTTCTCTCCCGTCGCCATCGCCGCCATCTTTACCTCCCGCCGCAGCCGTCGCGTCATCCGCCTCCCACCATCGCAGCCCTCTATCCTCCCTCCAACTCCTGTCACCGCCATCTCTCTCCCGCTGTCCTCCTCTGCCGCCGCCGCGAGGTAACGACCTCTCCCCTTCCTTCTCCTTTCCTCATTCCTTATTTTTTTTCAGATCTGGGATTTTCCAGATTCCAGATCTTGTTTTTTTATGTTATTCTCTAGTGGTACTGATTTCTGTCTAGTGTGGTAGCGTACCAGTACTCAGTGGTAGCGGTACTAGTGAGTAGTGGTACTGATTTCTGTCTAGTGGTACGCTACCAGTGGTAGTGGTATCGTACCACTATTCACTGGTAGCGATACCAGTGGTAGTGGTAGCGTACCACTACTCACTGGTAGCGGAACGAGTGGTATTTGTAGCGTACCACTACCACTAGTACGTACCACTACTACTGGTAGCGTACCACTAGATGAAAATCAGTACCACTAGCACACTGACGGAGTGGTTTTTTTGCAGTTGGCCGGAGCCAGTCTGATTGGAGGATTTCACCGGAAAAGTTCGTCGGCCAGAGAAACTTTGGCGGTCGGAGTGAAGAGGTTGCTGGAAAAGAAAGAGAGAGATATAAGCGTATTAATTGTAGGATTTAAATTAAGAAAGTATTTAATCTGGGTTTTTAATTCCCAATCTGTAATTAATACAAAAATAAATAAATAATAAATTCTAATTTTTTTTCATACCCAAATTGCCCTTGGATGTGAATCTCACATCCCTCTTAGGGGATGTGACGGTAACTCATCCCGACTTTTCATGCTATAAGATGGTCAGTCCTATTCAAACAACGAAGAGCAAGACAATAAGAAACATATTAAAATTGAGACGACACCCTGCCAATATCTCCCAAGATGGCTCCTCCCAAATCATGTGAAAGCTTGCTCTACATCACCCGGCAAATGACCAGTTGAGAATCGCCACGAAATTTAACAGAAAAAATACGATGGATTAGACACCAGTTCATAGCATCTCGCAAAGCCGATAATTTCATAAAGAAAGGGGCTTGTTTACCTTCATACTATTGCACAAACTCAAAGATTATCTCACTTAAGGAACTGAAGCTCACGAATCTTGTACGACCACCGTGATTACGTTTGAGGGAGCCATCAAACCAAACTACTAGTTCTTGTAACTTCACAAGGTGATCCACGTTCCTTTCGTAAAAAAAAAAAGTAAGAAAATGAATTTACACTTGTTTGATGTTTATCATTTTTCAATTACCTTGGTCGAATGTCTCTTACTCGGTAATCAACTATCACCTATGATTGTGAACTAAGTGCAGATTAATATTTTCCTATTTGTCTCGGTTCAAGATAGGGTGCATAACTCACCCATCAATAATTAAATCTGAACCCTTCATTTAGAAAATCCAGATCTAAGAATGGAGAATTAAAGGTCATTTTTATTTTTCCTAACTTTCTTAATCGACTCATATCTTCTTCGTTTTAACTTGGATTTTAATGTTTTTTTGCACAGATGGAACGTGTTCGTTGTGCTCTGCAAAATGAGATACATTTTCAATATTTTTGAGATTTTTTTTTTTGCCTCTTAGTACCAACTGCATACTATATGGTATCTCCTTCGTTTTTAATTCATTTTTGAAAACATTTGCACATAAAGTTACTAATCTGATCCGTTTCCATTTGCCTCCTTGACAAATCATGGTGATTCAAAGAGGTCTTGACACCAATAGTTAACAATTAAGTATGCAAGTTCATCCTTTCTAATTTCTATGACAAGGACCATAGCATTCATTATTATTCTCTAATTTGTGTGGAAGTAGTATTTGCTGTAGGCAGAGCTTTTTTTCCTTAGCCACATTGTCATCTATTATGGTTTTATAGAGTCGATATTATGTTTTTCCGATGTAAAGGTTTTCAATTTGGCAATTGGGGGGACTCTATGGTTCATTCTTTTTATGACAAGGTCGTTATTCTGGCTTAGGATAGGGTCATTATTCTGACATATGAGTAACTAAATCAGGATCTTTAGATCTAAGTTGGTCCAGAAAATTCAGATTTAAAGGTTGTCAATTAAAGGTATTTTATTTTCCCTGGTTTTCTTAATCGGTTCTTATCTTTTTCGTTCTAACTCGGATTTCAATTTTGTTTGCACAGATGGAACGAGTTCGTTATGCTCTACAAAATGAGATCAATTTTCAATATATTTCGAGAAAATTTTTTCTTACCAACTACATACCATATGGTAACTTCTTCGTTTTTTTAGTCGTTTTTTAAAACGTTTGCTCAGAAGGCACGAGTTCATCATAATCTATTGGATCTATAAATTTCTGGGTGAAAAAAATACTGGATAAAAAATTACCATACTTTACCACTATGGTATGTGGGTGGTAACTTGTAGTAAACAATGATGAAAATCGTAAATGATAGTTAGTATACTCCTACTATCATGTATTCAACATTCTTACCATATTGGTATGTTCATACCATCATGGTACGCTTTCTTATCATATCGTATTAAATAGGAGCATACCATATGGTAATGACTGGTAAAAAATTATTCATTTTTTTGTATTAAAAATATATCAAAGTGGATATCATTTTAAAGAGCACATTTAATCTGATTTATCTGTGCTAAAAAAATTGAATTTCGACTTAAAACGAAAGAGAAATCGTCTGTTAAAGATTGAAGGAGAAAAGATAAAAGACTTTTCAGGAGAGAGAGGATACAGATGTCTAATGTAGACAGGTTGCTCATGGTTACTGACCATAGAGTTACTCACTTGATCCATTCCCCATTATTCTCTAATTTGTGCGCTTTCGTTTTGTCTTGGCCCATCTTGGAACCTCAATCTCTTAACCGGAGGCGTTTGAGGGGGAAAAAACATTTTTTTTTATAGGAACCTGTAAATCTTTTATTTAACCAGTGGAGGCTGTTACATTATCCAGCTGTAGCTGGTCAAGCAAGATCATCGGGGGTATATCTACCCAAACGATACGTTCATTCCATCGAGTTTCCACATGTGCCATCAAATGAGCAGCTTCATTTCCCGTACGTTTCACATGTTGCCATGAACATTCTCCCATCGCCCTCAGGTGACGTCTAATGCTCCTGCAGATCGTACCTGTTTCCGAATGAATAGAGTCTGCTTCATGAATCTTCTTCACTAGAGCCAGGCAATCCACTTCCAGGATAGGATTCATAATATGGTTTTGGAGAGCAACCTGAACCCCAAATTCCGCCGCTAATGCTTCCGCCTCTTCGATCGACCAACTCCCCTCCATTTTCTTTGCTGCTGCACACAGGAAACGGCCCATCCAATCTCGTGCCACCATCCCCAGGCTAATGCCCCCACTCGTCAGCACACTGGCATCCGTATTTATCTTGACTCGTCCCTGCTCCGGTAATCTCCAATGACTACCATCACTGTCATGTGTTGGTATGCTGCTTCTTCTTTCTTGACTCCGGTAATCTTCCCTAAAAGCTTTTGCCCGGGGGATAATCTCATTCTCCTCAAGCCGATGTCCATTAAACATTTGGGCATTGCGCTCCCTCCAAAAGAACCAGAGCACGATGCACCATGCCTCAACCCTCTCATCCGACTCAGATCCCATCACAGCCTCCACCCACTGGTAGCAGTCGTCACTTGGCCGGTTGGTGAAACAGGTTGCAAACTCAGATTGCCTCCATAGTCTAGACACCCAAGCACATTGACAAAAGGCATGGACTTGTGTTTCCCGTAGATCGCAGTAAGGGCACTTATCCGTCCTCCTCTCGCTTTTCACACTTATGTGATCGCCGGTGGGGAGCACACCCCTCATAAACCGCCACATGAAATGCTTCACTTTAGGAGGCATATCCAGCGACCATAGCCTCTTCCATATACTAGCTTCTCCAATAGGAACTATCTGTTGCTGGTCTTTGAGGAAGTCCTGTAACCATGATTTATAGCCGTCCCTGACTGTGTATTCACCCGAGTCATTAGTTGCCCATATTATCCGATCCGTTTCTCCATTTCCCCGGAGTGGGATCTGTCTGATCTTGTTGACTATATCATTGGGGAAGCATCTCTCTAGAATCTCCAAATCCCACTCCTCAGCATCTGGCTGGATAAGCTCTCGTACCACCGAGTCTGCAGGTAATCCCTTCGGCGCTGATTCCACGTACCACGGCTCCCCGGTTGGCAACCAGTTATCGCCCCATATCCGAACTTCCGTTCCGTTTCCCACTTTCCACCGGATCCTTTTGCAAAGGAACTCCCGTGCACTTATATAGATTTCTTTGATCATTCTCATTTTCTTGCACATACTTGAATGGCACGATCTATTTCGCAAGGTTGGCATAGAACCTCTAGGTTTGTGTGTTTGCTAGCTATCTAGCCAGGATTTTGGACTTCTGTCGTCGTGTTATGCTTAGAAAATTATATTCTTTATTTGATCTTTATGGTTATTTGACACTTAATTAAGTAACGTCTCCAAAATAAACATATCAAAATCGATAATTTCATTGTCTAAGGTAACAAACAGACACGGACAAAACCATACATTGACCAGGGTACATATGATCAGTGTTCATCTTGAGTTCTCAATAATTCGATTAAAATTATACATAAATATAAGTTAATAATGTGCATGAAGTGATAAAAACTAAAGAATGAAAAATCAAAAGAAAGTATAGCTCTTCATCTCCATAGCAAACCGGCTAGCTAGCTTGTTCTTGTTTGATCAAGACCTGGTGGCATGTTGATTATAATGTGACCTGTTATTCCGATCTCGATTTAACTCCTGTGCAAAGTTCAAATCCACCATGAGAAAACAACATTAACACACACCCAACTCTGTGACAACATCAGCAAAGATTGATTAGCTAGGTTAACTCCTACTTAGACCGACTTACCATGTTGCGGAGAGCCAAAATCCGCCCAAACCCAGCCGCCGGAGCGCCGGCAGGATTACCGGCCTTGTCGCCGCCGTTACCAAGACCTTCAGCATTGAGCTTAGCCTTTGGCTTCAAACTATTAGCTCCATGTACTGCCTCAAGATGTTGTCCAACCCCTGAAGTAGTAGTAGAATAAGATTTTCTGGCAGACATTACTTTATCCACCATTTTACTCCCAAACACTTGTGTACCACCGCCGCGGCTCTTCTGATTGTGCACATAGCTCCCTTCATTACTTGTCGCGGTAGTCGTCGTCCTAGTCGTAGTAGTTGTTGATGATATTCGTGGCCTGCTGCTACTGCTGCTGCTCCGCGGTTTTGCAGGAACAGCGGCAGTAGCGGCCGCGGAGGTCTTTTGATGCCCGAATGGCATCGGTTTGGGCCTGATCCGGCTAGTCGAGCTAGCGCGATCGGGCCTGGAGCTGGCAATTGTGGTTCGAGAGTGGTGATCGGCTGCTACCGCGGCAGCAACTGTTGCAATGTTGGATCTTACTCCCGGAGACAATCCCCTGGTTTTGGGCTGTTGGACCGGTTTAACATTGGATTTCCCAACGGATGATGGAATAGTAGTGGTATTGGTAGCTCTCTCTATTATGGGCTGCAGTTTTGGCCCAGCGTAGTGATCTGTAGTGGGCTTTGGTCGACCATATTGGACTAGTGTGGGCCCAACTTCGTTGCCTACTGGTTGTGCAACATTGGGGGTTGGTCGTTGGGCAGTGAGTGATGACCTGTTGATCGGCATCTTTGGTCTCGACGGCGAGGATTTGGTTGTGGTCGGCGGGCTTGTTGTGGTACTAGTTGTTCTTGGCTTACCGGATTCCGAACTGGCTGCAAACTGACATCCCCATAAAATGTGTGCAAACTTCAAATGACTCGAAATCTTATCGAATTATATCATCAAATCACATACAACTCGATCCATAACTCAGAATCAATACGAATTGAGTCTTTACCTTATAATCGAAAACCAATTATTGTAAACATAAAATGTAACACTCTGCAACGACGTGAAGTACGTACCCGTGACAGAGGCTGAACGACGGTGATCTCCCGCTGGACCAATAAGTCCGGCCGACTGGCTTCCATTTCCAGAGACGGGAACAGGGGAGTTGCCGGCGGCGTTTTTAACCTTATTCCATATATCATTATCATTACAGAAAAAAAAAACATACTTTTTAGATCAGGACAAGAGATGGAATGATAATCAGAGTGGGTTCTCGATTTAACTAGATAATCTATCTTCAATTATACCAATCATAATCGTTTTTGCCATGTCCGCCGCCGCCGAAGAACTCGTAGCCCTGCGATCCGTCTTTCTTCCCCGACGGGATACGGTAGAACGAATGGTGAGTCCCCGCTGCCGCCGCGAACACAGAAATTCGGAAAAAGTAACCATCTTTATGATAACCCAACACAATACAAGCAGTACCAGAGAAGATTAAAGTAGTGTAGCTTCTCACCGGCGTTAACCTCGAACTCATCGGAGATGGGCTGGAGAAGACTTGCAGCCTGATCCTTCTCCCGTCTATTCAACTCCTTGAACAGTGTCAGGTCGTCGTTATCTCTGTCCTTCCGCTGCACTCCGCCGCCCCGATTGTTCAATCTAAACCTCCCGCCGGCGCCGTTCATTTTCCAGCCGCCGCTGATTACTTCCAATTTTGGGTGAGATGAGGGAATCGGGAAGAGGGAGAAAGCGAGAGAGGGAGAGATGTGTGAAGTTCTGATTCGTATTATATGTAAACTTGGACATATGGAAGTAGTCAAGTACCAGGGATGCAAACTGTTTCGGAATCGGAGAAAACGAGGGAGATTGCAGGGGATTGAGAAACTGATCCCAGCTGTTTAAATTTGTTTTTTAACTACTAATCAGATGGACATTGATGTATTATCTGATCTTCTTCTGCTAAACTTTGGGTTTATTGGTGATTATAGAAATGGAAGACGACAAAGATTAACAGGATGGAAGAGAGATTAGAGAAAAGGACCCGGAAGTAACGAGGCAGAGCGACACTTGCAGGCGCCGGCGGCCGGCCGTCGTGCCGTACCGTTTTTTCTTACGAGCGGACTAATCATTAGGCCCAAATCAGATTTCGCTGTTGCACTCATCTGGCCCAACTGATTTAAGCCCAAAAGACTTTTTTGTACGTATGTCTTGTGCATGTCCTGCCCCACCTCACCTCACCTGTTCATTTATATACAACGAAAATACGTCACTAGAGTGTGCTAAATGGCTGGGCAAGTGTTGCCATCGAGTAAGAGTAAGGTATCAATGACGCTCGCCCAATAACGTGATACACAATGTGACATGCTTACTAAGAATATTCAACAGAAGTATATATACTCACTAACCATTTCTAAAGGTAGGTTGACTTTCTAGTTCCTTATTTGATCTCTTTAGCTGGGAGATAATGTGCCTTCAAAAGTCATTCGGTTTTCGGTTGTATGTTTCACATTAAAGTGATAGATTATCCGGATTTGATGTTGACGAACTGAACGAGAATGAAAAGGAAATCAAGAAATAGACACCGGATTTACGTGGTATCCCTGGAGAATCCAGGACTAATCCACGGAAGAGTGAAAACCCTTCGAGCTACTGATCTTATTGTGTATGTATGTTCTGTGCCTCACTCACAGCCACCACTCTCCCTATATACAACCCGAAACAAGAAATAAACAAACCCTAGGGCCACTCTCACCACGTACACGAGCAGCCCTTGCATGGGCTTCATGGGCACAATAAATGGGCTATACAAAGCAAATACAAAGCAATTAAACATGGGCCTGTATAATCCGCTAACAGCCTCCCCCAAATTGATGCTGGTCGGAAAGCAGCAATTTGCTCGACAGGTACCAGTGACGACTAGTGGTGAATGACTTCGTAAACAGATCTGCAACCTGATCCTATGTCCGAATATGATGAAGAGAGACAGTCCCAGCATTAACCAAATCTCTAACATAGTGAACATGTATTTCGATATGCTTGGTACGATCATGAAGCACAGGATTAACCGCGATACAGATAGCACTGGTATTATCCACAAAGAGATTAAGAGGGAGAGAGCACGTCACATCAAAATCCTGGAGGAGACGTTGGAGCCATATGAGTTCAGAACAAACCTCAGACATGGAGCGATACTCAGCCTCTGTAGATGACTTAGAGACCTTGTCCTGCTTCTTACAACGCCAGGATATAAAAGATTTACCAAACTGTACACACCAGCCAGAGGTAGAGCGCCGAGTATCAACACACCCAGCAAAGTCGGAGTCTGAGAAAGCCTGAAGACAAAAGTCACCAGTCGAAGGAAAGAAGATACCAACATCACTTGTTCCTTGCAGATAACGCAAAATGCGATGAACTGCTGCCAAATGATCAGAGCGAGGAGCATCCATAAATTGACTGACTACGTGGACTGCATAGGAAATATCTGGTCTGGTAGCTGATAGATAAATTAGGCTTCCAACAATGCTCCTATAAACCTTACTGTCTGGTAATAACGTGCCTGAGTCACGGCCGAGACGCAGATTAAGCTCCATAGGTGTAGAAACAGGTCTGCAGTCAGTGATTTGATGATCATCCAACAAGTCTGCAATATACTTATGCTGACATAACAAAATTCTGCGAGAGTCACGATTAACTTCCAGGCCTAAAAAATATGATAATTCTCCCAGATCCTTGAGATTAAAAGAGGCATGGACACCCTCCTTAAGCCGATGAATGCCCTCATGGTCAGATCCCGTGATCACCATATCATCGACGTACAAGAGGAGAGCAACAACCCCAGCTTCTGTAGTGCGAGTAAACAAAGATGGGTCGTTGCGACTCTGCTGAAAACCCAAGTCGGAGATAGTGGTATGAAATTTCTCAAACCAAGCACGGGGTGCTTGTTTGAGACCATACAGGGAGCGATTAAGCCGACAAACCTGATAAGGAGAAGCAAGCGGATACCCGGGAGGTGGTTCCATGTAAATTACTTCATCTAAGTCGCCGTGAAGAAAGGAATTCTTGACGTCCATCTGATATAAGGGCCACTGACGAAGAGAAGCAACGGATAATAAAGTACGAACTGTAGCCATCTTAGCAACCGGTGCGAATGTCTCACTGTAGTCGATGCCATATTCCTGAGTAAATCCCTGAGCAACCAGTCGTGCCTTATACCAATCCACTGTACCATCCGGTTTCATTTTGACAGTATAGACCCAACGACAGCCGACCACTGAAGTAGAAGAAGGTGGACGAGGAACTAGAGTCCAAGTATTACTTGCATGAAGCGCCTCTAATTCCCGACGCATAGCAGCTTCCCACAAAGGATGGCCCTTGGCCTGACGATAGCGAGTCGGAACAGCTATCGACTCCACTCCATATGCTAGGTAGTCACCAAATTTCGGTGGAGGGACTCCTTTATTTACCCGTTCGGAACGGCGCGGAGCTGGCTTGGTGTCATGAGAAGATGAATTTGGGCCGCTAGAAGGGGAGCTGATGTCGGTGGTGGTAGGAGAGCCAGCCGAGGAGGGAGTGCTGGAGCCGAGAGTGATAGGCGATGGTGGAGTTGCTGTAGGTGATGACGAGGCAGCAGCTGATGTGGAGGGAGACAGATCGGTTGAGGGAGGATCGTGTGGATCAAGTCATCATCAACTTCATCAGCAAACGTGGGAGGAGGAAGATTGACCGGAAGGAAATCAGACGGAGACGACTCAGGTGAGTGAAACATGACATTTTCAAAAAATATGACAGTACTGGCAATGCGGATACGTTGAACAAGAGGATCATAACATAAGTACCCTTTGTGTACGTCACTATATCCCAAAAAGACACATCGAGTTGTTTTAGATGTGAGTTTTGTACGTTCGCGCTTCGGAAGAAGAACAAAGCACAGACACCCAAAAACACGGAGACGAGAATAGTCAGGATGACGGGAATAGAGAGCAAAAAAGGGACTAGTGTTTCGCAGAACAGGAGTAATTTGGTAATTTATGAGACGAACTGCAGTGGCAACTGTTTCAAGCCAGAATCGACCAGGAACATGAGACGCTAACAGAAGGGCACGAGTTAAATCCATGACATGACGATTTTTCCTTTCTACTAGACCATTCTGCTGAGATATACCGGGACAAGACTGCTGAGTAAGAACACCAAGTGACCGATAAACTTCATACAGCGAAGCTGAATTATATTCACCGCCAGGGTCAGAACGAACAATTTTGACAGGACGATCAAACTGGGTTTGAACCATTTTCAAAAATTCAGTAGCTACGGACTTGAGTTCGGATTTAAGGCGGAGAAAGTAAACCCAAGTAAATCTAGTGACATGATCAATGAAAAGAGCGAAATATCGATAGCCACGATGAGAAATGGTAGGAGAAGGGCCCCAGATATCGGTATGAATGATATGAAAAGGATTAGTGATCACTGTCGTGCTCGAGGGATAAGAAATATTAATCGTTTTAGCTTCAACACAACTAGTACAGGAATGAGAAGCAGAAAGATTAACATGATTTTTGCCAAGCAAAGATTTTCGAAACATCATTTCAAGACGACCAGAATGAAGATGACCTAATCTAGAGTGCTAAAGATCCCAGGCATTATTTGATAATGTTGAAAACGAAAAAGACCCAGCAGAATCACAGGAAACCGGTTTCGACAATGACAAAGAATCCGAAGATGGACTACTGACACATGATCCAACAACTGAAGATGACACTGAACTCCCACGTAGCTCATCTAGATGAAAAACTCTTCCCTGCTTACTCCCTTTTCCGATCTGCCTCCCCGTCTTCAAATCCTGTATAACACATCCCGACGGTGCAAACAAAACAGAGCAACCCTGTTCAGTAAGTTATCCCACTGACACCAAATTTGGAACTAAACCAGGAACATGTAAAGTGCTGGGCAATGTCATATTCTGTTTACGCATCACCCCTATACCTTGAACGTTCAATTTTCCACCATTTTCTACACTTAATGACATGTCTTTAACAGGAGTGATATTACTCAAGTTCCATGATGCATTCGTCATATGATTAAAGCATGCGGACTCGAGCAACCAGGGAGAAGTATTACCTGAATTATTCAGTGTAGCAAAGGCAGCACTAATAGCTGTGGGTAATGACCTTTGTAAAGCAGCATTGACCATGCTCTCAACATCAGCTGCCGAGAAGCTTCCTCCAGAGCTGCTGCCAATTTCGAGCTGCCCATGCCCAGGTGCAAGAGCAGTCGCGTGAGCTGTCCGATCTCCAGTCGGCGGGCGGGGTGAGCGGTGGTTATAAGGCCTCCCAAATGAGCCGCCATTAGCACATTCAATCCTGGAGGAAGAATCAAAACCCCCACCTGCAGCTCGTGCCTCGTTTCTCTGCAGAGTTCGGCATTCAAGAATTATATGTCCATTTCTTTTGCAATAAATACAGACATTCCACTGCCTACAATGCTTCTTAGGATGCCCCCGCTCATGACAAAAATGGCACTCAATATCATTAGAAATAGGTTTGTTATGAAACGAGGGACGATTTACCGAATAGGCCGATTCTTGTCCCGCCACAGCCAGCACTGTTTCTCCAGCACTAGGGCGAACATCTATATTTGCCTGGGTGCGAATTCTGATTTCTTCGCGGACCAAATGGGAGAGCAACCCCTCAAATCGCAGATCATCCTTGTTCAGCAGTGTGGAGTGAGCGGCTTCGAACTCAGGGCGCAGGCGCATGAGGAAATTGAGAAGGCGAGTCTGCTGTCGCTCTTTGACAGCATTGGCGGAGACAGGTTGGGGATGCAACGCGGCATTATAATACTAGCTGATTGATTTATCCCCTTGCTCCAGCCGAGCCAAGGCCATTTGGATCTCAAACTGCCTTGCGACATTGACGGTGGAATATGTCGCAGCCAGATGTTGCCACATTGCGTGAGCAGTTGGAAAGAGGCGAAGACTTAGACATGTGGATGGATCGACGGATCCCAGCAACCAGTGGCGGACGCGCGCATCACTTTGATTCCATTGAGCTTGTTCCTGAATTGCGGCAGTAGGTAACGGACGAGGACAGGTTCCATCGAGAAAGCTCAGGAGGCCGCGTCCCTCAATGAAAACACGGAACTGAAATTCCTAGAGAGCGAAGTTTGTGGAGGTGAGCCGAACTGAAGGTCGATCGGAATCCATTGACGAAGTAAGCTCTGATACCATGATAGATTATCCGGATTTGATGTTGACGAACTGAACGAGAATGAAAAGGAAATCAAGAAATAGACACCGGATTTACGTGGTATCCCTGGAGAATCCAGGACTAATCCACGGAAGAGTGAAAACCCTTCGAGCTACTGATCTTATTGTGTATGTATGTTCTGTGCCTCACTCACAGCCACCACTCTCCCTATATACAACCCGAAACAAGAAAGAAACAAACCCTAGGGCCACTCTCACCACGTATACGAGCAGCCCTTGCATGGGCTTCATGGGCACAATAAATGGGCTATACAAAGCAAATACAAAGCAATTAAACATGGGCCTGTATAATCCGCTAACATAAAGTGTCGATGAAAAAATTAATTAAAACATTTTGTAATACATCCACGAGACAAATTTGTTAGATAATGGTATAAGATCCAGCATAACCCTCTCCCAACAACTCGAGTTATTGGAAGCAACTGGTTCTTGACAAAATTAAGTGATGCATATACTTGTAATGTATCTAAAGAAACTCATGTATAGATACCATAAGATTTTTCATTAAAAGAAACTATATTCATTCGTAGTTCATAGTAAATTTTGGACAGTGCCCATACAATCATAGTTAATCCAATTACATAACCTAGGGTGGATTACATCTATTGGATGTCTGGCAAGAGTAGTGGATAAATGGCTCATACTAGCTAGAAAATCAGTGATGTAGCACAACTAGAGGACTTGATCGAAGAAGCTAACCGTGTGGAAGGAGAATTTGTTTAATTGTTACTTTAATATTTTGTGTTCTTTTCCTAGTCGGTTTCGGTACTTAGTTTTCCAATAGGTTTTTATACTTAGTTGTCTATTTAAAGACCCTTTATTTTGCAGTGAAGACCAACTTTCACTTTTGATTAATTAAACCCAAGGGTTGTCATTCTCGGCGGATTCCGGAACTTTTCTTCCAAGTTTGCGCTAGCAAGATTGCTTGGTAACTGGAGACGAGTGTTTTGCAAGTCTCGGGGGTTTTCGACTGCGTCAGTTGGTATCATAGCCAAACTTACTCCTGTCTCTTTTTTTGAAACTTGCATAGCCATGGGAGATCGACCGGTCACACGCGAGGACATCGAGGCCATCACCGCGGCTTTTACCACGGCGATTACAACCTTGACAACGCAAGTGACGAATTTGGTGGCACAAGTGAACAAGAATCAAAACAGGAGGGATCGAGGCAGGAGAGTCGAGCGAGAAGAGCGTCCTAGAAGGGCTCGTGGTGTTCAAGATGATTCTGATTCTGGTTCGGATGAAGAGGTCCAGGATGAGAACCCAGATCATGATGATGAGGACTGACAACATCGTAACGATTATCAGGTCAAGGCTGATATTCCATTGTTTTATGGAACCATAGGCGTTGAGGATTTTCTCGATTGGCAAATTGATGTCGATAGATTCTTTGATGTGATGGAGGTATCTGAAAATAAACAAGTTAAGATGGTAGCCGTCTGATTGATGAGTACTGTTGTTGTATGGTGGGACAAGCTTGTTGTCCAGCGCCAGCGTCAACGGAAGGCCCGATCCGAACATGGCAGAGGATGAAACAATTGATGATGGAGCGGTTCTTACCGGAGGATTATGAGCCAATTTTATACAAGATGTACATTGATTGCGTCCAGGGTTGAAAGAGTGTTACTAAATACCAAGGTTCAAGAAGGCGCTAGGCGCAAGGCGGGCGTGGAGGCTTTGCCTAGCGCCTTGCTCGCATAGGCATAGACAAAGAGTGCCTAGGCATTAGAAGAAAAATAGTTGTTCGCATTGCATGATGAATGAAATAATAATCTACAACACTTACTCACTTCAGTTAAAATGATTAATAGCTTACTCAACACTTATTTAAAAGAACATAGCTCATGAATTCATAGAACATAGCTCAATAGCTCACAAAGTTCTTGAGCTATTGAAAATATTGATATAGAAAATTGATTTCGTAGTTGACGTTAATTTCATCCTTCAATATTGACTTCCTAACTCCATCTAGTTATGTTTATGAGAAATTTAGATGTCTCTATACTCCATTGACGTGTTCCAGTATCTAACTAGGCGCAAAACCCCTAGACGAGGCGTTTTGCCATTACCTTGCGCCTAGGCGTGACTAAGCGTAAGGTTAAGCGTGCCTTTTTGACCCATGCTGAATACACGATGGAGTTTTTACGCTTCGCGGAAAGCTATAGTTGGGAGAAACAGAGGCCCAAAAGGTCGCCTGTTACATCAATGGCTTCAGAGGATCGATCCAGGAGAAAATCGGCTTGCAAACAGTTTGGACGGTGAGCGATAGGGGTGTTCAAACGGTGTGGTTACCATGGTAACCGTTTTAACCAGTACTATTTGGATAATTTGGTTTGGTTAATTTGGATAATTGGTTTGGTTTTATTAAAGATTTTAGCTTGTTTGGTTTAGGTGGTTTGGTTTGGTTTCAGACACTCCTAACCAGCCAAACCAAATTAACCAAATAAATAAATAGCCATATATATAATATATACACATACTTAATATTTTGAATAACCACTCAAGAGTTGAAAGTTCATCCCTTTTAGACTCATAAAAAATAAGGCTTGATTATTGTTCCTATAATGTATATTTGTATATGTAGAGTGTAGACGACATCATATGAACGCCTAATTTAGATAAATCTCATACATTATGTTGGATGAAAACTTGAAAGCAAGGTACTTTTCAGCCTATGAAAATTGCTAAAAGACTAATTCAATTCAAACAAACACACAAATTCGTTAACCCCATACCATTGTGATAAAAAAATTTAGGTGAATACTTCTATACTAACCGTAAGATAATTGTCTTAGTTGCATGTATTTATGTTAAGAGTCAACTATAACTATGTGTTGATTATTATGTTTTATTCATTATATAAATTGTGAACTGATAAATTAACCTAAATTTTATCACTTAATGATAATGTGATTTTATATTGGTTAATCTGGTTAACCAATTAACCAATTAACCAAACCGATTAAACTTTAATTTGGTTAATTTGGTTGTTGTATTAGTTTGGACGGTTTGGTTATGATATTGTATTCCATGGTTAATGAAATTTAGCCTTATTTGATTTGGTAATAACCATGATAACCATTTGAACACCCCTAGTGAGCTAGGCTTCTACCCTTGCGCTGAAAGCAGAATTAATGGAAAATTCTCCCAAGAACTTTCTACCCTTCCATAGGTTTACCCCACAAGGCAAATCCCGATGTCAACGCTGACAAGGATGCGAGTACGAGCTCTAAGGAAGTCCAACCAAAGAGCGCTGCCAGAATGGGTAATTCCAACCCGAATAAAGTCTGAGTCACGAGGCCTCCAAACCCATATGCGAAGCCCGGGGGAGATAAATGCTACCGTTGTGGAGGCCAAGGCCATAGACCGAACGTATGCTCTTCTCGTAGAACAACAACAATCGTGGAGGGGATGGCCGCTTTCATTAATGAGCAATGTGATGAGGAAGATGGCGATGGGTATGCGGGGGTGGAGTTTGCAAAAGAAGAATCGGGCGATGCTATGAACTTCGTTCTCCGCAAGATCTTGTTGTTGACAACGGATGAGGGACAACGCAAGAACCTTTTCTAGACTCACTGGTCTTTCAAGAGTAAAGTATGCAACCTTATCATTAATAATGGCAGTACAGAGAACTTGGTTTATCAGCGACTGTGGCGTATTTGGAGCTGCCAACAAAACCTCATCCGACGTCATACGCTTTGGGATGGGTAAGTAGGGGACCACAAGTTAAGGTGACTCGAATCTACCGTGTGTCCATCTCTATAGGGAAGTATTATAAAGAGGAAGTTGTGTGCGATGTGCTGAATATGGACGTCTGTCACATTCTTCTGGGAAGACCATGACAATACGACCACGGCATCACATATAGGGGAAGGGACAACGTGATGATGTTCACATGGGAAAACCACAAGATTGCTATGGCTCCTATTTTGGGATTCAACAAGCCGACTGAGACTACAAAGTCTGGTTTCCTGGTAATAAATGAAGATGAACAGGAGCTGCGCGAGGCCTTGAAAGAATCAAAGTGGATCTGCCCGATCGTCGTCAAAGGGATGCTCAGTGTCGTACCATCAGAAGTCGCCATTCCCCGTGAAGTACAAGAAATCTTGAACGATTTTAAGAAGATGATCTCAGACAATCTTCCCAGCGCGTTACCTCCCATGCGGGATATTCAATATCATATTGATTTGATCGCGGGCTCAAGCTTACCAAACTTACCACACTGCCGCATGAGTCCCAATGAGAACGAGATACTACGCGAGCAAATTGAGGACCTCCAGAGGAAAGGATTTGTTCTAGAAAGTATGAGTTCGTATGCGGTACTCGTACTCCTCGTACCTAAGAAAGGAAACCAATGGCGCATGTGCGTCAATAACAGGGTCATCAACAAGATCACAATCACGTACATATTTCCCATTCCCTGTCTGGAGGACATGCTAGATGAGTTGTCCGGGTCGAAGGTGTTCCAAAAAATTGATCTACTAAGCAGTTATCGTCATATTCAAATTCGGCTTGGCGACGAATGGAAGACCGCTTTCAAGAGCAAAGATGGTATGTACGAGTGGCTGGTCATGCCATTTGGGCTCTCTAACGTGCCTAGCACGTTCATGCGTCTTATGAATCAGGTTCTTCGCCCTTTCATTGGATCTTTTGTAGTGGTTTATTTTGATGACATTCTCATTTATAGTAAGTCCAAAGATGAACACTTGGAACACGTCCGGATGGTGCTCCAAGCCCGACAAGAGAATGAGTTATATGTCGACGTGAAGAAGTGTACCTTCTGTACAAGCAAACTTTTGTTCTTGGGTTTTATTGTTGTCGATAGGGGTGGAAATCGGTACGGTATCGGTATCCCAATACCAAATACTGAAATCCAAAATACCGAATTACACCCTAAAGTCAATCCCAATCTCAATCCCTAAATAATTTCGGTATCCCAATCCCAATCCCTAAATATTTCGGTATCCCAATCGGTACCTCGGTATCCCAATCAGTATTATCAAATACAAAATTAATTATCTTTTTAATTAATAATTAAATATATAAATTAGATTTTATTGTTTAATTTAGGGCAAAGAGACTAAGCAAAGAGTCTTGAGTTGCCTAGAGCTAATATCTCAAGTTCTTGTAATTGGTAATCTTTAATTTGACGAATTTGAGGTTGAGAGACGACTAATACTAGTGTGAAATAGTGATGGAATGATCTATGTATAATTAAATGACACTCTTGGTAGTTGAGGGTCGCCTAGTAGTGAATGAGAGAGTCTAGTTCAAAGGCTAAATTACACACTAGCTTATATTTCGGTATTGATCGGTATTTGGGTATATATCCCTATCCCAATCCCGTAATCCCGAATAACAATTGAAATTCAATCCCAATCCCACCAAATAATACGTGTATTCGGTAATACCAAATATAGACAAATTCGGTACGGTATTCGGTATATCCCAAATTCTGGTACCAAACTTCCAGCCCTAGTTGTCGAGGAAGGAATTCCGTTGGATGAAGATAAAAGTGCGCGCCATTCGGGACTGGCCCCCACCGACGTCGGTATCAGAAGAGCGGAGTTTCTATGGTTTGGCTACTTTTTATCGACGATTTTTGCGTGACTTCAGCACTATCACTGCCCCCATTACAGAATGCATGAAGAAAGGGAAATTCAACTGGGCCCTGCGCAGGAACAAAGCTTTGAGCTGATCAAGACCAAGCTTTGCACTGCTCCAGTACTCGCTTTACCTGACTTTGACAAAATATTCCAAGTTGAGTGTGATGCTAGCGGCGTCGGCGTAGGGGCAGTACTCTCACAGGAAAAACGACATGTCGCCTACTTCAGCGAAAAATGAGTGATGCTAGGCAAAAGTGGAGCACCTACGATCAGGAATTCTATGTTGTATTTCGTGCCATGAGGCAATGGGAGCATTATCTGATCCAACGCGAGTTTATTCTCTTCACTGATCATCTCGTCGTCAAGTTTCTTCATAGCCAGAAGATTATAAACAAAATGCACGCTCGTTGGGTAAGTTATTTGCAGAAGTTCCCATTCACTATCCAACACCGATTGAGCACCAAAATAAGGTGGCTGACGCGTTGAGCAGGCGAGCTTCCCTACTGATCACATTGGCACATGAGGTTGTGAGTTTTGAACACCTAAAGGAGTTATATGCATCTGACCTAGAGTTCATGGAGTTATGGTTCACTTGTACATATCAACATCCACGAGTTGACTATCATGTTCGTGAAGGATTCTTGTTCAAAGGGGATCGACTTTGCATCCCCAGGTCGTCGTTGCGCGAGAAGCTCATAAGGGATTTGCATGGCGGGGGTCTCGATGGTCATTTAGTTCATGACAAGACTATCGCCAGCCTGGAGGAGCACTTCTTTTGGCCTCATTTATGCCGTAATGTCAGCACCATTGTCTGACGTTGCTACGTGTGTCAGGGTTCCATAGGTCAATCACAAAATACCGGTATGTATCTGCCTCTACCGGTTCCTAATGATATTTGGTTGGATCTGTCAATGGATTTCCTACTGGGTTTACCCCGTACTAGCGTGGCGTTGATTCGGTCTTCGTTGTGGTCGATCGATTCTCTAAAATAGCACACTTTATCGCCTGTAAGAAGACGGCGGATGCTTCTAACATCGCCAAGTTATTTTTCAAAGAAATAGTTCGCCTGCATGGCGTCCCCAAATCCATTACTTCTGACCATGATACTAAGTTTCTCAACCATTTTTGGCTCGCGTTATGGTGTATGTTTGGGGACCACCTTAAATCGCAGCTCTACGACTCATCCGCAGACTGATGGGCTAACCGAGGTCACTAACCGGAAGCTGGGTAACATGTTTCGCAACATTTTTGGAGATAAACCCAAGCAGTGGGATCTTGCACTTCCCCATATTGAGTTTGCCTATAATAGCGCGGTGCATTCCGCAACAAGAAAGTCTCCTTTTGCTCTTATTTACACTACACCGCCCCCGACAAGTCGTCGATCTCGTGCTCTTCCCAAACTCCCTGGTGTAAGTACAGTCGCTGAACATATGGCACAAATGTTATGGCTGTCAAGGATGCGGTTAAAGCAAAGCTCGAGGCCACGGGTCAAAGGAAAAAGGTTGATGCTGATGCGCATCATCGTTCCAAGGTATTTGCGACAGGGGATGAAGTGATGGTTTTCTTGCGGAAAGAGCGGTTCCCCGTTGGCTCTTATTCCAAGTTGCAGCCTCGCAAGTATGGTCCTTTCAAATTGCTCAAGAAGATCAACGATAATGCCTATGTCATTGATTTACCGCCTATTATGAATATCTCCACCACTTTTAATGTCGCTGACATTTATGAGTTTCATAAGGATGGTGTGCTTTATCCCGATGCGAACTCGTGGTCGAGTTCTTCACAGCTGGAGGAGACTGATGTAGCACAGCTGGAGGACTTGATCGAAGAAGCTAACCGTGTGGAAGGAGGAAGAAGCTAACCGTGTGGAAGGAGGATTTGTTTAATTGTTATTCTTTAATGTTTTGTGTTCTTTGCCTAGTCGGTTTCGGTACTTAGTTTTCCAATAGGTTTCATACTTAGTTGTCTATTTAAAGACCCTTTGTTTTGTAGTAAAGACCAACTTTCACTTTTGATTACTTAAGCCCAAGGGTTGTCATTCTCGGTGGATTTCGAAACTTTTCTTCCAAGCTTGCGCTAGGAAGCTTGCTTGGTAACTGGAGACAAGTGTTTTGCGAGTCTCGGGGGTTTCCGATCGCTTCAGTACTTAATCGAAGAAGCTAGCCGTGTGGAAGGAGGATTTGTTTAATTGTTATTCTTTAATGTTTTGTGTTCTTTTCTTAGTCGGTTTCAGTACTTAGTTTTCCAATAGGTTTCATAGTTAGTTGTCTATTTAAAGACCCTTTGTTTTGTAGTAAAGACCAACTTTCACTTTTGATTAATTAAACCCAAGGGTTGTCATTCTCTGTGGATTCCGAAACTTTTCTTCCAAGTTTGCGCTAGCAAGCTTGCTTGGTAACTGGAGACGAGTGTTTTGCGAGTCTCGGGGGTTTTCGACTGCGTTAATCAGTTGCAAAGTGACATTCTGTATAGACGTTATTAACAATCACATCCCAATCACAACTCAAAAGATTTTCAATCTGCTTTACAATTAGTGGTCATCAATCATCACATTCTTTATGATGCCAACTATTGTTGAACAATCAAGGTTGAGGAAAATCTTTTTGTATCCTCTTTGTCGTACAATCCTCAACCCCTTCGCAACACTCTTTAA